>CM053792.1:33296903-33946903 GCA_028749045.1 Cupressus sempervirens
TCATCATGATGTCAAGTATTTGTACCTAACTCTATAAGTTTTCATGATATGCCTATGAAGCTCACTGAACAAAACTCTATTTGTTCTGCTAGATAAACTATATGATACTTAGACAATTTTCTAAGTATAACTACCATAACTAAATCTCTATGATCTTCTCTCTTTTCACAAATAACATGTTTCCATAAATGACAACATCAAATAGTCTAACCTAGCCAAATTACCAAAACAATCTATGCTTGAAAAGTGAATATAAGAACAAGATATTGTTAGCTGATTTTTTTCTTGATGATATCATATTTAGAGGACATGATCTTTTGTGAAAATCATTTCCTATTCGGAGAAATTAATTTCTTTGTTGGTTTGCAAGTTTATTATATGAAGAATGACATCTAAATTACACAATCAAAGTATATCAAGGAGATATTGAAGACCTTTGGTATAGAAGATTCAAGACTAGTTGGAACACCTATGGTTGTCATTCATAAACTTCCAAAGAATGATGATTCTGGTGAAGTGAATCAAACATTGTATAGGTAAATGATTGGAAAATTGCAATATTTTGTACATAGAAGACCTAGCATTGCATTAGAATTTGGTATTGTTGCGATACTTTCTACTAATCCTATAGAAAATTGGATGATGGTTGTAAAAAGGATATTGAGATATCTAAAAGGAACAGGAGACTATGGATTATGGTATAAGAAAAGTAACAAGTTTGAGCTAAAGGTTTACACAGATGTTGATTGGGCAGGAAACATTGATGACATAAAGAGTACAACTCGATGCACTTTCTTTCTAGGCAAGGACTGATTTCATGGACAAGCAAGAAGAAAAATTGTATTTCTCAATCCATAGCAGAGGCTAAGAATGTTTCTACAGTAGTCAATTTTTCTAATATTGTGTGGATCAAGTAATTGTTGAAAGGTATGAATGACAATATTACTAAACCTTTTGTGATATTTTATGATAACACAAGTTATATAAAAATATCGAATAATCTTGTGATGCACACAAAGACCAAACACATTGCAATAAAGTATCATTACTTGATAAAGTTGGTCCAAGACAAAGAAGGGACACTAAAGTATGTGAACACAAAGGAGCAAGTAGTTGATATATTCATGAGGACATTACCTAAGGATGCTTTTGAGTAACTAAGAGGCAAGTTAGGGGTCATTCCCCTATCTAAGGAAAAATGAAAAAGAGATGCAACATTACATCAAATGCTATGATAAGAATATCTTACAAATTGATGCAGGAGATCACACTTTAGGAGCTTCCTAAAGTTGTGAAAAGATGGAAAGAAGCATGAGAAGATGAGATTAAAAGGAGTCAAGTTAAAAGATGAAAAGAGGAAGTGATATTGCAAGATTAGTCAAATGGTGACAAATAGAAGATGATATGTATGATACAAATAAGAGGGATAATTTTTGCATTTTTTTCAAAGGAGATAAGTATGATAGTTACCATCCAATATCAAAATAAGTGTGTGAGAATTATGTGCTAATTTATCATCCAATGAAAGAGGGAGAAGCTGAATTACAGGAGATGTCAAAGAGGGGGTCATTATAGCTAGTATTACAAATGATATGTATGATAAAACAAAGAGGGATAATGTTTGCATTTTTTTCAAAGAGGGAGATAAGTATGATAGTTACCATCCAATATCAAAAGAAGTGTGTGAGAATTATGTGCTAATTTATCATCCAATTAAACAGGGAGTAGTTGATTTACAAGAAGAGATGTCAAAGAGGGGGTCATTACAATTGGTATTACAATTGGTGCATGAATTGAAGAATCTATACATGTTATCTTAGGGAGAAGTGTAAGAGGTTGTAAAGATGAGAATTAGAATGAAACTAAGAATATTAATAAAGATCTATATGAAATAATAGAAGGAGACCTGATAATGATAAATCATAAGAAAGTCTTTTGCATTTGCATGGTAACTAAAGGTGTTGATAATGATTAAATTGGTCTCTCCCAGTGGCTCTTGGAATCAACTTCTTGATTATGAGGGAATCCCATTCAGATGTCGGATATGCCAAAAGACTAGCCACCTCGCAGTGAGATGCTCCACTGGAAAGATTAGATTGAATAAGTCACCTTCTTGGTCGAAGGGGGTTTTGGATGATCACTACTCTATTCAGAAAGCTCCCTCTAGAGATTGGGGATGGGTTGGGTGTTTCTTCTCAGGATACTTTGGAGGTGGATTATTTTGCTATTATGCATGTTTCCCCTGTGGTGGTGGCTAATATTGTTGTCTCTTTTTCCCTGGTTTCTGGTCCATTTCTAGATTCTATTGTCCTAATTTTTGATGTGGATTCTACTGCTATCTCTATTAGTCTATCCATTCCTTTGGCTCCTTCTGTGGTGGTAGCTAGTTCATCTCTCCCAATTTTTGGTATGGACTCAGCTGCTATCTCTATTATTCCATCCACTTCTGGCATATTGATGGTGGATTCACCTTTGGCTCCTTCTATGATGGTAGTTGGTCTATCTCTAGATTTTGTTGTCTCATTTTTTGGTATTTCCAAGATGGCTCCTCCTATAGTTCCTTTTTAGGGTGTTTTTGTTCCATATCAAGCTTCTGCTGTCACTTCCTCTTCTGCAACCTTTTCCCTGGCTTTGAGGGTTTTAGGTTCTGGCTATGATGGTGTTTATTTTCAAAGGTAGAAGGCTACTATTTTGGTGGAGGATGGATGGACCACAATAAAAGGAAAAAAGGTCAAGCCCTCCAATCCCTCTTTTGATATGGCATTATGATCCAAAAAGAAGGGGTCAAAAGGGAAAGTCTGAAGTGGCTGTCCTTTTTTGGATCTCTTGGCTTTTCATCTATTGTCCTCTGTAGTGTCCCCTGGCTCTTTTGGCCTATAGTTCTTTGTAGTGTGTCTCACCATGGGGTTTTAGGAGCTCATTCAAGACCTTTTTTTGTGATTGTAGTGTTATGTTTTAGGTCACCTTTTGTTTGGTGACCTATTCTACCTTGAGTTGTTGTTTCATATAGGGTTCCTGTTATGGGTTTCAGGTGCCCATTCAAAACCTATTTGTGTGGCTGATGAGTATTGTGTTATCTGTGATACCACCTTGGTCACTATGTCCTGTTGGATGACCTGTTTCACCTTTGGACTATAGTTTTGTTTGGTTTGGGCTTCTTTGAAAATTTCATGATTTGTAAAGGGTTTTAGACTCCCTTCAAAACCTATTTTTCTTATCAAAAACTAATTGTGTTTCCATTAATTTCAAACATTACTAGTAGGATATTTACTAATAGTGTAGAGTGTCATATCTATTGATTGATGAAGAGGATTTGAAAAGAGAGATAACTAGATGAACTAGTGAAGTTGTTGAGTAAAGAGGAGAAAGTATGTTGGAATTACAATGGGCACTTGACCACTCAGTCTTTAACAAGATAATGTATTTCTTAATAATTATATAATGTATAGAAGATAGTTAAGTTGATGTTTAAAAGGAAAGACAAGAAGTTGAGTAAAACACTAAGCTTGGGCAAGTGATAGTTTTGCTAGGTCAATGAAGTAGAAGATTAAGGAACTTAAGAGATAGTCGAGCAAATAGTAGTAGTCGAGTGATAATTATGGCCAAGTAAGTTGAAGGAGAAAATACAGTAGTGAACAAGGGTAGTGAAGGCTAAGGAAGCCAATGAAAGTCAAGAAAGATGCAACAGTAGAGACTAAGCTACATAGTGTTGACTGAACAAAAGAACACAGTGATGACTAGAGTGTCAACAAAATAATAGCTTGTGAAAGCATCAAGTTTGAGGTTGCCATATTTGAATTTTTAGATTAGTCAAAATAAGTGGATGCTAAAGATTGATGAGTTGGTATATTTAATGCATGAATTGAGTTTGTTATGCAATCAAAGGAAAGGATTTAAAGAGAAGTTTCTAGAAGTGTCAAGAAAGGCGTAGAAGGACAAAATGATGGATAGATTTAATGAATTTTATCAAACCCTAAGATCTACAATGATGTTTAAGTAGAAAAAGATCAAAGCTACCTATTTAAGTGGGCACAAGGGATGTTTTCTAAAGGTTGGTTCATTGTTGATTAGTGATTTTGTGGAGAACCTATGAAAAATAGAGCAATAGAGGAAAATTCATGAGAAAATTGGTAAGTGTGATTTCTTGAAGAGTTGCCATGATGATCAAAGATGGAGATTATAATAAAGTCCATTCAATGAACCAACAAATTAGCTGAATTGAGATATGAATTTGCAAAGTGAGTTGTATCTTAACAGATCAAACCTAGTTGTTACTTTCTAACCATTATTGTAGTAAAATCCTTTAATCAATGTGATATTATAATGGAATGATATAAAGACCTCTAACCAAGCCACTCCTAATAGGGTGATTAAATCCTTTAACAAGGTCACACCTAATAGTGTGTTATGTAACCTTTAACAAGGTTAGCTCTTAACCGAACTCACTTCAGAAGAGTGAAAAGTGGAAGCATGTTACTTGGTGGTCTTCCCAAAATTGGGTTTCCACATTAAATCTTGGTGTCATATATATGTGTAAATGTTATATGTGTGATTTATGTTATTTACTATTGTTTTTTTTTTGTTAGTCAGCATATACTGAACATAGAACTAAGTGACATGAATGAATAAGTGAAGTTTTTGATGAGTTGCTATATTGGCTGATTGCTTCTATGAGTTTGAATAAGTTGTTTGAAGCTATTTAAAAGTTGAATCAGTACATCTCTACATGAGGATAAGTGATTCCCCCCTAGTTATTCTATCATTCTAGCAGTAGATTCACTTCCATCATAAATTGTCGCCCTCTATTAAAGGCACACATTTTTCCTCTCCTACTTCCTAAGATATCATCCACCATAAACCAACCACTTTTCCAATCTATTACAACATCCTCAATATGATCTGCATTCATATAAGTATATCCTTTTCACAACAACCTCCAATATTCACTTTCACTCTTTCTTTACACACATTTGAAGCTAGCTCAATTATCTTTAAAAAATCATTGATTTCTTTTCCTTCCAAAGGGTGTAAAAAAGAGCATGTTGGCCAAACCAACGAGTCCATTCCATACTTTCTCAAACATAATTATATTTGTAAAGATATATTGAGATTGAATAAAACTCGTTAATTCTTGAAGAAAAATTAAGGGAGTAGATGGTGTATTTTCAAAGGAAAAGTTGTAGCAATAATTTTGTAAGAAACATTTAGCAAAGTCCTTGGGGTCAATTACAAATATCCTTAGGATTACTATCTTTAGGTATGAATTTTATGTTTCCTTTATTTATTTATGGGGCTAAGGTGCCTAAATGAAAAGCTTCTAAATAAACATTATGAAGGTCTACCCCAACACAATCCCAAAGGACTTCAAGTAATATTCACATGGCCAGCCATCATAACCAAGGGATTTCTCATTGACCATGGAGAAGGAAAACTCCTTGATGCAGGAGCATCCAGAGGTATAAGCGCAATCCTGTGTCACCCCAAAAAAATGTACTTAGACTTAGTTTCTATTTTATGTCTTTGCATTTTTGGATACCCATTTGGCTCAAATAAAGGTTCCAACTCTCATAGTTCAACTATCAGTGCATTTAAAAATCCCGAAAAAATAGGAGCATGCAATTTGACCATCATTTTGGTGACCTAGAAGGTGTGACTTGGCCAGATGAATGTAATCGAGATTTAGAGCATTCCAAAAAAAGAATCAGGTCAAAAGGCCCCACGGTTTGAAAGTTATTGCAGTTTTTCGGGTTTTGGAGACCCCCTAAGAATGCTTCAGAGTCAAGTTTGGGGCATTAAATGACCTCGAAAAGGGTCAAAAAATGGGGGACGAGTGAAGCTGGTCCATAGGGCTATAGAGCGCTTCGAGAGCTTTCCGAAAATGTAAACGGTTCGTCAATCAGAGTTACCGTTCAAAAGTTATGCCTCCCGAAAGTTCGGCTACTGTTTCTGGATTCTTCTAGAATTGCACCGACTTCTAACGCAGCTTCCGGAACCTTCTATTTTGTCGGTGGATGCCTACTAGCACTTTCTAGAATGTACTCCTAGTCCTTAACCCTCCGGGGTCTATTTAAGGAGATTTTTGGCATTGTAAAAGGCAGTTCGGATTGGAGCTTGAGAGGAGGTGCTAAAAGGAGAAATATTCTCCAGATTTATGCTATTGTAAGCCCGCAGGGCATGTTTTGAGTTTATTTTCTCTGCACTGTTTGTACCAGCTTATTTTCTTAGTTAATATAATTTCCCCTTTCTATTGTGTCTATTCTGGTTGTTGGGTTGTGTCCCCATCAAGTGGTATCAGAGCGGGTTTTCCTGAGTGTGTAGACAGAGCGCCGACTGTGAGGCAGTTTGCACCAGGACTGTGTGGTTGTGGGTTCGAGTTAGAAGATGCCTCCACGAAGAGAGCATGGTGGAAGGGCCAGAGTTGTTGATCCTGAGGAGGTTAGAGCCCTCCAGAGATAGGTACAAGCATTGCAAGAGGAGCTTCGTAGAGGAGCAAATATTGCCGCAGATGACAATAGTGAGGATGACAATGAAGAAGAAGTAATGGAAGTTGACGGGGAAGTTCTAAATCCTGTAGAGGAAAGGCTTTTTAGGGCCATTTCTAGGTTTGGGAAAAGACCTACAATTGAAGTGGGTATATTTTTGGGAAATTTGAAACCAGATGAGTTGATCGATTGGATCAATGAACTGGATGAATACTTTGAGTATGAGGATATAAGGGACCCAGATAGGGTTAAGTTTGCAAAGGCCAAACTAAAAGGCCATGCCAAAATCTGGTGGCAAGAGGTTCAACTGGAAAGACTTAGAAGAGGAAAGGAGAAGATCACAAGATGGGATCGCATGGTGGACAAATTGAAGAAGCAGTTCATTCCTGTGGACTACGAGCTTGATCTGTTTAAGAAGATGCATGGGTTAAAGCAAGCAGGAAGATCAGTCCAAGAATATACAGAGGAGTTTTACCGACTCCTGATTAGAGCGGGGCATGCAGAAGCAAATAAGGAGAAGGTTGCTCATTATATCAGTGGGTTACGACCTAGCATCCAGGAGGAACTAAGTCTGGTAAGAATGACCAGCGTTGAAGAAGCATACCAGTTTGCCCTACGAGTTGAAGAGAAGCTGAGTAAAAGGTTTGAGGGAAGACAAAGAGGGCGCGGTCAAAGAGGAAGGGGAAGCAGTAGATCAACTGGAGGCCACAATGAAACTCAAAAGAAAAATGAAGATGAGGGTACTAGCAGGAACCAGAGGAATGAGGGTTTCAACCGCTCCCGTGATCAAGACTTTGGAAATCAAAGAGGAAGAGGTAGAGGACGTGGACAAGGAAGAGGAGGCTTCCGTGGTACCTGTTTCCATTGCAATGAAGAAGGTCATCGTGCCTTTGAATGCCCTCAATGACAAGGAAGGACAGATAGGAGAGCTGAGGGCCAAGCTAGGGTTGCTCATGTGGATGAGGATGCACAATCATCACATTCAGAGGATGCAAAAAGAGGAGAGACCTTGGTAAATGAAAGAGTCCTACTAAGTGGTGAAAATGAACCAGGACAACGGAGGAGCTTGTTCCGTACCAGATGCAAGTGTGAGGATAAATGTTGTGATGTGATCATTGATGGTGGTAGCACTGATAACTTGGTATCCGAAGAGATGGTCTCTAAGCTGAAGCTCAAGAGGGAGAAACATCCCCAGCCCTATCAGATTTCTTGGGTAAAAGATGATCATAAGGTCTTGGTAAGTGAACAATGTTTAGTAAAATTCAAAATTGGGAGTTACCATGATGAAGTTCTTTGTGATGTTATTTCGATGGATGTTTGCCATCTATTGTTGGGTAGACCATGGCAGTTTGATAGACATGCAATACATGATGGACATGCAAACACATACACTCTGACAAAGGATGGAGTTCGTCACAAATTGAAGCCCATGAAAAAGGAAGGTGAAAAGGTATGTAGCAATGCTAGGATTCGTCTTGTTGATGGAAGGAAGTTTTTAGATGGCATGAAACATCAGCGCATGTGCTATGCTTTGATTCCTAGAAAAGATAAAGAAGGTAGTAGTGAAATACCATTTGAAGTTTCAGATTTACTAGGAGAATTTGGAGATATTATCTCTGATAATGTTCCAGATGGATTGCCACCAGTAAGGCAAATCAGTCATCAAATAGATCTGATTCCAGGAGCTAGTTTGCCTAACAAGGCTGCTCACAGGATGACTCCTACTGAAACAGAGGAGCTAAATAGACAGGTTCAGGAGCTGTTGAGGAAGGGCTTGATTCGAGAGAGCCTGAGTCCATGTGCAGTACCTGCAGTACTTGCACCAAAGAAGGATGGAGAATGGAGGATGTGTACAGATTCTCGAGCTATAAATAGGATAACCATCAAGTACCGGTTTCCTTTACCAAGAATGGATGATCTTATGGACTGCTTGAGTGGAGCTCAGTACTTCACAAAGATAGATCTGAAGAGTGGCTATCATCAGATACGGATTCGAGAAGGAGATGAGTGGAAAACAGCCTTCAAGACCAAGGAGGGTCTTTATGAGTGGTTAGTCATGCCCTTTGGATTGACAAACGCCCCAAGCACCTTCATGCGGCTCATGAATGAGGTACTTAAGAAGTTCTTGGGAAAATTTGTTATTGTCTATTTGGATGATATTTTAATTTTCAGCAAGACTTTGGAAGAACATTTACTGCATATTCGTAGTGTCTTTGAAAGGCTAAGGGAAGAGAAATTGTTAATTAATCTAAAGAAGTGTGTCTTTGCAAAAAGGGAGTTAGTCTATTTGGGATTTGTTATATCACCTGAAGGTCTCAAAATGGATCCAGAGAAGGTAAAAGCCATCTTGGAATGGCCTACTCCAAGGTCTGCTACTGAGGTAAGATCATTTCATGGTCTGGTTAGTTTTTACAGGAAGTTTATTAAGAATTTCAGTGGCATATGTGCACCTCTAACTGATACAATAAGAGGGGATAGAAAAGAGTTCAAATGGACTACAGCAGCTGCGAGAAGTTTTGAATTGCTGAAGAAGAAGGTGACTGAACAGCCTGTGTTGGCACTTCCAAATTTTAGAAAAGTATTCCAGGTGGATTGTGATGCTAGTGGTAGCGCTATTGGGGCTGTATTAAGCCAAGAAGGTAAGCC
Source organism: Cupressus sempervirens (assembly GCA_028749045.1). NCBI lineage: Eukaryota > Viridiplantae > Streptophyta > Pinopsida > Cupressales > Cupressaceae > Cupressus > Cupressus sempervirens. Next base: position 33,306,032 of record CM053792.1, read on the forward strand.
TATTGCATATTTTAGTGAAAAATTGAATGATGCAAAGAAGAAGTATTCTGTTTATGATCAAGAGTTCTATGCAATAGTTCAGGCCTTAAAGAAATGGAGGCATTATTTATTGCCAAAGGAATTTGTTTTGTATACTGATCATCAGGCATTACAGTACCTAAATAGCCAAGGTAAATTGAATCAGAGGCATATGAAGTGGGTAGAATTCTTGCAGAGTTATACATTTGTGTTGAAGCATAGAAGTGGAAAATCTAACAGGGTTGCAGATGCATTAAGTAGGAGACAGTTGTTGCTTACAACAATGCAGATTGAAGTAGTTGGGTTTGAAGAACTCAAGAATTTGTACCCCGAGGATCCTGATTTTGCTGAAGCATGGAAAGCTTGTAAAGAACCTGTGACTGTAGATAGAACCAAGTGGTTAGACTATTTGATTCAGGATGGCATGTTGTTCAAAGGTAGTCAATTGTGCATTCCAAGGAGTTCCATGAGGGAAAATCTGATTAAGGAGAAACACAGTGGAGGGATGGCAGGACATTTTGGTCGGGACAAGACCATTGCCATTCTTAGAGAACATTATTTTTGGCCTCAAATTACACAGGATGTGAAGAAGTTTGTACAAAGTTGCCAGGTTTGTCAAGTTGCCAAGGGGTTTAGTCAAAATACTGGCCTATATCAGCCATTGCCTATTCCATCAAGGCCATGGGAGGACATAAGTATGGATTTTGTTCTTGGATTGCCAAGGACACAAAGGGGTAATGACTCAGTATTTGTGGTGGTTGATAGGTTCTCCAAAATGGCACATTTCATTCCATGCCACAAAACTCATGATGCTGTCCATATTGCAGACTTGTTTTTCAAAGAGGTGGTAAGACTACATGGTCTTCCAAGGAGTATAGTTTCTGACCGAGATACTAAATTTGTGGGGTATTTCTGGAGGACATTGTGGAAGAAGTTGAGAACAGACTTGAAATTCAGTTCCACGCATCACCCACAGACTGATGGCCAAACAGAAGTGGTAAATAGAAGTCTGGGCAATTTGCTGAGATGTTTAGTTGGAGATAAGCCCAAGGGATGGGATTTGATTCTACCACAGGCAGAGTTTGCTTATAATAACTCTGTAAATAGGAGTACTGGAAAATCACCATTTCAAATTGTATATGGGAATAGCCCAAGGACTGCACCAGAATTGAGGAAGATAGAACAAGGGGAGAGAACAAGTGCTGAAGCTGAGGAATTTGCTGAACACATCAAGTGTCTACACGAGGAGGTTCAAGCACACATTATCAAGATGAATCAAGAGTATAAAGCTAGGGCTGATGCAAGGAGAAGACATAAGGAATTCCAAGTAGGGGATCTAGTCATGGTGCACTTACGAAAAGAAAGATTTCCAGTTGGTACTTACAACAAGCTGAAAATGAAGAAATTTGGTCCCTGCAAAATTTTGAAGAAACATAACTCAGGAAATGCATATGAGGTTGAGCTGCCAGATGGTATTCACATTTCTCCCATTTTCAACATTGCAGATTTGACAGAGTATCATGATGATGGTACTGATGAGGAGCTGGTTTTAGAACCATGTCCAATTCCTGCTTCTAAGAAGGAGGAGATAGAAGACATTCTAGATCATCGTGTGGGTAGGAGTACCAGAAACAGGCAGTATGAAGAGTATTTGGTCAAATGGAAAGGACGGCCAATTGAGGACTCGACTTGGATTTCAGCAGCTGAGGTTTCCCATTTGGGATTTTCTCTACCATCCATAAAGTGACAGGGTCACTTTTCAATCTACCCTGGGTGTCTGATGCAGGAGCATCCAGAGGTATAAGGGCAATCCTGTGTCACCCAAAAAAATGTACTTAGACTTAGTTTCTATTTTATGTCTTTGCATTTTTGGATACCCATTTGGCTCAAATAAAGGTTCCAACTCTCATAGTTCAACTATCAGTGCATTTAAAAATCCTGAAAAAATAGGAGCATGCAATTTGACCATCATTTTGGTGACCTAGAAGGTGTGACTTGGCCAGATGAATGTAATCGAGATTTAGAGCATTCCAAAAAAAGAATCAGGTCAAAAGGCCCCACGGTTTGAAAGTTATTGCAGTTTTTCGGGTTTTGGAGACCCCCTAAGAATGCTTCAGAGTCAAGTTTGGGGCATTAAATGACCTCAAAAAGGGTCAAAAAATGGGGGACAAGCGAAGCTGGTTCATAGGGCTATAGAGCGCTTCGAGAGCTTTCCGAAAATGTAAACGGTTCGTCAATCAGAGTTACGGTTCAAAAGTTATGCCTCCCGGAAGTTCGGCTACCATTTTTGGATTCTTCTAGAATTGCACCGACTTCTAACGCAGCTTCCAGAACCTTCTATTTTGTCGGTGGATGCCTACTAGCACTTTCTAGAATGTACTCCTAGTCCTTAACCCTCCGGGGTCTATTTAAGGAGATTTCTGGCATTATAAAAGGCAGTTCGGATTGGAGCTTGAGAGGAGGTGCTAAAAGGAGAAATATTCTCCAGATTTATGCTATTGTAAGCCCGTAGGGCATGTTTTGAGTTTATTTTCTCTGCACTGTTTGTACCAGCTTATTTTCTTAGTTAATATAATTTCCCCTTTCTATTGTGTCTATTCTGGTTGTTGGGTTGTGTCCCCATCACTCCTTAAGGTCTTCAATAGACAAAAAATATTCATAGAAAGCTCATGATAAACAATCCTATAAGTATTTTTGAGATGTTGGAGTGGGGCATGGGTAGTAAAAACTTTCTTATAATGAGAAATAAATGCTTGGAGAATGTTTATAACTTCTATTAACACTAAATTCCCCTCTATGATCCTTTTAATGTCTTGAGTGTATTGAAGAAAAAAATCTTTACTAGCATGATCGCTCACTTTCAACCAATGTTAGCGTGCTTTTAGTTGAGCTCCTACAGATGCATGTGTGTCAAATGCCTATTTTTCATGACGAAATTATGCGAACATAAATTGTACTTCAGTTGAAAAAGGATAAGCTACCAAGTTTTTGATTCTCACATATAAATCCTTGGTGGTTTGTCCATAAAACTAATGATGAAATATAGATAGTTGTTTTCTATAGAGGCAAATAAATGCAGAAGTATGAATAATAGCATCATTTAACCATGAAATCAAACCTCTAAGGTGAGTAGGCCTAGGTTGAAGGTTTGAAACATGTCTTGTGTAGGCCACAGTAGGCGGATGCTTCAAGAATGACGTGCTAAAGAAAAAAGGAGACTAGTTGGGACATGGCATTTGAGCACACCATTCCATAGAATATTTAATGGGAAATGATCTAATAAAATAATGTCAAATAAAGGAAAATTTGGCAAGTGTTGCTTTGTGACAAAAGCCAAAAAAGATATTCCCTAATTAAGATGTTTGAAAAAACAATTCAATTTATTTCCTTTCAAAAAAATAACATTTTTCTTTGCCAACATCTTACTACTATTATTTTTTACCAATCCCAAAATATATTATTTTTAAGTTTTACTTTTATATCATATCTTCATGTTCCAAAATTCAATTAGTTGATATACAACTCTCTACTTGAGGCTCTTTGTACCTCTATATGAAACAAGTGTGAGTTATGTTAGTATAATTTAGTATAAGATTGATAATGAGAAGCACCCCAAAAAAAACAAATCACTTTTCGAAAAATTAATCTTCAGACAGATATAATTGAGATACTTTTGATCTCCTATTCTGCTGGACACTTGTGTTTCTGTTTACTTTTGGAGAAAAAATATTATTTTCACCAACAAAACATAATTAAGAGCACCACTTTCAATTGGCACAGTAGAATACAATTTGTAGCCATATATTTCCAAGTGGATGACCACGCCAGGTAAAGCGATAAGGGATGGATTTCATTCTCATAGAAACAGTTGTTGGGCGCTGAAATAATTAGTTATATCATATTCTTCACTTTAGCTTTTTGGAAGACATGGATAACTGATGATGGTGTCAAGTTTAATGGAATGGGTGGAAAACAATCTCCAGTCAACAAAAACAGGGTCACCAAATCCATAAAATCTAGTTAAACAATATAACATAACAGTAGAATAGAATTTGTAGCCATATATTTCCAAGTGGATGACCACGCAAGGTAAAGCGATAAGAGAGGGATTTCATTGTCATATCATTCCCGATCTTAACTTTAGCTTTTTTGGAGATCTATGCAGGATAACTATGCATATCCCAGTCAGAAAGATGAATCGTTATATATATTCCTCTTTCCTCAGCAAAGAGGAATAAACAATTAAGCAAGCCCAATGAAAAGGTACGATGACCAATTCAGCGAGTGGAAAGTGTTAAGTGTGATGTTCTTGTGAACCTGCAAGTTGTTTATGGTGGATAACAGTGGCCCCTGGCTATCAGCGTTCTAAATGTTTTAGAAAGCAATTTATTCATTTAAAACTTACTACTAAATGAGGATATTATCAGAATGACTCGTAAACAATTTGAATATCTAGTGGAGCATCTGTATGATCCGAAGTCTAAGTAATTTATTAATAAAAAATATTCTTTTTACAGCATTCATATAGCGTTGGAAAGCATTCATATATTGTTGGAAACCATATTTAGGAATATATTAAACAATGAGTTGTATTATATAAAAATTATTAATCTATTTAACTATATAAAATATATATATATATATATATTAGTTTTTCATTTTTCAATTATAAGTATGTGTATCATATTTTATAAAAAGTAATATATATATATATATATATATATTTGTTTACAAACACATACATGTTAACAAATAAATTGAGTGGATATAAGATCATACTTGAATTTAATGGGGCCTAAGTGAGAAACAAATAAAAAATATAGAAAATAAAGTTGTTTAGCAATGAGAGCAACAAAGTCCAGTCACTCAACTTACTCCATACATAAGTAGGATATGACGTACTCCGTACATAAGTAGGATATTTTGCACCATCAGATATTCTAATGTTACTTATGTTCTATTGTAATTGTGAGTCCTCCTCTATCAATAACCTTGAGCTCATTGAACTACCAAATACCTCAATGTGAACAAATTAATTAAAGCAATATTATATAATACCAATTCTTTATTATGAAACTCAATTATATGTATAAGATCATATTTACATTGATCAAGCTCAGCCCCAAAGAATGTGATGTAAAACCACATAAAATTATACTGGTACACAGATTCTAACATATTCATAGAACCAAGAACAATCATTATTTATATTATGTTGAATAGATTGTACATAATATCAATGATATTGTTCCATCACCAATTTCACAATTAAATACCTTATCCTCTCACTTAAATCCCACACTAAATAATGTTCATTTATTAATCTAATCAATTTAAATTAAGTTATTTACAAAGACATTAAATGAAATCTTAATAGAATTCTTAAATAAAATTTAAGTTCAATCATTTCATATCTCATTAATAAAACTGTCATTTTTTTAATGAATAGGCCCTTTTCTAAAACTATTAATACAAACATACATATTCACAAAAAAAGATTAGGGGATACGAGATCACCATGCAAGAGTTCACATGGCCTTAAAGTTAAAAAATATAACTATTCATAAAAAAAACTAAACTAGACACCTTAGGCCAATCCTACTGGATAAAAACTATAACTATTCATTAAAAAAAGCAATATAAGTTACCTGAGACCTTGCTTGTGTGGTCTCATCTGAGGGAGGTGGATCTTGGAGGTCCTAAAAACCACATATATCAACAAAATTAGATGGAGGTATATACACGAAAAACCTAATCTATTGGGAACACACATAAACAAGAAAATGTTAGTTGTACATGTATATCAAGATTCAAGTAAATCGAAATACAACTAATCTACTTGAGTTTTAGAACTAATGCAACTGAAAGATGAGGGTCTCACACAACTTCAAGAGCAGTTCAACAAGGGCACCCACAAGAAACCTTGTTGGTGTGCTCAGAGTTGAGGGATGTCAATGTGCCCTCCTCAAACACAACTATGATTGAATCCCATCAAAACCATTTGAATGAATGCAATAATGAAAATATGAATCTATACTAAAATGTATGTAAATACCTTTAAGAAATGGCTATGAGTAAGCCAACCTCAAAAGGGTTCCAAAGGATGTGAAGTAGAAACAGGATGCAATGAAGTAAACTGATAATGTTATGCTACCATGAAAATATGAAATAACTAGGAATTGAAGCAATGCAAACAACTACCAAAGGATAACTCTAAGCATGAAAATCCCTAAGAAAGCTCTAACACTATACTAGCATGATAACAATACAATGAAGGAGATGAAAAATGTTTGAGACAAGGGCTCTCTTTATAGGTTGAGGGAGACCTTGAAGAGGTGGCATCTATGTGGCATCCACATAGGTGCCACAAGGGAGACATGTGGGCTAAGGGACAAGCCATGCAAAAGTCAACATAAGTCTTTTGTGATTAAGATGGCTCAAGGTGTGCTCACACATGTGTGAGTAACCTTGGAGAAAGGAATAGGGGACAAGGGTGTAAGAGGCATTCTAGAGGAATTAATGAAAGAGGGGATCTTTGGGCTTTGAGTTGCTCATAGATGTGTAAGCAACCACTTAGGGGCTAAAAGGTGTTTAGGAGGGTATTTAGGACAATAAAGTGGGATTAACTAGTGGGTAGGCTTAGAAGGATGAGAGTGATGGGTGGTAGGCTAGGCTTTAGGTAGGATTAGGATTAAATCAAATAGGGTTTAATTTAATCATAGGATTATAGAATTTAATAAAGTGGAAGGAAATAAAATAAATTGAAATTTATTTAAAAGAGGATTTATGGAGCATTATGCATTAAATAAATTTAACACATTAGGGGGAAGTATTCAAATTAAATCTAAATACATTAGGGAAGTGAACCTATTTAATTAAATAAATTTAATTAAACAAGTAGAATAATATGATAAATATAATTAATTAATAAATAATCAATCATAGTGTCAAGGGAAATATTAATAAATTAATATAGTATTTTGAGATGATTTTAAGTGTCTATATTTTGTCCCTCTTTTATGTGATGTTGGGACAACATTATATCAAAGAAAAGAAAATATAGAGGAAAGGAATCCTAGGAGTTGTGTCATAACAATGATGTGGGAGAAGGGTTCCCCCTCACGAAAATAAAGCAAAAATTAAATTTTTCTCAATTCTTGCAAAAAAATACCTAAGAAGAAAAGAAAGGGAAGGGAAGGGAAAAGATATAGATGAATATTTTGCATGAATTGGGGATAAACAAGGGTAGATAGGGTCAAGGAATGGTTATAGGCTCAAAAGGGGACCTCGAGGGGCCTATATAAGTCTCCAAGGGGCTCTTGGAAGATTCATTTTCACACCTAGAGAGTAGAGAACTAGAGTGAAGGATAGATCCTATTGAGAGATTACATCTTGGAGTGCACATTCGAGTGCACCAGAGACTAGCAGACATGGGACCACGGGTAAGTAAACTAATCCAACTTGTCAATTTTTTTCTTCCATATTTAAATGACACATTTTGAGGGTGATAAACTAGGGAAAAATGGGAGTAGGGTTGATATGACAATTCTCCACTCTGTCGTGTTTGTGGATGACAATTTAGGGAAACCGTCACTACAGAGATGATAGAAGTCATCATGTCATGTTCAAAGACAATAGGCCAGAGACGACGATGTTTGTGTCGTCATCTCCAAAAATGACAAAATTGCAATTGTCGGTAGGAAAATTGGCATCTGTGAAGTCGTCAAAGATGCATGATCTGCATCTCCATGTTTTGGAATCTCTGTTAATCCACGTCTGCATGGATTAGTGTCTTCATTGATATGGATGTATCAATGAAATTGAGAAATAGGGATGGTCGATTTTGATAGAGAAAGATGTTTCATGCTTAGATAAAGAATGCGAGGATTGAAACAATGGGAGGCTGACTATTGCATGTCTATGCTACAGGAGCCAATGGTGACATTTTAGTCGTGAGAGAACTATCCAATGATTATGGTCTAGGTGATAGATTGACAAGCATAGAGTGGGGACACGTGTGACTTTCTAGACTTGAATATGTCCATGAGTGGCTAGACCTAAGGGCATATTCAGCATAGCTATTAGTGTTGGTGGAGTGATGTCATACATCTACTTCAAGCTTTCATCTATTGATAAGAGAGGTGACGGTTACTTTGTTGGACATGTGGAAAAAATTTCAAGTTCTTATCAGTGGGAGATACCCAAAGAACATTCTAGAGGGAGCAGATCCATATCTACATGAGTGTTTTGGGCAACGGAGATACCAATTGCCAATTTATTGGTCATGGCTGACATGGAGAGAGGCATTAGACCAGGGACTATTATAGTTGGCCCTTTATTTGGCCTCTTTGATATGGAGGATGATACCAAACCATGTTGGGCATGGATTACCAATTGGATGGCGGTGAGAGCTTAGCACTCTACTATTGGATGATGGAGCAATTTTCTAGTAGGGGCATACCATCTTGGCCCACCTATACTATGACTGCACATGTGCACCTACAAGACACAGAGAACCATAGGTCCAGGATTGACACTAATCATGGTATGGTCATTGGAGCACATAGGCATGACATAGCCTAATACTTTATGTGAGACACGATGGCCTAGGGAGCCATAAATGTGTCGATATAAGCCATCCATCCAATATACCTCCACTAAGTCAATAGGATTTTGGTGATAGTGTTTGGATGAGATTATCATGTTCGACTAGACACCATATGCAAGTTGTGAGCATTGGGGGTCATATTGCCTGTAGATGGAGAGGATGATTCAAAGGATCATCTCTACTTGTGGTATGTATAGTCAGCCTATTGGTTGAATGGATGGTGCACATTGTGATGTGCTACATGCCCTCTATGGTATAGAGATAGTTCAAATAGGTTCAAGATGTTGTGGCTGATAGATTCATGTATCCAATGGCATCCTAGGAGGTGGGCCAATTGTGGGGATTTGGTACATCGTCAGATTGGCTAGGGCTTCATGGCATGGCATGTTGCCAATACCATGGATTCATAAGTAGGATTAGGGAGATGTCAAGATGACACTAATGTATACACAGTAGTGGGTAGGACATTAGCCACTAAGATTGATAGTACCAAGTGCACCTCCACTAGCAGAGCAAGCATGAGGCAGGGGAGATGGGGATGGAGAAGGAGAGGAGGGACAGGAACCTTAGTTACCAGGGCCACAGGGATGATGAGTTCATCAATGGGGAGGGCATGCACCAACAAGGCCACCACCAATGTAGGGACCGCAACAAGGTCCACAAGTACAGGGATAGGAGCCACAAAGAGTTCCCATAGCATAGGTACCATAGCAAGGGCATTCGAATATAGTCTAGGAAAAGCAAGATAGCCTCCATATAGAGGTTTCCTAACTATAGGGGGAAGTATAGGCAAAGTAGGCTAGGGCATATAGTACACAAGAAGGCCCTAGCAGTATTACAGGAAAGGGTAGATGTTGGTGAGTTTAGCCATCTTATGATGCACGCAAATGCAAAGGAGCTAGCAGAGCTAGATCCTTTGTGATAGGATGTGGTTTCCCTTTGTTCTGATAGAGAGATCTTACAACATTGGGTTGATGAGTATCGTGGTCAATGAGAGATCATGATGCAGATGACACAGGATAGGGGTATGGTCACTGTGATGCAGGAGGCCATGTCTGAATGTTGTCATGAGGCATGTGCTCTACAAGAGGTAGGCCACTATCAGACATTGTATCATGATGTTATGCCAGCCAATCAGTGACAACCAAATTTACAAGAGGCATCCAGCTCATGAGCCACAGGTGGCCAACAAAGATTAGAGCCATCAGTTGGGTAGGAGAGGCCTCCATGTGGAGGAAGTATAGGAGGAGCTCCTAAATGTGTATGTATGATGGTGTTTTATGGATTCTTATATTTATGAGGTTTTATGAGTACTATATGTGATTCATGATGTGATGATACGATTATTGACATTGTGATGTAGGATGTGTTAGATTAGGTGAAAAAACTAATCTCCCAAGAACACCTGCATGCATAATCCTGTCACATGGATGAAGCAAAGAACAGAAGCAAGAAAAAAATTATGGAGGCCAAAAAGCCAGATCCATCTTATGGACATGCAAAGAGAAATATCTCATATAATCCAATAAGTGAATGAAAAATACAAAGAGGTGAATCCTTATAAAAGGAATCACGAAACTCTAACTAGCTTTGCACATTATAATTAATATAAAATATTAATTATATGCACCTAAAAGCAAGCTTAAGAACTAGAGTAATAAACCACTTAATTAACTAAATCAAGATGATCTAATTAATAAGTGAAACAAAATAATTACTCTAACACCCCCCTTTAAGTGAAGCTTGGGAGGAAGCTAACCTAGCAAAGCTATGAAAGCAGGAAAAATAGGTCCTGGCAACAAGGCCTGATCAGGTACCCAATACAAGGAAAAGAACTAGATGAAGGAAACAAAGCCTCCAATCTAGGAAATGTCCCAAAGAAAGGAACAAGAAAGAGCATGAAGCATCTCTGAACCATGAAGCTGCAAACACTATCAAAAGAAACTGTTGGAACCCCCACTGAAATAGTGCATGATTAGGTAGAGAAGACAAAGTCTGAAGAGTTGATCAATCGAAGAGGTGACCTCCAAAAGTAGGAATGAATGAGTGTCTATATTGTAGATGAACCATCTCACCAAAATGCATAGGTTCCTAGCCACTGCATCTGCCTAGTACATAGGAACAAAAATGAAATATTTAGATCACTCAACCGAACCAAGGAAGCAATAGAGCCAACAAGTGAACCCCCCCATAATGCTAAATAGGGAGAGGGGTGATAGGAACACTAAAATGCAATGCCAAAAACATCTGCAAGAAGAAGAATTAGGAACACCAATAGTGTAATAGAAGTACAAGCACAGGATATAGGGCGATGTCACTGACACACTACATGGGCTAATGTCATGGAAGGAACACTCACTTGACAAAGGTGGATGAGCACAAAATGGAAAAACATCATGACCCCTCATGGCACTTTATAACTGAGTGCAAGTACAAACAAACACAAGGTGTACAAGATCCCAAATATGCAAAAGTAGGCACTTTATCTTAGTGTGATTACAGAAAAAAGAATGCAATAGAATAGAAGCATAAAATGCTCAGAAGTCAGAAAGAAGAGTGAGCCAAAAGAACAGAAGAAGAGATCCTAGGACCTGTAGAATCCAAGTAATCCGCCACAATGCGAAAGAGAAAAACTCAAAGGAGAAAGAACCTAGAGAAAAATCTAGATAAAAGACCTTTGCAACTGAATAACTCACAAAACCAGCTTTCCAACGATATCTGGCAAGCCTAGAAAAGAGTCTGAATGAGCGAGATATGGCTCCCGGAAGGCAAAATAGAAGATCTGGCTTTGACTGCCAAAATAGGCAACCAAACTACACAAAAAACTAAAAATACCTATACCATCATCTCCATCTCAGAACCAGCTTTCCGACACATTTTTTGAATTGAAAAAATACATCAGTATGCTCAAGTTACGGAAAAAAAACCTCCAGGGCCTCTGGATGCAAGAAAAAATTATTTTTTTAATAAAAAATAATTTGAAAAACCCCAAAAAAAAATGCCACCCCCACTCCACTGGAAAAGTGGCGCATGGGCAGAGGGTGGGCGAAGGTTGCAGGTCATGTTGCCGTAGTGGCAGAGCCACGGTGGAGGGTGGGCGGATGGTCGGAAGGCGCCGCCAGCGGGTCACCAAGAGCCGCTGCGATCAGCAGGACTGCCGGTGGTTTACCACAGGCGGTTGCCACCAACCACTAGCGGTCTCAGTGATCGTTGGTAATTTTTTTTAAACCTGCGATAAACAAAGCCACTTTTTTATTTTTATTTTTTTTTTTTTTTAATATTTTTGCCTCGAAACACGTGCAGGGGGTCGTACAAGCCTGTCGGACAAAAAAAATTTGCCTCCCAGACCAACGGTGTCCAAAATGGATAAATTTTTTATGGATTCTGGGGTTTTTGGGTGCTCTGAGCACAACGGTGATGTTCGTTTGAGCCCAAAGTGACAAAAAAAAAAAGGTCTCCCCTAAATCCACATAAAAAGCTTCTGAAACCCTTGAAAAATGTAGCTTCTGAAATGCTTCAACAAACCACGAATAGCAAGAAGCAAGCTTGCTCTAATACCATGTTAGATTAGGTGAAAAAACTAATCTCCCAAGAACACCTGCATGCATAACCCTGTCACATGGATGAAGCAAAGAACAGAAGCAAGAAAAAAATTATGGAGGCCAAAAAGCCATATCCATCTTATGGACATGCAAAGAGAAATATCTCATATAATTCAATAAGTGAATGAAAAATACAAAGAAGTGAATCCTTATAAAAGGAATCATGAAACCCTAACTAGATTTGCACATTATAATTAATATAAAATATTAATTATATGCACCTAAAAGCAAGCTTAAGAACTAGAGTAATAAACCACTTAATTAACTAAATCAAGATGATCTAATTAATAAGTGAAACAAAATAATTACTCTAACAGGATGTGTGTGATGTGATGTTGTACTTTGATGTATATTATGTCTAACTTGTGGATGATGCGAGTCCTATATGATGGTGATGTACAAGATGTATGCATTTTGTTGTTTTATATGTATGGACTCACTATATGATTTGTGTTAATGAAATAGATGTATCATGATGTGTATGTGACTAAATGTAGTGATTGTAATGATGATATCTAATGGAAAAATATAATGAATAAATAAAGTAACCTAATGATGATATGAAAACTATAGGTGTAGTGAATGCAATGAACATGTCCTAAAAGAAAATGCCAGTAACATAGCAAGTCACACTAATCAGATAAAAAATGCAAAATGAAATGTTACGAACACAAAGTGTAAATGTGAGACATGTAAATGCAATTAGAATGAGACCTAATGGATGAATTTGTGTCTTACTATACCTTGTAGGAATCAAGTAGCCTAGCATAAGAGGGCGGTAGAATAAATAGAACCCTTGTCTCAAGTAGAGTGTAATGAAGCCCTATACTACATGAAACCTAACTACACATGATATCAAGAAAGTCAATTGTGTTTATATGGGAGAGCACACCTTAGTTCAATTTTTCAAAAGGAGCTACGAACCGAATGCTATAGTAGCATAGATGACAAGATTCCTTTGTGTGGACTAGACTCTCAACAAAATAGATACTTTAGGACAATAGATGTAGTTTTCATAGTCATGATGGAACAAATGACATATATGCACTAGAGAGGTCTAGGCATGCCCAATTTCTTTTTAGGGATCTTGGTCGAAAGTGCACTAACCTGGTGACCTGAGTGAGTATTGGAGAGGTCTAGGAACACTCAAATTTTGTAACTACCAAAAGTATTGGAATAGAGCATATGAATGTAGATCCCAAACAAAATCGTAATGGACTAATTAGAGGCAAAATTATGCACCTAACAATGCATGTTCCAAATGTCACAAGTTTGGACATATAAACAAAAATTGCAAGACTCAAGTACAATTAGAAAATCAAACAAAAGACAAAGGTAAGGTAAAGTAGACATTGAAAAAATAAAGAAGGAGATGAATGAAAAATAGAAAAAGAAAGCATAAATTTGAAATAGTGGGGCAAATGGAGTTGAGGTCACCTAATCCAATGGAGAAGGTGATCATGTTATCTCAAACTAAGAAAGAAAGGTGTGTATGGAACTGTATATTTAATTAATGTATGATACATTGGTTCCTTACATGAATGTGCCAAAGTTCATATTTGCATATATGAAAATGCATAAGAATAGATTTGTGAAATGATGTTGAACATCAGTAAAAATTGTCTATGTTGATTGAGCATTACAACATGGACTAAGCACTTTAGAAGAAAATTGGTAGAGAGGCCAAGTGATATGGAAGAGATCGAGCTAAAAATTAAAGACCTAGCTCAAAGACACAAAAGTTGACCAAGACAGCTGGTTTTCGCCTACTTGAGTACATAGCATTAACGGAGACACTAAATTGACAAAAAGAAGGTATATATCAAATTTTGGAGACATTATCTTGTACCTTGCATACAAATTCCAAGAGCATAGAGCAATGTGGTGATTTGAGTAACTGGCAAAATATTTCAAGAGCAATTTGGACAAGAAGATTGAATAAGTGAAGATTTGAACAATGCTAAGTAATTCAAAGGAGATAGAAAAGACTGCAAACCCTAAAAAAGAAAATATCAGCTTAATCTACTACAAAATGAGCTAAGAGGTTAGCAGAATCCATGCTAAGGAGTGGAGTATGGCGAGGGGGAAAGAAACATATCCACCCTAACCTTTTTCATTTCATGATTTTAAATTTGTATTTTCACCTAAGATTTACTTCCATCTACCATGACCATCCTCAAGTGGAGCTCCACGATTTTTTTTTTGATTGAGATATGGCTTGGGTTAGTCAAAAACCTACCAAAGGTAGAAAGTAAGGTGTGTTCATGAATAAAAGACCTGGCCAAAGATGGAGAGCATGGAAAAAGTAAAGTGCCCATTCGAAAAAGTGTGTGCAAATAGGACTAGAGTAAGCAAATTTGATCTTTCTTCTATGACAATAGTTTACCTTGATGATATTCTAATTTTTAGAAAGAAAAAAGAAGAACATATGAGGCACATAGAAGTTGTATTAAGGAGGTCACATGAAAATAAGTTAACCATAAACTTAGAGAAGAGTGAGTTATTGAAATAAGAGCTAGATTGGCTCACTCCAAAAATAGGGAATGTAGTGAGAATCTGTCACGGGCTAGCTTAGTTTTATAGGAATTTTTTTAGGAGGCTCAGTGAGATATGTGCACCCATACTAGATACTATCAAAGGCGGAATCTCTTGACTAAATTTAAGTGAACAAAGGAGGCTAATGAAGGGTTTGAGAAGTTGAAACAAGAAGTGGCCACACAGCCTATCCTAGTGTTGCCAAGTTTTGACAAATCTTTCATTGTGGAACATAATAGAAGTAATATAGTTGTGGGAAAAGCCCTAAGTCAAGAAGGATGACCCAATAGAATTTTTCTGTGAGAGGTTGAATGAATCCAAGTCAAGGCACTCATCTTATGACCTAGAGCTCTATGCATTGGTTTAATTCCTTAGGAAGTGGAGGCATTATCTCTTGCCCAAGAAATTTGTTGTTTACACAGATAATCAAGCTTTGATATTCATAAAAAAAAACAAGATAAGTTAAGTCTTAGACATATCAAGTGGATGGAGTTTATCCAAACCTACACATTCACCAAATTAAAATTAAGAAATTTAGTAGAATAATTAGGTAGCAGATGCACTTAGCAAAAGGTTTATCACTATCTAAGAGATTCAACTACAAAGCATTGAGATCAAAGGATTAAAATACCTATATGAATTAGATGACGACTTCTTAGAAGCTTACAAGGTATGCCTTTATTTTAACAATCATTTTCATAGCAATTTTGTTGACTATACCTTGTAGAATGGAATATTGTTTAAAGGTAACTAGTTATGTGTACCCAGGGGATCTATGAGGGAAACCCTCATTCAAGAGAAGCATAATGGAAACTTTTCTAAGTGGTTATTTTTTCCAAACAAAACACTAGATCTAGTTCAAAGGTTCTACTACTAGACAAAAATGCAGAGAGATGTTAAGAGGTATGTTGAACAATGTGTGGTTTCCAAAAAGCCAAGGGGACATCATCAAATAATGGACTATACCAACCTTTTACTACCCCTAATAGACCATGGAAGTGTCTTATTATGGACTTCATAGTGGGATTACCAAGGAAAAATATTAGCTTTGACAATGTGTCTGTGATAGTAGATAAATTTAGTAAAATGACTCATTTTATACCTTGCAAAATAACTCATGATTCTAGTTACATTGTTCATCTCTTTTTCAAGGAAATAGTAAGGATTCATGGCTTACCTATAAGTATAGGCTCTAATAGAGATGTGAAATTCATTGGGCATTTCTTGAAAACCATATAGAAAAGACTAGGTAGAAACTTGTCATATAGATCAGTGTGTCATCACCAAATAGATGGTCAAATGGAGGTGAATAATAGAATTCTTGGAAACCTTCTAAGATTATTTAAAAAGGATTAAGGCCAATTATGAGATATAGTACTACCTCAAGAAAAAATTTCTTACAATGATAGTGTAAATAGATCCACTGGTGAGAGCCCATTTGAAGTAGTTTATGGCATCCATCCAAGACGATTTTGTGAGCTCAAACAGTTGAGAAATCATGAAGGAATCAATTGTCATGTAGAATAATTTTCTCAGTCTATGAGAGAAGTTCATGAATAGCTAAAAAAGATCTTGATGGAAGAAAACCAAAATATCAAGACTAAAGTGGATGAAAGAAGAAAGGATCTATAGTTTGTATTAGGAGATTGAATGATGGTGCATCTCAACAAAGCCAGGTTGTAAAAAGGCATCCCAAGAAAGTTACAAATGAGGAGAGTAGGACCATGCAAAGTCCTTGGTGAGTATGGAAAAAATTATTATAAGATAGACCTTCCCAAAGAGCTATCAATCTCTCCTATATTCATTGTGCAAGATTTGGTAAAGTATAAAGGTCCTTGTATAATAAATAGAGAATATAGTACAAAAGTTAACAATGATGTGAAGGAGCTCAAGGTACCTATCCAAGTCAAGTAAAAAGCTAAGAGGATCCTAGAATTAAGGGTCAAGAAGAAAATAAGACATGATTTCTACATGAAGCACCTAATAAAATGAAAACAACAACCTAAATTAAAGGCTACTTGGGTAACAAAAAGAAAGTTTAAGAAATTAAGCATCAGCACTGACTTGTTATCTCTAGGGGTTACTTGTCTTCCTTATTGTAGGGGAGAATGGTGCAAGAGAACCTAAGGTCTTAGATAAAACCCTATATGATTTTGGCTTGTAAGTGGTCTTGGCCAAGCCACTAAAAAATAAGGACTAGAATGAAGTCCCAAGTGTGTGTTTTAAGCCTAGGAAGTCAAGAGAGGTGTGGCAAAAAATTTCCAAAGTATTATCAAAAGTTGTCATATAAACAACAAGTTGTCAACATGGGTAAAAGTTGGTCAAATAGATAATTCAAGTCTAATAAGTGTGGATATAGGTGAAGGTGTGCAATCTAGGATAGCTCTAGGTGATAGTTCACATCTTTGTGTAGCAAATTATAATGAGGAAGGAACCCATGTAGGTTTTCATATTGTATTTCAAAATTTTGCTATTCCGCATTTGTGATGATAATAAGAAGCCCATATTTAGTTCTCACAATTATTGTTATTTCTTTGTTAATGTTATGTTTTTGTGATGTTAAGGGAAGCACCCTTCATTATCTCATACTATGCTCTTGGAGCCTTCTTGAGTCTGTATAATGCTCTCTTCAATCTACACATGTGGGTCTCTTTTTTGTGTGCTATAAACCCTTTGGGTTTCTCTATGTGTACCTCCTCCTTCAATTCACCATTACGGAATGTTATCTTAACATCCATTTGGTGGATCTTCCATCCCATCGATGTTATAAATGAGATTATGACTTAAATAGAAGTATACCTGGTCACTGGACCAAATGTCTCCTTATAGTCTATTCCCTCTTTTTGAGAGACCCCCTTTGACACAAACCCTTCCTTTTATTTCTCGATGCTATGATCTACACCATGCTTTATCTTGTAAATCTAATGTGATTCAACTACTATCATATCTCTTGGTCTCGGCACTACCTCCCACACATCATTATGCATTATTGATACCTATATTCCTCAACCATAGCATCTTGCCATGCTTTATGTTGTGTTACCTCCCAATAGTTGGAAGGCTCACTATCTACCAACTGACTCACTAAATCTACATAATCATTGAGCTTATTTGGTTGTCTCATCTAACTCATACTCTTTAGGTATGAGCTCCCTCAAACTCCTGAATATCCCTTTGTGACTCTCAAATTTCACAGTTCCTACTATTAATTATATAAGATGGAATATCAGCCTCTAAATCTTCTTGATGCACTTATTTCTCGACTGGTGGCTCCACATTTTATGAATCTTCACCACCTAAGCCTATGATTGTACAAGTAGTACTCAAGATCTTTTCTGCCCTTGACTTGGTGGATTTATCCTTAGAGCTTCTATTGGTTGTGCACTCTAATCATCTACTAGAAAATATGTGGACCTTCTAAATACATTGTTTTCCATGAACTTGACATCATGTTTGACATACTTTTTGTAGTCCCTAGAATAAAAATCATGTATGCCCTTGAGGTTTCATTGTATCCAACAAGGTACCCCCTCTCTAGAGTTTGATCTAACTTGGTACAAGTATCACCTGGAATATGACAATATTCCAAACTATCAAATATTTTGAAATGACTAACATCTAGCTTCTTGCTTATGAAAGCTTCATGTAGTGTCATCTTCCTTGGTACCTTGTTTGGAACCATGTTCGATATATAAAATGTACAAAAATCTTCTTCACATAAGCAATGGAGCATGTCTTGGTCATGTAGCATAGCCCTTGCTTCCTCTGATCTAGAATGATTATTCCTCTTAACAACTCTATTTTGTTTTGGATTGTATGAAACAATCCACTCTCTCTTAATTCCTTCTGTACTAAAAAAACTCCTAGAAGTCATTTCCTTTTTACTCACCTCCATTGTCTGATTGAAGAACCTTTATCTTCCTTCCTGTCAAGTTCTCCACAAGAGCCTTGAATTCTTGGAATCAACTAAAAACATCATCCTTGTTCTTTAAGAAGTATATAGATCTAGGTCTTCCTAGAGAAATCATCAATAAAGGTAACATATTACTCATATCCTCTAAGAGATTCCATCGACATTGGTCCACACACATCTGAATGTACTAGATCAAGAACACCTTTATATTTGGTGCCACTCCTTGTAAAAGATGGTTTCACAAACTTCCCAAACACACACCCCTTTCATACATCATCATGTTGTATGCTCACTTGTGGAGAACCTATCACTATCTCACGAAGCAATTTAAGTGTTCCATGATGAATATGAACCATCATCCTATGTCAAATCTCTCAAAGATTTCTACAACTATTGTTTCTCATGAGTTCCTTAAGAGTATCAAATTGTAACCTATAAAGGAAACCACTCCTAACTCTAATGGTCATGGACAATTTCCAACCCTTATTCTAGATCAGTAGATGTTCCTTTATAATGAGTACATTATACCCCTTATCCTAAAGGATAGATGCATAAATCATATTCATATATTAGTATGGAACAAGAAACACATCATGAAGTGGAATTATCTTTACATTCTCCCTCTAAATTTGAATAGTCCCTTTCCAAACTAGGTTGAGTTTGGACTTGTCTCCCATAGATATTTGGATATTGGTGTTCTCATCCTTATAATTGGAGAAGTACTCTCTAACTCCTTTCATATGAAGAGATGCCCCACTACCTATATACCAAACACACTAAGAGGTTGAGCTAACCATACAAGCTATAACTGCAAATGCATCTTCTAATCTACTAGAGATATCTTCAACTATTTTTTGAAGCTGTCACCTACTTCTTTGTCTTCTCATTCTTCTTCCTTTCTGAGAAATCATTAACATAGTGACCATACTAATGAGAACCAAAGCACTCAATCTTAGATAGGTACTTATTTTTCTCACTTTGTGAATTAGATCTTTTACTAGACTCCTTCTTTCTCCCCCATTTCCCACTAGGGAAACATTTTCCTATTCCACCTCACTTAGTTGACTCTTATTGGCCCCATTGACAAGACTTGGCCTAAACTCCTACCAAGTGAAATCACCATATAGCCAATCCCAAATCAGTAAGGTGTCTCGTCTACTAATAACTAGAACAAAGATACCTCATTTCTTAGTAAACCCATTTAGGGATATTCTCACTAGATCATCATCACTAGGGCTATCTCCAATAGTTTCTAACTCATAAGTGACAAGTCTAAGAATGGTGAGGTAACTTGTGGTGTCTTCTCCCTTGTTCATTTGAGCATTCCTCAACTTTTCTCTCAGAATCAACTTTATGTTGCTGGTAGCATTCTGGTATAGATTTACAATGGCATCCCACATTTTCTTTGTTGTGTCTAACTCTAAGATATGTGGAATAATATGGTCCTTGATGCCATCAAGGACTATCCTCCTCATCTTTCCATCATCCTTATATGGTGCAAGTTGTGTTACATCTTTAGGTATAGCTACAACATTGGTAACATAATCATTGATATTGTTATCTTCCAACAATAAGAAATTTTAGTCTTCTAGACACCAAAATTTGAGGCACCATCTAATTTGTCTTGATCTCTCAAACAAGTTGAAGCCATCTCAAGGAATAAAAGAAAAAATAAGTCCAAAGAGGTCAACCTAGGTTTTATATACCCTCAAATTATTTCCTAGGGAAAATATTTTCTACCCTCAACACCACTCTAATACCATGTGAAAATTCACTATTGCACTCATTGATTATTAATCTCCTATCTTAAAAGATTATTTAACTGTTAAAAATTAATTCACATCTAATATTGAAAATTATCACAATTGCAACTTCATAAAAAAAAAATACATAAAGAAAAATGAACACAATGAATAAAATATTTTTGGATAAAATATCCCTAAAAAATCCCTAAGGGAAAACCAAATCTGCAAATGGAAAATATATTAAATTTAGCTAACCAGATTTACAAAATTTATTGCCTCTTACTAGAAGAAATCTTACAAACTCATAATATCTCCCACTGACATTCACCACTACACTAATTCCAATGCTATCATTATGCCCTTGCTCCCACTACAAGTTTATTTCCTATCACTACAAACACATTTGCTATCACTACAAATCATTCTCCAAAACTTGATGATTCCAAATACCCCCTAGCCCCCCTTTTATACTACTTTGGTTGAAAAATCAATGGTCGAAGTTGATTCACAATCAATGGTTGAGATAAGATGCTTCTTAACAACCCAAAATGAATTGTTTGCAAGCAACTAATGGGTATGTGCAAGATCATGGTGTACCAAACTATGGCCTTAAGTGGCAGTGAAAAATTAGCAAATCTGGGTTATGTCAACTTGACACATAATTTTAAAGTGGTTATGGACTTTATATCAAAAAGTTGTAAAAAATTAATCTTTAGGAAATTGAATACAGTTTATAAACTACTAGGCCTTATCTAGAGAAAAAAATAATTAATTGGTCAAAAGTTTGGATTTGAATGCAGTACTATGAAAATTTCAGGTCAAAAATAAAAAGTAGGTGAATGTCTGACCACCTTAATCAAAATCAAATGATAATTTTTTTTTAATATAATTATAGATATAAAAATTAGATTCATGCCTAGATGTGATGCATATTTTTGGGTATTTTTATTCTAAATAAATAATTAATATAAATTTTCTACTAAAACTTTTTCAAAAAAAAAAACTCACATGTTTGACCACCTTAACTCATAGAAAATTTTACCAAATTTAATTTTTTTTTAATTTTTCTTATACTAGGTGAAGCATAGAATGTGATGTAACTTTTAGATTTAAAAAATGTTATACCATTTGAAACTTATAGCTATTTTTCAATCAGTATGTCAATAAGCACTTTACAATAATCTTCATTGAAAATTAACTAATAAATACTTATCGAACTTAGAATTTGACAGCAATTATATCCATGGAATTTTGAGAGTGATATAAAAAAACTCTTTTCGTTTCATTCAATTTCGATCAAAATAACATTTTCAGATGGCTACCCGAAGTCTGAGTGTCACTGAAACCATTCTCAAACACATTTTTTGGGTTGACCGAATAGGCTTGGTAAATAACAAGCCTCATCAGATATTCGATTTGAAATTGAATATCCGATATGAAATTGGATATCCAATTTCAAATCGGATATTCGATTAGGCCCGACAATTTTACACACCAATTTGGAAAGAAATTTGAGAGGGGGCATTTTTTTCAATTTTAAATTTGGAGGGAGAGAAATTTAAGAGGAAATAAATTTAAGAAGGGAACTTTAGACTATTTTAGACAGAATTTTATTTTGAGAAAGTGTGCATTTTAATATTATTATTATATATTATTATAATTATTATTACATTATAATAATATGTATGATTATTAGTATTAAAAATAATATAGTTATAAATATTATTATTATTATAACTAAATATAATATAGTGATATATATCATATATATTATTATTATTATAACTAAATATAATATAGTGATATATATCATATATATTATTATTATTAAATATATATAGCAGTATTATATGAACAAATTATTATATATAATAATATATATGGTTATTATTATTATTAAATCTATAATCTAGTAACATATATGATTATTATTGTTATATAATCTAATAATATATTATTATTATATTAAAATATACAATATTATATAATTATTAAATATAATATTGTCATAAAATGCATCATTTCGACACATTTCATGACAACATATGTCCCTAGGGGGGAATGTGTCGAAAGGAGTCATAAGTCATCCTATGAACCCCATCGACCCATATGAAGGACTCTAATATATCCCTAGGGGTCCTAGGACCCCTAGAGACACATGTCATCATGGAATGTCTTGAAGGGGGTCATAGGTCATCCTATGACCCCTTTCGACCCATATGAATGACTCTAATATGTTTCTAGCAGTCCTAGGACCCTAGGGACACATATCGTCATGGAATGTGTTGAAGGGACCTATGATCCCCTTCGACCCAAATGAACAATTTTAATATGTCCCCTAGGGGTCCTAGGACCCCTAGGGACACATGTCATCATGAAATATGTCAAAGGGGGTCATAGGTCACCCTATGACACCCATCAACCTATATGAATGATTCTAATATGTCCCTAGGGGTCCTAGCACCCATAGGGGTGCATGTCATCATGGAATAGGTAGAAGGGGGTCATAGGACACCTTATGACCCCCTTCAACCCATAGGTTACCCTATAGCCTCCTTCGACCCATATCAACAATTCTAATATGTCTGTAGGGGTCCTAGGACCCCTAGGCACACATGTCATCATGGAATGGGTCAAAGGAGTTCATAGGTCACCCTATGACCCCCTTCGACCCATATGAATGATTCTAATATGTCCTTAGGACCCCTAGGGACACATGTCATTATGGAATGGGTCGAAGGGGGTCATAGGTCACCCTATGACCCCCTTCGACCCATATGAATGATTCTACTATGTCCCTAGGGGTCCTACATCATCATGGAATGGGTCGAAGGGGGTAATAGGTCACCTTATCACCCCCTTCAACCCATATGAATGATTCTAATATGTCCCTATGGGTCCTAGGACCCCTAGGGACATATGTCATCATGGAATGTGCCTAAAGGGCTCATAAGTCACCCTATGACCCCTTTCGACCCACATGAACAATTCTAATATGTCCCTAGAGGTCCTAAGACCCCTAGAGAAATATGTCATATGTAATGGGTCGAAGGGGGTCATAGGTCACCCTATGACAACCTTCGACTCATATGAACGATTCTAATATGTCAGTAGGGGTCTTAGGACCCCTAAAGGCATATGTCATCATGGAATAGGTTGAAGGGGGCCATAGGTCCTCCTATGACACCTTTCGGCCTATATGAATGATTCTAATATGTTACTAGGGGTCCTAAGAACACTAGGGACATATGTCATCATGGAATGGGTTGACGGGGGTCATAGATCACCCTATGACACCTTTTGACTCATATGAATGATCCTAATATGTCCCTAGGGGTCCTAGGACCCCTAGGGACATATGTCATCATGGAATGGGTCGAAGGGCATCATAGGTCACCCATTGACCCCCTTCGACCCATATGAAAGATTCTAATATGTCCCTAGGGGTCCTAGGACCCCTAGGGACATATGTCATCATGGAATGGGTCGAAGGAGGTCATAGGTCACACTATCACCCCCTTTGACCCATATGAATGATTCTAATATGTCCCTAGGGGTCCTAGGATCCCTAGGGACATATGTCATCATGAAATGTGTCGAAGGGGGTCATAGATCACCCTTTGACCCCCTTTGACCCATATGAATGATTCTAATATGTCCCTAGGGGTCCTAGGATCCCTAAAGACATATGTCATCATGGAATGTGTCAAAGGGGGTCATAGGTCACCCTATGACTCCCTTCGACCCATATGAACGATTTTAATATGTCCTAGGGGTCCTAGGACCCCTAGGGACATATATTGTCATAAAATGTGTTGAAGGGGTCATAGGTCACCCTATGACACCCCTCAACCCATATGAACAATTCTAATATGTTCTTAGGGGTCCTAGGACCTCTAGGGACACATGTCATCATGGAATGTGTTGAAGGGGGTCATAGGTTGACCTATGACCCACTTCGACCCATATGAATGATTTTAATATGTTCCTAGGCATCTTAGGGGAAACATGTCCTCATGGAATGTGTCCAAGGGTGTCATTGGTCACCCTATGATCTCGTTTGACCCATATGAACAATTCTAATATGTCCCTAAGCATCCTAAGACCCCTACAAACACATGTTGTCATGGAATGAGTCGAAGGGGGTCATAGGTCATCCTATGACCCCCTTCGACCCATATGAATGATTCTAACATGCCTCTAGGGGTCTTAGGACCCCTAGGGACATATGTCGTCATAGAATATGTTGAAGGGGGTCACAGGTCACCCTATGACCCCCTTCGACTCATATGAACGATTCTAATATGTCCCTAGGGGTCCGAGGGCCCCTAAGGATAGATGTCATCATGTAATGGGTTGAAGGGGGTCATAGGTCAACCAATGACCCCCTTCGACCCATATGAAAAGTTTTAATATGCTCTTAGGGGTCTTAGGACCCCTAGGGACATATGTCATCATGGAATGTCTCGAAGGGAGTCATAGGTCACCCTATGACCCCTTTTGATCCATATGAACGATTCTAATATGTTCGTAGGGGTGCTAGGATGCCTAAGGACATATGTCATCATTGAATGGATCAAAGGGGGTCATAGGTCACCCTATACTTTGATCCATATGAACGATTCTAAGATGTCCCTACAGGTCCTAGGACCCCTATGCACATATTTCATAATGGAATGTGTTGAAAGAGGTCATAGGCTCAACCCATATAAATAATTTTAATATGTCCCTAGGGGTCATAGGACACCTAGGGACATATGTAATCAAAGAATGTGTCGAAAAGGGTCATAGGATGTCCTATGACCCCCTTTGAGACATATAAATGATTCTAATATGTCCCTAGGGGTCCTTGGACCCCTATGGACATATGTCATCATAGAATGTGTTGAAAGGGGTCATAGGTCATCCTATGACCCCTTTTGACCCATACAAATGATTCTAATATTTCTCTAGGTGTCCTAGGACCCCTAGGGACATATGTCATCATGGAATGTGTCAAAAGGGATCATAGGTCATTTTATAGCCACCTTCGATCCATATAAATGATTATAATATGTCTCTAGGGGTCCTAAGACCCCTACGGACATGTGTCATCATAGAATTTGTTGAAAGGGGTCATAAGTCATCTTATGACCTCCTATGAGCCCCTTCAACTCATATAAACAATTCTAATATGTCGCTAGGGGTCCTAGGACCCCTAGAGACATATGTCATCATGGAATGTGTCTAAAGGGGTCATAGGCCATCTTATGACCCTTTTCAACCCATATAAATAATTTTAATATTTTATTATGGGTCGTAGGACCCCTAGAGACACATGTCATCATGAAATGTGTCAAAGGGTGTCATAGGTCACCCTATGACCCCCTTCAACCCATATGAACAATTCTAATATGTCCCTATGTGTCCTAGGACCCCTAGGGACACATGTCATCATGGAATGGATGGAAGGGGGTCATAGGTCATCCTATGACCCCCTTTCACCCATATGAATGACATATGTTGTCATGGAATGTGTCGAAGGGGGTCATATCTCACTGTATGACCCCTTTCGACCCATATGAACGATTCTAATATGTCTGTAGGCAGCTTAGGACCCTAAGGGATATATGTCATCATGTAATGGGTTGAATGGGGTCATAGGTCAACCTATGTACCCCTTCAAACCATATGAACAATTCTAATATGTCCCTAGAGGTCTTAGAACTCCTAGGGACATATGTCATCATGGAACGTGTCAAAGGGGGTCATAGGGTTCAACCCATATGAACGATTCTAATATGTCCCTATGGGTCCTAGGAGCCCTAGGGACATATATCGTCATGGAATGGGTCAAAGGGGCTCATAGGTCATCATATGACCCCCTTTGACCCATATGAATGATTCTAATATGTCCCTAGGGCTCCTAGGACCCCTAGGGACATATGTCATCACAAAATGTGTCGAAGGGGGTCATAGGTCACCCTATGACCCCCTTCAACCCATATCAACAATTCTAATAAAAATGTCTACATGGAGTGTGTCGAAGGGCATCGTAGTTCACCCTATGACCCCCTTCGACCCATATGAACAATTATAATTTGTCCTTATAGGTCTTAGGACCCCTAGGGACACATGTCATCATAAAATGTGTCGAAGGGGGTCATAGATCACCCTATGACCCCCTTTGACCCATATGAACAATTCTAATATGTCCCTAGGGGTTCCAGGACCCCTAGGGACACATGTTTCAATAAAATGTGTCGAAGGGGTCATAGGTCACCCTATGAACCCCTTCGACCCAAATGAACGATTCTAATATATCCCTAGGGGTCCTAGGACCCCCAAGAACACATGTCATCATGGAATGTGTCAAAGGGGGTCATAGGTCACCCTATGACTCCCTTCGACCCATATGAACAATTCTAATATGTCCCTAGGGAACCTAAGATGCCTACGGACACATGTCATCATGGAATGTGTCAAAGAGTGTCATAGGTCACCATATGACCCTCTTTAACCAATTTGAACAATTCTAATATGTCCCTATAGGTCTTAGGACCCCAAGGGACATATGTCATCATGGAATAGGTCAAAGGGGCCTATGACCTCCTTCAACCCATATGAATGATTCTAATATGTCCCTAGGGTTCCTAGGAACCCTAGGGACATATAACATCATTGAATGAGTCGAGAGAGGTCATAGGTCACCCTATGACCCCCTTCGACCTATATGAACGATTCTAATATGTCCCTAGGGGTCCTAGGACCCCTACGGACGTATGTCATCATAGAATGGGTTGAAGGTGGTCATAGGTCACTCTATGACCCCCTTTGAGCCATATGAACAATTCTAATATGTCCCTAGGGGTCCTAGGACCCCTAGGGACATATTTCATCATCAAATGTGTTGAACGGGGTCATAGGGTTCGACCCATATGAACAACTCTAATATGTCCCTAGGGGTTCTAAGACTCCTAGGGTCATATGTCGTCATGAAATTTGTGAAAGTGGGTCATATGTCATCCTATGACCATCTTCAACCCATATGAATGATTCTAATATATCCCTAGGGGTCTTAGGACCCTTAGGGACATATATCATCATGGAATGTGTCAAAGGCCTATGGCCCCTTTCGACCCATATTAAAGATTTTAATATGTCCTTAAGGGTCCTAGGACCCCTAGGGACACATGTCATCATGAAATGTGTCAAAGAAAGTCATACATCAACCTATGACCCCCTTCGACCCATATAAACGATTCTTATATATCCCTAGGGTCCCTAGGACCCCTAGGGACACATGTCATCATGGAATATGTCGAAGGGTGTCATAGGTCAACCTATGACCCCATTCAACACATATGAACGATTCTAATATGTCCCTAGGCATCTTAGGATTCTTAGGCACACATGTCATCATGGAATGGGTTGAAAGGGGTCATAAGTCATCCTATGACCCCCTTCGACCCATATGAATAATTCTAATATGTCCTTAGGGGTACTGGGATCCCTAGGGACATATGTCATCATGGAATGTGTCGAAGGGGGGTCATAGGGTGACTTTGACCAATATCAACGATTCTAATATGTCCCTAGAGCTCCTAGGACCCCTAAGGACATATGTCATCATGTAGTGGGTTGAAGGCAATCATAGGTCAACCTATAACCCTCGGTTGACCTATATGAAAAATTATAATATGTCCCTAGGGCTCCTAGGACCCCCAAGGACATATGTCATCATCGAATGTGTCGAAGGGTGTCATAGGTCACCCTATGACCCCCTTCGACTCATATGAATGATTATAATATGTCCTTAGGGGTCTTAGGATCGCTAGGGACATATGTCATCATAAAATGGGTCAAAGGGGGTCATAGGTTACCCTATGACCTACTTCAACCCATATGAACGATTCTAATATGTCCCTAGGGGTCCTAGGACCCCTAGGGACATATGTCATCATAGAATGGGTTGAAGTTGACCTATGACCACCTTCAACCCATATGAACGATTTTAATATGTCCCTAGGGGTCCTAGAACCCCTAGGGACATATATCATCATGGAATGTGTTGAAGGGGGTCATAGGTCACCCTTTGACCCCCTTTGACCCATATGAACAATTCTAAAATGTCCTTAGAGCTCCTAGGACCCCTAGGGACACATCTTTTCATGGAATATATCAAAAGGGGTCATAGGTAACCCTATGACCCCCTTCGACTCATATGAACAATTCTAATATGTCTTGAGGGGTCCTAGGACCCTAGGGACACATGTCATCATGGAATGTATTAAAGGACCTATGACCCTTTTCGACCCATATGAACGATTCTAATATGTCTTTAGGTGTCCTAGGACCCCTAGGGACACATGTCATCATGGAATGGGTTGAAAGGGGTTATAGGTCACCCTGTGACCCCCTTCAACCCATATGAATGATTCTAATATGTCTCTAAGGGTCCTAGGACCCCTAGGGACACATGTCATCATGGAATGTGTCAAAGGTGGTCATAGGTCAACTTATGACCCCCTTCGACACATATGAATGATTCTAATATGTCCCTAAGTATCCTAGGACCTGTAGGGACACATGTCATCATGGAATGTGTTGAAGGCCCTATGACCCCCTTCGACCCATATAAATAATTATAATATTTTTCGAGGACCCCTACGGACATATTAGACTCATTTATAT
Source organism: Cupressus sempervirens (assembly GCA_028749045.1). Taxonomy (NCBI): domain Eukaryota; kingdom Viridiplantae; phylum Streptophyta; class Pinopsida; order Cupressales; family Cupressaceae; genus Cupressus; species Cupressus sempervirens. Next base: position 33,335,126 of record CM053792.1, read on the forward strand.
TGGTTGAAGGGGGTCATAAGATACCATGTAGAAGTTGATGAAATCGAGCTCCACAGTCACCAAGATCACCTGCAGTGCAAATAGCTTGCCGAAGAGAAACCTAAAAAGCAAGAGCTTGAAGGAAACAAAGCAAAAAAAAATATTTCACAATAGGAAAATGAAATTTCTATGTGAATGGATGAATTTACAATGAGAGAGAGACAACTTATAAAGGCCTCAAGGAAGCTTGTAGAACAAGCTAGAAGGAGGTATAAGATAAGGTTGACAACCAAGCACTCACAAAAAAGTGAAATATGCTAGAAGTGAATAAACTCCCATGTTGTCAACAACTCATCACTACATGCATTAAATACTAAATATTAAATAAATGCATTAACCTAAGTAAGCTTAAGTAAATAGAACGAATAATTAATAATTAATTAATTATTTAGGACATATGTCATCATGGAATGCGTTGAAGACCTATGACCCTCTTTGACCTATATAAATGAGTCTAATATGTCTGTAGGGGCCCTAGGACCCCTAGGGACATATGTCATCATGGAACCTATCGAAATGAGTCATAGGTCATCGTATAACCCCCTTCAACCTATATAAATGATTCTAATATGTAACTAGGTGTCCTATGACCCCTAGGGACATATGTCATCATGGAATGTGTCGAATGTGGTCATAGGTCATCCTATGACCCCCTTTGACCTATATAAATTATTCTAATATGTCCCTAGGGGTTCTAGGACCCCTAGAGACATATGTTGTCATGAAATGTGTCTGAAGGGGTCATATGTCATCCTATGACCCCTTTCAACCTATATAAACAATTTTAATATTTCTCTATGGGTCCTAGGACCCCTAGTGACATATGTCATCATGGAATGTGTCAAAAAGGATCATAGATCATCTGTGACCCCTTTTGACCCATATACACAATTATAAAATGTCCTTAGGGGTCCTAGGGTCATATGTTGTCATAAAATGTGTTGAAAGGGGTCATAGGTCATCCTATGACACCTTTCAACCCATATAAACGATTATAATATGTCCCTAGGGGTCCTATGACCCTTAGAGACATATGACATCATGGAATGTGTCGAAAGGGGTCATCCTATAACCCCTTTCAACCCATATAAATGATTATAACATGTCCTTAGGGGTCCTAGGACCCCTGGGGACATATGTCATCATGAAATGTGTCCAAAGCGGTCACAAGTCATCCTATGACCCCTTTCGACCCATATAAAATATTTTAATATGTCCCTTGGGGTCGTAGGACCCCTAAGGACATATGTCATCATGGAATCTGTCGAAAATGCTCATAGGTCATCCTGTAACCCCTTTCGACCCATATAAACGATTCTAATATGTCCCTAAGGGTCCTAGGACCCCCTATGGACATATGTCATCATGGAATGTGTCGAAAGGAGTCATAGGTCATCCTATAACCCCCTTCGACCCATATAAACAATTTTAATATGTCCCTAGCAGTCCTAGGACCCCTAGGGACATAGGTCATCATGGAATGTGTCAAAAAGGGTTATAGGTCATCATATGACCCCCTTTGACCCATATAAATGATTATAATATGTCCCTAGGGGTTCTAGGACCCCTAGAGACATATGTCATCATGTAAAATGTCAAAAGGTGTCATAGTTCATCTTATGACCCCTTTCAACTCATATAAATGATTCTAATATGTCACTAGGACTCCTAGGACCCTTAGAGACATATGTCATCATGGAATGTGTCGAAAGGGTTAATAGGTCATCCAATGACCCCCTTCGACCCATATAAATGATTGTAATATGTTCTTAGGTGTCTTAGGAGCTTTAGGGACATATGTCATCATGAATTGTGTCAAAAGGTGTCATAGGTCATCTTGTGACCCCTTTTAACCCATATAAATGATTCTAATATGTCCCTAGGGGTCCTAGGACCCCTAGGGACATATGTCGTCATGGAATGTGTTGAAAGGGGTCATAGGTCATCCTATGACCCCCTTCGACCCATTTTAACGGTTCTAATATGTCCCTAGGGGTCCTAGGACCCCTAGGGACATGTTATTATGAAATGCTTCAATGACCTATAACCTCTTTCGACCCATATAAATGATTCTAACATGTCACTAGGGGTCCTAAAACCCCTAAGGACATATGTAGTCTTGGAATTTGTCGAAAGGGGTCATAGGTCATCTTGTGACCCCCTTCGACCCATATAAACGATTGTAATATATCCCTAGGGGTCCTAGGACCCCTAGGGACATATGTTGTCATAGAATGTGTTGAAAGGGGTCATAGGTCATCTTGTGACCCCCTTCCACCTATATAAACAATTGTAATATGTCCCTAGGGGTCTGAGGACCCCTAGGGACATATGTCATCATGGAATGTGTCGAAAGGGGTCATAGGTCATCTTGTGACCCCCTTTGACTCATATAAATGATTCTAATATGTCCCTAGTGGTCTTAGGACCCCTATGGACATATGTCGTCATGGAATGTGTCGAAGGGAGTTATAGGTCATAGGTCATCCTGTGACCCCCTTTGATCCATATAAACTATTCTAACATGTCTCTAGTGGTCCTAGGACCCCTGTGGACATATGTCATCATGGAATGTGTCTAAAGGGGTCATAGGTTATCCTATGACCCCCTTTGATCCATATAAATAATTTTAATATGTCCCTAGGGGTCATAGGACCCCTAGGGACATATGTCGTCATGGAATTTGTCAAAAAGGGTCATATTTCATCCTATGACCCCCTTTAACCCATATAAATGATTCTAATATGTCCCTAGGGTCTTGGGATACCTATTGATATATGTCATCATGAAATCTTTTGACCTGTATAAATGATTCTAATATGTCCCTAAGCATCCTAGAACCCATAGGGACATATGTCATCATGGAATGTGTCAAAAGGGATCATAGGTCATCCTATGACCCCCTTCAACCCATATAAATGATTCTAATATGTTGTTAGGAGTCCTAGGACCCCCAGAGACATATGTCATTATGGAATGTGTCTAAAGGGGTCATAGGTCATCATCCTATGACCCCCTTCGACTCATATAAATGATTTTAATATTTTTTTACGGGTCATAGGACCCCTAGGGACACATCATCACGGAATGTGTCGAAGGGTATCATACATCACCCTATGACCCCTTCAACTCATATGAATGATTCTAATATGTCCCTACGTGTCTTAGGACTCCTAGAGACACATGTCATCATGGAATGCGTGGAAGGGGGTCATAGGTCATCCTATGACCCCGTTTGACCCATATGAAAGATTCTAATATGTCCCTAGGGATCCTAGGACCCCTAGGGACATATGTTGTAATAAAATGTGTCAAAGGGGGTCATAAGTCACCCTATGACCCCCTTTGACCCATATGAACAATTCTAATATGTTTGTAGGCATCTTAGGACCCTAAGGGACATATGTCGTCATGTAATAAATCCCCCTTTGACCCATATGAACAATTCTAATATGTCCCTAGAGGTCCTAGGAACCCTAGGGACATATGTCATCATGGAATGTGTCAAAGGGGGTCATAGGGTTCGACTCATATGAACGATTCTAATATGTCCATATGGATCCTAGAAGCCCTAAGGACATATGTCGTCATGAAATGGGTCGAAGGGGTTCGTAGATCACCCTATGACCCCCTTCGACCCATATGAATGATTCTAATATGTCCCTAAGGGTCCTAGGACCCCTACGGACATATTTCATCATGAAATGGGTCGAAGGGGGTCATAGGTCACCCTATGACCCCCTTCAACCCATATGGACAATTCTAATATGTCCCTAGAGGTCCTAGGACCCCTAGGGACATATGTCATCATCAAATGTGTTGAAGGGGGTCTTAGGTAACACTATGACCCCCTTCGACCCATATGAAAAATTCAAATATGTCCCTAGGGGTCCTAGGACCCCTAGGGACATATGTCATTGTGTAATTTGTGGATGGGGGTCATAAGTCATCCTATGACTCCCTTCGACCCATATAAATGATTCTAACATGTCCCTAGGGGTCCTAGGACCCCTAAGGACATATGTTGTCATGGAGTTTGTCAAAAGGGGACATAGGTCATCTTGTGACCCCCTTCGACCCATATGAACGATTGTAATATGTCCCTAGGAGTTCTAAGACCCCTAGGGACATATGTCGTCATGGAATGTGTTGAAAGGGGTCATAGGTCATCCTATGACCCCCTTCCACCTATATAAATGATTGTGATGTGTCCCTAGGTGTCCTAGGACCCCTAGGGACATATGTCATCATGGAATGTGTTGAAAGGGGTCATAGGTCATCTTGTGACCCCCTTTGACCCATATAAATGATTCTAATATGTCCCTACTGGTCCTAGGACCCCTATGGACATATTTTGTCATGGAATGTGTTGAAGGGGGTCATAGGTCATAGGTCATCCTGTGACCCCCTTTGACCCATATAAACGATTCTAATATGTCCCTAGTGGTCCTAGGACCCCTATGGACATATGTCATCATGGAATGTGTCGAAAGGGATCATAGGTCATTCTATGACCCCCTTCAACCCATATAAACAATTTTAATATGTCCCTAGGGGTCGTAGGACCCTTAGGGACATATGTCATTATGGAATGTGTCGAAAGGGCCCTTTGACCCATATAAACAATTCTAATATGTCCCTAAGGGTCCTAGGACCCCTATTGACATATATCATCATGAAATCTTTTGACCCATATAAACGATTCCAATATGTCCCTAGGCGTCCTAGAACCCCTAGGAACATATGTCATCATGGAATGTGTCGAAAGGGATCATAGGTCATCCTTTGACCCCCTTTGACCCATATAAATGATTCTAATATGTCCCTAGGGGTCTTAGGACCCCTAGGGACATATGTTGTCATGGAATGTGTTGAAATGGGTCATAGGTCATCCTATGACCTATGACCACCTTGAACCCATATAAAGGATTCTAATATGTCCCTAGGGGCCCTAGGACCCCTAGGGATATATGTGGTCATGGAATGTGTTGAAAGGGGTCATAGGCCATAATATGACCTCCTTCAGGCCATATAAATGATTTTAATATGTCCTTAGGGGTCGTAGGACCCCTAGGGACATATGTCATCATGGAATGTGTTGGAAGAGATTATAGGTCATCTTATGACCCCCTTCGACCCATATAAATGATTCTAATATGTCCTTAGGGGTCTTAGGACTCTTATGGACATATGTCATCATGGAATGTGTCAAAAGGGGTCATAGGTCATCCTCTAACCCCTTTCAGCCCATATAAATGATTCTAATATGTCCTTAGGGGTCCTAGGACCCCTAGGGACATATGTCATCATGTTATGTGTCGAAGGGGTCATAGGTCATCATATGACCCCCTTCAACCCATATAAATGATTCTAATATGTCCTTAGGGCTCCTAGGACCCCTAGGGACATGTGTCATCATGAAATATGTCAAAAGGGGTCATAGGTCATCTTATGACCCTCTTTGACTCATATAAATGATTATAATATGTCCCTAGGGGTCCTAAGACCCCTAGAGACATATGTCATCATGGAATGTGTCGAAATGGGTCATAGGTCGTCCTATAATGCCCTTTGACACATATAAACGATTCTAATATGTCCCTAGGGGTCCTAGGACCCCTAGGGACATATGTTGTAGTGGAATGTGTCAAAAGGGGTCATAGATCATCCTTTGACCTCATTCGGCCCATATAAACGATTGTAATAGAAATAATATTGTAAAAATATAATAATATAGTAAAAATAATAATAATATAGTGTAATATTCATATATATATATATATATATATTAATATATATATTATATTTATAGATTATAATAATAATAACATAATATATTATTATATATATTAATAACATAGGTCATAATAATAATAATAATAATATATTATAGATTATAATTTATAGATGATAATAATAATAATATATATTAATAACATATATATATATTATATTACGTTATTATATTTAATAAAAATATAGTAAAAATAATAATAATATAATATAATTATATATTTAATATTTATAATTTATAATAATAATAATAGTATAATATATTATTATATATTAATAGATTATATATTATATCTTTAAGTTACGTTATTATATATACTATATATTATATTATATTATATTATTATTTAATATATAGATTATATATTATATTATTATTTAATATATAGATTATATATTATATTAGATATAATAGTTACATTATTATATTATATATTTATAGACTATATATTATATCTTTACATATTTCATAACTCAAATTAGTCATATAACTCAAAAATTCATTTTTCCCTCCAATTTTTTTGCCGCCAATATCAGATATCTGATATGAGATCGAATATCCAATATGAGATCGGATATCCGATATCAAATCAGATATCTGATAAGGCTTGGGCCTTACTTTCCTAGTTTGGTACTTGGATAGGTGAAAAAAAGTCAGAGCAGATTTTGAAGGGCTTTTAGACATCTTCAAACTCTATTTTTTTCACATTGCCATTTTTTGGCACACCATGATCTTGCACATACCCTAATAATAAACAAATATTTGTAAACCTAATTTTCTTAGTAAAATCAACAATTGTTAATTAGGGAAAGTGGAGAATAGTTCCACACTACAAAAACTAACAATCAGAATAACTTGTACATAGTTTGAATATCTAATGGAAAATCTATGTGGGATTTTTCAATAAACAACCCAAGCAAAGTATTTTTTTAATAATAAATATTTTTTTCCAGCATTCATATGTTGTTTCTAGAAACCATATTTAGGAATATATTAAACAATAATTTTTATTATAAATAACTGTTGATCGCATTTAATTATAGAAATAAAATTGTTTCATGTTTAGTTTTCTATTTTTAAATTATAAGTGTATCATTTACATTTCATAAGAAATTATAAAAATACACATCTATAAATATATTCATGCTAACAAATAAAATGAGTGGATATAATATTATATTTTAAACTTAATGGGGGCTAAGTAGGAAACAAAGAAAAAATTTTAAAATAAAGTTTAGCAATGAGAGCAAAATGTCTTCAGTCACTCAACTCACCTCATACATAAGTAGGGTATTGTGCACCGTCACATGTTGTATGTGTCTTAATTCTTCTTTTTATCATAGCTCATTCGATTATATGTATGAGTCCTCTACAAATAACCTTGACCTTGTTCAACTATGAAATGCCTCAATGTGAACAAATTAATTTAAAAAGTAATCTACAGTGCCAATTTTTTATTATCAAACTCAATTGTGTGTATAAAATTAAATTTACATGGATCGAGATTAACCCCAAATACTCTGATGTAAAACCACATAGAATTGTATCATTAAACAAATTCTAACAAATTCATGAACCAATAACAATCATTTTTATATTATGTTGAATAGATTGTACATGATATCAATGATATTATTCCATCACTAATTTCACAACTAAATGCCTTATCCTCTGACTTAAATATCATAGTTAATAATGTTCATTTATCAATCTAATTAATGTAAATTAAATTATTTACAGAGACATTAATTAATGTCTTAATAAAATTCTTAAATGTAACTTAAAATATAACTTAAGTCTAATCATTTCATATCTAATTAATAAAGGTGTCATTTTTTTATGAATATGCCCTTTTCTATTGAATATTAATATAAAAGAACATATTAACACAAAAAAAACTTAGGGAATTCGAAATCAGCCCACAAGACTCCACATGGCCTTAAGGTCGGAAGCCACCTTAGGTTGATCCTCCTTACAACCCTTTTTCAATTAATATGCATTTTCTATTAAGTATTAATATTAAATTACATATTCACAAAAAAGGGCAAGGGATGCAAGATCACCCTATGAGAGTCCGCATGACCTTAAGACAAGCTATTTGTAAAAAAGGCGCAATATAAATCACCTTAGGTGGTCAGTGCAATTTCATTCAAGGGAGGTGGATCTTTGTGGTCCTCAAAACCACATATATCAACAAGGTTGGGATAGACTAATTGTCATACTCATTATTTTCTTTTTCTTTTTCTTCTCCCTTCTCTCTCTTAGGAGGTGATCTATCCAAGGCTGGACAATGAAACCACTTTTCATTAATGGTAGAGGGCCATCAAGAAGTAAGAACATCATGAGCAACAAGGGGACCAACCAAAACCATGTCAAGGAGAGGTAGAGAGACACTATCACCCTGCCCTTTTTCATTTCATGAGTTAAAACTTTTATTTTCACCTAAGATTTAGTTTTATCTACCATGCCCATCCTCAAGTTGAGCTCTAGGATTTTAGTTTTGAGTGAACGGTGGTTTGGGCTAGTGAAAATCCTACCATATGTAGTTCAAGCAAGGTGTGTTTATGAATAACATATTTGGCCAAAGTTGGAGTGCACAGGAAAAGTAAAGTGCCCATTTGAAAAAGTTTGTGCAGATAGGACTAGAGTCAACCAAATTAAGTTTTTTCTTCAAAAGTAGAGTCCACCAAAAAAATATATATTCTAGTTTATGTCTACGCTAATTATGGTTGGTGTATGAGTATATCAATTCGTTTCTATTTTGAGGGATGCTTTAGATTCTTCTTTCTCTATTTGAAACAATACTTCTTTGGCAATTTTTTCCCAAAAAAATGAATGGTTTGAATTTTTATAGAATTTTAAGAAATTAATATATGTTCTATATAGATGATAAAAAAATGTCAATCTCGAAAATAATTTAGAATGTGTCTTTCAAGGCCTTTGATAAGTATATGATGACATATATTGTTTTTATCAATTAATAGATATTATGTTGAATCACATTCCATTTTTGTAAGTGTTTTATGCTAAATAATTGATAATCTAGTAAAAATAAAAATGAATAGCTATTCATTCATTGCTCGACTCTCAAGTAGAATCCAATTTTCAGCCACAATTTGTAAGTGGGGGCATATGCCAATTATAATTTTTGGTATTGAAAGAAAAATACAAATATTGGAAGCTCAACAAGAGAGGGAGTTTCAGATATCACAAACTTCTTTCTAATATACATAATGATTACATGATATCATAGAAGATTCAACTGAAGTATTATATCATGGATTTGGCATCATTCAAAGACATAAGTTTCTAAGATGATCTGAAACAAAACAAAAAATGTGTTTTAATAAGAGAGGAAAGCAAGATCATAAAGTTTCAATAATATATAAAAAAAAATACTAGATAAAATATATTCAATATGTCATACAATGTATTTATGTGGTTTAACATATAAGTGCTAGGTTGAAGGTTCCAAACATGTCTTATGTGAGTCAAGGTAGGTGGATGCTTCAAAAATGGCATGTTAAATAGAAAAGGAGATTGGACGGGAGTTGACTTTAGAACAGAGCTTTCTATGAAAAAATTTATGAACATCATGTGAAGGTAAAACCAACAAAAATTGCTTTGTCCGAAAAGTTAAAATAGATATTGTCCAATTAAAATATTTGAAAAAACCAATAAATTCCTTTCCTTCCAAAAGATAAACAATTTCCTTATCAACATCTTACTGCCTAACATTTAATCTTTTTAAAGTTTACATTTATATTATATCTCTATATTCAAAAATTTAAATTAGTTGGTATACAACTGTCTACTAAAGACTGTCTATCTCTATCTTATGGAACAGGTGTCAGTTATTAAGTATTAATCAGTATAATAATAATGAGAGGCACACAAAAATATCACTATTGAAAAAATCCGGTCTTACGATATTATTGAGATACTTTTGATCTCCTATTCTGCTAGACACTCCGGTTTCTGTTTACTTTTGGAGAAATTAATTATTATTCTAGAAATGGAATCGTGTTTTTCTACTAATCAAATCAAATAGAGGTGCCTTAGAGTGGAGGGAATTGAATTGTGATTTGCATCTTTAAAACAAGTTGGTGTCAAGTTTAATGGAAATTATGATGATGATTTTCAACTTAATGGGGCTAAGTGGGAAACAAAGAAAAATATAGGAAAAAAAAGTTGTTTATCAATGAGAGTAACATGCCCCAATCACTCAACCTACATCAAACATGAGTAGGATATTGTATATTGTAATGTTTCTTAATTCTTGTGTCTATCGTAGCTTGGTATATTGTACTTGTAAGTCCTTCTCTACCAATAACCTTGAGCTTATTCAAATTAAAGCAATATTCTATAGTACCAATTATTTATTATGAAACTCAATTTTATGTATAAGATCATATTTACATTGATCAAGATCAACCCCAAAGAACATGATGTAAAACCACATAGAATTATACCAACACATAGATTCTAACATATTCATGGAACCAAGAACAATCAATTTTTATATTATATTGAATAGATTGTACATAATATCAATGATATTAGTCCATCACTAATTTCACAACTAAATTTACATTATCCTCTCACTCAAATATCACACTGAATAATGTTCATTTATCAATCTAATCAATTTAAATTAAGTTATTTACATATATATTAATTAAAAACTTAATAGAATTCTTATATATTGTTTAACTTTAATCATTCCATATCTTGTCAATACAATTGTCATTTCTCGGGGAATACTGGCAGGATACAAACATTGAATACCACATGATAAGACCATATGACAACTATGTCTTCTAGAAATATTCCTAAATCGTTTTGTTAAGCTAATATATAAACATGTGTGAAAAACGTTCTAACTAGGAACTATTTTGGTAATGTATTTTGTTCATACTTAAAAAATAAAAATTGAACTTTAATAAAATGTTAATACTGACAATTTAGGAAAGATGATTAATCCATTTAAATCATTTAAAGAAAGAGATCATCAGAAGATTTTAAAAAATCATGTAACAACATACAAGATGGACTTCCAATGTCACAAGCAATGGATCTCTGTTTGATATAATATTCTCTTATCACTTTTTTATAATTTTCTCTTACTTGTCATAGTTGATCCTCTAACTTAGAATATTGAATGTTGTCTCTATTATCATTTCAAAGAAGTTTTGTGAAATGCAATAAATAAATCCTACATCTGCGAAAGTAGTAACATTAGCTTTGAAACAAAATAACAAATAGATTTTAAAAAGCTTGTAAAAATTGAGAGACAAAGTACACTAAAAATAGTAATATATGTTCACCCAATGAGTGGACCCTACCATAATGGAAATCCCTCCGTCTAGACTTCAAACCCAGTCCTCTCGCTTAAGTCTCATTTGAATAGAGGTAGGAGTGGAGGTGAGCCCTCTAGCAACCTATAAATAGCAAAAAGTAGAAATTTAAAAGACAAAATCAAATATTAATTTTAATGAACAATTTCTTTATCAACCTCCTCACTAATTATATTATGTATTATTTTATATTTTTCATTCTAAGATATATTAATTTTAATCTTTACAATTATATCATCTTCTTTTCTAGATCAAATAAATTAGTTTAAAACTCTTGTACTTGTGACTATTAATGGAGCAAGAGCTAGCTATGCTTGTCTTCATCAGTATAGAATTGATTTTGAAAGGTTAAAAAATATTTGTTAAGGAAAAATCAAACTTTAGATATTGTTGAGGTACTTTTGATCTTTTATTCTACTGTGACACTCTTATTAATTATTTTATAATCTAGTTCTATTAATAAAATAATGACTTTGCAGTGTCATAAAACAATAGAGTGAAGGGGATTATGCTTTGGATCTCTAAAAGCAGTCTTCCACTAATCTCTCTATCCTTATCCACTTGATACATGGACAGCTTAAACACCATACTAAGGCTTGATTCCTAAATTAAAAGTGTTAAATAATAAAACTTATTTTTTCAATCTTAATTTCTTCGTCAATGTGTGATATTTAATACTGAGCCTTGATCATACATTGGATGTAGGCCATAATGAATCTCACTATGAGAACAATGGATATTTATAAAGATTTTCTTTCTTATCATCAAATTCATTAGAACTAATAATAGTAGCACACAAGAGCACCACTTGCATCTCGGCAGTAGAATAAAAAACATCACACACTAAGATTTGATTCCTAAACAAAAAGTGTTAAATAGTCAAAATTGACTTATTTTTCCAAACTTAATTTCTTTCTTAATGTGTGATGTTTAAGGGTAGCTCCTACTTTCAACTAACACAAACAACCAATCAATCTAAATCTATCAGTTTGACTCATATTGCACTGTCCTAGCTAAACAAGCTGGTATAAACATCTGTCAGTGCACTATAAAAATAAAATATAAATAGCTAGAAATACATCACCGAACTCACAAGTAGAATCAGATTATTTTTCATAAATTATCAGTACTGTAGTGAAAATGAGAGGCGATAAAAAAATATCATTCGAGATAACATCTAAAGGTAAAATCCGATCCAAGGATATTATTGAGGTGCTTTTGAGGCTCATGGACACCTGTGTTTCTTTTTACTTTTGGAGAAAAATAAAATTATGTTATCATAAATGGGATATTTTGTTTCTCTACCAACGAAATAATGACTTGTTATAAAGTGTGCCATTAAAACAGGGCTAGAATGAATTAGTAGAGGTAGAATATCGAACCAATATGCGTGAGCTTCCGAGAGAGTGGGAGGAGCTCAAAAGCATGCGTTCTTGTTAAAGTGGTAGCTATGTTGGTTTTGGTAAGGATGTGGGCATTGCCGAATTTTTAAAAAAAAAGTTTAATTGCACTACGAGAACAGTACAGATTTATTAAGATTTTTCCCATATTATCAAGGGGAATATTCAATGAAGGTGGCCGAGCTTTCCAAAGAGATCAAAATGCGGCGTTCTTGTCAACCTGCCTTTTGGGTGTGGTGGGCAATAGTTTCCTGTGGCTATCAGCGTGGATATTTATTAAGTAGTCTAAATATTCTATCAATTATGAAATTAAACTATGGATATTTTATAAAAAAATGTCAGTGGAATACAAGATTGCATTGCAGAATGAGAATCATTTAGAACTAACTCTATATTGAAGCAAGGATATAGAAAATAAAGTCAATAATCAATGAAAGCAACATTCTTCTCATAACAATGCATTAATTAACAACTCTGGGTACTCCACTTTGCAACTCTGCTACCCGTTGTTGTCCATTTTCAAATTTTAAATTCGTTCATGGCAAGCCCTAGGCCTCCGTACCCTCCACCCTACCTTGATTTGCAGATGGTGTTAACATTGCACAGGGATTTGGAGGACATGATAGACAGGAGTGGGGCCATGGGGTTGGAGGGGAAGACTTTTTCCATCCCTACTCTCTTGGGAAATGGTGGACCTGTTGGTAGTCCGGTGGAAGGCAGATAGAAGATGATAGATGGGACCCTTGGAGGTTGGATGAATGCACTAGTGGGTTCAGAGGTGGCTAGTGGTTCAATGGAGGATCCCAAGATTGCTCATAATGCTAATGGGCCAATAATTTCCCTACCGGATACTTTGGTGGACAGCATTACCTCTGTCCTCAAACTATGTGTAGTGGGTAGATTTGTTGCCTTCAGACCCACGTTCGAGATAGTGCGTAAGTAGGTGAGCCAAAAATGGAAGATAAAGGGTAGTGTTGGTATTTCTGCACTGCCAAGCAGCTTTTTCTATTTTAAATTCACTGTGGAAGAGGATATCAATTTCATACTCTTAGGAACTTGGTATTATGGAAAGCATTGTCTTGCTTTAACGAGGTGGCATCTGGGCTTTGATGCTAGCATAGAGCTTAATAAGCTAGCTCCAATCTAGGTAAGGTTACCTGGACTTCCCCTTGAATTCTGGAATGAGAAGATCCTAAGGCAGGTAGGGAATTCCTTTGGTCACTTTGTTACTGCGGACAAGGTGACAATGCAAAAATCAAGATTGGTGTATGTCAAATTCTGTGTGAATGTGGCATTAAATTAGGCCCTCCTGACTATGGCCACACTAAAAACTAAATGGGGAGAGAAATATCAACCCATAGAATATGAGAATGTGAGGCTTTTCTGTCAGAAGTGTGGACAATTTGGACATCTTATAATTGATTATAAGGCCCAATTGCAGAAGGATCCCCAGGAATAGTAAAAGAAACTATTGGGGAACCTTTGGAAGCTCCAAGATTGAAGGAGAAGACTGTTGACACACAAAATATGGAGGTTAACATGATTTAGGATACCCCTGTCAAAGGATCCAAGAGGCAAAGTGAACCTGAAGTGGGGGAAGCTTTAGAGGATAAGAAAAAAATTGAAGAGTATCCTTTTAGACATGAGATAGAGGAATTAATAAGTTCACCCTTGGGGGAACTTAAGGAAGGAGAAATGATGGAGGAAGGTGAAAGAGTGGCACAACACTCCCTTCCTCGTTCACTAGCAAGTCTGAGAGAAAAGGGCTTATAGGAATGTATGGATGCAAACTATGCTACCCAAGAGAGAGTATACACCCCTCTAAGAATGATAAAAGCCTCTCTAGTAGAGATAGCAGCAAAAGTGATGGCAAGTCTATAGAAAGCTAAAAAGGAACTAAGCCCCACTTCACCACAAGAGGGTGATAATGGGGAATGGTAAGTTTAGAAAATGAAGAGAAGGGGGGGGGGGGGGGGGGGCGGACAGGACCAGATGTAGGAACATGTGGGACAACTAGAAGACCGACTAGCAGAGTAACCAGGACAAAACAAGCAGCAAGGGATGTGGTTAGTGGTAAGCAGCTTACACTAGTGACTATAACAAGAGGTAGGAAATGAAATTCCTCTCTTGGAATCTAAGGGGGCTAAATAATCCTCAAAAGCAATATGCTTTAAAATAGTGTATATTTCAAGAAAAGGTTGACTGTGTGTTAATTCAAGAAACAAAAATGTCTAGTGCTAATTTTGATAGATTAGTTAGTCATGTTTGGCCTGGGGCCACCTTCATGCATATGGATGCTGATGGAGCCTCAGGGGGTATTGTCACCATGTGGAACTCGTGCTCTATGATGGGAGTTGAAGTAGGGAGGGACAAAAAATTTATAATAACAAAGTTCCATTCTAGTAACCAAAAATGGGTGCTTGTTAATATCTATGCTTCTAATAATAAGGTAGGGAGGAAGGAAACTAATGGTAAGCTGGAAAGGATTATAGATACTATGAAGGATAAACAATTACTGTGTATGGGAGACTTTAATACCTCTCTCTATCACTTGGAGAAGTTAGGAGGAAATAGAGATTTCCCTAAAAGCTTGCAGGATCTTCATGATTTTATGGGATGAGTGGATTTAATTGATGTTGAGTTGAGAGGGAACCCATTTACTTGGACTAATAATAGAAAAGGAAGTGATCTCATTCAGGTTATGCTAGATAGGCTAATGGTGACAGGGAATTGGAATTGGTTAAGTAACTCCCATTTGGAGAAGCGCACAAGAACTTCTTTTGACCATTCCCCTTTAATCTTCCACTGGGAGGATGGTTTAAAAGGAGGACCAAAACCTTTCAAGTATGAAACAATGTGGCAATCTCACCCATAATTCAAAGATAGAATCCAAGAATGGTGGAATACAAGGATAGATAGTATTGCAATGTATAGACTAACTCAAAAGTTAGATAATATAAGGAGAAGCGTTAAGGGCTAGGCTAAGAGTTCCTTTGGAGATTTGTTCAAAATCAAAGGAGAAGTGGAGGAAAAACTTAAAAAGCTTCAAGGGGAGATTGCTATGGGAAATAACCTAGAAAATACTACTCAGGAAGAGGAAGAATATAGAAAAAAATGGAAGGATATCATTTTGAGGGAGGAAATTTTTTGGAAGCAAAGATTGAGGGTCCAATGGTTAACTGAGGGAGACAGGAATGCTACCTTTTTCCATAAGTCAGCTTCCAATCATAAAAGAAGGAACACAATTAACAAGTTGGAAGGAGAAGGGGGGAAAGAATATAAGGACTAGGAGGAGATGGGAAGACATGCGGTGGATTATTTTAGCAGGGCTTATAATAAGGATGATAGTATAGGAAATCAGGTTATCAGAAGTTTGATAAATACGATCCCACAAGTGCTTGGAGATGTGGAAAATAATTTCATTCTAGGAAAAATCATGGAGGAGGAAGTGAAGTGTGTTGTGTTTTCTATGAAATCTTACAAAGCCCTAGGACCTAATGGTTTCCCCCCATCTTTTTTCCAACAATTTTGGGAGGTCATTAAAAGTGAGCTGGTATGGGCTACTAGAGATTTCTTTAAAATAGGGAAGATGGTAAAAAGGATAAATAAGACTTTTATTGCTTTGGTCCCTAAGTCTCTGACACCCACGATTCTTTTGGATTTTAGGCCTATAAGCCTTTGTAACACAATGTATAAGATTTTTGCAAAATTTTTGGTCAATAGGATAAAGCCCTTTCTTGAGAGTATCATAGGAACACCACAAAAGGGGTTTGTGCTGAGAAGACAAATTCTAGACGGGGTGATAAATACTCACGAAATCATACATTCAATGGAGAGAAATAAAAGACCTGGAATGGCCTTCAAGCTGGATATCTCTAAGGCGTATGATAAGGTAAAGTGGGACTTCCTTTATGATGTGCTCGAAAGAGTGGGGTTTGATGGCAAAGTTATAATTCTTATTAGAATGATGGTGGGTACAGTCCAATGTTCAGTACTTCTAAATGGATCCCCGTGGGGCAATTTTTAAGTGGAGAGAGGACTAAGACAAGGAGACACACTATCTCCCTACCTCTTTATTGTGGTATCAAAGGTTTTGGGGAGATCATTCTCTAAATTGGTAAATACAGGATGTGTTAAAGGGATTAAACTTGCTACTACTATTGATACTGAGGTGTTACAACAGTTTGTAGATGATACATTTCTTTTTGGAGAATCCTCTATGATGGAAGTTGAGGCATGGAAGAGTATTCTCCGTAATTATGAAGATAGTTTAGGTTAGCAAATAAATTACTCTAAAAGTAAGATTTTTTTTTTAACACTGATCCTTTTATACAAAGGAAGATTAGGAACATTTTAGGCTATCAATCTTCCAACCTCCTAGATACTTATCTTGGTCTACCGCTAACCACTAAGGAGGTGACCAATGACTTCTAGGATACTATTGTTGAAAGAATCCAAAAGAAGTTGGCAGGATGGAAAGGGAAATTTCTAAGTAATGCTGGTAAACTACAGTTACTCTCTGTGGCTCTTCAGGGTATTCCAATCTACTTTCTATCCCTATTTAAAATTAACCAAAACATGGCCAACAAAATTGAGAGAATACATAGGAATTTCCTTTCGTTAAGAATGGAAGAAAAGAACAAATTGAGTCTAGTCAACTAGGAAGATGTATGCAAACCAAAGGAGAAGGGGGGATTGGGAGTGAGAAGACTAAATGACCTGAATAAAGCTCTCCTTGTGAAGATTGGATGGAGACTAGGAGAAGACAATACAAATTGGAGCAATGTCATGAAAGCAGGATGGAAAGGGAAATTTCTAAGTAATGCTGGATGGAAAGGGAAATGGCAGGATGGAAAGGGAAATTTCTAAGTAATGCTGGTAAACTACAGTTACTCTCTGTGGCTCTTCAGGGTATTCCAATCTACTTTCTATCCCTATTTAAAATTAACCAAAACATGGCCAACAAAATTGAGAGAATACATAGGAATTTCCTTTCGTTAAGAATGGAAGAAAAGAACAAATTGAGTCTAGTCAACTAGGAAGATGTATGCAAACCAAAGGAGAAGGGGGGATTGGGAGTGAGAAGACTAAATGACCTGAATAAAGCTCTCCTTGTGAAGATTGGATGGAGACTAGGAGAAGACAATACAAATTGGAGCAATGTCATGAAAGCTAAATATCTGTCAAATATCTGTCAAACTCCCTATTCACTTGGAATCTCTTTAACAATGATCTCCTAGGAGGATCCAAAATATGGATGAATATTGTTAAGAGTCAAAGTATATTGAAATAAGGGGCAAGGTGGATAATGGGGAATGGAAAAAGTATCAGATTCTGGGAGGATAATTGGATGGGGGGGAAATCATTGGTTTACAACAAATTTAAAAGACTAATGGAGAATTTGAAGGATGAAATGGGAATGAAGGTGAAGGATTATATTGACCAGGAGAGGAAGTGGAAGAAACTACAAAAGGATACATGTTCCCAAGAGGATTTTCAACTTCTTATTGAGTTGGAAGAGTTGTTGGGAGCACAAAGACTACCTATTCTAATCCAAGAGGATAAAGTGGTATGGGATTTAACTTCTAGTGGCAATTTTACAATCAAATCTTCTTACAAACATCTCTTAAGTAAGGACCTCTGCCCCTCAATATGGAGTAAAGTCTAGATTAGTAATCTCCTCCCTAGAATCTTTTTTTTTTTGGTGGACTATTTAGCATGGTAAAATACTAACACTGGATAATCTAAAAAGAAGGGGTTTTTTTACCACAAACCAATGCTATCTCTACAAAGAAAAAGAGGAGAATATCACTCACCTATTCCTTGAATGCCCATATACCTTAAAGATCTGGGAGCTAGTGTGGGAGAAATTTGGACTATGTTGGGTGTTGAAGGATAACTTATGTCAATTTGTGGAAAATTGGAACTATCCCTTCTATCACCCAAAGATGGTATTTTGTGGAGAATTGTTCCACTATATATTTGTTGGCATATATGGAAAGAAAGAAACAATAGAATCTTTCAGGGGGAGGAAAAACTTGAAAGAAACAATAGAATCTTTCAGGGAGAGGAAAAACTTGAGGAGGTAGTCATGAAAATCATGGGGAAATTACTAAAGGAAAATATAAGGATTGCTAAATGTAAGACACCGAAGGAAGAGCCATGCAGGAAAGAATGTCAAATAGTAGAAAAATGGGATACTCGAGGGGAGTTTTACCATTTTGATAGCTCTAAAGTGTTAAAGCGACAACAAACAAGATGGAAACCACCAACTCTAACACAGCTTAAGCTAAATTTTGATGGTGCTGCAAAAGGGGGCATAGGATCGGTAGGTGGAGTGCTGAGAAATGGAGATGGTGATGCATTTTAGTCTATTCTAGGAAGGTAGGGGGAGGAAGTAATAATTTGGCTGAAGCAATGGCTCTTCTTTGGGATCTTTAGATGATCAGTGAAATGCAAATAAAGGATATAACTATAGAAGTGACTCTAAATTAATAATTGATTTGGTGAAGGGAGTTTCCCAGCTAGGCTGGAATATCCAGACTATCATCATGGATATCAGACACATATTAGATGAGATGGAGAAAATCCAATTACAGCACGTATACAAAGAAGGAAATAGGGTGGCAGATGCTACTACCACCATGGGGTTTGAATTAAAGGCAATGACATGTTGGAGAAGCATGGAAAGCCCAAAGGAGGAAATTAAGGCCTTGATATGCAAGGAAAGAGGGGGGAGCAAAAGCCAAATATGGCTACGCAAATAAAGGTCAGTGCCAATTTTGGCAGTATCATATCTAGGAAGGCAAAATTTGCTAAATTTAATAAAAAATTTAAGGGAAAGATGACAAGTCAAAGTACAGATCAGATAATGAATGGATGTAAATTAAGGTGTGAGTTTTTTTTCCATTATGGTAACATAATGCAAAATTTTAAAAATTTATTTTTTGCAAGTACGAGAAATATCATTACTAAGGCTATCAGAGATTTCATGGATGTTAAAATAATGATGCTAAGTACGCACAAATCCCATAATGAAATTGAATGGGATTTTGAAATGTCTCAAAAATGGGCTTGTAAAGTTATTTGGTTCATTGTTGTGCTGCTAGAGGTTAACATTGTTCACAAAAAGCTTGATGACAAGGAGGTTCAGATGTGAATTAATGAGGTGGGAGGTTCAGAAATTAGCGGGGAAGAAATGGGTGGAGATTTGAATAGACTGGAGCCCACAAAGATTGAAAATTTTAAAGAAAGGATGGCTGCTCAGTTCCTATTAAAGGAGGGGGATTTCTTCCTTATATGCAGGCGATGGCAAGCCATGACAAAAATTGTGCTCTACAGTTTGTGAACGAGTAGAATGATCATAAGGTAACCATAAACAAAATTACATTTCAAGTTAATGAGGATTTAATTGCAATGGCCATTGGTCTGTCCATGAAAGGGAAAAAATGGAAGAAGGTCATGAAAATGGTGGACAAGGCCAGTATGAGTAGTTTTTTTGCTGAAGGTGAAGAACCTGTGCATTATAGGGAAGGATTTACAAGGGATAAGCTATCAGCTCCTTGGGATGATGTATGTTTGGTGCTTATGAAATACCTTACACTCGAAGGTAGGTTTGGAGTTTATTATTACTATCACTTCCCCCTCTTGAACCATTTTAGAAATAGAGATTTCATTTCTACTCTATTTTTTCTATTACATTCTCTGGAGGATATGGTTAGTGATGTTAGGGAGAAGAGGACTAATGGGCATAATTTCACCATTATCCACTAGGGCCTGATCTTTAGACTTTACCAATTTCATCTTGCCCTTTTCCCCCCTAGGGTTGTTGTGGTTGACAAACAGCACCACCATTAGAACTCCCCTCTAAGTACCAACACTGGAACTAGAATCCACACCCCACACCCTTCCCCTAGTAGAGATAATAAGAAAAAGAAAAACCCAGAATTGGTTATTGAACAAAAAAGGTTGTAAAAAGATCAAGGTTGAAAAACCAGTGGAGGTGGAAGTGAAGGATTCGAAAGAAGAAGGAGAAGGTAAGGGTAGGAGAAGGTCGGGAAGGCTTGCAAAAACCTAGGCAAGGTATAAGAAAAATTCTAAAGGATTTAGAGTTCAAGAGGTGGAAGAGGATAGCTCTAAGAACAATGAAAGTGAGCTGGAGGAGGAGAAACATTCTAACTCAAATAGAGAAAAAGGGAAAGAGGAGAAAGAAAAAAGTGAGATTTTTGTTGATAATACCCAAATGTCTACCGACAACATGCAAGTGTCTACTGGTAATGCCATCACAACTAAGACTACTCATGTGTTGGCTAGGTTTACCCTGCAACCTATTACCTTCTGTGAGGAAAGTAGCAAAATGGATACCTCCCCTATCACCATTTCCTCTTCAATTAAGGATACATCCAATGTTTTTACTAACCTACAGGTTTTGTAGGATGACAACCAGGTGGCAAAAACTAATGAGAGTGATAAGAAAGTGGAAATAGAAAACAAGGAGAAGGAGGAGGAATGAAAGGATGTGACTACTCAACTAGATCAAAGGGTCAAATTCTTAGAGGAGGGATTCTACTCAACTAAATTTGCACTAAAGGTCACTCATGTTGTTGCTACCACCCTCCAATTGCTGGCATAGGAGAAGGATGAATCAGGAATGGACATGGGGGATAACAAGCTCCACTATAAGTTTCTAGCTGATGATTGGGCTCGAGTTCTACTGGCTAGGAAAGGAAAGGAAAAGGATGAGAAATAGGATATTTGTTTTGGGGGATCTTTTGATCCTAGTTGTTTTTTTTGTTTTTACATTGCTACTTGGTTTGTTGGTCTACAATTGTTACTCAGACTTGGGTTGGCCTGTTTGTACTAATAGTTTTTATTCTAAACTTAAGTAGTATGATTAGTACTATGGATCTCACCTATAGATTAGAAGTTACTGTAAATGGTAGTGAATTGTTTCCAGGTTGGGTTGGTTTTCTTATGTCAAAAGTTAGTTAATAATTTAAAATTTCGTAATATCATTAGAACTATAGTTGTTAAGTTACTACAAGGTGTTTTTGGCTATTAGTTTTGTTCTTTGATGTTGTAATGTTTTCTACTAGTTTTTGCTGGTAGTGTGCTAGTTACCAGCTTTTTGTCTGTAAGGGTCAACCCCCTTGTTTTGGTCACTTTATATTTCAAAAACATTTTTCTCACCTAGCCTACCGCATACATCAATGGGATATTATCCTTAATTCTTTCATAACATAACCATAATCTATCATATTTGTCATTCCTTCTCAACTACTAGTATCTAAGATATTAAGAAAGTGAATGTCATTATTTGTTTTCTAGTATCTAAAACCTATTAAAATATTAAGAGAATGAATGTGAAAAAATTTTCTAAAGAAATGTTCTACAATTAAAAATTATTTATTAAAAATTTAATTTTATAAGAATGAGAATCTCTCATCTATTGGAACCCTTTTTGCAATGATGTTGATTAGAGGAGGTGCAATGGGCACCAGAAGTTGAGACATCTGAGGAACTCTTGTCACAGTGCACAGAGCATTTACCTAATGTTGATGAAGTTGAGAAACCTCAAATAAAACTTTATATGTATGAACTTGTATCTATAACCTAAAATTATTGAATATGTACAACTATTAGCAAACAACAATATATTAGTATCAATTAAAGTGTTTTAAAAATCCACTAAGTTTCTTTCCTTCCAAAGGCTAAACATAATATCATGTTGGCCAAAGTGACCAGCCCATTCCATACCTTTCCAAACAACAATTATGTTGCCAGGGGTATCTCTTTGTGGAAGAAGAATCAAGGGAAGGAGATGGTAGATTTTCAAAGTGGGAGTTGTAGCAATGATTTTACAAGTAACATTGAGAAAAGTGTGCAAGCACCCATTATGGCCATTCTTTGTTGGGCTTAAGGTGGTTAAATAAAAAGATAGTAAATAAATATTATGGAGGTCTGATCTAACATAATCCTTAAAGGCTTTGTAAAATTCATATGGGAAACCATCACAATTAGGGGATTTATGATTGGTCATGGAGAAGGTAGCCTCCCTAAGGTCTTCAATGGGAAAATTTTGTTCACAAAGGCTCATTAAGACTCTAATAGATGAGGAGATACATAGGCTAAAAGAACCTCTAAATATTTTTGATAGGCTTGAATGGGGGGCTGAGAAGTAAAAACTTGCTTATAACGAGAAATAAAAGCTTGGAGAATATCTAGAAGTTTAGTAAGAACTTAATTCTCTTCTCTGATCCTTTTAATGCTTGAGGCAGAATGTCATGGGTCCAAAAGAAAAATATTATTTACTAGTGTCATCTCCGACTTTCAACCAATGCAAACATGCTTTTAGTTGAGCTCCTATGGTTACATAAATGTCTTCTATCTTTTATAAATGAAGTTGTGCCACCTTAATTTGTAAATCAAGTGAAAAGGTTTGAGTTGCAAAGTCAAATCCTTGGTAGTTTGTTGATATGACTAATGTGGGAAGATAGTCAATTGTTTTTCATAAAAGCAAAGAAATGTAGAGGTGTGAATAATAGTATCATTCCATCATGAAATATAACTTGTGAAGGAGCCCCTCTAGCCCATTTGGAGACCTAAATATATAAGCATTGGATTTTGTAAAAGAGATGGATCTGATATTGTTAGTGTTTTGGATTCAAATAAATCAATTTGGAGAAAATAATACATTTCATGTCCCAATTGTGGAAAGGAAGGATATAAGAAGATAAATGTTGGGATCTTCACCCTTGTAGTATATGTGGGTTGAAGAGTCCTAATGAAAAGACTTGTTTGAATAGAGATTACAATGAAAAATCTATAAATAATTGTTTGTAGCTTGATTATGGATGGATCGATGGATCCTACTGGAAAAAGATCACAAAGATGTTGAAAAAGTTGTACAAACCTTCCAATTTGCATGTCCAAAGTGATAATAGTGGATCAAGGCTTTGATGTTTGACCAAAGTGGTTGATTATTGCTTTTTCTAATTGGCACCTGGATGTGTCATGAGTCTTCTCTATATTAGAAAAAGGAGGGGGAAGATTGAGCCATGTGATCTCTCATGAAATGGAGAAATTAATAGAGAGTTAGTTGACTTCTATTAGAAGTACCATGAAAGTCTATCTCTAGTGATGAGAATTTGCATTGTGAGTTGCATGAGTCAAACTTGAGTCTCTTGAGATCAAACTCTAAGTCTTGACATCAAGGGGGGGTATTGAGTTAACTAAAGCTCTGACTCTTAGTTTCACCGTAATCTGCCAGTTTCAAAATCAATGGGAGATAGTTTATTTTAATTGGGTATGCATTATTTATTTTATAGTTTTCAGCTGAGTAATCATTGAGTTACAATCTAGGAATAAGCACATATTTTCATGCATAACTCCTTGTTAGAGATTTAGGGATTTCCAATAAAGCATGTTGTGCATGCATAGACAAAAGTTATCTTGAAGCATGAGAAAGTTTGTGATTGTTGTAGACTCATTAAAAGGATATGTAATTTGTATTGTTTCATTAAGTTGCAGAATAGAACGAGTGCAGCCTACAATGTGTAATCAAATTTGGAGATCAATAAAAAGATAGTGTATTTGTGTCAAAATTTATTTCATTCTTGATTAAAATCTCTTCTTAGTTTGTGTACTCTATTCTTTCCCTATTTTAGATTCTTCATGGGCCAAGGTTCAAGGTTTTGAACATGCCTTATGTGGGCCAAGGTAGACAAATGTTTAAAGAATAACTTATTAAATAAAATAAAAAACTGCATTGGACTTAGCATTTGAACACACCATTCAACAAAAAAAAATTGTGGAAAAGTGATATGATTAAGTAACATTACATAAAGACAAAACTAAACTTGAACTACTTTGTCCCAGAAGTAAAAAGAAAATATTCCCTTAAAAAATAATTTCCTTATCAACATCTTACTACTTTTATTCCCCACCAATCCTAAAATATATTCCTCTTACGCTTTACATTTATATTATTTATTTATTTTTCAAAAAATTCATTAGTTGGTATACAACTCTCTCTCTACTAAAGACTATCTATCTCTATTGTATGGAACAAGTGTGAATTATAAAAGTGTTAATCAATATAAGATAGATAATGAGAGGCACACAAAAACATCACTTTTCAATTCTTGGGATATTATTGAGATACTTTTGGTCTCCTATTCTGATGGACGGTTCAATTTCTACTTACTTTTGTTAAAAATTATTATTATTCTATAAAATGGAACCTTGTCTTTCTACTAACCAAATAAATAAGTTTCATAGAGTGAAGATAATATATACCTATCATCTTCCATTTGATACCTATGCTGATTTTGATTGGTATATCAAGGTATATCAAATTAAATCTTTTTTTTCAGTCACCTTACGAGATCAATTTTGCAAGCTCACTAAAATGGGATCAGCTGAAATATTCAATAAATGTGGATGGCCTTCTCAACAAGCAGAAAGAGCTTAGATTGTGGCATGCTTGTAAACCTAGAAGTTGGTCATGGTGGGTAGTAGTGGACCGAGGCTATCAGTGTTGTGTGTGTGTGTGTGTGTATATATATATATATATATATATATAGATAGATATATAAAGCTGAGAGATATCCTTCTAAGGCACCTATTGTATTAAGTTAGATTATGAAAATTAGGCTCCTCAAGATGGATATCTCTCAGCTTATTTTATATATATATATATATATATATATATATATATAAAAGCTAGTAGCACTCACAATGAAAAAATGAAAGACATTATTGTTATTAATATACAAGAATAAATCATTACTATTTAATATAGTATATTTTATTATACATTATAGATTTTATATGTTCACTTCAAAAATATGCTTAATGTTCTCTCTTTCTATGTATCTCTCTCTTTCTCATGTTCACTTGTGTTGTTATTGCCTACTCTCCCTATTTCATGTATGTCTTTACCTCACTTTCTCCTTCCCCCTTTCTCTCATATCAATCCCCCTCTCACTATATCTTCTCCCTATTTACCATATATATCATATATAGCACATGTCTCAAACCATCTACTCCTTCTCTCTCTTTATCTCTTCCCCTTAATCACTAATTACTCTCTTTCACTCTATCATATCCATCCTCTAACCAAGTCTCTCTCTCTCTCTCTCTCTCTCTCTCTCTCTCTCTCTCTCTCTCTCTCTCTCTCTCTCTCTCTCTCACACACACACACACACACCAAATCCATCCATTCGATTCCCTAATTGTTCTCTTTCTCTCCACCTCATATCTCTCTTGCACCATTGCACTCTTTAACTCTCTCCCTTCACTCCTCTCACACCATCATCCCCTAGCCTATTCATCCTATATATCTACTACATATCTCTCACTCATGTGGCTCTTTACCTCTCACAATGTCTCTCTTTGTCAACCTCATGTCTCCTACTATGTATCCTCTTTTCTCACTATCTCACACATATGTCCCCTCCCTAATCTCTCTCTCTCACTCTCACTCATCATGTCTCCATCTCTATTAGACCTTAATTATCATCCATCAGCTAATTACCACATCTCTCTCTCTCTCTCTCTCTCTCTCTCTCTCTCTCTCTCTCTCTCTCTCTCTCTCTCTCTCTCTCTCTCTCTCTCTCTCTCTCTCATGATGTCTCCATCTCTTTTGGACCCTGATTAACCTCCATCCCCTAATTACCACATCCCTCTCTCTCCAAAAATTTTCCCTAATCACCATTTCCATTCATTCGATGCCCTAATTATTCTCTTTCTCTCTACCTCATCTCTCTCCCCTTTGACATTGTCTCTTTCTACCACATGCCTTCCCACATTTCTCCCTTTCTCCTATTCCCACTCCTACTTACCATATCCTCTCCTTTATTACCATTTATCTCTACATCGTCTCTCTCCCTCCCTGCCTCCTTAATCTCTTTAAGTTTCTCCTCTCCCTCCTCTCATAATATTCCCCCTATTAACCCTCTATATATACCCTATATCACTCACTCATGTATCTTTATCTCTCACAATCTCTCTTGCACATGTCTCTCACCATATTTCTTCTTATCTCACTAAATGTCCCCTCCTCATATCTCTTCATCTCTCAAATTCTTTCTATATTTCTAACTTGTGATTCTCATACCCCCCACCCCCTCTATCATGTCCCTTCTTAGTATTAATACATTCTCTCTGTCTTATGTATATTTATCTCTAACTCTCTCTCATAGTGTTTACTCATGCCTCACCCTTATCTACTTATCACACTCTCTCTCACATGTCCCCTTCTATAATTGCCCTACCCCTCCTCACCATCCCCCCTTCCTTCTCTGTGTTCTCTCTCTCCATCCACCCTGCTCTTCATAATGTAGGCCCTCCCCACTCCCCCTACCCACCTACCCCCAACCCCCCCCCCCCCCCCCCCCTCTCTCTCTCTCTCACACACACACACACACACACCCACACATTGCTGTTGAAATTTGACTATATGCATATGTTTTGAATTAATTTGTAAAGCTTGATTTTGTTTGTAAACTTAAACTTTATTTTAAAGCTAACTTTAGAACACTTCTTTGTAACATTCAAAATTTAACGTTACTTTATAACATTCTTTTAATTTTAGTTTTATACTTTTAACTTCATTAATTTAAGATTTTCCCAAATTTATAAATTTCAACCTTATTTTAAAATTTGATACAATATCTAGCATTTTATTCTAATTTTTAAAATCTAATGTAAATTAATTTTTATATTATATATTTAACTTTATTATTTAATTACTTTATCAAAAAAAATTTATACAAACCATCATTAAGTTTATATTTTTAGAAAACAGTTCTTCATTTAATTACCTTATTTTTATACCAACATTACAGATTATATAATCACAATATCTAATACTTGCCAAATTAATTCTTGATTTATATCTGATTCATTTGGTGAAGAAAGAAATCAAAACATACAAAATGTAGAAGTATGTAACTGATCCACCACTTTTTGTTTATATTCTTTTAATTCTATTTTTCAGCTCACATCACAAGACAGGTTAATGGTTGGCTATTTGTTTACATTGAAGATTGTTATCACTATAGAAAGCCTCTTTACTGAATAAAATTCACTTAAAAATATAAATTAATTTATATACTTAAAAATATAAATTAATTTATATACTTAAAAATATAAATTAATTTATAAAATTCAAATTTATAAATTTTATATTATATGTTTATTATTATATCTAGTAGCTTAAGAAAAAATTTATGCACATATTTGAGCATTAGAAGATGTTGAACGGCCTAATTAATCTAAAATTTGATGTACACCATGTATATCCTTAGTTTCTTCTCCAAAACAAGGAGAAAATGATGGTTTTTGTATATCGTCTATAGACCTTGAAACCCAGTGAAGCGTTGTCAAACTCTAATCCGCAAACCCAGTTGGAAAATGCAAGCACCTTAATCTATCTCAAAATATATGTTCAACCATTAAAAAATTAAAAATTATGCTTATTCAGCAAAAGAAAGGATTAAAAAGCAATATATATCTCAAAAGAATTAGAGAAGACAAGACAAGAAGTGCACTTACAGGATTATAAAGGTCATCATGCTCAATGGTGAGTTGAATTATTTAGGAAATTCATTCTCTTCTCCTAGAAATCAAGTTGAGTAGAGTAGACTTCCTTCTTGTTGGCTTCTAAATTTGAAGAGATGATATCAAAACTCTAACCTGTGTTGTGCCGCCTTAATCTATAAATCAAGTGAAAAGGTTTGAGTTGCAAAGTTCTAAACTCCTACATGCAAATCCTTGGTAGTTTGTTGATATGGCTGATGTGGGAAGATAACCAATTGTTTTCCATAAAGGAAAAGAAATATAGAAGTGTGAATAATAGTATCATTCCACCATGAAATCTAACTTGTGAAGGAGCCCCTCTAGGCCATTTGGAGACCTAATTATACAAGAACTGGATTTGTTAAAAGAGATGGATCTAATATTGCTAGTGTTTTGGATTCAAATAAATCAATTCAAAGTAAATAATACATTTTATGTTCCAATTGTGGCAAGCAAGGACATAAAGAAGATAATTGTTGAAATCTTCACCCTTGTAGCATATGTGGGTTGAAGAGTCCTAGTGGAAAGACTTGTTGGAATAGAGATTATGGTGGACAATCTATAAATAATTATATGTATCTTGATTATGGATGGATCGATGGATCCTATTGGAAAAAGATCACAAAGATATAATCGAAAAGGTTGTACAAACCATCTAGTTTGCATGTCCAAAGTGACAATAGTGTATAAAAGTTTTGATGTTTGACTGAAGTGGTTGATTACTTCTTTTTCATATTGGCACCTAGATGTGTCATGAGTCTTCTCTATATTAGAGAAAGAAGGGGGAAGATTGAGCCATGTGATCTCTCATGAAATGGAGAAATTAATAGAGAGTTAGTAACTAAGAGGGGAGGGGTGAATCAATTACTACTAAAATAAATCCTAGATCCCTTAGATGTTAGTATAGAAATGCAAACTAAAAATTGGATATTGTTGAAGCTTGGTAAATGCACACAGAATGTTGTAACTCGGTAAATGCTTGGCATTTAAACTTTATGTGATATCTATGATTACTACTATTTTAACTTAGTTGCAAACACATAAAAAAAATAACATGAACACATAGATTTAACATGGAAACCCAATTTGGGAAAAACCACCAATTGCAACTAATTACTGTTTTCACTCTTCTAAAGTGAGCCCTATTAGGAGCCAACCCTATTGAAGGTTACAAAACACACTGTTAGGTGTGACCATGTTAGAGGATTTAATCACCCTATTAGGAGTGGCCTTGTTAGAGGTCTTGAGACAATTCAATAGAACTAACCCCCTTGTTAGAGGATTTGCAAATAGCTATTAAGTCAACTCTATTAAGAGATTTAGATCACTGCTACAATGGTTAGAGAGTAACAATGAGATGACTTGATTTGAATGGAACTAATTTGCTAATTACAGATCTCTATTCTATCTTGTACTTGATCCTTCCTGATTGAATATAGCTTTGTTGTTCCACAAGGATATTCTTCTTATCCTTCAAATTTGCTTCCTCTTCTCATCATTACATCTTTAATAACATCTTCATGTATTACACACACTTTGAAATCACAACTTGACCTTATACTTATATCTTTCATTTTGTCAATTCTACTCAAATACAACTTAGAATAATTAATATTCATCACCTTAGTTGGTTGGAATCAATAGATAAATCAATTAAGCTTATTATGCCAAAATAAGAAAATCCTTTGTTGGTCAACCCAGCTCAATAGAAACTAACTCAGAAATAATTTCCTTTGTTAACCAACATAAGCTCGGTTAACACTGCAAACTCGTGAAAATCCTTTGGCAACTGAGTGAGATCAATTAGCACTGGTTCCATCCAACTTTCCTTCATTAACCAAGTAAGCTCGGTTAACACTCACTTTCTGTATCTTTTCCTTTGACACTCGAGTAAACTTTATAGACAATGCCTTCTGAACTAGGCAAACACAAGAGTGCTCGATAGACACAAAAAACTATCTTCACTGCCCAAGTGAGCTTGGCATATACTGATTGATAATGATTATGATATTTGTGTAACATCAAAGGCAATACACAATTAATCAATTGTATCCAAAAATCTCCCTCTTTGGCATTGATGGCAACACAACATGTCATAGCATAATGAAATTTTGGATTTAGTCTTGAGAACTCCCTCTGTCAATATGAGCTCTTCCTTTTACTAGATTCTATCTACAACAACTACTACCAAGTTCATTCAGAAATTTCTCCCTCTTTCACCAAACTTCTTCTTTAGAAAACTTCTCCCTCTTTGATTCCTTACTTTATTCTAGTTCCAAAAACTTCTTAGAGATATGACAATAAACTTCTCCATCTTTGACAATACATGCCAAAGAAAATAATTTTGTAAATACCAATTTACCTTAAGTATTTATTTATTTGCAATATGCCCTTTGCTAATCCTGCACCAACTAATTGATCTTCAATAGGTTTTGGTTGATGCATCACTAAACTTCATTTAGTGAATTTCAAATAGGGGAATGACCCCTAGCTTACCTCTTAGATACAAAAATGCATCCTTAGGTAATGGCTTGGTGAATATGTCTGCAATTTGTTCTTTTTTATTCACATATTCTAATCTAACTTCTTTATCCTACACTAATTCTCTTAAGAAGTGATATTTTATAGAAATTTTCTTTGTTTTGGAATGCATTACTAGATTCTTTGATATATTGATTGCACTGGTGTTATCACAATAAATGACTACTGGATCTTTGATCTCTACCTTCATTCCTTCCAACAGTTGTTTGAACCAAAAAATGTTAGAACAATTGACTGTTGCTGCCACATATTCTACCTCTACCATGAATTGAGATGTACAATTTTGCTTCTTGCTTGTCCAAGATACTAGTCTTTTACCAAGAAAGAATGCTCCACCACTAATTTTTTTCTACCATCAATATTTCCTACCCAATCAGCATCAGAAAATACTTTCAAGTCCAAATTGCCTTTAAGTTTATACCATAAACCATAGTCTTTAGTACCTTTTAGATATCGCATGATTCTCCTGATTGCCATCATGTGATTTTCTTTGGGATTTGTTGAGAATATTGCCACTATTCTAACTACTAGAGCAATATCAGGCCTTGTGTGTACTACATATTGCAATTTTCCAATCACTGATCTGTATGTGGTAAGATCTACTTCTTTGGAATCATCATTTTTGGAGAGCTTATGTCTAGTAGACATAGGGGTTCCAACTGGTCTTGAATCTTCCATTGCAAAAAAATTCAATATCTCCTTGATATACTTAGATTGAGTGATGTAGATACCATTTTTTTCTATTGTATCTGCAATCCAACAAAGAATTTTATTTCACCAAACATGGACATCTCAAATTCTTTACTCATTTTTTCTAAAAATGCTTTGCACAAGTCATCATTTCCTGTAAATAGAGTATCATTAACAAATATTTCTTCTAACACAATCTTCTTGTCTGGTCCTTCCTTGATATATAGACTACTATTATCATTTGTCTTTTGAAAGCCAATCTATACCAAGTAATTATGAAGTCTTTCATACCAAGCTCTAGGATCTTTCTTAAGATCACATAATGCTTTGTATAACTTGCAAACCATGTCTCTTTTGCTAGGATCTACAAAACCTTCTGGTTGTTCAATGGAGACTTCTTCATCAAGAATTCTATTCAAGAATGTAGATTTAACATTCATTTGATATACTTTAAATACCTTATGTGCTACATATGCTAGTACAGTTCTAACACCTTCTAGTCTTGCTACAGGAGCAAAAAGCTCACCATAGTCAATACCTTCTTCTTGAGAATAGCCTTTATACACCAATCTTGCTTTTTTTCTTGAAACTTTTCCATCTTCATTCAACTTATTTCTAGATACCCACTTTGTACCAATTATATTTTTATCCTTGGGTCTAGGAACAAGAGTCTAAGTTTTGTTCTTTTCTATCTATTCTATCTCTTCATTCATTGCTTCAATCCAACTTTTATTTTCTAGAGCATCCTTAACATTCTAGGTCCAAATTCAACAATTAAACATGTACCTTTTAATTTTTCTCTTGTCATTGTTCCATCTTATTTGTCTCCAATGATCTGATTAGGTGCATGATACCTTCTGACATATCTTGCTAACATAGGCTCTTTGGGCTTTGAATGAGTTCCACCATCTTCATCTTGAATTTCAGCTTCAAGTTTGAGTCCTTCTATCTGTGACTCAGGTCCATCAAGCTCAATTTGAACTACCTCAATAGTCTCTAATTGTGCTCAGGTCCTTCAAACTATAGCTTAAGTTGCACTGTTTGCAACTTGGTAACTATTGGGGACTCAGGAGGTGAAGCTTCCTTTCTTTTAGATAGATTTGGCAAGGTGTCAAGTTCATAGTAAACAAATCTTGTGTAATCTTATGGTTCCTTGTTGCTTTCTTCACTCTTTTCTACAAACTCATCAATTCTAACATGTGCACTTTCTATAATTTTATGAGTAGACAAATTCAAACATTTGTATGCTTTACTTTTTTAGGAGTATCCTAGAAATATGCCTTCATCACCTTTTACATCAAATTTTCCTTTTCTAGATTCTTTATATATATATAACATTTTTTGCCAAATACTTTCAACTTACATTAGGTTTGTAGCCATACCATAGCTAATAAGGTGTTTTTTTTGAATCTTTCTTGAACTGTACTTTGTTCAAGGTATGAACTATAGTACTGATAACTTCCAATATTTGAGAGCAACCGTCTTTTCAATCATCATGGTTCTTGCACAATCCATGATAGATCTATTTCTTCTTTCAACTATACCATTCTGTTGTGGTGTACCAGGGGCTGATACTTGTCTTTTGATTCCTCTTTCAATGAAAAAATTATTGACTTCATTGGAGATGAATTCAACACCTTTGTCTGATCTTAAACATTTCAATCTCTTTCTAGTTTCTTTTTCTACTCATACCAGATACCACTTGAATTTCTCAAAAGCTTCTGATTTTTCTTTTAGATACATTACCATCATCATTCTAGAATAGTCATCAACAAAAAGAATGAAAAACTTTTCTCCACTATAGCTTTCTATTCCAATAGGTCTACATAAATCTATACAAACAATTTCCAAGACTTCTTCTGACTGATAGTTTTTTCCTTTGAAGTTAGTCTTTCCCATCTTACCAATTTAGCAATTCTTGCATAGACCCATGTCATGCTTCTTCAAACTAGGAATGTCTCTTACTCTTCTATGTTTTCTTATCTTAACTAGATTATCAAAGTTCACATGACATAGCCTTTTGTGCCATAACCATCTTTCTTCCACTTGAGCAATAAAACATGAACAATCACTGAGATCAAGATAAAATAGATTACCTTTTGTTTTCTTGCTAGATCCAGCCAGATTTCCTTTTCCATCTAGTAGTTTGTCCTATCCATTCATGAATTCTACCTTGAATCCAATTTTATTCAACTGTGCCACACTTAGTAGATTATGCTTTAGTCCTTCAACCCAATAAGCATTATCACATGCAAGTTCTTTTATTAATAAAATACATCATTTTCCTTTTATGTTACAAGGTTCATTATTTCCAAATCTCACACTACCTCCATCATAGTATTCTATGTGCTCAAATTTTATTTTGTCTCTAGTCATATGATGTGAACAACCATTGTCAATAATCCATATATCATTTTTGCTAACATGATAGATAAGTGTCATCTTATCTCCTTCATCATCAAATTAATCTTTCACAACAATATATACCATTTCATCTTCATTGTTATCAGAATCTTTAGCTATAAAAGAAGATTTTTTACCTTTGTCCTTGTAGTTCTTGGAGTTCTTCTTGCCTTTATGCTCATTGCTTTTCTTTTCATCTTTGATTTCATTATTTGGACACCTAGTAGCAATGTAACCAACTTCTTTACAAGAAAAGCAGATCAGAGGAACTTTACCTTTGTACTTTCCTATTCCTTTGGAATATTTCTTTGCAAGTAGGGCTTCAACAACTTCAAGAGCATTGTCTGAACTTTCTTCTGATGTTCCATCTTCTTCACTTCTTGATTGACTAGACTTTGATTTCTTACCCTTTTCTTTGAGTGAGAGTTTAGCTTTAAATGAAGATTCAATATTCTTTGAAGCAAGAACATATTTATCATAGTTGTCTAGTTCAAAAGTTGTCAATCTTCCTACTAGAGCATCCAAACCTAGTTTGTTATTTGGATCAAATATCATTTCTTGAATAGCAGACACTCTAATTGCATAAATAAGAAGAAGAGTTCTGAGCACTTTACTTACAATAGTTTCCTCCTTAATGTCTCCTCCAAATGCTTTGATTGCACTCATACTGGCCTTGATTCTTTCCACATATTTTGCAGTGTTTTCATCTTCTCTCATTCTCATTTGATCAAATTGTCCTCTAAGACTTTCTACTTTGGCTCTTCTTACATTGTCATCTCCTCCATAGATATCTTTCAATTTGGTCCACATTGCATGAGAAATTTTTTAATCCTTTACCTCATCAAATTCGGCTTAACTAAGAGCAGATGCAATATCAATCATCATGATATTATGATTCTTCTTTTTAGAAATATCTTGAACTGATAATGTTCTAGTGGGAGTTTTGTATTCAGCATCAAGATATTTGCAACCTGAATCACTGATGGTAGCCAAATGTAACCTCATAAGTCCTTGCCATGTTGCAAAATTGTCTCTATTCAGCTTGAGAATTTCTCTTTTGTAAGACATCCTGGTCTTTAGCTTAGGTCCTTAAAACCTTCTCTACAAGAACCAAAAACTCTAATACCAATTTTTGTAAATATAAGAGGAGTAACTAAGAGGGGAGGGGTGAATTAGTTACTACTAAAATAAATCCCAGATGCCTTGGATGTCAGTATAGAAATACAAATTGAAAATTGAATACTGTTGAAGCTCGATAAACACACACAGAATGTTGTAACTCAATAAATGCTTGGCATATAAAATTTAGATGATATCTATGATTACTACTATTTTAACTTAGTTGCAAAAAAATAAAATAAAATAACATGAGAACATTTGATATCAGGATTTAATGTGGAAATTCAATTTGGGAAAAATGACCAATTGCAACTAGTTACTATTTTCACTCTTCTGAAGTGAGCCCTATTAGGAGCCAACCCTATTAAAGGTTACAAAACACACTATTAGGTGTTACCCTATTAGAGGATTTAATCACCCTATTAGGAGTGGCCTTGTTAGAGGTCTTGAGAAAATCCAATAGAATTGCCACCTTGTTAGAGGATTTGCAAATAGTTGTTAAGCCAACTCTGTTAAGAGATTTAGATCACTGCTACAATGGTTAGAGAGTAAAAATGAGATGACTTGATTTGAATACAACTTATTTTATGATTATAGATCTATGTTCTAGCTTGTACTTGATCCTTCCTGATCAAATATAGCTTTGCTGCTCCACAAGGATATTCTACTTATCCTTCAAATTATCTTCCTCTTCTCATCATTAAATCTTCAATAACATCTTCATGTATTACACACACTTTGAAATCACAATTTGACCTTATATCTTTCATTTTGTCAATTTGGCTCAAATACAACTTAGAATAATTAATATTAGATGAATCACCTTAGTTGGTTGGAATCAATAGATAAATCAATTAAGCTTATTATGCCAAAATAAGAAAATCCTTCTTTAGCCAACCTAGCTCAGTAGAAACTAACTTAGAAATGATTTCTTTTGTTAACCAACATAAGCTTGATTAACACTAAAAACTCACAAAAATCCTTTGGCAACCGAGTGAGCTCAGTTAGTACTGGTTCCATCCAACTTTCCTTCATTAACCCAGTGAGATTGGTTAACACTCACTTTCTGCATCTTTTCCTTTGACGCCTAAGTGAACTCGATAGACACTACCTTCTCAACTAGGCAAACACAAGAGTGCTCAGTAGACACAAAAAACTATCTTCACTACCTGAGTGAGCTCAGCATATACCGACTGATAATTATTATGACATTTGTGTAACATCAAAGACAATACACAATTAATCAATTGTATCCAATAGTACCATGCAAGTCTATCTCTAGTGATGAGAATTTTCATTGCACAAGTTGCATGAGTCAAATTTTAGTGTCTTGAGATCAAACTGTGAGTCTCGACATCAAAGGGGGGTATTGAGTTAACTAACACTCTGACTCTTAGTTTCACCATAATCTGTCAATTTCAAATTCAATGGGAGTTAGTTTATTTTAATTGGTTATGCATTATTTATTTTATAGTTTTTAGTTGAGTAATCTTTGAGTTGCAATCAAGGAATAAGCACATATTTTCATGCATAACTCCTTGTTAGAGATTTAGGGATTTCCAATAAAGCATGTTGTGCATGCATAGACAACAGTTATCTTTGAGCATGAGAAACTCTATGATTGTTGTAGACTCATTAAAAGGATATGTAATTTGTATTATTTCATTGAGTTGCAGAATAGAATGAGTGAAGCCTACAATGCACATAATCAAATTTGGAGATCAATAAAAAGATAGTGTATTTGTGTCAAAATTTATTTCATGCTCTATCAAAATCTCTACTTAGTTCATGTACTCTATTATTTCCCTTTTTTAGATGCTTCATGGGCCAAGGTTCAAGATTTTGAACATGCCTTATGTGGGCCAAGGTAGACAAATGTTTAAAGAATAACTTATTAAATAAAATTAAAAACTACATTGGACTTAGCATTTGAACAACCATTCAACAAAAAAAAATGATGGAAAAGTGATCTGATTAAGTAACATTACATAAAGACAAAACTAACACTTGAACTACTTTGTCCCAGAAGTAAGAAGAAAATATTCCCTTAAAAAACAATTTCCTTCCAAAAATTAACAATTTCCTTGTCAACATCTTACTACTTTTATTCCCCACCAATCCTAAAATATATTCCTCTTACACTTTACATTTATATTATATATTTATTTTCAAAAAAATTATTAGTTGGTATACAACTCTCTCTCTACTAAAGATTATCTATCTCTATCATATGGAACAAGTGCAAGTTATGAAAATGTTAATCAATATAAGATAGATAATGAGAGGCACACAAAAACATAACTTTTTGGATCTTGGGATATTATTGAGATACTTTTGATCTCCTATTCTGGTGGACACTTCAGTTTCTACTTACTTTTGTTAAAAAATATTATTTTTCTATAAAACAAAACCTTGTCTTTCTAGTAACCAAATAAATAAGTGTCGTAGAATGACAGTAACATATACCTATCATCTTCCATTTGGTACTTACATTTATTTTGATTGGCATATCAAGGCTTTGGGTTTTTCTTAATGCACTATCAAATTAAATCTTTCTTTTTTTCAGTCACCTTATGAGATCAACTTTGCAAGCTCACTAAAATGGGATCAACTAAAATATTGAACGAATGTGGGCAGCCTTCTCAGTGAGTGGAAAGAGCTCAAATTGTGGCATTCTTGTAAACCTGCAAGTTGGTTATGGTGGGTAATAGTCGACTGAGGCTATCAGCGTTGTAAATGTACATTTTATAAAATAGTTTATTCTTTTAAAACTTACTACTAAAGGAGGATGTTATCAAAATGACTTGTATACAATTTTAAATCTAATAGTTGAAGTCAACTATTTTATTAATAATAAATATTTTATTTTTCTAGCATTCATTTATTGTTGGCAATCATATTTATAATATATTAAACAATGAGTTGTATTATATTATAATAATAATTAATCATGTTTTAAAAAGCAATCAAATTTCAAAAGATATTTAATAGTACTACATCATTTGTTTTGAAAGAGAGAAAAATGTAAAAACTTATCTATTAATAAAACTATTTAGCTTAGACCTTTTAGTGATTAAAAAGAAACTATTAATCATATTTAATTATAAAAATAGAATTATTTTTATTTTTAAATAAGAAATATCCATATCATATTTAAGAAGAAATAATAAAAATACATGTTAAGGAATAAAGTGAGTGGATATAATATCATATTTTTATATTTAATGGGGGTTAAATATGAAACAAAGAAAAATGTAGAAAATATAATTGTTTAGCAATGAGAGCAACATGGTCTAAGTAATTTACTCCATACATAAGTAAGGTATTGTGCACCATCAAATATTGCATTCTTTCATAATTCTTGTGTTTCTCATAGCTTGTTCTATTATATTTGTCAGTCCTTCTCTACCAATAACCTTGATTGAACTACCAAATGCTTCAATGTGAACAAATTAACTAAAGGGATATTTTATAATGCTAATTCTTTATAAAGAAACACAACTTTATTTATAAGATCAAATCTACATGAATCAAAGGTCAGTCCCAAAGAATATGATGTTAAACCATATAGAATTATAATAGTACACAAACTCTAAGATATTCATGAAACTGAAAATGACCAATTTTTATATTATGTTGAATAGATTGACATAATATCAATGATTATTATTTCATCACTAATTTCACAACTACATATGTTGTCCATTCACTTAAATATCACAATTAGTATTGTTCATTTATTTAACTCAAATTAAATTATTTACATACACATTAATTGAAATCTAAATAAAATTTATTTATGTCAAATATTTTATTGTTCAATATTTCTAACAAACCAAAACATATATTCTTGCATATACTTTAAGTCTAATCAACCCATGTCTAGTTAATAAAAATGTTCTTTTTTACTTCGTGATTTTAAGATTTTATTTTCACCTAAGATTTACTTCTATATACCATGCCCATCCTCAACTTGACCTCTAGGATTTTAGTTTTGATTGAGAAATGGCATGAGGTAGTGCAAACTTACCATAGGCAGAAACCAAGGTGTGTTAATGAATAAAGGCTATGGAAAATGCTAGAGTGTACAAGCAAAGTGTCCATTTGAAAAGTGTGTACAAACAGGACTAGAGACAACCAAATTGAGTTTTTCTTCTTTAAACAAGAGTCCAAAAGAAATATAAATATTTCCAGCTAACATCTATGTTAATTTTGGTAGGTGTATGAGTATATCAATCCTTTTCTATTTCACTATCAATCACACCTTAGTATGCAATAGGTCTGTTGAAGATATATTGAAGATCAATTATGAAAAAATATACAAAATGGACAGGGGTAGATAGAGGAAAATGACATTACTCTTTGTGCATAAATATATGTCCCTCTCTCCATCTATTTATAT
Source organism: Cupressus sempervirens (assembly GCA_028749045.1). Lineage (NCBI taxonomy): Eukaryota > Viridiplantae > Streptophyta > Pinopsida > Cupressales > Cupressaceae > Cupressus > Cupressus sempervirens. The sequence goes on from CM053792.1 coordinate 33,374,453, forward strand.
AACTATATCTACCTTGCTATAACTATTTATAACCTATCCCTGGCTCTCTTTATCCCTCTAACTCTAGTTACATCTCTCTATCTTACTCTATCTATTTCTATTGCTTTGTATTCATCTCCATCTCTTAACATAAAATGGAATATCTCCTCATTTGCAAGATAAAGAAAAATATAACAACCCCCCATGAATAAATAGATAAACCCTCATGATTAAATAGATAAACCCTCACATGACACCTTATAATTAGTACATGAAAAAAATCTAAAAGTGAACCTGACTAGACACCTTAAAATATATTTGTCATTTAACATATTTATATTAATAGTACAAATATCTAATAATGTTATATATAAAATAATATTTCAATTATTACTATTTAACATAGAAAACACATTTAATAATATGGTATGTTTTATTTTCAAAATTATAATTTATTTATTTTTTTGAAAAAGGAGGGGTAAAAATTTATTCAATCAAAACCAAGTTACAGAACAAAGGCCAAAGACCCAAAACAACACTACATACTCCTATCCTCCAGTAACATCTGATCAATGATCTCACAATACTCAGAAGGTAACTCATCCCTACTATTAATATCTCATCTACCCACATTCTCTGAAGCCCACTTTGCCAGGCAATCTGCCACTCTGTTTGATTCACGAGGGATATAACGAAAGGAGACAAAGTCCAAGGACCGACAAAGACTAAGATTTTTTCTAGCCAAAGAGGCAAGTTGCCAACTAACATCTTCCAATCTCTAGTTATTTAGCATATCCACAACAATCTAAGAGTTAGACTCACAGATAATCTTTCGCCACCCTAATGAGCATCCTTGCTCAATAGCAACCTTAATAGCCAGGGCCTCCATCAGATTATTAGAATGTTGACCCTTGTAAACAAAGAGGAGAAAGATCGTACCACCATCATCGCCTCTACCAATAGCCCCAATACTAGCATGACCGGGGTTCCCCCGTGAAGACCCATCCGTATTGATCTTCAAGAATCCCATCAGGGGAGGAGACCACCTCCCATCTCGACTCACCTGCTACTTACCATGACTCGATCTTTTTTTAGGATTGCATCCCCGGCAACTATCTCCTAGGTCTAGATTCCTCACAATAGCTTAATCCCCAGGATCTATATAAATAGACATATCACACTTAGCATAAATCATCTCCTAGAGCCTATTAAGAATTAGCTTCCAAACTTGGGAGCTTCCAAGTTTATAACCACAAAAGATTCTGTGATTCCTTTCGAGCCAAAGGTTTTAAAGGATGACGATTGGACCAACCAACTAGGCAGCCTGTAAGAAAGAGGTCTTCACGGGATGTCTGCCCAAGCTTTCCTAGAAGTCAATAAGAGAAGTAGCATGAATACAACCATGACACCAAGCCTCCCACCATCGATACCATATCTCTCTCAAAAATGGGCAGAGAAAAAATAAGTGGGAGACACACTCCTCATTATGCATACAAAGAACACAAATAGAAGGTCCCTGAAAACCTCATTTGCAAAGATTCTCCCAAGTGAGCCATTTCTCCTAAGCCAACAACAACAAAATATAAATTTTAATCTTAAAGTACAACACTAGTTTTTTCCCCCAAGAATGTTGGATGAATGTTGCACAGCTATGGTACGTTTGATGGATGTATCATATGCCATACATTTTTATTTTCTATTTAGATATTACCCCTTAGAAATTTGTATCCATAAAAATGACAATAATTTTCTCCATGCCACTTTTATCGAACAAAGAAAAATAATTCAATGTAGACTACTTATCACACAAAAAAATATGTAATTAGTGCACTGATAAAGAACTATTATAAAGAATTTGTATCAAATGAATCTCTGGGATAAATGTAGATTGTTAACATGGTTTGGGTATGTTAGGGTTTCAAAATGGAACTTATGGTCAACATTGTGTAAGAGTTAGGTGCATGACAAGTCAATGTGCACTTGATTTGACCAACAAATAATAAATGACAGGCGATGATAAAACCAATGACATGTACCAACTTCTCAAAAAAAAAATTAAAATGGTAGATTCAAAATATCCAAATGGGAAAAAGGAGTGAGGCATGATGAGCCATCTAAAAAAACTATGCCTTTCTTATCCATTGTAAGGTAGCAATACAAAAAGTCAACAAGATTGCAGTCACACATTTCACAATTCCTACCTTATTTGTCCATCTCACCCTTTAATCCCATCTATATGTTCTTATCTATTTATTAGTCTATCTCACGACCATCTATATTTTTTTGAAGTTAGAAAACAACTTGACATTATGAAGACTGTATAGGTGTCAAGTTTGATTAGTAGATGAAATCTCTCTCTCTCTCTCTCTCTCTCTCTCTCTCTCTCTCTCTCTCTCTCTCTCTCTCTCTCTCTCTCTCTCACACACACACACACACACACACACACACACACACACACACACACACACACACACACACACATTTTCCCCTTCTATATTGTTCTCTTTCAATTTTCTATACCTTCCTCTAGATCTCTCCATTTATCTCTAAAATCTCTATCTACCCCTTTTTCTCATCTCTCTCTCTCTCTCTCTCTCTCTCTCTCTCTCTCTCTCTCTCTCTCTCTCTCTCCTCATTATCTCTCACTCTTACCCCTTCTATATTGATCTCTTTCTATTTTTTAGATATCTTCCATTTATTCTTCATTGTATATATGATTCTATATCCCATCTCAATATATTTCTCTATCATATCCCTCTTTATTCATTGTGTTTGTGTGCATTTTATTTTTAAAATGAAATATGTATAAAAACTAACCTAGTATAAATTTATTATACAAAATGTAATAACAAATATGTGCTAAAGTAATTTTTTTATTTACATACAAATAAAATATCTATAAAAAGGTAACTACAAATAAATTTTAAAATAAATAAAATGATACTTTTTTATTTATCAAATTATATTAGATATAAATTTATTTAACTGTAGACATATATTATATGTAAAAAATTTAATGTATTGTCAATATAACATGTAAGCCTAAAGTTACCAATAAAAAAAATATAAGCATAAAGTTATATATGTTTGTATTGCATTTTAAATTACATACAATGTCTATAATTAAAAATTAATAATATATTTTAAAATATATTTAAGCATGAAATATTTCCTTAAGTATGAAAATTAACTCTAATATAAAACTTAAAATAAAGAATGAAATATTTTTGAGGTGATGTTTTATATGGTATCTTAGGATTAAATTCATAGAATGATTGATTTTTCTTACTAGTGCCAATTCATCTAGCAATTATTTCATCATTATCTCTACATATTCATCAATAAACTCTTGAATTTTTGTGGGAAAAAATGTCTACTTGTTCCTTGTCCCAATTTGGATTAGCTAGGAAACAAACACACACAAAAAAAAAAGTCCCTCTTTCTTTAAGTCTTTCAAGATTTTATTTTGGGAAATTCAACAAACTCATTAATTTCCTTTAACATCTTCTTAACACTTTATGGGATTCAAAACAAACTGTTGTCCATCCTTTTTATAATATATGTATTATTTTTTCCATCATGAACAATATTTCTATCACATCGATATGGAAAACCCAACAAGATGTGACATACATCTATTGGAATTATATATCACATTGGCATTATATATCACATGATATTTCATCCTTATAGTAACACCAATGTACAAATTGGCTAAATATTATTATTTTATCCATTATTGATACTCATTTTGCATCCATGAATCTTTGTATGGGTTGGGTTGTTTTAATCATTTCAACTTTAACCTCCTTACCATTTTGTCAAACATAATATTCTTTGTGGTACCACTATCTATAGTCATTGTACATAATTTTCCACCAAACTTACATCTAGTTAGAAATTTCTCCTTTTAACTCCTTCGACTTCTACCTTCTCTGGATTTAACAAAGCTTGTCTTAACATTAAATATTCTCCATCCTCTTGATTCTCTCATTGTCTTGAAGTTTCTACAACTTCATCTTCTACTTCAACTGCATGAGCTCTAGCATATTTTCCTTTCCCTCAATTGTGTCGTATCTATGGACATTTCTATATGCCCTATTTCCTCCACATTGGTACAGGTATCAATGAAGTCTCTCCCTATTCCTCTTCCAAAATTTACATGTCATCTAAATGAATCCTTTTCCTCTAAATTTCCTCCACATCTTATTTCTTGAGTGTATGAACTTGCTTGAGAGATACCAAATTAATCTTGTTTGGAAGAATTTCCTCTTTTGTCACTAGTCTCACCTTTACCATGTATATTTTTTCCTCTTCCTCAATCATTTTTTTGCTATTTTTTTCTATTCAACTTCTTCTTAGCCTTCAAAGTATATTTATAGGCCTCTTTAATATTTCAAACATACTTTACCTTATATTAACATACACAGACCATTCAAATACCTTAAATCTTACTCTACATCATCTTCACCATGGCTTCCTCATATGCTTAATTAATAGAATTTTTTTGTGTACTATTTGACACTCGTTTATCTTTGTTTGAAATATTATAATTTTCAAAATAGACTTATATCTAGTAGTCTACTCAAAAAAAAATTCCTTTAATTTGTTACTATTTTTCCCCATGATTTTATTTTATCTTTTCCTCTTCATTTTCTATCACTTTGTGAATGACTCATCAAAGGATGCATGACCTTTCAACTTTGTTCATGCATACTTGACCCTTTCATCTTCTTCAATATTTTCAAGATTTATAATATTTGTTTATTTCAAAACATGGCTCAAGAAATTCATTTGGATTCAAATTACCATTATAATATGGAGGTACAAAATAGGGTGTGGTGTTTACTCTATTTATGGCTCAAATTAGCCTTTTTTCTCCTTGGTTAAGTCTAGGCTAAGTTTTTACTTCTACTGCCACATACTATTCATTTTTCTCATCACTTTCATCTTCAACATGAATACATATACAATATGACATTTCAGTGGCTTCCACCCTAGTTTTTATACCTCTCAACATATCCATCATCTCGAGGTATACACCTCTTAGTGCTCTTCTTACCCTACCACATCATCCTCTAGTCATTTCACAAAAGTTATCTATAATTGTAAATATGTACTTTCCTCTTCTTACTCGTGATAAATTCTCCTCAGGCCACATTTGTTTTTGGCAACTTCAATTCTCTTCAAACCTTTTTTGATTCCACATGGACCAACCATACCCTAAGATATTACCAATCATGGAGAAATAAATATAAAACAACAACTCACTCAAAAACCAAATTACAAAATTATTTGAATTTTACGATACATGAAAACTTGAATCATAGATTATGATTTAAATGAAGAATTTTTTTCCCTCTAAAAAGAACTCTATGTTTTGTCATCCAAAAAAATATATGTTTCATTTGAATTCAAAAATATACATAAGGAAGAAGATGAATAGTTATTCCAAATTTGAATTAAAATTTTGGAAGAGAATCTAATAGCAACACATAATTCAAACTTAATATATATTTTTACCATTATTTTTAATGCATTGGCTATGTTAGATGACTCCAAATAACTCCAAGAAGCCTCCTAATTAATTGCATTGGATTTATTTTAATGGCTCAAAACAACTCTTCACAAATTCAAACCATCTAGCTCTAAACAATCCTCCAAATTGCATTGAGAGAACTACTTATGATGACTCCTAATGGTTCATGATTTGTCCTAATGACTTTTGATTTCTCTTGAATACTAAATATAATTAAAACTTAAATTCTAACTACATTTACAAGATATTTTGTTATGATGAGGAGTGTACATACACTCATATGCTCATACATCATATTCTTTACCTTGCAAAAACTACATGCTCATTGAGCACAATGTGGAAATCTAGGGATACTTAACTTCTACTTCTTCTCATCCTCAAAATAGACATATAATTAAAAAATTAAATGGTGATCCATCCTTGGGTATGTTGTTTGTACAAGTTTCTTATCTAGAGGACAAATCCTCATTGCAATTTGTTGGTAAATAGATTTGTCATTATGAATTTTCTTCTATTAAAAATGACCATGTTTTCCCAAAGAAACAACCATACCAATAGTTGGAGACATTGAATCTCAATAACTAGGAAAATTTAACCTCCCTCTACATTTGAGAGGGGCATCTACCTCGTATGATAAGGGTGTTTTTTATTTTTGAGGACTTTTCACCTGAAAGTACAAAAAGAAAATAAAATAAAACTAAAGAAAATACATTACTTAAACATTGATAGTAAATGTATGACTATTGATTGAGAATCACAATGAAGATGATTACAAATGGATTTAAGCACAAATGCAATGATGACAAAATAGGAATAATGAACCTTGGCATATGAAAAGATAAGCTATTCTAATACATTTGCATCAAGCTACCATGAAATGATTGGATTTTGTCAAATCAAATACATAAATTAAAAAGACTATTCAATTTCATCACTGTACAAAGAGATTACCAAACTTACATAAAATTTAGTAATGTTAAATCAAGGGCACATTTGAGACATGTGACTAAATGTATTCATCATTATCTCTTTGAAGATGTACAAATTCAAATACACTTTTATACATGATAAAGATCCAAAAATCTCTGAAGTAAATTCTACATAGTTTCCTCTTTGTCAAAAATTCCTCCCTATATGTGTATGTGTATGGTTTCCTTGATAACTAACTTGAAACCACTTAGATCAACTACCTAATGAAGGGTGCTCCCCTTAATACCATAACACACAATAGAAATAGAGAAACAACACAAATTGAGAGAACAAAATATGGGCTTTTTATTATTATTGCAAATGCGATATTATAGAATTACTATATGCAAAATCACATGGGTGCCTTCCTTCCAACAATCTATAAGACAGAGTTGTTACTATCACCCAGAACTATCCTAGATAACCTATGGGCCTTCTTTATATAGGCACATTTTACCATCCAAGAAGGTACTAGACACTAACCCCTAACCCTTTAGGCCTAGCAACCTCATACTATAGTATCTCATTACACTTTATTACATAGGTTTGACTCAAGACACTTTACAAATTACGTTTTCAGATGGGTCCACTTCTAGAGACCATAACTAGCAAACCATTGACCCGATGCTCTATTATAATCCCATTCCAAAATCCTTGACTAGCTATCCACATCAAAAAATAGCACAAGGATCCATTAACTTAGGTTTCACCTCATTTCAGAGCCATTTAGGCCTTCATTTGGATAGCCAAAATGCATACCAAAAATCTACAATAATTGCAGTAATACATATGATATGACAATAAAAATCATCTAGTAGGTTAATATGTCTAATATAAACCTCTACATATGAGATTAGAATAATATGAGCACATAATACCAACTCACTAAAAGTAGCAAGCTTCCTCAAATAGAAACTCTACACATGAATAGCCCTTATTGAAAACCTCGACATGAAGTGAGCGGGATCTAGTCATGCATCTCCTGCTGGGTATGATTCTACATGCACAAGTTGGGGCAAACATGAGGAACAATGAAGAAGAAAGCCAAAACTAGAAAACTAGAAATAGAATTTTTTTGGGGGTGATGCAAGATTTCCCTTACACCCATTATGCTCCTACATCAGATGCTCAAGGTAATTTGAGAAGTGAGTCTATCATGTCTCATGTAGTTAGAGGAAAACCAAGATGGTCAACCTCCTCCTATGTTAGCCATGATGAATCTTTCACTAACCTTCCCTTCCATTTGACCAATCACTCTTCATAGATTTTGTTCCTTGTGCTTCTTCAAACATGATTGTCTAATATCTCCTCAATCTTCTTTGTAGTTGGAGTAGATGTCAAAATATTCCATTGTGCTTATGTGATTTCATCTCCATCACCTCCTTTATAAGATTTTGTTAAATCTAAAATGTTGAATACTGGTGAAATATTCAACTCAATTGGCAACTCTACTTCATAGGCATTTTCAAGTTCAGGTCTCTTCATTATTTTGCATGGTCCAAACTTCTTCATTTTCACCTTATTATATGTACCCACTGGAAATCTCTCCTTCCTCAAATAAACCATGACTTCATCTCCAATCTAAAATTCCTTATACCTCATTTTCACATATGCCTTATCTATATACTATGTATTCATCCTTGTAATGTGCTTCCTCACCTCCTCATGGAAGTTCTTCAAATATTTAGTAAAATCTTTTGCTTCAGCACTACTTATCTCTCCTCTACCCAACTACCTGAATTTAGAAGCATTTTTGGGATTGCTTCCATGTACAATTTGGAATGGTGATTTACCAGTACTCATTTTTGTAGACACCTAAATCTGATTAAGTTACTAATTAATCTTACTAGGACATTATTGATTAAATATTTTATATTTAATTGATTAATCATCATCCCCTAGTTTATTTATTTATTTAATTAACTATAGTCCAATTGATAAAATCAAATGACAACCCAAAGTTGAATTATCAATTAAATCCATATTCCTCAATTAAATTAAATAAATGCATAAATCTATTTTATTTAATCCCACATCCCCTTTAATTAAATAAAACAATGAGTCATAACCCCTAACCATCCCTAAAACCCTATCATTATTCAAATCCAACCCATTCACCCATACTAAGCTCACTTAGCCAACTAATTAACCCATCTCATTAATGCTAAGCCACTTGCATCCCAATCTCCTCCTAAGCTAAGCCTAATCCCCCTCTTAAACATGTGCACAACCTTAAACTATGGTTAAGACTTTCTAACCCAAGCCAAAGTCAAAGTCCTATCCCATCCTTCTTACATTCCTATCCAAAGACTTTAAGGCTCGTACATTCCTTAATGGTTCTTTATGCCTCTAACATCTCTCTTCCACACTCCTCCTCCCTCATAATTCCTTTTGACCCTTCATTTTGACCCTCTTCCCCTATCCAACCCCCTTGTGACACTTGTCACAAGGATATGGATTTGAAGAAACACAATCCATGTGTTTCCCCTTCCTTGAATCCTAGCCCTTCTTCATCAAACCTCCATCTTTGCATCATGGACTTCCATCTCACTACTCCTTGGCCTATAAATTGGACCCTCCCCCTCTCACAAATCATCTACTTTTCATGCAAACCTATAATGCTCCATTAACCACCAAACTTATCCATTGTATCCTTACCATGTCAAATCCATTTACACCTCCATTGTTGAATTCTTCATCCATCTTTATGCTTAATCACAAATCCATCATTTGAAGCTTGAAGCACACTTGAGTACACATCCATCATCATTTGGACACATCAAAACATCAAGGTCACACTCGGGGAGCTCACCATACTTGGTTTGCATTCCTTTATAGTGTTTCCTATGTCTTATCATAAGCATTTCTATTTTATTTAGTTTTGAGAATATTAGATTAATCTTTATGTTCTTTGCACACTAATTTCATAGCATATATTTTGGCACGCCCAGTGGGATCCCACATTCAGGTCACTTTTAATCATTTTTATACTTTTGTTTGCTAATTAACCAAACTGATGTATTGTGCTTATTGTTGTTATGTGTTAGGTTTTTAACTTTGTTTGTAGGTGTTTTAATCCCAATGCAGGAAACATGCTCCCAATCATATCATCCATTTCCTACCAGGTAAACCTAAAAACACTTCATTTTTGCAAACTTGTAGTTGTGAGTTTGAGGGAAGAACCTCGCAGGAACACAAACACGGGGTCAAGCTTACAACAAAAATTACCTCTCACGTGGCCATTAAAATCCCTTTCTCCATTATTTCCCTCCAATCTCTCCATGGGGTCACTTTTCATTGTTAGCAAGTTCTCTTACAATACCTACAGGATTGCTCTGTCAAAAAGTTACTCCCAAAAAAACCTATTGAACTTGTTACTAAAATTTGCAAGTAATTCAACCATGGCCCACAATTTGTTATCTTTTTCACCAATTTTTACACCATGGCCCTGCAAATTTTGACTACATTCGCATGTTATAGGATTGTAGGTTGACTCCTACAGGTTCATTAGTTTATCTTTAATTTGTTTATCTTAAGTTCTTATGGGAGGAGCATCTTACAGGCATTATTTTAGATTTTAAATTGACTTCTTGTAGATTTATTATAGTTTAAGAATAGTCAAATTCATTCTTGAATGCCTTAAGGAAAAAATTACATTATTTTGAAATGGAATGAATGATTAAATAGAAAAAAAAAATCTTGAATGCTAAATGTTAAAAATAATGAATGTGGTGAACATTTGATTTAAGTATTAAAAGAACATTGTGGATCAAACACTTCAAGATTTAGTGCTTAAAACAAATTCATGCAATCTCAAATGCCTTAAAGGAAAAATTGCTCTTATTCCCATCCGATTCAAGTTTTCATACAAGCAATTTCTTATGTTGACTTGATTTACTATGTTGACCATTGTTGTTAAGTTGGAATAAACCTTTCATGTTAATCACGAGTGTTTTCAAGTAGTCAATAGGAATAACACATTAAAAGCTTAAAAAATAGAATGAATCAAGTGCATTGCATGTATTGAGATTGTACCTTTTAGGACATCTTTGACTTCTCTATTTCATGCAAAATAGAACCATTTAAATACGTGACACATATACCGAATATTGTTAGCAAGATCATCCCCAATAACCTAGGAGTGCTTCTAGCAAGTTCATCATCCTCTGGAAAGTGCATCCCCTTGGATAGAAGCTCAAATCAGTAAAAGACTTTGGCTGGTATATAAATGAGAGGAAGGGTAAACCGTTTTGCTCCATTAGGAAAGTTCAAGAGGTGTGTTTTTGGGGGTAGCCTAAGGTGGGAAAACTTTCCCACAATTTCAACATGTCCAAAATAAATTCTTAAGTGGATCACATACATAACAACCAAGTGGTTGACTCCACAGATCTTATTACGAACCAACTTAGCAACTACCCTTTTAACTTTGGTGTGTTACTCATGGTGTAAGAGAATGTAAGGCTTCTCTAAAGTTACCTATGTGTTTTCTCTAGTAGATGCATAAGGCTACTTGGGTTTCATCTCCAAGAGTCATTATCCCTACTAAAGAGGGGCTTCTATTTGTCATATATTTGAGGATCATTGATGTGTAAGTTTTTTGCTCGACTCTTGTATCAACTCACCTCTTCAATTAGAGGTAAATATCGCTCTAGATCTAGAAAACATTAAGATGGGCTCCTCCCGACAAGCCTAATGATTAATACATTAAAACCAAATTAGCCTTAGGGATAAAAAGTGTGCTTGAATTGTCTTATTTGTGCAAGTGATCTAGTGAAAAAAAAAATTAGATCATACACATTTGTGGTTACTATCAAATATTTTTTCTAAAGAGATTGTGTTTCTATCTCTCTCAAATTTTTTTTGTCCTTTGAGAGATTTTTTTCTCACAATACACCATATCCAGTTATCAAAAGAGTCTTATGCTTGTTATTTCAAAATGGTTGTTAGAAAGTCTATTCACAACAACCCTAAGTCTAGTATGTTCTACTTTACTCCTTATCTTTAAACTAAAAACCATTACATCATCCTTTGGTAACACCATTTCTTATCTACCTAGACCTATTTTTCTATCCGAAAGATGCATGTTGTCTAACCTAAAGTAAAAGGTATACTTGGCATAGTTGCTACCTTAACTTGTGGTTGCGATAAACTTAGTAAGAATACCTCATGTTAGGCCAACCAAAACCCAAGTTCAAAAATTTGAAGCTTATGCAAATAGTTGTTTATAGAGAGATAGAAGCAGAATGCAAGAAATACACACCTAATCCAAGATTTGCTAAACTAGATCAAATTGAGAAAGAAGGATTTGAAGTTTCTCTACAAACCAAGTGGGGCCATAAAGTTCATAACTTAACCTTCAGGTTTGGAGTCAATCAAAGCCTTGTCGACTATACTAGCTATACCCACTTTGATTAGGATCCTCTTCTTTTGCACACGCTTTGCACTTATCATATGATAGATTTAGGTCTTCATATAGGTTCTCATCCTACTTAGGTATTTTTATTGTTTCATCATCTCTAGGTCATGTGCTTTAGAAATCCAATCCCATCCAAATCAAAATCATAGATCAAAATTTCCCCCATCATATCCATCATACTTAAACATTTGGTGTCACTTTGTTGATAATTGTCTACCCTACATCCTACATCCATCACACTATCTCAATTATCCCCTAAACTAAGCATTGTTTAGGGTAATCTATCTTTGTCATTTGTGTCCTTCGTCACCTTGAGAAAAAGTTTGGGCTCCACATGTGATCATCATTTGTTTTCCATAAGGCCACAAGTCTACCTTAAAGAGTATATCACCATCATATCTTGAGCTTACACATAGGAAAAAACATCTCCTATTTTACATTGACATCACATCACTCATCCTTACGTTTCCTAGGTATCATATCATTAGAAGTATGATCCTCCCCACACATCCATCATACGTTCTTTTGAATCCTAGAAGATCCCACCATTATTGTTATATCCTTAGAAAATTTTAGGAAAAATATCCCCCCATATATACTTACACTTATTTCCCTACCATCTTGCATTTCATCCTTAGGAACATCATCATTTCATGCCACCTACCACATGTCTCGCTAAGAATAAAAGGAAGAAGAAAGACATGGATCCTAATCTTAGCGGTAGTTCAGCTAGTGCACAGTCATACCCAATAGTATTGGCAATCACACATGATCCACCACTAAAGAATCCAAAAGATTCAGGTCCCTCACTAGACATAAATGCCTTTATGAATCAACTAGGACATGCAACCATTGTTAATGCCATCATATATAGAGATAGGGAAACCATCATGGTGAACTTCCTAAGAGACAATGTTGGAGTCTTTGGCTTTCGAAGGCCACCACCCTTAGACATATTTGATCCTACCCATCCCTTATTTGGAAGACACCACCACCCATTGGTCCATCTAATCCTAATGATCCATTTTTCATACTAGAACAAGGACATGAAACGATGCAACCAGAACCCATGGATCCAAATATACCATCAACCCAACTTGGTGCTCCCATCACACAAAGTAATCAACCCACCATGGCACAATCATTAGTCCACACAACATCCCAACATACCACTACTACACTAGTTGCATCTATAAACACCACCACCTTCACTAATCCAATTTTGCAATCTACTTCTATCCCACTCAATATTGTTGCATCCTCCTTCCCTCAATTTTCCACTTCCACTTCCACTTCATATGCATCTACTAGCACTGCAGTCCATCCCCCTCAACAACACATCCAATAAGCACTTCATTACACCATAGAGATACCCACCTTAGGGCTTAGAAATCTACCTTGTACCCTACCCACTATTAGTAATAACCCATTTGCTACCAATCACAACACTGCCACCTCATCTCTACTAGGTCCTTGGAGCTTTACACAATCACATGATCCACCTACCAACCTTTTCACTAGCATTCCATTCATGACTAATTTCCAACCACCACCACCACCACCACCCTCTGTTAAGCCCACACCTACTATCATAAATTATTTTACCATACTATTGAGATTATGGGTGTTGTAGACATTGCATAATATTGTTATATTGTATTATTTTATTTTATTATGTAATGTTGCACCTAGATGGACATGTAACGTGTAGAGATTCCCATGGGATATACTGGATGAGTTTTATTGTAACATTGTGACAATATTTCATGTAATTATTTAAGATTGGGGAGAAGAATTAAATTTCCAATATTAAATGTGGGGTTAATGGGTTAGGTAGCACATGATTTTAACACATAGTTTTATGTAATACCACTTGGTGGTTTTGTGGGACTTGCTACTATATAAGCAGCCACAAGGGTAGTTGTTATGTGAGATGAGAAATATAGAATGGAAAAAGGCAAGAGTCGAGAAGAACAAGGCTTAACCGGTCAACAAAGGAGCATTTGTGAAGGTTGGTAGCATGACATTGAATGTGTGGATTCATGCTTGTTCACATGGATTACTTGGTAGTGGCTATGGCTTTGAAGGCTTCCATAGTTGTATTGCAATGGTGTTTTTGTTGAATAATACATAGTGATGGATGCTTTTGGAGGCTAGGTCTTTTCCTCAATGAGGGCTTCCCAAGGTATCATGTGTCATTTTTTGTCAATATGTTGTCTATTCTCTTGCATGTGGATTTCAATTGCATATTTGTTTCAGATCTATTATGGATTATGTGGAAATAATTATAATATTTGTTGCAAGTTTCCTTACAAGTGGTATCAAAGCTATGGTTATGTTGTTGTAACCTTAGATTAAATCCATGGGAATGCATCAGAGGATAAAAGAAAGGGAAAGATATACGAGTTGTTTATTGTAGATTTGAGGGTTTTGGGTTTGTTGTTATGATGGGATGTTGAAATATTTTGGGCATGTGAAATTATTGGTCAAATAGATTTTTCAAATTTTTCATTCAAATGAGGGTTTTAGGGGGAGCTCACATAAATGACCTCTTAGGTAAAAATAGACTTCACCATTGGATTCAAGTCAATGTTTCCATAAATTTTGATATATAATATGCCCTAGTTTGGCCATGTTCAAAGAAAATGAAAGATTTTTTTAGTTTCAGCCCATGATGGCCATCAAGATTAATCCCGTCAAAAATTGTCACAAAAAAAAAAAAAAAATCGTAGTGAAAATGGTAAAAAGATTTTCTTAGTAAAACAACCATAACTTTCACTCAGGTTATCAGATTTTAGACTTCTTATAGGGGTTGGAAAGCTAATTCAGAACACTAAAATTTGGTGTAGGTTTGGTTCTATGATTTTAACATTTTGTTAGGTATTAAGAGTCATAAAGTTAAATGTTATTTATTTTGAGCACAGATTAGGGCATAACTTGGGCCCACAGAGTCAGATTTTTTACTTCAAATAGTCAATAAAAAGCTTTTTGATAGCTCTACGTATTGGTTTAGATTTGGTGTAGGTTTGACATGGTTTATTTGGCGATATATTGATCTAAACAATTGATGGTGTATATTGACTATGATAACATTGTGAGTTTATGACATTGTATAGTTTGGAGATTTAAGATTTGATGTCATTGTATACTTAGTTTATATTTTAGATTGGTCTCATGATGATATAATTATCAATGTTTGTGGTTTGGATATGTATGAAGACTTGTTGGGCCTACAAGTTGTGTAGTGTTGTAAGGAATCTATACTTACATTTATGGCTTGGTTATGGGTTGTCTTTGCCTATTGATCTTTCATTATTGATGCATATTCAAATTGGTGGCTTGGATTTGGGTTGGCTATGCCCTAAGTCACATGATTTTTTGATTTTTCTTCATGTAGAATGGTTGAGATGTTACCAAGTATAATCATGGTGGAGGATTGTGGTTGGCTATTTTATGTTGAAAAGTTGGACATATTGAGAGTCAAAAGCTTGGTTCATGGATGTGATCATGGTGCCACTGATTTTGGCATAACATGATTGGATATATAGGTACATCATTGATGTTCATTGGTTTGGATTCCTTATTTGGTTATGGTGGTATATATCTTCTTGGTTGATTCTCATGGTTAGAGGATAGTTTTTCATCATGATTTCATGGATAGCTCGGATACATGGTTTAGTGGGAGCTTGTGATAGTGACGGGGTGACAATTCAAGATTAGTTCATTGTTTGGTTTGTATCTTCTTGGGTTTAGAGATATTGGTTTCACTTGATACTAACACTTTGGTTGTGTAAGTGTAGACCTAGAGGATCTTCATGTAGCAGATGGATTTTATGATGCCATAGGTGTCTTGGTACCATAGTTCAGTGGGAGTTGTTGGCATTGATATAATGATTGAATGTTTGCAGATGTTGGAGGTTTTTCTTAAATCTTGTTGTTGCAGAAGCATCTTTGACATTTGCATGGTGTGCTTGGTTATCTTCATGGTATGTGACGATGGTTAAATCTTGAGGACTCATGGGATTCTTGGTTATCTTTATGGTATGTGGAGATGGTTTTCTTCATGGTGTGTGGTGATGGTTCTTCATGGTGTGTGGAGATGGTTGCTTCTTGAAGACACATAGGGTTCTTGGTAAAGGTGTGGTTTATGCTTTCATTTGACATGTTACCCTTTGTGTGAAGATGGTTTTATTATTATTTCATGGTATACTCTTGATACATGTTATAGTATGTTCACATGGAGCATGTTATCTCTTTGGTTGAGATGTTGTGAGTGAATTAGTTATAGATTTGACATTATCTTTTGCAGTGGGAGCTTCTTGATATTTATGTGGTAGGTATTTCTCTTGAGGCTTATGATTGCAAGTTATAGAGTGGATATGTTGATGATGTGAGATTCACTTGGTATACCTTTGGAGGTATGGATAGTTGGATGGGTTTGGCACATGTTGTGGGTGCTATTTCAAATATGGATATTTTGACAACTATGGATACATGTGATTACCTTTGGATTAGGTTTTGTTCTTGGAATTTTAGTTGGTACAAAATTTTATGATCTTCAAATGTGACAGGTTGGGTGGCTTTCTCTTTAGATGGATTCTATATATCTTTGATGGCAATGGCATAATAGGAGGTGAGATCATTCATGTTTGAGATGTTGGATACTTTGATTTTTTTGTACGTACTAGGATGGAGCACTTCATGTACTTTAATCCATGATGGCGGATGTGCTAGGATAGCTTGTTTCCTTGTTTATTTATGTGGCTATAGATTGACCCTATGCAATGTATACAACAAGTGGGAGATTGTTGAGATTATGGGTGTTGCACACATTGCATAATATTGTTATATTGTATTATTTTATTTTATTATGTAATGTTGCACCTAGATGGACATGAAACATGTAGAGATTCTCATGGGATATAATTGATGAGTTGTATTGTAACATTGTGATAATATTTCATGTAATTATTTAATATTGAGGAAAAGAATTAAATTTCCAATATTAAATGTGGGGTTAATGGGTTAGGTAGCACATGGTTTTATGTCATACCACTTGTTGGTTTTGTGGGACTTTCTACTATATAAATAGCCACAAGGGTAGTTGTTATGTGAGATGAGAAAGATAGAAGGAAAAAAGGCAAGAGTTGAGCAGGACAAGGCTTCACAGGTTAGGTCAAGGGAGCATTTGTGAAGGTTGGAAGCATGACATGGGATATGTGGATTCATGCTTGTTCACATGGATTTCTTGGTAGTGGCTATGGCTTTGAAGGCTTCCATGATTGAATTGGAATGGTGTTTTTGTTGAATAATACATAGTGATGGATGCTTTTAGAGGCTAGGTTTTTGCCTCAATGAGTGTTTCCTAGGGAATATCTTGTGTCATTTTTTGTGGGTATGTTGTCTATTCTCTTGCATGTGGATTTCAATTGCATATTTGCTTCAAATCTATTATGGGTTATATGGAAATAGTTATATTATTTGTTGTAAGTTTCCTTACACATGCCACCTCTAAGAAGAAACCAAGTCATATGATGCCAGTCAATGCCAGCAATAGGTGCATTTCCTTACACTAACTATTTGGCTCCATATAAATCTCAATTGCCACCTCATCCAAGTACACAATCCCAAATTGTAGCACCACTATATCCACCACCCCCACCCTTCCAACAAATCCCACTATAGTCATCACATGTCCAAACCTCCATACAAAATTCTTTGACTAGAAAAAATTCTAAGGTCTACCCTCCATTGCAACAACCACCCTATCAAAATTACATCCAAAAAGAACAACAATATGTCCAACTACTATTCCAAAAACCCATAACTCTCATCCCGATAGTAGCACAATCCACATTTCATCCACTACAATATACAAACCAAATCCACCTACATTCACCTATGACATCTAATACATACCCTTCATTGGGGGCACTGGGATTGGGGGCACCAACTATAACTCCTATCAACTCTAAGTGGGAAGAAATGAAAAGTTCCCTAAAAGCACTCAAGGATGGAACCGAATCCAAAACCTTCAAATTTGAGAATGAATGTCCATATCCATTTGACAAGACTATAACAATGACACCCTTCCCTAAACACTTTTAAGTTCCTAAATTCAATAAATTTAAGGGGAAAGGAGATCCGATCACAAATGTCAAAAAGTTTTTATATGCACTACCAAGAAGTGGCCTACAATGACACATTCATCGTGTGTCTTTTCCCTAAAAGTTTGGGAGGCCCCACTCTTGAATGGTTATGTTGCATACCCCAAGGCACAATTAGTATTGTTGCTGATCTTTTAGATTCCTTTGTGGCCCAATATGCTCACCTAGTTGAAACTAAGTTATCTATAGTGGATCTAGTCCATACCAAACAAAAAGGAGGGGAGAGCTTCATTGATTACTTATAGCGATGCAAAACTCTCATAACTCAAATCTCATGCACCATACTCGAATGTCACCTTGTCAAGATGTTCATTAACAATGTACATCCTAGTCTTGTGCATCACATGGTTATGAATTGTTTGCAAAAATATAAAGACATCAAGGAAAAGTGGATGGGCCTCAAGCAAGGACTCATTAAAGATGGCTTCATTAAAATTTACAAAGAAAACACCCAAGAATGAGAGAAATATGATGAAAACCCATGATATTGGAACAAAAACAAAAACATAGTCACTAATGGTAACACTGATACCCGAAAAGTTCATATGGTGGGAGCCACACCCAGTGCACCAAATACACCTTATCAAAAAATACCACAAAAATAACGATATCTATCAATAGAGTGTATACAAAAAATCATGCCAACAACCTCCATCACAACACAATCCACATAATACACAAGCACCAAATCCTCAAAATCAGACTAACACCATTACTATCATAGTTGGGCCAAGGCCACATGTCTAGAGGAAATCTTGAGTATACACCCCTTTGGGGAAACCACTTGATGTCATATTTGAAAAGTTGGCTAAAAACAATCTTACCTGACACCAAAAAAATCAACCATTAGACCACAATCAAACAAGGGAGTCTTGGTATAAAGAGAATGATTTTTGCAAATGTCACTATGTTAAATGGCATCCCACCCTAAAATGTATGCAACTCAAAGACTATGTACAAGATCTCATTGAGCAAAAGGAAATCACATTAGGAGCACAAACTTCTCTAAATGTAGGATTACTGATCTATCAAAATGCATCTCCCCCACACAATAAAAATGTGGGTAAGGCACCTATAAATTATACCACTACCAACAATTCCAACAAACCAAATACTATTTAGACCAAACAAGGTGATAAATGCAACAAATTACAAAACTATACATCGACATACTTAGACTATGGTAATTTGATGAGTTGCATATTTTAGATAGAGCCTTCTGTAAATGTAATAAATATAAAAGGATGAGATAACCAATGTTTAGTTACCACAATAAGAACTCAACTTAACACAACCAGACCATTTGCACCTACCCCATTAGGCCCATAGTATAATATCTTGGAATACCTTGGGAATATGCCAGCCCAAATTTCTATTCTAGATCTTTTGCACACATGTTTACTTTATAAAGAAATCCTTGATAGTGCTCTATATGATCTCGCACCTCTATTGATATCAAAACCACCAAATTTTGAAACTTGGTAGGCCATCTCTCCACCTCATGCGCATTATCCTTCAAAACTTCTAACATCCTAATAGTTGAGCTAGATCACGTCCTTCCACTTTGCATAGTTGTCATGGTTTCTGACTGTGTTGTCAAAATGGTCATGATAGATAATGGATCATCCTTAAATCTATGTATTTTAAAGTTCATCAAACAAGAAGGATTAATTGAGGTAGATATTATAAATGAAGTCATCACTATCAAAGCCTATGACAATTCAGAGTGGACCACCAAGGGAACTATCTTGCTACCTATCAAATTTTTCCCCACCACTCAAGAGACAAATTTTCATGTAGTTGATCTTAACCTACCCTTCAACATTCTTCTTGGTCAACTATGGATTCACACGATGTAGGTTGTTCCCTCCAATTGTCATCAGTACATCAAATTTATGCATTATGGCACTGAGATAACAATCCACGCTGATCCTAAACCCTTTGCTTATTGCAATTTGGTAGACACCTCATATGATAAACATTGTCCTAGAATCGAGATTTCCAACACCATGGCTAGCTCCTTTAGTACTTGCCACGATGCAGATACCATATTGGCCTCCACTCTTTCCATGGTTAACTACCAAGGTTGTGGAGAATACAGTCTTTTAGATGCCTTTTTTTTTTTTTCTCTACCACTTGATCCACATAGTCGGGGGTGCCCCATTTATCAAGGACCAAAGCTAGATAGAACTCCCCATCTCAAACAACTCGGAGCCACCACATTTTTTGCCAATGGAATCCTCAATGGAGAAGAAAAAAACCCTTGATATTAGAACATGGTTATACAAATAATCACCTCCAAAAGGTAAAGAGCTCCTTGATTATCTCTAATAGAAATATCCACATTCACACCACCTTGTTACCGAATAGTGAGATTATCAAGAAGGTGGCATCGATCATGAAGAATTAGGCATCAAACAACATGTAGAAGCATACAAAGATGAGAAGAAGAAAGGTCTAGGCTATGGACTCCTCGTGAATGGGAGCACCACTAAGGATGGTCATGCCTTTTTAAACACCCAGACAACCTTGAAGAAGTCAAAGACATCACTAAGGAAGTTGAAAAGAAAGCCTATGATGATATTTTCCTTAACAAACTCATCTTAGGAGCCTCTATGCTCTATGAACTATCCATTAACCTCATATACTTACCCCTTGATCACCCTGAACTCATCAATTGGGGCCAACCAAGTTTTATTCACATTGATAAGTTCTCTATGGAGCATGTGCTCCTCAAATTCATGGGAGCTGAGACACCACACAAAAATACACCACCATAATCATCTTATGTCTACATGTTGGATCCCAAAGGTTACTTTGGGGAGGATGAAATATCTAGTCGCAAAAGTAATCAAGAGAAATAAACCAAAAACAAAACAAGAAATGAAAAGGTATCCCCTAGTGAAAACTCTTCTAGAGAACCATCAGATCATTCAAAAAATGAAATACAAATAAAGGACATATCCAATAGTGAAAATCTTTCCAAGGCACCTGAGGATGGAGATTTCATCCTTCCTCTATAATATTGCAGGCCTGTAGTGTCATTAATCCTGATAGAGGACACTAGACTATCAACATCAATTTAACAGAGACCCCAAGGATCACATACATTCCAGCATCTTTACCACCAAAACAAGCAAACCTTCTCATTAAGATGTTCTAAGAAAATATAGGTCAATTTTCATGGTCTTATCAATACATGGCAAGACTAGATTCTAAGTTAGTGGTACATCACTTGGCTCTAGATCCAAAGTTTAAACTAGTCAAGTAGGAAATCTAAGAGATGCATGCCAAAGTCACTCTATTGGTCAAAGTAGAGTTAGAAAAGATGTTAGATGTGAATATCATTCACCCCGTTGACTATTTAGATTGGATCTCTAGCATGGTACCCATCACCAAGCCTTTTGGTGATATCAAAATTTGCACTGATTTTAGGGACCTCAACAAAGCTTGTCCAAAAGATGATTTCCATTTACCAAATATTGATATGATTTTCAACCTTACAGTAGGACATGAGCTCTTATCCCTCATGGATGATCTCTCTAGGTACAATTAGATACAAATAGCAGAAGCAGACCAACATAAGACAACATTCACTACTCCTTGGGGAACCTTTTGCTACAACATGATGTCATTTGCATTAAAGAATGTAGGGGCAACCTATCTGTGAGCTATGACAGTCAACTTACATGACCTCATCCATAAAACCCTTGAAGAGTATGTTGATGAAATTTTGGTCAAATCTCTCAATGCCCTTGATCACTTATCTTGCCTAGAAGAAGTGTTTGGTCGGTCAGCCAAGTATTATCTCAATCTCAACCCCAAGAAATGTATCTTCAATGTCACATATGGCAGGCTCCTAGGTTTTATTGTATCAAGGTGTAGTATTGATATTGACCCCCAAAAGGTCAAAGCCATCATGGATATGTCTCCTCCTAAAATATTGTGACAACTTCTCTCTCTCCAAGGGATGTTACAATCAGTCAAAAGATTCATCTCACAGCTTGCAGATAAATGTCATCCATTCACCCATTTTCTTTAAAATGATCATAATTTTAGATGGGATCCTATTTGCCAGCGTAGCTTTGAACAGATCAAGCAATACTTGGCCAACCTGCCTATCCTAGTTCTGCCAATTGCTAGAAGACCATTGATATTATATATAGTGCACTTCTAGCACAACTTGATGACAAAGGAAAGAAAAGGGCTATCTACTAAATCAGTCACACTCTAGTTGGTTATGAGCTTAATTTAGAAAAAGCTTTTTTAGTTGTGATTTTCACCACTCAGATGCTTCATCATTACATGTTGAGTCATACTGTACAACTCATATCCAAGATTGATCCTTTGAAATATATGTTGTCATGCACAGTGCTCATAGGCTACCTAGCCAAATGGGTCATGCTTCTTAGTGAATTTGACATTCAATATGTCGATAGAAAGGTAATCAAAGGACAAGCTATAGTAGATCATTTGGTTGATGTGCCCTTAGTTGTTGATCACCCTCTCATTATGGAGTTTCCAGATAAAAATCTCAACATGATAAAGAAAGAACAATCATGGAAGATATAATTTTATGGATCTTATATATTCCATGGCTCTAGATTAGGCATATTGTTGGTCACCCCTCAAGGTGACCACATTCCTAAATCTTTCAAACTTCAGTTTTAGTGCACCAACAACATATAAGAGTATGAAGCTCTTATTGTGGGACTCAATATAGTAGTTAAATGGAACATCACAGAGCTACAAGTCTTTGGAGACTCACAACTGATTATCAAGCAAGTCCTTGATGAGTACCAGAAAAAGGATGATAAAATTCAACCCTACAAAGAATTTCTTGATCAGTTAAAACAAAATTTCATTCATATCCAATTCACACAGGTGCCAAGGTTGTAAAAAAAGGTTGCAGATACCATGGCAACTATCATTTCACTCTTAGAGATCCCTTAGCAAGCTATACAATATGAATTCTTAGTCAAGTAGCTACACGAGCCTGCATATGAGAATGATGAATCCACATGGGTATGCATCTTAGTTGGTCCCCAATACCTATGGTACCACAAAATTCATGCTTATCTAAAAATGGTATCATATCTCCTCATCTCACATGAACCCAATGTCACAACCTTATTTGCAAAGCATCCTGCTACACTATCATAGCTAACACCCTATATCATCAAGATTATCATGATACTCTCTCTCAATGTTTAGACCAAAATGAGGTTGCAATGGCTCTCAAAGAGCTAGATGTTAGATTTTTTGGTGCTCACATGAGTGGAATAGTCCTAGCTAGATAGATACTCAGATTTGGATACTATCGCCCTACTATAGAACATGATGCTTGTGAGTTTGTCAAAAGGTGTCTACCTTGTTAGTAGCATGCAAATTTGATATGAGCTCTAGCTCAAGATCTTCAACCCATTGCACTGCCATGGTCGTTTGCATGCTAGGGGTTTGACTTTTTAGGTGTTATTGCACCTCTATCTTTAGAAGGCCACAAAAGGATAATCATAGCAATAGATTATTTCACCAAGTGGTTTGAAGAAGTCCCACTTATTACTACCATAGGAGTAAGTATCTAAATTTATCCTCTATCACATTATATGTCACTTCGATATCCCTGCTACTATTTTTACTGACCATGGAGGTAATTTTGAAAACCTCAATGTGGAAGAGTTGTGCACCTCCCTCCATATTCATCGCCATTTTTCCATCCCCTACTTCCCACAAGGTAATGGTTAATCTAAGGCAACTAAAAAAATTGTACTCAAAATCCTCAACAAAATTTTTAAATTATTCTAGACGTGATTGGCATCTATAATCAACCTAGTCTTATGGGCTTATTGTACCTCATTCTATACATCCACAGGTCCAACTCCATATTCCCTGGTCTATGGTGTCGAAACAATCCTACCTATTGAAGTTGAAATCCCATCCTTGTGAGGAAAAATATCAAATGAGGATTACAGAGTAGCTAGACTCACACAGCTAGATCTACTTAATGAAAAAAGGCAATAGGCCTATGATCATCTCACAGTCTATCGGAATCGCCTCGAATGCTACTTCAATAAAAGGGTTCACCCATAGAAATTTCAAGTAGGTGACATGGTCCTCAAAGAAAATACAAAATTCCAAATAGACCAAGAAAAGAAGGGAAAATTTGAGCCCACATGGCTTGGTCCATATGTTGTCACCCCATCTTTTGGCTCAAGAGCATACCACCTATAAACACTTGAAGGTGAAACATTGAATGATCCCACCAACATTATTCACTTCAAGAAGTTATATGCCTAATATCCTTAGTTTATCCTTCTAATCCTATGGAAAACACCCAAAAAGAAAAAATATCCAAAAAGAAGAAAAAGAAAATAGTAAAGAAAAATAAGCATCCAATGGTGAAAAATTGGCAATTCAAGCACCTTGGATAGGTACCTTGGTGAAAACCTAGCAAATAGGCACCATGTGTACTTGGCCTTCCCATTATTTGTCATGGTCTACATCCACCCTCACCATCTTTCCCACATCTCATTGTCCATCCCTCCATTTTTCCAAGGTGTTCCAATGATCCTATTACCGCCCTACCACTATCACTATCCTCATCCCTAAGCTTGGAAATCAAATTAGAGCAGTGTATTATATCATGGCACTTCCCACATATATCATATCCTTGTACCCTATCACATGTATCATATTTGTGTATTATACCCCTTGTAAAATAGTGTACCATATATTGTTTCGTGCTATCTCCTCATCCTGAGCTTTTTCACATTGTATTGTATCAGATCATTCCCTTATTTCCTCATCCTGAGATTTTCCCATTGTAAATAAAACCACTATCCTATCGTGCTCTTAGTCCCATTACTCTAAGTCTTTATACAAGTACTCCTTGAACATATTTTGGTATGTTTATTGTACATCCTAGTTTTCATCCTTCCTAGTCTAGTCCCTTTGTACATACCTCATTTTTTCTCTAAGGTTAGGTTGTTTTGAGTCATAGACCACTTTTCATCTTAAAAGGTCATTTTTAGAACCCTTCAACAAGATCCCTTTCCATCAAATTTTTTTCCTAGAGATAGTTATAGTTACTGCCATCATTGTAGTCCCAAATACTACCAATAGGTCCTCGTAGGATTCAATCCTTCTTCATGTTTGATCTTCGTCCATCAATATCCAGTACTACCGATCTCTTTGGAAAAAGGTTACTTGTATGGTTTTATTCTTTCTTTTGATATTGGATTTCCCTTTTTGGTTCTTAAATTATCTTTTCCAAGAAATTTGGGTGTTCCCTCCTCAAGGTCACCATGATCTTCTATATCATGGTGTGATGTGAATGAGGCAATTAGAGAGCAAGGTCTTGATCAGGTCTTTTTCTGGTTGTAAGTCCACTAGATGTGACCCTTGCATGTTCCAAACATATGATCATTCCTGATCACATGGTGCAATTGGGAAATATCATCTATTTGTGGATTACCCAATATCGTTTCCACTCTGATTCCTCTAGGATTCATATGTGATGTTGGGGCAATCCTTGCATAGTTGTTCGAGTCAATCCTATGTAATATTGATGTATAGGCCTTGATTTTTTGGCAACCTTGGCATATCCCCAATATTTCTATATCAAATGAAGTGCTCAGACTACATGGTGGTACTACTTTACGAAGTACCCCACTCTCAAGATTCTTACATAATTTCACCCCCCCAATTTACTTTATCTCCCTCGTCTCACTTTTACTACCAATCCTATATGTTCCTATCTTACTATACACTTATATCCTACCTCTCTTATAGTTCCTATTCCCAAAAGCACCCCCAGTTCCACCATTTTCCTATCCTTGTTCCATCTCATCACACGGGTCCAATCTAACAACTATCACCTTTTCCTTTCTCCCCAATCCCCTAGCCCATCAAATATCCTTGGATCTCCTATCTCACACTAATATTTTCAAATTTTTGCACATTATTTCCCCTCCTAGCCCATCAAATATCCTTGGATCTCCTATCTCACACTAATATTTTCAAAGTTTTGCACATTATTTCCCCTCCCCTAACCAAGGTTATGATCGATTAGTGATATGCTACAAGTCAATCCAACCCATCCTCCTACTCCCACATTCACTTCCCTATCATTCTACTTGCATTTCATATCATATCCATTTGTCTCTCACCTCAATATCATGATCCTTTTTAGTTCATTTATCATTTTGCATCATTATAGTTTTTAGGTTCCTTTTAGTTATCTTTTACATCATCATAGTTTTTAGGTTCCTTTTAGTTATCAAGTGCATCACCATAGTTTTTAGGTTCAGTTTAGTTAGCATTTGCATCATCATAGTTTTTAGGTTCATTTTAGTTATCTTTTTCATTATCATAGTTTTAGGTTCATTTTAGCTATCATTTGCATCATCTTAGTTTTTGGTTCATTTTTAAGTTATCATTTACATTATCATAGTTTTTAGGTTCATTTTACATCACCATAGTCTTTTTAGATTCATTTTTCACATTCTCATTCTTTGCATCTCATATAAACCATAAACAAAATCACATCCTACATCAAAATTTCAGTAACATCATGCATCTCATAGCACTCCTATAACGCATCACATCCTACATTAAATTGTCAATTTCATCATGCATCTCATAGCACTCATATAGTGCATCACATCTTGCACCAAGTGTTAGTAAAATCATGCATATCATCTACAGCATCACATCCTGCATTGAATACATGTCAATCCACATCATATCAATATCCACATGCATCTCATAAAAACATACAGTACCATTAAAACCCATAGGAAAAGTACTCATTACACACATATCCCACCCCAAGAATGCTCATTATCTATATATCCAATATCCTCAACCGAATCAATAATGCATCATCCACCTTGAAAAAATATAAAATGTCTACCATAGTCCAATCCTATGTCCATACAAATACGTCTGGGTTTGTGACCACAAAAATCTGTATCTATACATCAAAAATATCCTAAAGATCACAAAATTGTAGCATATCACTACTCATTCACATCCTCGTCCATCGCCTTCTCTCTATGAGACTCATAAGGATCCCTCTCTATACATGTCACCGCTAGTGGTGGTGGTAGTGGTGACCTCATTCTCCCTCCTCCTATCCCTAAACTCTATGCCCTATCTCTCCTCCCAACTGTCCCCCTCTCTCATCTCTAGCTCTATCCTAACCTATGGCTTTGCACTATTTGCTGAGACCCACCAATCCTCTACGATCCCCTAGTGCTCCACCCACTCTCACCCCACCCTACATATTGGTATGTATGCTAATTGTACCTAACTATGTCATCCACCTGTAATGCTTGATCTGATCAATTACCACAACTACATGGTATCTCCCCCTGTAGAAACCTACTCTCTCCCATAGATCCTCCACCTCCCCCTACAGCCACCTTAGTTTCTCCAAACCTCCCCCCACCATCATCTATGCTTTTAGAATCACCACCTTCACCACCATCCTATCTCTCTCATCTTGCAGAGTGTCCACTATCCATTGAAGTTTTTGCTTCTTTGACTTGATCACCTTCAATCTCCCCTCCAACTACCATGACTCCAACTACAGTCCACCTAGCTCAATCTTTGCTCTGTCTAGTTGTCCCTCGGTAGCATCCCTCCCTCCTAAATTGATTCCTCTCATCTCTAAATTGTTCCCTCTCATTCTATGTATCTTGTAGTAGCTAGCTCATTGCCTTATGTTCCTACTACAGGGATGCATATCTACCCACCAATCCACCATCCTCTCCTCCAAAACAAGACCCCCCTCCTCCTCCCCCAACTGCCCCTAGGCCCCCTATGGCCTATCCTTCTATGGCCTTGCCTCATCCTATGGCCTCACCTCCTCTAGCATCCCCTCCTTCTACCCCCTCTCCTCCTCTCCCTACCTTTGTCTCCTCCTTTGTGATGCCTCCCCCTACACCGCAACCTCTGCCTATTCTCTCAAACTTGTCACCTCATACCTCCCATTCATTGATGCTCTGGCGATCTCTCCTACCAACACTACCACCCTAGTCTCTTTTTCTCTCCTCACCAGCCTCGAGCATTGGAACTAATCATTGTAGTCCTGAGTGGACCCAGCATCTGTAACCCCATCCAACTAGTCCCAATCTTGGGCCGCCAGATCTTTCCATGCGTAAAATAATCACTTTCTCTATAAAGGTGGCCCAAATACCATGATTGACTCTCTAGTAACCCTCTGGTACCACACAATATCCCCTAGCATGTTCTATGGCCATTTGAACTATCGTAGAACTCTATCTAGTCAATATTGCTCAATTTTATATTCCTACCAACGAAAAAGGAAACACAATAATATGGTGTATGCTAGTTTTTGTCTCTCCTCTTCCCATGGCCTGAGACCTATGTACGGCCTTCATGTCACTGCCTGGATCTCATCAATTTGGACTTTCCAATAGTCCACCTCCTCTATATGACAATATTTCAATGGATCTCCCTAGTTGTATACTATCAACTCCTCTTTCTGCATGTCCCTCAACCCAAATGGTCTAAAATCATGATATGCTCCCAAGCCAAAGCCTTGCAAGGTCAAAAATCCCATGTTCCTCCCATGGTGATGCCCTACACCCTAATATACTTTCTAATGTAGATCTCGGTACAGCTCTACTAGCATCAGTGAGACCCATGTAGCTAGGACTCCCTCATCTACAATTCAGATGATTGAAGAAATCAATGTTAGTGTAACTCTCATCCCACCAATATTTCGAGAAATATAACCCGACACTAGCTCACATGCACATAAGTATATCTTCTGTAAGAATTTTCCTTAGGGAAAAATTACCCAAGATCAAGAAGCTCAAGAACTAGTACAAAATGGACCAATAAAGTTTGATCTGAATAACAATATGAAAAATGAATTGATGTTCATACACACTAGGAGTGCCAGAATATAAAGCCCTCTAGAATGACTAGGAGTCAGCAAAGTGATAAGACTCACGACTAAGCACATGTCCACTAAGAGTGGATTATTCTCCACTGAGCATAGAAGTTAGTGCAATGATGAGAGGATAAGCTTACATAGGTGTGTCACATAAAAAGATGTTGTAGACACCATGTGCTTAATTAAAGTGCGAACAACTATTTTGTCTAAATGACAACTTAGTTGATTATGCAAACTCTTGTATTATAGACACCATGTGCTAAATTAGAGTTGTTAACTCTTGTGTTGTCAACAAGACAACTCATATGAGTACGCATACTCCTAGGTGTCTAACTAATAAATAATAAAATAAAGCATTAACCTAAGTAAACTTAAGTAAAGTGTAATAATAATTAATTATTTACAATGACACCCCCCTTAAGTGTAACTTAGGGGAATGCACTTAAGCTTACTAAAGCTACAATTAAAATGCATGATGGGTCCCAGCTGCTAGGCCATTTTAGGTACCCACGTACAAATGCAATGCAATCTCTCTAAAAATAGAGAAACAGAAAAAACCTCATGGGAAAAACCCTCCCCCAAAAAGAGAGATGAAAAATAAAGTAAGATGCATGTATGGATGGAGTAATCAAGACCCCCCCATTATGGCATACATCATGCATATACAATAGAGAAGTATGAGAAGGACAAAAACTGTCGAAGAGGAAAAAGTCCCCCCAATAAGAGAGAAGAAGAAGAAGAAAGAAGAAGAAAAGGTAGTCCACCCCCCCCCCCCCCCAAATGTAGAATTTCAATTAGTGATAGCTGCTCCAAGATGAATGTAGAAGTTGATCCATGATTGTTGAATCATGTTCCTCCCTTTAGGAAGAAACAAGACCATAGGTACACATAAGATGTTTCCCCAATTTGTAGAAAGAATCCTAAAGATGAATGGTGTCTCTGAAACATGATCAACTATCCCTATGTCAATATTGACGGTTGCCCCTTACAACACTGCTAAAAAGAACATGTTCAGATCTAACAAGGATGTATGTAGAACATATACCAAAGAAAAAACTATCTCCTTGAATGATAAAGAGACCTCCTACAACTGTTGTACATAAGGATCCACAATCATATCAACCTTGTAAGACTGATCATGTAGAGAATGGAAAAGAGGGTTAGAGTGTTCCCTTGCAACAACTGAAGAAGGATCTTCTTCATCAAAGAGAAGATATATATCATCAATCATGTCTCCCAAATCTACTAGGTAGGACTCCACAAACAAGCCTAAAATATATGTTATGTAGTCATCCCCTCATGTTAGAACTAGAAGACAAGGTGTACCCAACTCTAATAAATTACATGGACCTACCACTATAGCAATGTATGCATGTGGAATTTGTTGATGTTGTGACCTTGTTCTGAATATGTCAATAGGATCCCACAAATCTGAACTTGTTGAATCACTATCACTGTTGTTACTATCAGTTTCCATAATGTATGAAGTATGGAGAGGATTAGAGGATAAGCTAGATGAACTTTCCTCAAAGTGAAAATTCCTCTTTATGAATATCTCATGACTCTCGAGATCCATAAGTTTATATGCCTTAACACTATCTTCATATCCAATGAAAGTACAAGGCCTTGGTGGTGGTGCCTTGCATTCCCTTGAAGATATGTGTGCCCATGCTGGACAACCAAAAACTCTAAAGTGTTTCACAACTGGTTTTCTTCTGCACCATGCCTCAAAAGGAATCATTCCATCTAAGACATTATGAGGAGACCTATTAAGGATGTGATTGGCACTACTTATTTCTTTGACTTCAAGTGATGGACCAAGAGACTCAGCTTGATTCATGCAACTTGCCATTGACTTAAGAGTTCTAATCCTCATTGCTGCAACACTTTTCTTTTGTGGATTAAATGCTACAAGATTCTAAAGATCAATACTCTCAAGTTCAAAAAAGTCTCTAAGTCTTGAGTTCACATATCTACTTTCATTTTCCATATGAATAACCTTGATGGATTTCTTTGATTGCTTTTCAACATGACTCTTGAAGGCTAGAAACTTATCAAACACTTCATTCTTGTGATTAAGAAAGTAGACCCATGTGTAGTGTGAAAAGTCATCAATGAAAGTGAGGATATAACGACCCTTGCTAACTAATGTCACTAAAAAAGAGCCTACTAGAACTGTGTGAACTAGCTCAAGAACAATTGATGCTCTCCAAGACTTTGCTTTGTCATACTTTTCTTCTAGATGCATATCCATTGAACAAGTTGAACATTCACCCTTAGAAAAGTCGATTGTAGGTAGACCTTTGACCATATTTTTGAGATAAGTTGATGAAGATAGCAGAAGGCAAGATGTCCATACTGCTTATGCCATAATTTACTTTGTGATTGTGAATGTGTCAACAAGACATGTGAAGGAGACTTAGACACAAAGTAGGAGAAAGAATAAAGCATTGTGTCATGATTGACTTTACCCACTGCAACCAATGAATGATCCTTAAGATTGTGCACCATTACTGAATCAAGAAGGAACTCAACTTTATTGCCACTTCCATAGTGAGTAATTTAGTTTGAAAGGAGATTAGTGCTAAGGTTAGAAATGTGGAGAACATCTTTGAACTCTCCATTTTCCATCTCAACTTGTCCTTTCCCTTCAACCTCCACTTTTGTATCATTCCCTACAAAGATGTGAGGTACCTTAGACTACTTCAATGAAGAAAAGTGTCCTTTTGAAGAATGCATATGATATGAGGCACCTGATTCAAGAACCCATTCCCCTAAAGAACTTGAACTTGCCATAAGTACTTGCCCTTTTCCCTATGGAGTGGATGAATTTGAATCCTTGGAAGCATTTGGCACATTGATTTTGTTCTTCTTAAGTAATTTTTCCAACTCATCTATTCTCTTAGTCTTGCAATGATGCTCATCATGATTTGGTTTCTTTCAATATGCAAAAAATAGTTTATCCTTCTTGTTGTTGTTTCCCTTCTTGTTGGAAGAATAATTTCCTTGTTGTGAGGAGGAAGATTGTTGTGTATCTAATTGTGATTTGGGCTTCAAATGCTTTTTCTTATTGTTGGTAGAACTTTTTTTTCCTTGATTTGTTTGGTTCTCATTACTAGCCACCAATGTTGTGTACTTGGATGACTTGAGAATTCACATATTTATCAATTTGGATTGTTCCAACATCAACATTTCTGCTAATGCATCAAATGAAGGCTTAGTGAAGGTACTTCCCATGGTCAACTTGTGAGTGTTGTAACTTGAAACAAAAGATGCATACTCTGAAGGTAGCCTCTTCAAGATGTGATGAATCAATCTATCATCCTTCACGGGATTACCACAATTCTTAAGTAGTTCTCTCAATTCATTGGCTTTGTTGACATAGTGTTGAATTGTGTCAAAATTCTTAGGATCCAAGAGAAGTAGATCATCCTCAATTTGGAATCCCTTTTCTTAATCCACCTTGCCATACAACCCTTCAAGCTTTTTCCAAGCACCCTTGGCATCCTTAAAGCTGGAAATGTAGAAGAAGAGATCTCTATGAAAACAACTCCTAATAATTCCTAAAGCCTGGTTATCTTTAACTTTCCAATCAACTTGTGCAGCAGCATCAATGGATTTTACAATTGTACCATCAACATATAGATTTAAACTATTTTCCATTAGTCTACTCCATACAATATCTTTCCATGTAGTATAATTGTGTGAAGTTGAAAGTGAAGCTTTAGGTTAACCCATGATGCAAAAAATTAAAAAGAGCACAAGAGAGAAAGAGAGACACAAGAACACAAGACACACCCCCCCTATTCACTTAATCAAAGAACCCCCTCAAAAATGATACTTTTGGCACTTTATATGTAATGCATTTAAAATAGGCTACTAGTCAAAATGGACAAAAGTAGGTTTCTTATTTTTTTGTTTACAACCTCCTCTTGGAGTTCAAATCTAGTACTTAGCAATGTAGTTCAGATGTACAACAATTTTGAAGTTCTATCAAAGCAATACAATGCAAAAAAGGACCTAATTTTGAAAGTGGTATTTTTGTCCACACAAGCCCATAATTTAATTGTAGATCTAGAAAGTAGACAAAAAATAATGCACTTTTAAATAAAGGAACCTGAAAATGTGTCCAAATGAGCCCGAACTAAGCCTTTGAAGTTGTAGAAATTAGGATTTGCAATTTGCAAAAAAATTAAATAATAGAGATCTCAAACATCCTACACCAATGTGTAGATCATGAAATTTTACCCCAAAACAAAAAAAAATTGCTCAAAAAAAGGAGTTTGTATGAGAGAGATATTGTTGTTTGAACACCTCTATAATTATTTTTCCTAAATCATCGTCATCGCACCTCCAAAAATCAATTGACTCTAGATTTCACCTCAAATGTCCAATTTTGATGAAACAAAACTTGATTTGGGGTTTTTTGACCTTCTGAATATGATGCCAATATCTGATTTGCACTAGCAAGCTCCAATCTTGTCCTACAATTTTTTAGCAAAATTTTCAAAATAAAATGCAAATCCAAAAAGAAAAAATGCAGAGATGCAAAAATATTTAGATCTGAAAAATTAATTGCATAGATCTAAAGAGATCATACCAATTTTTTCAAATCGATCCTTCCAGTTCTGGTTTGCAAAAAAAATTTGCCTCTGATTTGACTATGGCCTAGGGTAGGCAAATTTATAGTCAAAGTTCACCGAATCGATCCTCTAGACACAATAGTGAGGTTTTCTTTGGCTCTAGATGCTCCCAATGTCTTCGATACTCTAGATCTCAATCATGGTCCTCCAAGAGGTGAAGCAAAAATGGTCTCCAATGGCTATGTGAAGAGAAGCTTCCTCAACTCTAATACCATGTAAGAATTTTACTTAGGGAAAAATCACCCAAGATCAAGAAGCTCAAGCACTAGCACAAAATGGACCAATAAAATTTGATCAGAATAACAATATGAAAAATGAATTGATGTTCATACACACTAGGAGTGTCTGAATATAAAGCCCTCTTGAATGACTAGGAGTGAGTAAAGTGATAAGACTCACAACTAAGCACATGTCTACCAAGAGTGGATTATCCTCCATTGAGGATAGAAGTTAGTGCGATGATGAAAGGATAAGCTTACATAGGTGTGTCATATAAAAAGATGTTGTAGACACCATGTGCTTAATTAGAGTGTGAACAACTATGTTGTCTACATGACAACTCAGTTGATTATGCAAACTCTTTTGTTATAGACACCATGTGCTAAATTAGAGTTGCTAAATCTTGTGTTGTCAACAAGACAACTCATATGAGTATGCATACTCCTAGGTGTCTAACTAATAAATAATATAATAAAGCATTAACCTAAGTAAAATTAAGTAAAGTGTAATAATAATTAATTATTTACACTAACATCTTCCAATCTACAACCAACCAATCCAAGTGCTCGTCCAATGCAAACTAACCCCTCTAAATCTAAAACTAAACTTCAGACCCCACCAGTCATCTCACCACCCACTCTCCTATGACTCTCTTATCTACCATCAATGATGTGTCATGCACTGGTAGTCAGAATATCTTGTATACATCCTCCATGGTGATAGCCATCTCATTTGTTAGTAGATGAAACGTTCGTGTCTCACCATACTAGCACTCACACAACGTTGTCACCATATCCATGTATGTTCATATATGTGGCAACCTCACTAGATATTCCAGCCTGATTACATCAATCCTAGCCTAGTCCACTAGTGTGAACTAGTCCCTAGCACATAGTACTATGACACGTCACTCCTACAACACTAATGCATCCAATGACCACTACATCCAGAAAACATCAAATGTTAGTCAATTATGCTTTCCATTAACCCATTCTTCCTATATTTCATAACCCTCCCTTTACCCCTCAAAACACTAAAAAACCTTTACTCACATTCCCACAAGTGGGATTGCATTCTCACGACCCCTCCCCATCCCTGTGTTCCCATTGTTGTAGATTATAGTGGGAAGGCATCTCCTATTTCCCCTCCCAGGTCAAGCATTTCCTCATTCTTTCATTGACTTTTACCCTATCCCATCCTTAGCCAGTGGAAATGCATACTTACTAACGGGATCACTTTCTCACACTCAGATCTACTTTGTCATGAAAGTTGTAAGTCAAAATCACTTTCTTGTGAAAGAAGCTTACAACCCTCTATTTGATCCCTTACCCTTGGCCCTTTTGTAGGATCATGATCCCATTGATCCCTGAACCCGTGCCTATGGGAATGCCTTTTTGATTTTTTGGAAATGTTATAAACTAAAATACCAAAATCACAAGAGAATATTTTTAGTGCCTACCAATTGATCTGGTGTCTGTCGTGCCCATATTTGTACCACGTTCACCCAATGCTCTGATATTCCCTATGCAATCATAACATCATCTCACCCAGAGCTCCAAATTGGAAATATCTCACTATAAATATGAGAGAATTTACTCCTTTCTAGCCCTCCTAGATCCTCTTATAATCCCCTTCTGGTGCCTTACCTCCCTCTCTAACCCCTCTAACCCTCCTTTTTTCCTTTAGCCATATTATTTTTGTAATTTTGTTGCAATTTTAACACTCTTGTATTCCCTCTGCATCCTATTGCTCACCCCATCTTGTTGTACCCTTTCAAGAAGTCATCAAGCCTCATCTGCTCTCCCCGCCACCTTCTTGAGGGGGCATCACATAGTCCAGTCTCTCCTCTTCTACTCAAGACTGGGGTCCAACCCTATTGCCTTAAAACATGTATTCACGTCATTTATGTTCAAACTTCTTTGAAATAGTATTGTCCCAACACTATATCAAAGAGGGGCAAAATGTAGACACCTAAATCTAATTAGATTACTAAGTAATCTTATTTAGTCATCTTCTAGGACATTATTGATTAAATATTTTATATTTAATTAATTTATCGTCATCCCCTAGCTAATTAATTATAGTCCAATTGATAAAATCAAATGACAACCCAAAGTCAAATTATCAATTAATCCTTATTCCTCTATTAAATTAAATAAATGTATAAATTTATTTAATTTAATCTCACGTCCCATTTTATTAAGTAAATTATTTAATAAATTGATTCCTAACCCCTAACCATCCTTAAAACCCTATCATTATTCAAATCCAACTCATTTTACCATATTAACCTCACTTAGCCAGCTAATTAACCCATTTCATTAATGCTAAGCCACTTGTATCCTAATCTCCTCCTAAGCTAAGCCTAATCTACCTCCTAAACATGTGCATAGCCTTAAACAAGGGTCAAGACTTTCTAAACCAAGCCAAAATTAAAGTGATAGACATATCCCATCCTTACATTCCTATCCAAGGACTTTAAGCCTCTTACATGCATTAATAACTCTTTAATGTCTCTTACATCCCTCCTCCACACTCCTCTGTCATAACTCCCTTTGATCCTTCATTTTGATCCTCTTCCCCTATCCATTCACCCTGCATTTAATGCATACTTATCAATGTTGATTTTTTATTTTTTTTTTGTTATTTAAAAAATAATTAAAACCCCAAGAAATTTAATGTGTACCAATAAGACATTAGGAATTAATATACATAAATAGATTTTGAAAATAAAGTTCACCAAACTTTAGACTTTTGAATTGTCTATACTATGAATTTGAAGAAGCACAAACCATGTGCTTCCCCTTCCTTGCATCCTAGCCCTTCTTCATCAAACCTCCATCTTTGCATCATGGGCCTCCATCTCACTACCCCTTGGCCTATAAATTGGACCCTCCCCCTCTCACAAATTATTCACTTTTCATGCAAACTTATAATGCTTCATTAACCACCAAAGTTATCCATTGTATCCTTACCAGATCAAAATCCATTTATACCTCCATTGTTGAATACTTCATCCATCTTTATGCTTGATCACAAATCCATCATTTAAAGCTTGAAGCACTCTTGAGTACACATCCACCATCATTTGGACACATTGAAACATCAAGGTCACACTTGGGGAGCTCACCATACTTGGTTTGCATTCCTCTACATTGTTTCCTTTGTCTTATCATATGTATTGTTGTTTTATTTAGTTTTGTGAATGTTAGATTAATCTTGATATTCTTTGCACACTAATTTCATATCATACAATATTGATAGAATTATTATATGCAAATTTTGCATGTGGTAAAATCAAATCCCGACCTTTTGGCATATCCCCAACCAAGCATCTTAGTAAATTCCCCAAACTCCAATTACCACCTGTATTTCTCAATCCATCTATGGATGATGTGAGGAATTTTTTTCAATTTCTTTCATAATGTATACCAAAAATACCCAACAAACTTGGTATCTTGATCAAAAACTATTCTCTTTGGGAGACCATGTAGTCTCACCACTTCTCTAAAAATTAATTGCACCACATAAACAACATCACTAGTCATCTCATAGATAATAAAATGTGTCATATTTGAAAAAATTTCAACCACCAAAATTATTGAATCATGCCCTTGTTGTGTCCTTGGTAATCCAAGAACAAAATCCATGATGGCATCTTCACATGGCTTCTCAAGTACAAGTAATGGCTGAGACAACCTCATATTCTACTTTACTCATTTTTCCATCTAACATACTCTAAAACTCTTTACAAACTTCTTCACATCTTTCTGCAACTACGGTAATAATTCTCAACAACCAAAGCAATGGCTTTGTTTCTACCAAAGTGTCTATCCAATCCTCCATTGCACTTCTCCTTGATGAGATTCTCTCTCATAGAACTTCTAGGAATGGACAACTAACTTCCCTTGAACAACATACCACCTTGGATTATGAAATCCAACCACTTTGTCCTATCAAGTGTAACAGGTTATGTACAAGCTTTCCAAGCCTCATCAAAATCAGGATCTTCTAGATACAAATTCTTGAGTTCCTTGAACCCAACCACTTCAATCTGCATTTTTGTTAGCAAAACATGTCTTCTACTAAGAGCATATGTAACTTTGTTAGACTTCTCACTCCTATGTTTGAAAACAAATGTATAACTCTGCAAGAACTCAACCCACTTCAAATGTATTTGGTTCAATTTTCCTTGACTATTCAAATAATGCAAAGCTTGATGATTGGTATACAAAACAAACTCCTTACGAAGAAGATAGTGTCTCCACTTGTAAAATTCTCAATCATAAACAAAATATTTTCTTTTGGAACCATTCAATTTCTCACTGAAATAAACAATAGGTATGACATCTTGGCTCAAAACTATTCTTATTATAGTACTACTAGCATCACAATCTACTTGAAATACCTTATTAAAATCTAGAAGTTCTTAAATAGGTTGCTCTATAAAAAAAAATTTCAACATATTAAAACTATTATTTGCTCCTACAATCCATTTAAATTATTTTCTATCTCTCCTCATTATTTTTGTCAAGGGTCCACAAATACTATTAAAACCTCTAATAAACTTTTTGTAAAAACTAGCCAATCCATGAAAAGATCTTACCACTGTTGCACTTGTTGGAGTAGGCCATTCTAGGATAGCCTTCACTTTTTCAAGGTCCATTTTTAGACCTTTTGTTGATACTACAAATCCCAAGTACACCAACTCCTTTACAAAACTATACTTCTTCAAATTTATCAGCAATCTTACCTCCCTCAACTTATCAAGCACCTTGCAAATGTCCATCAAATACTTCTCCAATCTCTTAGTTAAATATCAAAATATCATCTAGGTAAACAATGACAAAATTATCCAGAAACTCCTTTAGTACCTCATTCATGAGCCTTATGAAAGTGTTTGGTGCATTCGTTAGCCCAAAAGGCATGAGTAACCACTCACACAATCATTTTTTTTATTTTGAAAAAAATCTTCCAATCATCTCCTTCTTTGATGTGAATCTGATTGTACCCACTCTTTAGATCTATCTTTGTGAAATACACATCTCCACTCAAACAGTCCATAATATCATCCATCTATAGTAGTGAAAATATGTACTTGATTGTGATCTTATTAATAGTTCTTGAATTTGTACACATTCTCTCATTCTAAAGATGTTGAAAGAGGAGAAGTCTTAGTTAACATAAGAGTCTTGCAGAGTGGTGAGAATGAACCAAATCAAAGGAGGAGCTTATTTTACACTAAGTCCAAATTTGAAGATAAGTGTTGTAATGTGATTATTGATGGTGGAAGCACTAACAATATGGTGATACCACTTGATGAAGGGGGGTCCCCTTAATACCACAACACACACAAAAAATATTGAAACAACACAAATTGAGAGAACAAAATATGGGCTTCTTATTATCACCACAAATGCAGAATTACAAAATTACAATATGAAAACCCACATGGGCACCTTCTTTGCAAAATTTTGCATGATAGAGTTACAACTATCACCCAGAACTGCTCTAGATATCCATGGTCTTTCTGTATATAGGCACTTTTTATCACCCAAGAAGGTTCTAGACACTAAGCCCTAACCATGGAGGATGACCAAACTTATATTATATTATTTCATTACACTTTATTACATAGGTTCAACTCAGTACACTTTACAAATTATATTTTTTGATGGGTCCACTTTTGGAGACCATAAATAGAAAATCATTGACTCAATGGGATATTATAACCCCATTTCAAAATCCTTGGGTAGCAATCTACAACAATTGATAATGCAAGCATCCATCTGTCAAAGTCTTGCCTCATTTTTGAGCCATTTAGGCCTTCATCGTTGGACCTAAAGTTTGGATAGTCAATATTCATATCAAAAATTTGCAATAACTGCACTAATACATATGATATGACAATGAAACTCATCTAGCAAGATGATGAGTCTAAGATGAACCTCCACATATGAAATTAGAACGATTTGAGCACATAATACCAGCTCAGTAAAATTAGCAAGCTTGGACTCAAATAGTAACT
Organism: Cupressus sempervirens; assembly: GCA_028749045.1. Lineage (NCBI taxonomy): Eukaryota > Viridiplantae > Streptophyta > Pinopsida > Cupressales > Cupressaceae > Cupressus > Cupressus sempervirens. The sequence goes on from CM053792.1 coordinate 33,414,340, forward strand.
CTGCACAAGAATAACCCTTATTGAAAACACAAAACTGAAAAAATGGAAATAGAACTTTTCTTTTAGGTGATGCAAGATTGCCCTTACACACAAGATGCTCCTACATCACTACCAATTTACAAACAAATTTGAATTCTCCTAACTTTTACAATAATAGATCCCAAAAGGTAACTTGCAATTGAAATAAGTGACATAGTCTATTTGATCTGATTAGGATCTAGGACTATTACAGAGGAATGCTAATTTATTACATAGAATTAATTTAAAACTTTTAACGAATCAAATTAACGTAAATGAAATAAGAGAACAACAAGATTAAGCTGATAAAAGAGACAATGAGAGCAAGAAGACGCAAACAATTTGATCTCGGAGTTCATCCATATGGACTACGTCTCCGGGTCCAGCTCCAATAGGGGGACCGATCCGATTATCTCCAAAAATCATGTACAAATGTTTACAAAGTCATTCCTTTGAAGTACAACAACATCACTTTGTTTCAAATTACAGGAATGAGCACTTCAAAAATCTCCCTTATACTCAGCACTTGGACGTTCTCTCCTTTTTCTGAATGTCCCCAAGAGTCTTCTAAACCCCCTTTTTATACATGAAATTAGCCAAAATAAGGCTATAACAAAATGATGTAATATTAGACCCTTCAATTAATTCCTCCCTTCGAATTAACCTCTAGCCATTTTTGAAAGATTTGGCTTATGTTAATTTTGGGGTCAAAATAGATAATAACCTTATTTTACTAAGGTTAGGCTGTCGGTTTAAAGGATAAAATAAAACTGCGCTAAATATATCTTAAAGCACCAAAATAGTGCATTGGCAGTTGAGTATTTTAGAAGAGGCACCGGTCAGGGGTTCCAACCCCGCCGGCGGCTTCCTTTCTCTCCAATTTCCGACGGGAAGGGGTTATATACAAACTGCACTTCATATGTTTCAAAAGCAACGAATGCTCCAACGGTCATCGGCAGAGTCTTAGGGCTAGGAGGTCATGGGTTCGACCCCCCTGACCATCACCTATATTATTGAATGGCATTTTTTTTAAAAAAAATTTAAATATATATATTTTTAATGCCACACCACCTTGGACTTCAATCGAGCGCCATTTTCACACACGATCTCTGTTTTTGACAAAACGAACATCGTTGGAGAGCTCTTGACGAGACCTTCGATTTGATGCCGAATTTGACCAAATTTGGAGAGTTTGATTTTTTTTTGCCTTTTTAATAGCCTCTATACCTGAATTTGACCAACCTTTGACTGGTCGTAACTTTTGTGTACGGACTCCTTTCTCACCCGTTCAAATTGTGTTGGGTCCAGAATTTCAAGGAGTTTAATCCGATGCTGATTGTTGAAGTTTTGGAGATACTTCAATTTTGACAAAAGTATCCCCCAGATCACTATTATACAAAATGAGAATATGAAACATATAAATTTTAGAGATATTAATTCTATTGAAGTGCACATCAATCTTCATATGCATCCTTTGTATTTGCATCTCCTTTATTCTTTCTCATTTTGGAAACACAAAGTGCATATCCTTTTGTTGGAAAAACCATAACTACTCTCCAAGAACATACACTCTTAACTACATTAGACATCTTTCATTGTCTCCATAAAGGATTTTGAAACAACTAGATCGTGACATCTTTATGCATGAATGACTACCATAGTTGCCTTCCTTTTTCATTTACAATAACTACTCAAAGATCAAATAAAGGAAGAGTTGTTTAACCATACTTTACCATCCAAGACCTGTCACTTTACCAATTGTCTTCATTTAGAGGTTACCATGTCACTTTTCACTCAATGAGGTTTCTTCATGCATTGAGTCAAACATTTCGATCACATTATTCGTGATTTGACATTTTAGATGCATGTCAACTATGCTATTTAACAAAGGTCACCCAAACATTATATTTTGATGTATGTTTGCATGCAGCTTTAAGGCTCCAAATTTTACACAAACAATGATGATTTGGAAAAGATTTTGGATTTATACATGTAACATAATTTGTTTGACCATATATCTCTTGAGATATTCTAAAAAACTTTTATATGCCTTGTCTATGCTTCCACATTTTGCATTTGTTTCAAACTTTCTAAAGATGCTCCAATAGATGATGCATATTCTTAAAGCCATTATATATCTAGCAACCCTTTCATTTCACTCATGGTGGTTACGTCTTAAGGCATAATGTCACACATTTTTGCACCTCCATTCTTGTACTTCGCAAGCATGTCAACCAAGGTATATAACACAATCCTTGTGCTCTTTGAGTTTGGGTTTTGAGTTGGTACATCAATACGAAGAAAGTGATAACAATTCTTGTTTCTAACTTATTTCTTCAACTCCATTTTCTGCATATATTTGATTATAGTAATATTCATATGGTATGAAGAAACGAAGATAATATGCTAGTTATAATAACTACCACCTTTCGGCTTAGCCTCTTCTTTGGTAACTTATGTAACTTATTTCATGTTTCGATGTAATTGTTGAAATATATTGTGTGCTTAAATTTGAACAGTTAAATGGTCTTATGAAAATTTTGGAATGATCCCCTGAAATTTTTAAGTGTCTAAAAAATATAATTAAGAAATTTTAGCTTAAAATGTTGGCAAGCCACTACTAACTAAAATTAGCTAAACAATAGCATAGAAACATGCTCTTAGCCAACTTCTTGACAGAGCTAAGATAGCATGATATTCTTGAAGAATTCTATCAAATCCTTTTCTGCTCCATTATCTAAGCTTGCACATATTTATAAAAGGCGATGTCTCTATGAGGCACCCTATCAAATATTTGTGGAGTAGTTATCATGCATGTCTATGGTGGGATATTGCATGCTTTTGATGGAGGTTCGTGCCATTTTCCAAAGCTCCCATTTTTGGCGTTGGCAGTGAAGATGATGCAAACTATTTACATTTACGTCCCTCGAGATGAAATATGTGTCCCATTTTGTCAAGCATTTCGGTTGGTCAATGTTTCTAACGTTTAGTATGCATGTTGATGCCAGTATCTCTAAATATAAAATTTGAGAAAAGTGAATCTTGGCTTTACACCAGCCAAGTGTATTTGTTGTTTACTGTAAATCTGCACTAGATAGACTTGATGAAATAATATTTTCACAGCTCAATCGCATAAGATGTCTTTCATTATGTGCATGGGCTAACAGGTAGCTATCAAGAACAAGTTAAACTTTGGATAACTACTTTTCTTATCTTTAAAACATAAACACAGAGCTCCATTTCAGAACTTAGAAAAATCACCACTTATCGCAGCACGTTACGTACTTGGGTTACTTTAAGGCTATTTCAGACGTCAAAACAAATTCAGTAATTTCTACAAATAACCGAAAACACACTTCCTTTCATCTCACCTTTTGTCTCGTTATTAACACCCTCTGAACAAGCTCAATAATGAGGGTAACTATCGGCAAATTAAAAAATTATCCAAATTACCATTCATGTACAGTCATCGTGATCTTGAAACCACTTTGGCAATTTGTTATCCGAGTATGCAAGGGGAAATTTTGGTTTTTGGAGACACTTGTGAAAGGGATAATTGTTGAACTCCGCTTCATATCATTTTGAAAATATTTTATTTTCAATATTGGCTTTTGATGTCCCTGAATCAACTTATTCAAATAATTGAGCCATAATACCATCATTTTCCAATGAATGGAATATAATATCCATCCTTTCTGAGGCACTTGGTGAAGAATTAGATGATCACTCGTGATTCTCTCAACTTAGAAACTTTTACTTTGTTTGACATGTACAACTGACCTGCCACAAGGCTCAAAATAAATGAATGCTTTTGACTGGAATCTCATTGTGACCGATCTTGAAAATAGTTTTTACAAAACATTCATATTTCAACCAACCAAATAATGAATATCATATATAATTTTGAAATTTTGCTAGTTCAAAATAGGGGCTAATGTGGGCTAACATGACAACTCCAGATATTTTACTAGCGATTGTCAGATTGAATCTCCACAATGTCATACCATTTTGAATTGTGATTGCATAGAAGCTTTGCATTTCCATATGCTTTTGACTATGGAGGACCCTAGTGGTTTTAGCATAATTTCAAGTTTAAGATTAAATTATAAGTTTGAAAATTCAAGGGATTGTCGAAATGAGACTACTCAAAGTTGTTGTACAGCTTCATGCAGACAAAAATGAGTGGTAAGTTTGAACCAACGTGGGACGCACAAGAGGAAAGTTAGTGAATATCTGATCAAATGCAAATTGTATGCTCTCTAGTAATGCATGAATGCTACACAAGTGAGATGATGTAGCAAACAACTGTAGACCATGAAGAATTGGAGTGTAATGTCCAAGGGAAAAGGATACATGCCAAATACTTGATATAATGTCAAACAAGGTATCACGATATATTTAAATACTTGGAAGGTAAGAATGGCAACATTAATTATTGTAGACATCATTGAGTACCTAAGAGACGAATATTTGGTAAAATACAGGATTGGTGTAAACCTTAATGTCCAGTAAATGAGCTTTCACTTGGAAGCGAAGTTGTCAATTTGGGTACATATGCAAATGCAAGGATCAGGGTGCGAATGGGGAGAGGGGTTGTGAATGTGCATGCGTGCGCAAAGAAATGCAAGAAATCTACAAAATTAAATCATTTGATAGTATGATACTTCATCATTGATCAAGATATTTGATAAGTATTAAATAAGTCATATCATATACGTCTATGTTCATGATTCTAATGCAAATCAGAAAATAATTACAATTACAAAATCAAATTTTAGTTTGTTATTCAATGTTCACCAATCAAGAATCAAGATTCACTAATCTAAATCAGAATCATAAATATTCACAAAATAACCTCATCTCCATATGCTCTAATTGTTGCGCGTTCAAGCTCATTTGAACCCAAAGAGGTTCTACTTGCACTAAATGCACCATGCTTCATAATGTTATAATCATCATCATCATCAATTATGGTAGTAAGATCTTCAAATGTTGCATCTAAGTTTGCACACTTGGGAACTACATCCCAAGGCTTAGTCATCCCTTTGTTGTAGTGATCCTCCTTACATGACAAAAGGAACAAGTTGGTGCAAATGAAAATCAAGTTTTCAACTTCTTCTTTTTTAGGCCAACCGGTTATGCTACACTGAGTGGATTGAGGAGCATGTATTCCAATTTCATTTAATAGTAGAAGAACTTGCAACTTGGAGAGTGTTCACAAAATTAAACATTTTAATGAAAATTGAATTAAAGAATGTCAAGCACTAAATTGTAGGTTACAAGAGGTAAACAAATATATATATACCTATGAGAGGACCTTAATTAAGATATTGTACATGCTTAAATGGTGGACCATAGAGGTACCACCATGTGGCAGCTCATATATCGCTTTGGTCCTTTATTGCAATTGGACTAAGTTTTGCTCCTAAGTGAGATAAGTTAGATTTTGTCCTAACATTTTGTGCACTTCATCATCTTGGAAGAGTCTTTGAAAAGATTTGTAGCACACATTAGCAATTTCTTCATCTATTTATGGTACTACTCTATCTGACATAGAAAGTACTTCCTTGCTATATTATTGGAGATAGGGCATATGCAAGAGCTACAACATGTTGTCATATTTTCCCAATGATGATGAATCATTGCTTATGCATTCTTGCATAAGGTTTCACATTTTGTGAGTTCATTCTCAAGTGTTTGCACAAAAAAACTTTACCTTCTCTACCATTGTGTACATGTCATCATAGATAGCCCTCAAACAAGGTTGATCCATATTAGCAAAATGCAGAGCATAGTCATGATAGACTTGGTGAAATCCAATACAAATTGTACACGAGCCCACCATCATCCAAGACTAATGCCTTGACCTTTTGGAACCTCTTTAAATTTGAGGTCTTCTATTCACTCCATTGATTGGTAATAACCATTTGGCTCAATGCCCCTTGTATCTTGACAAGTTGTCTCATAAAAATAGTATGAGATGCATTTCAGGTCTCAACAATCTAAGCAAGTTAATAACAGTATGTCAATATATATCAAGCAAAGTAATTTACAATTTGATAACTGAACAGAACATAAAATTTATGAAAAGTAAATTAAATTAATTATATTTAGTAATTACAATTTATCTTCAACAAATCCAATTTGGGAAACGATCAGAATATTGATTGTGACATTGGATGGTTCAACAAAAATGTTTTTATCTCCACCCCCTCTTAGTATATTCGTTTCATCCCATTTATTTATGTTAATTTGTTGCATGACCAAGTTGATGGAGTGCACAGTGCATGGTATCCAAAAACTATGGTCATATTGACCTCAACCAAAGCAATTGTACCCAAACAATGTTTAGCACTATTTGTAATCACCTTGACCAAATTCTCAATACCCACCACCTCTATGGCCTCAATGAGAACTATGGAAATTAAATGTGAATCTTTCACTTCCCTTCCACAATCAAATGCCTTTGAAAACATTACCCCTTTGGAGGACACTACAATCACATTATTCAATGGTATTTTTCTTGTATCTTTCCATTTGTCAAAAACAATAGAAATGCTTTAAGTTTCCCAAAATTTTCTAATTAGTTGAAGAGATCTCTCTATAGAAGTTTTCTCTTTTTGTGACAGTGGTATGCACCTATTCAATCCTAGGACCTATGTAACCAATCGATGCTTTATTGATGGTAGTCACCATCTCTTGTCAATATGATGATCTCACCAAGTTGAAAGGAAGACTGTTAGCATAGAGGCAAACCATAAGGGCTAGATCAGCAAGCTATTTTGCCTCCATTTTAAATATTGTGTCCAATGGATCTCTTTGTGGGCAGTAATTTATGCTTCTTCTTCCTCATCTGGTACAAATACTTGCAAGAATGAATGTTTGGATGGTACAACTAATTTAGTAGATAATTGCATTTTTCTTTCCATGTGGAAGTTGATAAGAAGATTGTTTTGATCTTCTAACCAATTTATCAGCATGCTCTTGTTCTTTTGTGTATCTTTATAGTTGTGCATTAAATATCCCCCTTTTCATCTTTGTTTTTACACATTCTCATTCATGTACTAGTAGGGCCCATAAAATGAAGTTTGACCCAAGAATGAGTTATTGAATGGTTTCTTACTCTCACATACATTAGGTTTCCAAAGACATCAGCCACTTCCTAAAACCTATGATATTTGTGTAGTATGTCTACATAAAGGAGATCCTACATCAATTTTGAATCTATCAGCTCCTTGCCCTCCCTCTAAACCTTGACAACTACCAATGGTCATTCTTGCACAATACAATCTAATGTCTTGCTATTATAAAAAATTAAATAAATTTAAATTAGAAAAAAAAAACTATGAACATCAAGCATACCAGTGCAAAAAATGTTGTAATTTAAATATTGAAATAGATAGTTAAACTTGTCTCGTTATTCTTTGTGGGAAATTTTTAAAAAATTGAAAAAGTTTTCTTCCAAAAATTGAAAAAATTCATCAAAATCTCAAAAGAAATTTACGGAAGGATTCAAGAATGGGATCAAATGCTTACTTTAGATACTTAGATCTCTTTTGCAAAAGCTATTTGGTACCCCACGAACGATTATCTTCAAAAATAATCACCTTGCCTTCAAAATGCCCAAATGGAGACCAAATAAGAAGAAAACCTAGTTGCAAACAAAATGAGATGGAAAAAAATTGAATGATGTCTTTCAAGGTCATTTATGGTTTAGGACCCAAAAAATGATATAAAACACATAGTATAAAGTGCCTTTAAGTTGTTTTTAAAAAATGTCAAAATTGTCCTCTAGGCATGTGAATGCTCACACACTCCATAATGCTCTGTATGCTCACAAGAGTACATCTAGGGCACCCATGTGCTCTCTAGATGTGTTTCTTTGGAAGCTAACAAGAAGTGCATCCAAGACACCTAGATGCTCTTTGAATCAATTTATATGGATGTGTTGTAACGACATATACATAAAGTATCCAAGTGACCTAGATGGGCTTCATGTGAGCATTCACACGGCAACCAGATCCAAGTCATATTCCAGATGAATCTACTTATCCCTCTAGGCATAGGAGCTGTGAATCGGTAACTTGGCATGGAAGTGATAATTTTAACTAAAATAGGAAAATGCAGCAGTAAGAGTAACTTTCACTTGGGTTAAAAAAAAAATCTTTGAAAGTACCAATGAAGACAAATTGGACAGTTTTGAATTGTAAAGAAAGAGAGTAAATGAAGGTAGATGAGAGAGAAATTATATCTTGAGCTAAAAAAAAATTTAGATGCTTCTTTGCTACATATCAAAGAAAGATAGAAGTGCCAAGTGTCAAATATAGATACATATTTTATGGATTCTCTCTTTTCTATATGTTGTAATTATCCATTTCATTTTAGAGGATTCTGAAGATAGTTTTCTAAACATAAGTTTTTCTTTGTACATTTACTACAGCTTAGGGTTTACGATGAAGTATTAATACATCAACCAAAATATATAATGAACATTACAGTAGTAATACATCAACCAAAACATATAATGAATTCATGTTTTCATCTTTTCATGGGTGTCTGTGGGTAGGTGCATGCACACGCATGTGAAGAAATGCATGAAATCTATAAAATTAAATCATTTGATAGTATGATACTTCACCATTGATCAAGATATCTGATAAATATTAAATAAGTCATATCATATATGTCTATATGTTCATTATTCCAATGCAAATCGAGAAATCATTATAGTTACAAAGTCAAATTTTAGTTTATGATTCAATGTTCGCCAACCAAGAATCAACATTCACTAGTCTAAATTAGAATCATAAAAATTCACAAAATATCCTCATCTCCAAATGCTACAACTTTTGCAAGTTCAAGGCCAACTGAACCCAAAGAAGTTCCACTTGCACTAAATGCACTTGTTTCATGATGTTATCATCATCATCATCATCATCATCTATGATTGTAGTAAGATCTTGAAATCTTGCATCTAAGTTTGTACACTCGAGAGCTACATCCCAAAGCTCGATTGTCCCTTTCTTGTAGTAATCATCCTTACATGACAAAAGGCACAAGTTGGTATAAATGTAAATCAAGTCTTCAACTTATTTTAAGTCTAACTAATTACATGTCACCGAGTAGATAAAGGAGTGTATTCCAATTTCATTCAATAGTAGAACTTGCAACCTAGAAAGTATTCACAAAATTAAATAAAAAAATGAAAAGTGAATTAAAGAACGCTAAGCACTAAATTCTAGAATAAAAGTGCTATATCAAATTTTTTTTAAAAACATACTTCTTAGAGGACCTTAATTGCAAGATATTGTAGATGCTGAAATAAAGGACCATAGAGGTGCCACCATATGTCAGCTCACATATTATTTTGGTCATTTATTGCAATTGGACTAAGTTTTGCTCCCAAGGGAAATAAGCCAAATTTTGTCATAGCTTTTTGTGCATTTCATCATCTTATAAGAGTCTTTGAAAAGCTTTGTAGCACCGATTAGTAACTTCTTCATCTGTGTGTGGTGCTACTCTATCTAGCATAGCAAGTATTTCGTTTCTATATTGTCTCGGAGATAATGCATATGCAAAGAGTTGCAATGGGTTAGTCATCTTTTCCCAATGATGATGAATGATTGCTTCCACATTCTTGCATAAGGTTTCACATTTCCTGAGGTCATTCTCAGAGTGTTTGCATGACAAGTTTTACCTTCTCTACCACTGTGTGAATGTCATTATAGACATCCCTCAAACAAGGTCGATTTATATCAGCAAACTAAAGCATAATCATGACATACTTGGTAAAATCAAATACAAATTGTAAATGCACAAACCAATGCCTTGACCTTTTGGACCCTCTTAAATTTGAAGCCTTCTATGTACACCTCATTGGTTAGCAATAGCATTTGTCTCAATACTTATGCCTTGACAAGTTGTCTCATAAAAATAGGATGAGATACAAATCAGGTATCAACAATCTAAGCAAGTTAATAACAATATGTCAATAAATATCAAATAAAGTCATATACAATTTGATAATTGAATTGGACATACAATTTATTAAAGTAAATTAAATTAATTATATTTAGTAATTACAATTTATCTTCAACAAATCCAATTTGGAAAATGATCAGAATATTCATTGTAACATTTGATGGTTCAACACAAACATTTTATCTCCTTCCCCTCTTGGTATATTTGTTTCACCAAATTTATTGTGTCAATTTTTTGCATGACCAAGTTGAGAGAGTGTATGGTGCATGGTATCCAAAAAATATGGTATGGCCAGCCTCAACCAAAGCACCTGCACCCCAACATTTTTTGCCATTATTTCTAATCACCTCGACCAATTTCTCAATACCCACCATTGATATGGCCTCAATGAGAATTATAAAAATTAAATGTGAATCTTTTACTTCCCTTCCACAATCAAATGCCTTCCAAAACATTGCCCCTTTGGGGGATACTACAATCACACTAATCAATGGTCTTTTTCTTGTATCTTTCCATCTGGCAAAAACAATAGAAATGCTCAAGGTTTTGCAAAAAGTTATGATTAGTTGAAGAGATATCTCTATAGAAGTCTTCTGGTAATATCACCAAGTTGAAAGGAAGATTGTTGGCATAGAGGCAATGCACAATGGCTAAATCATCAAGCTCTTCTACCTACATTTTAAATATTGTGTCCAATGGACCGCTTTTGTGGGCAATAATTTCCACTTCTTCTTCCTCTTGTAGTACAGTACTTGCAAGAATGAATGTTTGGATGATACAACTAATTTAGTAGATAATTGCATTTTTTCTTTCCATGTGGAAGTTGATAAGAAGATTGTTTTGATCTTCTAATCAATTTATCAGCCTACTCTTGTTTTGTGCACCTTTCTATATGTGCATTAGACATCTGTTTTTCATCTTTTTTTTTTACACATTCCCATTCCTTTACTAGTAGGGCCCATAATATGATGTTTGACCCAAGAATATGAGTTATTGAATGGTTTCTTACTCGCATAGATTAGACTTCCAAAGATATCAGCCACCTCTTGAAACTCATGAAATGTTTGTGGTATTTCTACGTAAAGGAGATCCGACACCAACTTTGAATCTATCAGCTCCTCGCCCTCCCACTGAACTTTGACTATTGTCAATGGTCATTCTTGCACAATACAATCTAATATCTTTTCTTTGAAAATCTTGAAAAAAATCATCAAAATCTCAAAAGAAATTCAATGAAGGAATCAAGAATGGTATCAAATGCTTACTTCAGACACTTAGATTTCTTTTGTAGAAGTTATTTAGCACCCCCACAACCTATCCTCTTCAAAAATAATCACCTTGCCTTCAAAATGCCCAAATGGAGACCAAATGAGAAGAAAACCTAGAAATGAATAGAAAACACGTTATAAAGTGAGTTTAAGTTCTCTTTCAAGAATGTCAAAATTGAAGTCCGGTCACACGAATGCTCACAGACGCTCCCTGATGCTTTCTATGTTCACAGAAGCGCATACAGGGTACCCAAATGCTCTCTAGATGAATTTCTCTAGAAGCTCACAAAAAGCACATCCAAGGCACCTAGATGCTCTTTGGATGAGTTTCTCTAAATGTGTTGTAACACATACAGAGAGCATAGATGCACTTCATTTGAGCATCCACAAGGCAACCAGATCATCTTCTAGACGAATCCACTTCCACCACTGGGCATGGGAGTTGTGAATCGGTAACTTAGCCTAGAAGTGATAATTTTAACTACTATGTAAAAATGCAGCAGTAGTAACTTTCACCTAGGTAAAAAAAGATCTCAAGAAGTGCCAATGAAGACAAATTAGACAATTTTGAATTGTAAAGAAAGAGAGTAAATAATGGTAGATGAGATTGAAGTTGTACCATGAGCTGAAAAGGAATTCAAATGCTTGTTATGAAATGATGTTTCAGTAGAACATACCAAATTAAAATACTTGAACATAGCAAAATTGCAACATAAACTAGAACTATTGAACATTTAATTAGTAACATATTACATATCCAATAGTAACATTCAAAAATCAAAAGTCAAATAGAAATCTAAATCCCCATTCCAGCGGCAACATGGTTGCAGAATGGCGAAGGTGGGGGTACTTGGGTATGCGAGTACCCAATGTGGGGATGTCTCGGGGATGGGTACTCCAATGTTTGGGAGGGAGGTGTCAAACCCCATGTAACACTGCGAGTCTTTTCTATATGTTGTAATTTTTCCTTTCATTTCAGTGGATTCTAGAGATAGTTTTTAGGGAGAAGCTTTTTTTTGTACATGTACTGCAGCTTAGGGCTTATGATGAAGCATTGATCTTTAGGTGAACATTACAGTAGTAATAGTTCTACCAAAACAAATAATGAATTCATGTTTTGTTAGGTTGTCTCCTAAATGCACATTCACCATGTTTTCAAATAAAACTGATCAGAGGTCTTTTATTTCATCTCTGTAAATTTTCTTGCAGTGTTGTGTTGTGGTTTTTGCTTCTCTTCAAACAAGAGATTATATGGCTACGAATGAAACATCAAGATGGGGAATAGTATGTAAAGGATTTAGAAGAAGCTGTAACAAATCCTAATAGGGTGTATCAATGTAAGGGAATGATACTTAGCACCCACTGGTTAAGATTTAGATTGCTAGAGTAATGCATTCACTGGTTATGAATTCACTCTGCAACCCTAAGAAGACATCGTTCTAAGGGGCTTGTGCCTTGGATATCATCCAAAATGTTGAACATAAAAGATAAATCATTCATTTCGTTTATACATCTCTTAAGTAATTTGTATTAATCATGTACTCAATGCAAGCAATCAAAAAAATTCCTGAAGTCTGAGCCAATATTGAGTTAGTTTTCACTTTTCCTTTGCTTATGAAAAATCTTACAAGCGCAACTCTAGGATTATGAATTGTAAAATACTTCATGTAAATGTACATAAAGACCCTTGATTATATAGTCAAGGGAAGGAAAAGTGGTGGACAAATGTCTCTGGCTGACATGTGCAATTGACATTTACCATGCACGTCTTAAGACAAAATTCGTAAATGACCTAAGTCAACTTAACATGCTAGGGGAGAATAATATAGACAGACTAGAAGACCAGAACTCTTAGACTAATGTGAAAACCCAAACATATAAGACCACTGATCTTTAGCCAAATTCGAAAACTACACAATAAAGTTCATTTAAAGTTTCCTCATTGAGAGCAAAACCAAATAATTGTTGGTAAAGATCACTATACATTTTTCTATAGGGCAATATCACAATGTTATGATGTGTTGAAAAGAAGCCTTGTCTGTTGATTAATCCTTCGCAGTGTTGCTTCCATTTCATGTATTCTCGGTAAAATAATATTGTTTTTGATTTGGAAAACAGGTTTTACAGGGATCCTGAAACCCAAAGTTTCACAGCAATAAACAACTTAAAAGCATAAAAGTCAGAAAAAACAAGAACAGCCACAAAAGGCCCGAAACCAGGGAAGCAAAGGCCAGGAACAGAGCCTGGCGGGCAGACTAGTGCCCCTTCTTCTCCATTGCCTGCAGGATTTCTGCAGCGTCGCTTTCCTTCTGGATGGCTTCCTCCTCCTGGGTCACGGGGGGGAAATGCTTCTGGTAAAATAATATTGTTAAGAAGACTCATAAAATAGTTTAAAACCTACAGATTAAAAATCTTATATTGTATTGATCAAAATTCATAACAGTGAACACAATCAAAGACGGTTCTTTTTTATTGGCAACCCTCAATTTGCCATAGAACTTGATTATAGGAAATATTTAGTAAAAAATGAATGATGGAAATGTCCATTTTAAGGTACTATGCCGAGCCTCTCTTAAAACCATATTGTACACAAGAGACTCACGCCTAGTGAAATAGTCATAAAAAACTAAAGGAGATGCAATAAATTTACTCTTCGTGATATACAAACTTGAAAAACAGCTTTGGGTCAGATTCTGAATAATCCTATAAACAGATATATCTTGCATTCAAAACCACGAGCATTCTATTTCTGTGAATTGTGTAACTTTACATATAACCTTCAAGCTTTTTGATTCTCAACTGAATTCCCTTTATAGAAGGCTATATTTTTCTATGTTTATTTCTTGAGAAAACAATCCCTGTCTCATAATTCAGTCAACAATAAATGCAATGCAGCCTTGAAATCATGATAAAATCTCTCTTCAGAAAATCTAGATGCACGCCTTCTGGCTGCTGCTGCAATTTTTAAGCGCTCTTTCTCAGGCATTATCATAAGAGAATATATTGCATCAGCAAATTCATCTACACTTTCGGCCAAAAACCCAGTCTTTTGGCCATCTTCTTCTAAAACAATATCCATCTTTGGGCCTGCAGAGTTATGAGCTGGGAGAAGGCAGACACGAGTAATGAGATTGTAAACATGCATAACCTCAAACATTAGAAGAAATCCTAAATCTATTAACTTATAGCCAAAATTACTGCAAGAGATATTAGATCTATTTGCTAACTCCTTTAGATAGATTTCACAATGTGTAATACAAAGCAGTTGTGGACATGAAATGACAGTAAAACTATGATTGCTAGACTATATTAGCATAAAAAGGCCAAGCATACCAACTGGAACCGCACCAGCTGCCATATACTCTACGATACTTATGCCAAAATGTTCATCTGTCATTGAATGAAGCCCAGAGACTGCCATCCCAAGAAGATCCACCAGTTTTCTGTGTGACATACAAATCCATGTCAAGATCTGATAACAGGATCATTCATTTTAGACTGGAGTAGAATTGACTATATAATATAATATAATTATAACTGCTATCACTTCATCTTCTTTTTGTAATAAACCCAGGATCGGGTTTGAGGTGGAGCTAATTCTGTTAATGGCTGGTTTTTGCTGTAACGCACTGAATATTATCAATTCAATAAGAAAGATTTAGACATAATAATCCAGGAGACACCATCTTCAAAAAGAGTAAATGAAAAGACAGAAAGAACAGCAAGTAAAGGGATGAACAAGATAAAATAGAAACAGGTCTAAGTTCCTACATACAGAATATAGAGACCATGAATAAGATTTACAGCCCTCGTCCAGAAAAGATGGATATTTCAACCCACAAATAATCATAGTTTTTGTAAACTGCACTTAGAGACTATCTATGCAACTTAAACATACTTGTTTAATTTTTTCAAGTTTTATGTATAGCCATTAGCCATTATATCCTATAAGAGTATAACATGTTGAAATGCCAAGGTTCATGTCCACTAACAAATATAATGTACCTATATATAGATTTGGTAAAATTACTTTTTCTAAGTTCTTACTGAGGGATAAACCCACGCACCTGTTTATGTCATTGACAAGATATTTCTCAATTGAAAAGGAGCTGTTTGAGTCAGTTTTCCGAAAATGCTACTTGTATCTGGTTCAAAACTCCCTCATCAAAAGGAAATAACATATTAGGTTACTTGCAGCAGACCCAGGTTGCAGAAAACAATGCTAATAAATGGACTACTAGAATCAAGTGTGTGAATACATTCTTTGCAGCGTAAGCAACTTAAAAGAGAGTCTATAGATATATTGCAGAAACTGTTACCATTTTAATATGTCACTTTTAAGCCTAAACTGGAACCCTTCTTCGAGTTCAGAGGAGTAGCCTAAGACCAACCCTAGACTAAAACTATAAACAAAATTTACAAGTACACAAACTAGACAAGATATAAATGGGGGTTTTTGCACAAGTCTAAATTACTAATTAACTTTATTTTCGCCCCAAATGCATGCGCCAGACTGTTGGTAGCCAATTCCTACAGCAGGATTTTTAAATGTTAAAGAAAATAGATTATCGACCATGAACGATAAAACTCAGGTTCCTATTACCTGAAGCAAAGACCAGTATTCAGTGGCAACAAGATTTTAAAGGGAAAACTCAAACAAATGTTTACTAACTGGTTAAACTAAATTCCAGGAGATATACATCAACAAGAAAGAATCAAATAAATGAATATGTGATTTGATGAAATTAACAACTGAACAGCATTATAAAAGCTACAATTTAAAAGCATGGACATTTCCCATACAAAGCCGGACTAAATGTAATCCCATGTCAATTTGCTTGGTGAGAATACAAACACACAATCACAGTTTACAATAACTTCAACTGTATAACAGCCTTTTCAGCATAAGCATGACTTTAACTATCATTGAGAGTTTACATGCCCACAGCACTTATTTATATGCTTACAACAAAAAAACATTTTAAGGATTTAAGAATAAGAATGAAATATCCCAAAAAATACTCCTTCAGAGTTGTCTTAACCTTATTGAAAAAGAGTATGGGGAAAACTACTCTAAGGCAAACAAATTCTCAAATAATGAATAAAATGTCAAAGCCTGTGTCTGCCCCATAGGATAGAGTTCAGAACATATAGAATGCAAGTAGAATGTAACAGTACACCTATGCACAATGTATTCAGAACTCACATATATATTCATTGATCACAGTATTACAATGTATCTCCATAACACAATATTACTATATCAACGTCATCACATAACTATATCTCTTGAAGATAAGTACAATGCCATATATATAGGTGTCGGAGTGTCAACCGTCAGTCAACCGCCAACCCCTCGGCAACAACTAACAAAAAAAAAAGTCATCTCCAGGCGACAAACAACAAAATAGGGAATACAACAATACACGAATAAATTAAGGAGCTAGGGGCCTAGAAAGCATCCCTAATGAAGAAGTCACAAGAGGCGTAGCTGTTGCAAGATGCATCCTCAATTGCAGGAGATCCCTCTCAGCTATCAATTGTCTCTCTTGAGTGGTCTTCACCATAAACACTACCTCTATTATTTTATTATGCTTCTTCTATGTCTCCTCCAGTGCTGCAATAAGAGACGCCTCCACTATTGCCTGCTTAGCCCTCTCAGAAGTGTTCTTGCAACTTGTGCCCTCTGTTGAACTAGCCCATCCTCTAAAATCCAGAATCAGGTGTGTTGGTTCCCAAAACCATAGATTGGAATCCTACGAGTCTTGTCAACTTGATGCTAAAATTCCAACCGGTAAAGACCAACGTGATGGAATTGATTTTGATTCCCCTGCACTTCAGGCTCCACTACACCTAAGTGGGTAGACCTTCACCTTGAACCTTACCACCTGGTTCAAAGTCTTTATAGAGCGAATTTAAGCTTTATGAGTTCTCCGGTTGGCAAGGTCCTCAAACTATATCAAAATGAAATAGAATGTTGAGTGCTTAAAATGGTTGAATGCTGAATGTTGATCAATAATTGATTAGATGCTTGCAAGAGGGAAGATATAGATTTCTCACTTCCACAATAAAAAGACTAGTGCCTCTGCTTATCCGAGCAAAAAAGTCAACTAGAATGAAGATTATTACGTACAAATTTATAAAGTTTTATGCACTTAAACTATAAACAAGTTAATAATCAACATGCGACGGATCAAGTATATATACACAATTCCAAACTAGTCTAACTTGCATTTTGACTCATAAAGTAGGGAGACAAACTAGACATAGATCCAGAAACAATTTAATATTTCACTATATCTATGATGATCAAGTTTAAAATGCCATAAATGACCCTATCCACTTATCTGACATTAAAATTGTTTACGGAATTTTTAAAATGATTATAAAGGACGAATTAACTTAAGTTTAGATCTCCATGCCTTTAAATAAACAAAAAGCAAAAAAGGCTTTTATTTATCATTAAGATATAATAAATAAATTTGTATTACAAAGTCATCTTTCTTACTCATTATCCTTCCATACAAACAGATAGACACAGCCTTCAAAAATAGTTTTCCTTAATCATAATCGATGCTTTGCTTTGTGTGAAAACTTAAACATAGAAGACTCCGTTAGTTACCTGTTTAATGATAATAATCTCTTGCTGAAGACAATCACATCCTCATATTTGATAATTCCTTGACAGCAGTCATATCAGGTTCAACGCTATATACTGGACAACTCAGTCGCATACGATGATTTCTGTTTTAATCTGTAGCTTTCTTCCAATGCCATTTCAATGCTTGATGTGTGATGACTTTTACTTATACGAGCTTCCATATGAAATCTTTGTTTAATCATTGAAGCATTCGAAAGTCTTGTAAAATTCTGATATATTCCCACAATGTATTTCATTAAGATTCTTCTGAATCGAACAATGATTCTGACAGCCACCATTTGAGCACATATGCTAGTTTATCGTTGTAAGCATAGATTGCCAAGCGTTCGTGTTTGACTTGCTGCTTGTTGGAGTTATTGTCTTTTTTAGCAATTTATCACACTTGAAATAAATATGTGATTTAGTAATTCTTTAAATGACAAGGATGATTCTGCCGCCATGGGACTTTGTCGGATCTGGAGAAATGCCCGGTGATTTACAAAATGCACATGAATTGATTTATTCACCTTTGTTGTTAGAACATGCAAATGTATACATTCTTCCCTCTTCTGATGGTGTTAATGCAAATGAATGATGGCCGTTTCAATGCTGGATGACAGTCAGTTATCATATTGCCACATCATCATCATTACAATCCTAAATGTTCATAAGTTCAATATTGAACCACTCTTCCATGTGATGGGTTCTGTTCTTCGACATCATTACTTGAAGTCAATGGAGAATAAGGAACAACACTTGTTTGGTTATTTTCATTTGTTCATATATTTGGTGTGAATGTATATATTCTTGCTGAAGCTGTAATTCTTTTATCATCCTGTATTATCAGTGGTTTAAATAATCATATTCAGCAATATATTTCAGAACTAGATATGTTGATTTCTCCAACAAGGTTCATGATATGGAGTTCTCATATTTTAAGTGATGACAAATGGCACTGTATTTGTCTCTCATTATGTAATATCCTCCCCTGATTTGAACTTTGACTTGTA
This sequence comes from Cupressus sempervirens, assembly GCA_028749045.1. NCBI lineage: Eukaryota > Viridiplantae > Streptophyta > Pinopsida > Cupressales > Cupressaceae > Cupressus > Cupressus sempervirens. The sequence continues at coordinate 33,433,257 of CM053792.1, forward strand.
GAAATTTAACTTAAGGAATATTGTCAAACACTTTGTATGCAAACTCATAAAGCTGATTTCCTCAATAAATTGCTTTCCAATGAGTAGATTTACGAACAACTATGAAGTGACATTAAAATGCATAATACACATCATAACATTTTCACAAACACTTGGCACACATTCAACAGTATATGAAAAATTTGGAAACTCTTTCAATCTGCTGATAAAAGAGTGATTTTTAAATGTAGATGTGCACTTACAGCTGCCTTAAAGGCTGCAACAACTATTCAGACTTGTATTTAACAATTATTATGCAAAGTATCAAAATTTGACAGAAGAAACCTGGAATTAGTTGCCGTAGTATTTTGCAGATGTAGTCGGCAGCCCTCCAAACTTCTAATCAGCCGGAAAAACAAGTAAACTTGATACCAACACTGTTCACACCGTGCTGTAGCAAAATACTGTTCATGCCGACTGTAGCAAAATACTGTTCATGCGGCACTATAGCAATAACTAACTTCAGATCTGCACCTCAAACCCTTGTAAATTTCTTTATGCGAACGCCCCAAATGAAACACAGTGTATTTCCTGAAGTGAAAACACCCTTGATCCTCCTGACTATGTCTTCCAACAGCGAAGAGAATGCTAGCAAAGAGGGATTCCGTCCTCCAAGCCCAATAATCAGATATCCAGCAACATAACATTAATCTTCATCCAAGCATACAAAAAAAAAGCTCTTCCATTTCTTTTATAGTGGTCTCACAAGAGCTCAATACTTCGTTTTCTCAATGTGGGATAAAACATAACTCCCTTTATGTACCTTATGTCTCCAATGTGTTATAAAAATAAAAGGAACTCTTTTAATTTAAATATTTCCCACAAACTATAGTCTATGCATTAATAAAGTTAAATATTTAAATTTAACTTTATAAAATGGCTTTATTAATGCATAACAAATCTTATCAATGATAAATAAGTTTTCCTGTCGATTTTAAACAATTACCATCGACATACCACTGTGACTAAATGTCCGGCCATGTCCAAGATGACTTACTATAAATAGTAAGTATGCCCAAAGTTGCCCCAGAACCCCTTAAAAAGACCTGCAACTGAAACTGTCTAAGCCAAATGGCCTCTAAGCCCCTTTAATGTCCTAGTTAGCCTACGGGACAGTGGGGAAATAGGCTAACGACAACATCATGCTATGAATGCTAGAAAGGGGACATTACAGTCCGCCCTTCCCAAAATTGCTTGTCCTCAAGCAATTTCAGCTCTGGATGCTGCAATATCTGCTCATTTTCCCAAGTAGCATCCTCGACAGGTAGGTTCCTCCACTTCACTAGATACTCCTTGATAGTCCTCCTGCGAAGCACCCTCCCCCTAGAGTCAAGTATGGCCTCGGGAACCAAGATAAGCTTTCCCTCATCATCAAGAGGTGGCAATACTACTGAAGGCACCACATTGTGACCCAATGCCTTCTTAAGGCGTGACACATGGAACACATTATGCACTTTACTGTCTGCAGGCAACTCCAACTCATAAGCTACTTCGCCCACTCTCCTTATTACTTTGAACGGTCCATAGTAGCGTGGTTTCAATTTCTCTGCTCCACTCTTCTTGAGAGAGGACTGTCTATACGGCTGTAACATGAGGTACACCATATCTCCCACCTCAAAAGACCTCTCAACCCTGTGTTGATCAGCATATTGCTTCTGCTGATTTTGCGCTTTTTGCAAATTTTCCTTCAAGGATCGCATAATGTCCTGGCACTCCTGCAAAGTATCCTTGGCCTTAGGCACCTTGCTGTCCCCAAATAACAAATCCAAAAAATTAGGAGCATCATACCCGTACAGTGCCATAAAAGGGGACATTTGAATAGACATATGGAAAGAGGTATTATAGCAGTACTCCCCTAGATGTAGCCACTTCACCCAAGCCTTCTACTCTCCTGCAATATAGTTTCGAAGGTACCCCTCAACCCATTTGTTCACTATCTCTATCTGCCCATCAGTTTGGGGGTGGTAGCTGGTACTCGGAGTGAGCTCTGTTCCACATAACCTGAACAACTCCTGCCAAAAGTGGCTCATAAATCTGTTCTCTGTCACTGACTATGCTCCGTGGTATCCCATGTAGTTTGAATACCTCTCGAAAAAATAGTTCTGCTGTTTGTGCTGCTGAATATGTAGACGAAATTGCAAAGAAATGTGCAAATTTCGTCAATCTGTCTACCGCAACAAAGATACAATCCCGACCCTGTGCCTTGGGGAGGCCTGTGATAAAATCCATGAAAATGCTATCCCACTTCTTCTCTGGTATGGGTAGGGACTGTAGTAAACCACCCGGAAAAGAATGTTCCTGTTTGTTCTGCTGACACACAGGGCATTCCCTCACAAACTGAAGCACCTCTGATTTGAGTCCTTTTCAAGTGAAGCGCTCTCTCACCTGCAGATGTGTCTTAAAGAATCCGGGATGTCCTGCCATCGATGAATCATGAAATGCCCTCAAAATCTTCTGCTTCATAGCAGACCCGGGTACTAAATAAATCCTTTCCTTGTAGATGATCAGATCATTTACGACAGTGTATCGACTATCTTGAATAGCTCCCTCAATAATGCTAGATGCCCAACTATCCTTAGCATATTCTGCCAAGATCATCTCTCTCCAATCATCCATGACTATCCCAACAGCAAGCAAATGAGGCCTTCTAGATAAAGCATCTGCAACAATATTTTTCTTCACTTTGACATAGGCTATGTCGAAATCATAGGCCTGTAATTTACTCACCCATTTCTGATTGTCTGTCATTAAGGTCCTTCTGTCCAAGGAAATGTTTCAAGCTATTATGATCTGTTTTTACTGTGAACCGGCTTCCCACTAAGTACTGCCTGAACTTAGCTAACGCGTGCATGATTGCTAGCATCTCTTTGTCGTAGATGTTGTAGGTTCTCTCCACACCTCATAATTTTCTACTCTCATGTGCGATGGGATGTTTGTCTTGCATGAGAACAGCTCCTATGCCCTCTCCCGAGGCATCACACTGCAGCTCAAAGGGCCTGGTGAAATCTGGAATGGCTAAAACAAGACATGTACTCATCAGCTCCTTAAACCTATCAAAACAATCCTGAGCCCTCTCTGACCACTTGAAACTATCTTTCCGTGTCAAATCTGTAAGTGGTGCTGCTATCTGTGAAAATCCCTTCACAAATCTGCGGTAGAACCCACAAAGCCCGAGAAATCCCTTGAGTTGTGAAGTGTTCCTCGGTGGTGGCCAATCCAAAATGGCCCTGATCTTGTCTGGTTCAACCCGAACACTTCCTGCACTAATAATATGCCCTAGATAGAGCAACTCTGTCATCCCAAACTCACATTTACTCATCTTGGCATATAATGACTCCCTTTCTAGAATGCTGAGCACTGTATCAATATGCTTCAAATGTTCCTCCCAAGTACGGCTGTATATCAGTATATCATCAAAAAATATCAACACAAACTTCCTCAACTGATCTCTGAACACTATTCATACAGGATTGGAAAGTGGCAGGGGCATTTGTCAACCCAAAGGGCATGACTAAGAACTCAAAATGTCCATAGTGGCATCTAAAAGCTGTCTTCTCCACATCCACCTCTCTAACCCGTATCTGATGGTAGCCGGATCTCAAATCAATCTTGGAGAAGTAGCATGCACCATGCAATTCATCAATAAGCTCATCGATGCGCGGGATAGGGTATCGGTTCTTGATTGTCTTCTTGTTTAGCTCCCTATAATCAATGCACATCCTCATTGTACCATCCTTCTTCTTCACCAATACTACTGAAGAAGCGAAAGGACTTTTGCTTGGCCGTATGTGCCCCATGTCAATCAACTCCTTAATTGCCTTTTCTATTTCATCCTTACATCTCTTCGGATGGCGGTAAGGTGTGATGATAACTGGCTTAGCCCCTTCCTCTAATTCAATAACATGCTCGATTCCCCTATCCGGGGGTCTCCCTGGAGGTATCTCACCAAACACCTTAGTATGTTTGGTTATTATTTTTTGTACATCAGGTGGATACTCTTGTTTATGCTGCTCTGTCATCTCAGGCATTACTCTAAACTCTGTTGCCCACTGCACCTAATCGTGTCTAAAGAAACTCTACATCTGCTTGAGTGACACCACTCGAAGTCTCCCATCTGACAAACCTCTGAGCACTATCTTCTTACCATTTGCCTCAAACCTCATTTCCATTTTCTCAAGGTTAAATGTAAACTCTACCAGAGACTTCATCCAGTTCATCCCAAGCACCATATCCTGATCACCAATGTTGACCACAAAGAAATCTCCTATCATGTCATAATCTCCCAAACGAAGCTGCAAGTTGGAGATTTTCTTGGTACATTCAATTTTGAAGCCATCGGCAACCATCACCTTAAATCCCCTATGCTCCTCTGTATGTAGCCCTCTACGTGTCACAAACTTCTCATCAATGAAGTTATGTGTCGCCCCTGTATCAATGAGTGCCACAACTCTCTGTCCATCCAAGCTTCCCCTAACTCTGAAAGTGACGGCCTCCTATATACTTGACAACTGAGCTATCATGCTATCACCGCATGCTTCCTCCTGTGAAGAACTATCATCATCTCCATCTGATTCGGATGACTGCTCTGAATCTCCATCTACTGACTCTTCGGCTGAAAAGTACTCCATCTGCTTAGCTTTTGCTTTCAATGGACACTTATGTGACAAATCCCAAGGCTCCCTGCAATGAAAACAAAGCTTCTTCTTCCTGAGATCATTAAGTGTCTCATTGTCCAACCTCTTACTTTCCTCCTTAGCTGGTTGAACCTCTTTATGAAAAGGTTTCCTGTCCTTATCTTTCCTTGAAGGGAAACTCTTTGCTTGGAATTTATTTTTTGAAGATGAAGAGGAATCCATGTCACGAGCTTTCTTAATGGCTTCCTGCAAAGTGGGAGGGTTGAGAGCTTTAATCCACCCTCTCAACGGATCAGCTAACCCATCCATAAATAGAACTAGTATCCTCCGTTCAGATACATCTGTTACTAACACTGCAAGTTTCTGAAACTCTGAAATGTATGTTTCCAATGATCCCCACTGTTTAAGCTGAGCTAACTCCTTGAAATGGAGTTCTGGATCCTTCCTATCAAAACGTTCAATCAGCCTCTCTGTAAACTCCACATATGAGGTAATGTGTGCATGTCCCATAGTAAACATACCATGATGCCACCACTCGTGTGCTAACCCATCCAGATGAATTGCTGCGTACTTAATAGCTTCTTCCTCGGGCATAGGGTTCAATTGAAAGTATGTGTCAAGCTTTTGAACCCAAGCTCTTGCTATAGACTTTCCTGAGCCATCATAATATGGTAACTCAAGTCTCCCTACTTTCTTCCGTAGCTCATAGCTCTAGTTCCTGTCATGTCCACGTGGCATATGTTTCATCCACACATCCATATACTCCCTAAAGGTAATTGCAGCAGTAAAATCTGGCCCTCCGGCTTCCCAATCTCTCCTCAACTGGTCCTGTATATCAGTAATCTGGGGCTCTGGTACGAGCTACTCTAGAGCTCTAGGAGGAAATGTAGGAATCATGGGCCTTGAACTCACTGTCCTAGCTCGCTGGGGTGCATGACCGAAATTGTTCCCAACTTGTTCATCTCCATTATGTGTCCCATCCTGATCATTTCCATTCTGATTGTTACCATTCTGATTATTTCCTCCACCCATGTTAGCATTCAACCCCATTTGACGAGCCATCATCTGCATCATAAGATCCAATCTCTGATTCTGTTCCTGTGCCCCTTTGTTCTGCTACTCGCTAACCCTGTACCAAGGTCTCTAATAACTGTAAGAATCTTTCCTCTCCAAGCTCTAGACCGGCATTCCCGCCTCCACCTAATCTTGTATTCCTGTCATCTCGGTCACCCATATTGCTGTCTTGATCAAAGAATACCTCCACTGTGTCTGTATGACTGGATTCTATACCCCCCTGTACGGATGAACTAGACTGTTTGCTTTGCAGGTCTGAATTCCTACTTTGTCTTGCTCTGGTATTGCGGAAATTATAAGGCCCCTGTGGCATGCTCAAACATAAATGCTCTGATTTTAGTGTTTTGACATTTCATCAAACACTTTCCCCTCTATCCGCCAGTTCCAAATTTCCTATGAGACCTCCACAGGATGGCAGGACTTATAGCTCTGATACCACTATAATATCCTCTCCGATTTGAACTTTGACTTGTAGAAATTTAACTTAAGGAATATTGTCAAACACTTTGTATGCAAACTCATAAAGCTGATTTCCTCAATAAATTGCTTTCCAATGAGTAGATTTACGAACAACTATGAAGTGACATTAAAATGCATAATACACATCGTAACATTTTCACAAACACTTGGCACACATTCAACAGTATATGAAAAATCTGGAAACTCTTTCAATCTGCTGATAAAAGAGTGATTTTTAAATGTAGATGTGCACTTACAGCTGCCTTAAAGGCTGCAACAACTATTCAGACTTGTATTCAACAATTATTATGCAAAGTATCAAAATTTGACAAAAGAAACCTGGAATTAGTTGCCGTAGTATTTTGCAGATGTAGTCAGCAGCCCTCCAAACTTCTAATCAGCCGGAAAAACAAGTAAACTTGATACCAACACTGTTCACACTGTGCTGTAGCAAAATACTGTTCATGCTGACTGTAGCAAAATACTGTTCATGCGGCACTATAGCAATAACTAACTTCAGATCTGCACCTCAAACCCTTGTAAATTTCTTTATGCGAACACCCCAAATGAAACCCAGTGTATTTCCTGAAGTGAAAACACCCTTGATCCTCCTGACTGTGTCTTCCAACAGCGAAGAGAATGCTAGCAAAGAGGGATTCCGTCCTCCAAGCCCAATAATCAGATATCCAGCAACATAACATTAATCTTCATCCAAGCATACAAAAAAAAAGCTCTTCCATTTCTTTTATAGTGTTCTCACAAGAGCTCAATCCTTCGTTTTCTCAATGTGGGATAAAACATAACTCCCTTTATGTACCTTATGTCTCCAATGTGTTATAAAAATAAAGGGAACTCTTTTAATTTAAATATTTCCCACAAACTATAGTCTATGCATTAATAAAGTTAAATATTTAAATTTAACTTTATAAAATGGCTTTCTTAATGCATAACAAATCTTATCAATGATAAATAAGTTTTCCTGTCGATTTTAAACAATTACCATCGACATACCACTGTGACTGAATATCCGGCCATGTCCAAGATGACTTACTATAAATAGTAAGTATGCCCAAAGTTGCCCCAGAACCCCTCAAAAAGACCTGCAACTGAAACTGTCTAGGCCAAATGGCCTCTAAGCCCCTTTAATGTCCTAGTTAGCCTACGGGACTGTGGGGAAATAGGCTAACGACAACATCATGCTATGAATGCTAGAAAGGGGACATTACACATTATACCTGTATTAAACTTGATGGCATACCTTATTGAAGTGCAACAATCTTTTGGGAAGACATTATATTTAAATTTATGGTATTGCTGTATGGTACCATCTAAAATAGTATCCAATCTGATGTGCATGGCATGGTTCCTCTTCTCTGTATTTTATTGCTGCATAATGTTTGTGTTAAATTGAATATGCTAATTTTTACTATCTTTGCTAATTATGCTGCCCTCATTCAGATTATAGGTATCACTGTATGTGCCTTACACGGTGATTCTCAGTGATATCTATACGACTCAATACCATTACCAACAATAGAAAAAAGACTCTTCTTGGACTTGCCTTACAAGAACACACTATATCCATTTATTATGAGAGATGCAGGGGTATACTGAAGCATCTTCAGATCCTTGGCACTGCATTGCAACATTTTTGCTCAAATGGAGGCCCTAAAATTAGGGCTCCATCAGGGTAAGCAACTATTCCCTAGCTGCAATATCTACCACCTGCTCAGCCTAAACCCTACTGCTGAATGTTGGGACCTCCTTGTTGGCATAACTGATGCAAATTGTATTGCAGAGATGTTAGTGTGCATGTTTTATGGTCAATTGATCAGTTATTGTACTGTCATTGATCTAAACTTGAAGGTTTTCTATTAATTATTTACCGGAAAGCATAGTTCTAGACTGTGTAGATTATAAATCAAGTGTGTGGTTGATTTGTGTGTTGAGTTGGAGTGCGTAGTTGATATGGGAGACTCTGAGATGTTTCTAGATGTCGTATGTGCTCAAAGCTTTCTCCTCAAATATACGTGCTCAAAGCTTGCCTATGTGATAGCCTATAATTTGCCAAACACCAATTAGAACAAGGGCATAAAACTTCAAACAAAAGCAAGAGGCTTGCAAATGTGTTTGAATCCCTAGTAGAATTGCCAAAATTTGTTGGGTAGATATTTTGCAACCAACGGTTTTGTTAAAATCCAATTGCAAAATAGGTAGACCAGCTACAACGTATGAGACAAAGCCTCTCTGACCTTTTAAGCGAAGGCTCCCCCTTCTCACCATTTCTTGGATCAGCTCAAGGTAAGTAAGAAGTGTAGTTAGAGATTTCATCTTGCCCATTACTTGCTCCATAGGTAAGTGGATTCTTTCCTGAAAGATCAAAGGAAATAATATTAGTAACACCCCTTTCAAAATCTCTCAACGTCTTGCTTACCTTAAGTTGATCCAAGGAACGGTGAGAAGGGGGAGCCTTCCCTTTAAGGTAGGAGAGACTCTGTCTCATATGTTGTGGCTAGTCTACCTATTTTCCAAATGGATTTTAACAAAACTGTCGGTTGCAAAATGTCCACCCAAAATAACCAATTGCAATAATGTTTAACCAATAACCATAGAAGGATTATCGCTAAATCAATTCAATCTGACAAAAGCTACAACATTAACACTCTCTCTTAGCTAGGGAGGATTGTTATAGAACAAATTATGCTCTCAAACATATATAGAGATATCATCTCAACATGATATTCTTGGAAATGGTTTATTAAGGATATCAAATCATACCCACCAAATTGTATGTTATCTTTCTATGTCATCAAAAGTATGATTCAACAAGGAATATCAACCTTATGCTATTCATCAAACTTATATTTTCTTGGTATGTGCACTCACATCAAGTCCATGATCATATGGTGTAAACATCATGCCTTATCCTAGTGGAATATGTGTTATCTGAACTCCAAAACAACTGAATGTACTTAATCAGAATAACAAATAAGCTATCATAATCTCTGGGACAACAACTTAATGTAGTCCATCATGATAGCAAGTCAAGTCATTGTTAAGATCATCACCTTACAATAGAGACCATAAACAAACATTGATGAAAGATCGTCACCTCTCATGATGTTTTCCAACAAAATCATGTAGTAACTCACATGATATCCACCATTAGCCATGCCAGAGGGTGGATCCACCATAGCGGCTCCTAGAGGGTGGAACAAGGGCTTTCACCTCAAACTTCTCTATCACAAAGAAGAATGTATTACAAGGAATTTCACGTTGAACTTCTCCCTCTTAATTTGTTGACTTTTTCTTTGCAAGGTTGATTCCGATGAAATGTCAGACTTCCTTTGAATCTAATATCAACCTTCTGACCTCCTTGTATAAGGTTGCCTCTAATGAAGTGTCAAACTCCCTCTTTATATAGAACGATACTCATAATCTCAATCATCAAAGATATTCACTTCAAGAGCCTCACTTTATTCAGCATGATCATCGGATCACTAATGAATTCCAGATCACAACTTCTTTGGAGCTACTGTCATGAGATTAAGTTTGCACAATATTGGATAGCATGTATAAAGTATCAAGCTTTTTTTGCTACACGAACACTCCCAAACATGAAGGAAAATATCAAGGCAAATAACTCTTATAGTAAATATGGAAATACAATTAAGAGAAAGAATACAGTGAGTAGATAAAAGTAATATTTAAAGCTAATGAATACTTATCTATGCATCCTTGATACAAGTTGCTTTAACAAAGGCCCATATGCATCAAATCAAAGGATGACTCACATTTGAAACTCTAATGATGTCCCTCCCCTGACATCTCCTCTCTAAAGATGGTGCAAGTGGGAATGGAACATTCATTATTGTTCCCCTACCCACAATGTACGATTCCCACTCTTATATCATTTGAACAATTCTACATCATATCAAAGATGGAAAACTTCTTTCTGGAACCTCGAAATTCATTAAAGTCAAACAATAATAAAGCTGATGTTTTTCTACGGCCAAGGATCACAACTCCAGAAGGACATAATTCTTACCAAATGAGCCCAACTGATTTAGCCCAAGTAATTCAACCCTCACAACTCTACAATGGCTACATTCAAGAATAATGTGGCCTTCTTATTGGTGATCTTAAAGATTGTGATGAACTGTCAAGAAAATGCCTTGCAAGAAATTATGAAGCACATAGATAGCAACCTAATCCCTTCCTCCCAAATTCTTTGCACCATTGTCCTTAGAAGTAGCACAAGGTTTGAAAAGAAAATCGCAACACTAGTAACATCACAAGGAATGTCCATGCCCATGGACATGGATGTGGATGCTCTTGTGAGTTGAGAAGACAAAGTAGGTGTTCTTAATAAAAATGGACATCAAAACACAAGGCTAGTCCTTCACTATCTAAAATATATAATGAGGTCATGGGATTGCTCAAGATATTACTTACTCCACACAATACTATCACTATTTTCTTTCACTTAAAAGAACTCATCATAACCAGCCCGAATTTGGTATCATGATACTGAATTATCATACAGAATATCACATAACCATGTGTTGGGAGGATGTTAGCAAGAAAACTAATGTTGTGGTCTCCCCTATTAGACTTCCTTTATATTTAGGGGCAATTAACCAAATCATTACAAATCTCAATTCCTAATCTCACTTTCAATTTGTATATTAACGATGATAGATCTGCAATACAAATATAATTCTCTGTTTACAATTTTCCCATACACATAGATTATCTTCTTCTTCGTCATTTTAAACATGGATGGTCATTAAGTTCAAGATCTTGCACAATCTTTAGAGTTGATCTGTGTTCCCTTTATCTATCATTAATATTACTATTTATACCAAATTACTAAGGCTAATATGTATGAGGTTGATACCGTTAAGATTCTTTGAATTGAATACTGATAATTCTCTTTAACAAACTGTTGATATAACTTTTAACGTATTACCCTTTTCTTATCGATGGTCTATGTTGCATCTCATCAAAGATGACACTTCATAATGATTTTACACGTTGAATATTCAAATGCTTTGAGTGAAAGATCATTGTGGAGTTATAATATGAAGAGATCATTGTAGGATGACTTGCTTGGGAAGCCATGTTTCTTCCAAACGGTACTGTAGACTTTGATGGTTATGGCAAATTCCACATACAGAAGGACATAATGTGAATTTTATTGGGAGCAACCAATATCTGGGAGTAATTTCGGCTAGTATAACACCAAAGAAACATCTCTTATTCCATTCCTACCCACACAAATTCACTAAGTTGATCACAAAACTTCATACTAATATCTTTTGTACTCAATGCACATAGAAAAATGATGAAAAGATCATCACATCAATGCTCTCGTGAATGCCCAAAATAGGCCCTGATGGTAATACCTAAATCTTCTTGACCAATTCTTCCTTCCTGAGATTATTCCTTTATGTCTGATATGACAAATGAATTTACTATTATGATAGGTTCTTTTAGCATCTTCGATTATCATACTTAATACTTGCGATAGATACACTGAGTCTAGAATCCTCCCTAAGTAACAGGTTGCATTGTTACATATGTTTGAATCGGTTCACCTCCTGATCTGCCAATCCATGATGAGACCCATAAACTCCAACATTAATATTAGAACAGCCCACATTACAAAATCCCAAGATATTTAGTCAACATTCTAATTTCCCCAAAATAATTGAGTGTTGGGAAGAAAATATTAATCAAGCCAAATTTAAATAATAATTGATATTAGCTAACTTCAGAAAACCAAAATGAAACAGGCCCCACGCAAATATGCCTTCCAAGATCTTAACGTCTTCCCAAATGACGAGTGTGGAAGCACCAGTACTATCTTCTCCATTTGACCTCTTCCGATTTTGGATGGTTGCACAATAGTTTATTGCATATATTTGGCTTTGATCTGTGCTTCAACACCGAACAATGTATATGTTTGCATTACAGTGCATGGAGGCTGGCTTGGTGGGCCATTGGAGCTCACTTGATTTTTAACGCAACGAGAATCCAAGGATACCCCTACTAGAGGTAATCTGGATCCCTACAAATAGCCACACAGCGGAAACACAACAACAATGCAAGATCTGATACCAATTCACAAGACTTAATTCATAAAATAATTGTTTACATGCAATATGCCCAATAGTAAGGCCTTACAGGTTAGGGCCAAATACAAAAGCAATTACAAAAATAGTTTTGCAAGATCCAACCAGTGTTACCCTGGCGCGGGGGTTCGGTGTTGCGGAGGGACGTCAAGACGAGTTTCGGGTGCAGGAAAAAAATGGCCTCAATTTGGGGACGGCGAGGGTGTGGCGGCGAGGGAGCGGAGGGGGGGTGGGTGGGGGAGTGGGGGGAGGCGGTTGCATAGTATATATATAATATATATGACTGAAAATGCTAATTATGAAATGATACTTCAATATATTATATAACATTAACATACCAAATATAGTTGAATACAATGAATAGAGAAAATTGAAATGCGATTCACAAACCATAAGTTCAAACTTGAAACTTGAAACTTCATAACCATTACTAATGACCATTTAACAAATTAACTTAGTTCAAGATGCAAGATTCAAAATTCATTGTTCAAATATGATTCTATGAATATCATATATCATAAAGATGCTCATGATGATAATGAGTCAAATAGCATGAAACAGTGAAATAATAATAATGTATCATAGCCATATCAAAGTGAGTACAATCAACAAAATGAAAAAATGTCAATAATGAGAATGGAATCATTTCAAGTGTTCTCTAATCATCCCCTATACCGAAGTCCTCATCACTGGAACTACTAGACTCCTTGTGAGTAAGATCCTGATCCTTTAAAGAAACACCAACTAGCCCTACATTGGCTTCTACTACATCGTCATCCTCATCAATATGAGTTGGATCCTCTGGCTTCACATCCCATCATGTTGCAGGGCTCTCCTTGTACTCATGTGTCTTGCGATCTTTGAGCCGCAAGTAACACAGCAACCAAATTCTCTGCTCTCTTAGAGGTAAGTCTGTTCCTCTTAACAGAGTGAATGAAGCTATAGGTGGACCAATTCCTCTCTGCAACTGAGGAGCTAGACACCTAAGATAACAAAGTTGAAAGTTACAACTTACAAGTTACGAACAAATGTTCATACAATTTGTAACAAATGATAAATGGTAAATCAATGATTAATAATTATTGAATCAATGAATCATAAATTAAAATCAATAAAGTAGAACTCATTAAGTTAAGATTATAAAGGGCTGGAATTAGTAATTAGTATTACAAACCTAAGAAAGCAGTCGGATGGCTAGTGAGGTGATCTTTGACTTCTGTGACCCATGACATTTCCACCACAAAATGGGATTCTTTTGTGCCATGGTTTTGAGATCCACCTTTGCAATATCCGAGTATCCTACAAGTTACAAGTTTTAAAGTTTACAACATAATATTAAAATAACTTAAATAAAGTTATAACTTATAAGTAACAATTAATTATTAAAACAACTTATAATTATAAAGAGTTTAGAGCACTGAATCAAGATTTAAGGATTACCTGAAAGACTAGCAAATTTAGACCACTCAGTGTAAATCTCACTAGTAGTCTCAATATCGTACATTTTGGCAATGGATCGAAAGAACCCATTCTTCACCTCATCATCCCGAAGTGGCGTGACTCTACCAGGCCTAGGTATGTACCACTTCGGGTTCAATGCATAGGCAGCCATGTGCAAAGGAGTGTTCAACTTCTCCCACCTGTAGTGAATGATAGGCTCAATGTGCTCCGTATAGAATGCTAGAGTGGGGTCTCTCTCACGCACATTAGCCCTCATCTGCCCAAGCATGGAATCAATGCATTCATAAACCTCTCCAAGGCTAGGTGAATCTGCATCTCCATATCTGATCACCTGAAACACTGGAGTAATGATGGAGACTATGTATTTTGTGTCACTCCAAAACTAATCACTCTTCACTGTCTCCTTTACTCTCTTCCCCTGCTCTATTCTAGACTCAAGCCATCGATTCCATTCTTGTGTCATAACCATGAGTTGCAGTGGCTCTTGCAACTCAATCATTCTCTCCAAGAGAATATAATATGATGCATACTTGGTCTCAACTAGTTTTAGGAATTCCTTCTTTGCAAAGCTCCTGAAAAGTGCATGTAATGAATGGTGATTGCAGATAAACATCTGCACCTCTCTCCACCTTTCTAATCCACTCTATTTTCCCCATGTCTTTGAGTGCATTGTTCATGGCATGTACACAACATGGAGTCCACCAAATATGCCTATAGGCTGCCTCAACAAGCCTCCCCGCAACTTTGCACACATGTGCTGCATTTGTCACAACTTGGACCACATTTTGTGGCCCAACCTCCTCAATGGCTTCCCTAAGCACATGAAACTAAAAATCAGCATCTTTACGATGCCCTGAACAATCAACTGCCTTCAAAAAGTATGGGCCCTCAGTGCATGTAACCATAATGTTGCTGAGTGGACGATGGCTAATGTCCATCCACCCATCCATGATAATGTTGCAGCCTGAATCCATCCAACATGCTTTCATCTGCTCCATCAAGATCCCAACCTTGTCATAGGCTCTATCCAACACTGTGGTCCTCAACTTGTTGTCACCTGGTGGCACATATGATGGCTCTCCCTCGTTCACTGCCATGGACATCATCCTCACAAAATAGGGAGATCGAGCCACATGTGTAGAGATACCATTGGCAAAGAAGAAATCACCAATAGCATCATCTAACCGGTCCCTTGCATGCATGTTAAATAAATGAGCAATGGGGTTACTACCACTACGACTTGTAATTGCTTTCCGTTTCCCCTACTACTATCCCCTGCTAAACTGTGTGTAGGTGAGGAAAATGATGGTGTAGGTACAGAGTCCCTGCTCTCTGATGCAAGATAGGAGTAGATGTATTTCGCTGCCCCTGTAACTGTTGTATATTATGTACATGTTGCCTAGCAAACAACGATCTAGGCACTGGAACATCACTATCATCAAGAATGCCCCATATTTTGTTCACTTCAATTTTGTATTTGACATTCTCAGGATTTGACAAGAATATGCATGGGTTCACGCCATAGCTACTCCAAAAAAGCTGTGAATTAACCCTTGTAATGCTGCCAAACCATTTTGTGCCACATATATTGCACTTCCATTTACGTGTGCCACCACCTGAAGGTGTAGGGCATGTAAATTTCATAGCAAACTGTTTTAGAGGGGACTTTGGATCATAATTACCTCTAGCATACTTTGTCAAACTCTCTGAAGGGCAATCAATAGAAGGCACCCTTGGTGCAACATAAGGAGGCTCTTCCTCAGGCTCAGATTGATGACCTACATCAGCCCCATGATCACTTCCTTCGGGCTCAAGCTCAGGCTCATAATCAGATGCACTTATCTCATTAATTTCTATGTCTTCTGCACTTTGGCCGGATCTAAATGTCATTCATAAAACTGTATTTCACAAAATGAAAATAAAATTATAAAAATGATCATGATACATTTCAGCCCAAGTAAAAATAAGTTATACAAACTACTTTCAGCCTACTTGAAACTTAAAACTTTACTATTTAATTTTAGCATTTACTATATAAAAATATTTTAAAAGGAAGCTAAATAATAAATACTAAATACATTTCAACATATGCCATATTGCCATATTTTTATTTTAAGAACAATGAAGAAAATTAAAAATTAATATAGATAATAAAAATCATAGAACTATCAACTATCAACAAGATTCAAGAATGAAACATTCAAAAATTTAAGTTGAAACTTGAAAGTAAAACTAAATACTAAATTTAAAAACTATAAATTGATTTCTAAAACCAAAAAAAGTTGTAAAATTAAAAAAACCTACTTGAACTTGAGGAGACACTTGCCAAATCAAATCTTCTTGCTCCTCTTGATCTTGCAATCCCTTGCAAAATCACCCACTAAGCTCTCACAAACTCCTCCAAACTCTTTTGCTCACTTAGCTCCTTGCTGCTCCAAAACAATGAAATGAAAATGAGGTCTATTGGTCTTATTAAATCTTCAAATAGACCACATGGGACCCACACCCAATTAGGGTTAGCATGCGTAAAAAAAAAAATTTTAAAATGCAAAAACACTTTATTTTTGACTTTTTTCGACCCTCTTGTCGGAGCATCCTGCGAGCACCCAAGAAGCACCCCGCGAGCACCCTGGGAGCACTAGCCCACCCAAGCACCCACCACACACTCGAGCACCAAGTCCCACTCGAGTGCTCGACCAGTGTGGCGGGGGTGCAGCAACGGAAAATCTCCCGGCGAGAGTACTCAGGTGCATGACCAACCCACACCGGGTGCGCCGAGGTTTTGACCCAGGTGCACGCACTGAGGTTATGTTGGATCCAACTCAATCCTAATCCCAGCTAGTCCAGATCCACGCTCTAGTAGAAAACCCCAAGGAAATCTCAACTTGTGCTCGCAAACCCACCAAGCAATCTCTTGGTTTGCCAAGCCTCAGCTACTAGCCCTTCTCAAAATTCGCTCTTCCACTTCATCCTCTTCTCCAAGTTGGATGACAATCTGACTCACTCATTCGCATGAATGAATGCCTAAGGACTCCACAAAACCCCCTACTTATACCCAACTAAGCCACAAGTCGGCCTAGCCCAATACAAATTAAAATAAACCCTTACATTAAATGCCCATGCAAGCCACAAGTCGGCTGCAACACAAATTAAATACATATAACAAAATTAAATGCCAAGGTCGGCTCAGAAACAACTTGGGCACCACAGAGACCAAGACCAAACCGAGTGTCAGAAACCACCATCGAGCATCAGCAACTCTACCAAGCATAATTGAGCCCCTTATTGACCAAGCCAACTTGGTCAACACTACAAAAAAACCATGTAGACCAAACTGAGCTCACAAGGATATGTCGAGTCCCCTCAATAACCAAGCAACTCGAGCAACACTATTGCCGAGTTCCTCCTTCGTAGACCAAGTCCCTTCAATGATCGAGCAACTCGAGCAACACTGTAGCCAAGCTACACTGAGCTCCCAGTGTGTGCCGAGTTCCCGCAAGCATCACCGAGCTCCTTCAACGATCGAGTGCCCCCAAGTTATGTCGAGCTCCTTCGACAACCGAGCACCTCCGGGATCGCCAAATCCATCCATCCATCGAGTTCTCAACCAAGAACTGCCAAGAGATGACCGAGTAACCTCTACCAAGCACCTCTTCATCAACCGAGTACCAGTCCACAAACCCTCCAAAGCAACTACTGAGCCTTCTTCCATGAACTCCAAAGTAGCCACCAAGCAAACCCAAGATGCTCCTGCATCATCTTTTCACTTCTCACACCTTGAATCAAGGTTTTCCATCATCTTTGGAGCTTTTTTTCTTTAATTTCATATATTTAGTTCTGGTAAAGCATCAGAGATTATCCTCGACCCCTTGCTCACATGAATGTTGTTCTCCCTCTTGTTTGTGGATGATTGGGCTAGCATCCCAATGAATGTCATTGATCTTATTATTGGTAACTTGGGAGAGTATTTGTTGCTGCAGTAGCAATTTAGACAAATGCTACAGGAACTCACATGGTTGAAAATGCTACAGGAAGTTAAGGAAATGTTTTATGCGTGTTTTCAATTTCAATGTTTGTAATAAAGTCCTATGTGTGATGGCATAAATGGAGTAGTAATTCGATGAACTCTCCAAGTATAGCCACTTAGGACAATGTGTGTTTGTTTTCAGTGAGTCAGTTTTCTTTTAGTCAGAGTTTTGAGTGTTTAATAATTTAGCCAACTAAGCATTGGACAGCTACAGGAAGTTGGCGGCAGTTTTGGATTCCTCATGATTTGTAAAACGACTCTCTGTTCTTGATTTTTAATGACATTTCATCTTCCTACATCAGAGATAGGAAAGTATTGAAAAGGCAGATTTTTGGAATGTAATGAAGGTTATCGAATGCAGAAAAGAGGAATAGAAAGTTTGAAGTTTCTATTTTTTTGATGATTTTTCGAGTTGGATGTGTGATTTTTGTTTTCTTTCTAGAATTCGGGAGTCTCCATTCTAAGAATAAACTGATGTTCTAATTCCTGCATAATAGTACGTAATTTGTTTTATCTTGAATCCCATCTAAGTTTTCGGGTTTTGGATTTCATTACAGAGTGGTTGATTTACTGTATTGGTCAATGTGATTATATATTGTTTTGAGGGTCGTAATATTCCATGGAAGTCTTTTAGACTCTCTGTGATCTATTTTTTGGGATCGCAAAGGAGTTATGTATAATATGTTTTCGTTTTTCTTTTGTTTCCTTGTCTCTTTGATTCTTGCGCATGGCCACGCAAAATCCGTCTCTAAATCGGGTGAATGTGTTCATTTATTCACCGATATGTTAAATCTTATGATTGTATGTGATGGAGATAAGTATCAAATTGAAGCATGAAATTACAGTTTCGAGTCATATTAAAGAGGTTATCTTCACCTGCCAACTTGGGTTCAAGTTTTAATTTCAGATGCAAACATGCGGAGAGGAGTTGAACACAGTTATCGTTGATTAAGAAGGCAATCTGTGTTCTTTCTGATATTCAGTTTTACATTCGAAGGTGATAAGTCTATCTATGTTTTGCAATTACATTGTGGAAGAGTCGGGTCGGCCTAGGTTAATTTGAGGCAGAAAACAAATGTTGCTACAGGAGGTCAAGAAAGCTCCTATCACATGTCAAGGTTATGAGTTGTTAATAAGAGAATCAGTTGAATAGCAATCTGAGACAAGTTAGAATAGATCTTGGAAGATGTATGTGTCCCTTGAAGCAACTTAGTCGAGTGATTGATTTCCTCCTAAGTTTTCCAAGGTGAGGCTCTGCATAATTTGTGTTGATCATTCTAGAATGTTCGTATTTCTTGGATGACTTCCTGACAGAATTACTCCTTGGGCTTTTGATGATGAATAGGATTATTGATTCTCTTCCCAAAGTTAGATGCTACTCGATAAACAAATGTCCACTAGATTGTATTTGCTCTAGATAATTTCTTTATGACGCGGTTTGATAATTTTATCAGCACCGTATATCTTTCTCCTACATTCTTACTAATTCATTTTTACACTTGCAGTCTAGCTCTGATACCATGTTAGTTTTGTAGGATCAGTTTCTGCAAATGTAATAACACTAGCATTATTTTTGTGTGTTCCAAGTGCAGATTTGAATGTATATAAATAAGTAGAGGAGACATGTCTTTATGGTAAATTACAAGTTAATCACCAGTAGACAATATATTAACCATATCTGTATATAAAATTATGTGAGTTTGTCTAATTGATGATTAACCAATTGCAATAATGTTTAACCAATAACTATATAAGGATTATCTCTAGATCAATTCAATCCGACTAAAGCTACAACATTAACAACTTGAGCAATTTGATTATTCTAGGTAGCTTCTAGCTTTATTAGTTATTAATGTGTCATTAGTTATGCTAGCCAGTGGGAGAGTGGCATATTTGATGTGTCTTTTAAAACCAAGAATCCTATGCATTTGGGGTTCAACTGTTGACGAACAATAAATAAATATGGTAATTAATTAAATGAGATCTTTACCAATTGATGTAGTGGATATCTTAAAAAGTATTCACAAACTTAGAAATATGATCACTCAGAGCAATAGAGAGGTGCATGATGCAGAAGCATAACTTTTAAAGACCATAACTTTTGATCCAAGACACCAATTGAGCCCATTCTTTTTCATAAAGATCTCAAAGAGTTTGAGGTCAACATAACTTCATGCTCTCATTGAAAGTCATTTTCAAGCAATTTTGGGGGCCGAATTCAACTAAGGCTTCAAATTTTCATTTTGTATTTTATTTCATATTCTTCGAATTTTAGACTTGGTGTATTATCCAAGCATGAACTTGGATTGCAAGACACTCTTGAAACTTATTTGTACATATGAAGGATAGGGGATGGTTATTAAGTGATTTCTTCTTCAATCTAAGGTTGCTAAAAATATCAAGTTCGTTACTCTAGGTAGTTTCTACTTTTATTAGTTATTGATTGGTCATTAATTAAGCTAAATAGCAGGATACTGGCATATTTTTTTAATAAATCACAACTCCTATGTATTTTGGATTCAATCATTGAGGAATTATAAACAAGTGCAATATCTAATCCATTGAGATCCCAAAAAAAAAATTGCAAGGCAAATACTTCAAACCACCATACCAATTCGAGTGGTGGATTTATTAGAATATTCCCAAACATAGAAATGCTATCACTTAAAGGAAGAAGACAGAATGTGGTGTGGGAGAATAACTTTAAGAGACCATAACTTTTGACCTAGGAAACTAATTATGCCACAATATTTTTTGGAAAAATCTCAATGAGTTTGAGGTAGTCATAACCAGCATCCTGTGATTAAAGGTCATTTCGAGGTATTTTGACGCCTAACTTGGATATTTGAGACCTCAAATACAAATTTTAGTGTTTTACTTTAGAATTTTCAGGAATTAATATTTAATAGCTTTGTATTTGAGTGTCAGTTGCAAGTCACTCTCAAAATTTATTTGGACATATAGAGTCTCAGTCAAAATGACTATAGTCCCAATCTTAAATAAACACAATCATTTGTCTATCATTGCATAAATCACACAACAGTAAAACTCAAATGAGGAACCATAAAACAAATACACCAATAATTTACACCTTCAAATTAGTTTCTCATTCCTTTGGAAAAGCTTCCAAGATAACCTTTACAAACTGCTCATCTAATAGCTGCACACAGATTTACTATATACTATATTAATCCATCTTTCTCACATCTTTATATTATTTAACTAAAAATGTAATATTCTAAAAGACATCCATAACTTTTACAGTTTAATGGACTACCATGTTGGCGTAGTTGTCAGTGAATCTATCTGTAAATCAACTCAGATATGATCATTAGAACTGTTGGGGAGAATATATACTGACAATATCATTTGAAACTTCCTTGCAACCCGTTAGCCTGAGAAGGCTTCCTAGACCAAACATTTGCTGCAGATTGATCACTCAGTCCCCATTTTGTATGGCATGATAAGTAAAATGTAGGAAAGTTAGTTTTCATTTCCTGTATATCACCCAAGTTAAATTGTAATACTGATTTTAAAATGTAGATCATTAGGGCAAGGATATTTTTGAGTTATAACAGATTTATGATAATCTGGATATCATGTGATTTGACAAAGCAATGGAAGATCCAAATCTAAAGTTGTATTGCTCCTAAATTATTTTATCTGTAATTCTAGTGACCATAAAAGATCTTTGCTTTAAATTTCATATGCATTCCATGAATTGCTCAAACTGAAAGTATATAATTCTAATATATTTAAGAAGTAACTTTTGTGATCATAAAGACATTTCCAATAGATTTTATATGTATTCCATGAATCAATATAAACAGAGATGTAAAGAGTCAAAAGTGTTCAACAAATGCAAGAGGGTCTGATAAGCGATCTTTTCCTTCTAGAAAGTGGGAATAGCAAGTATATGTGTCCGATAATATAAGGCTTTGTACAAGTATATGAAAATAAAAAAGGAATGGCATCCTTAGAGTCAACTCTTCTTAAAAGAAAACTTCTTTTTAACATTTGTCTAAGTTTGTTGGAAGACTGGCTCCCATCTAACCAGTTCAGAAACTCATGCATACCAAACCAAGACTTTCCTACTTAGTAAAAGCAATTAAATTTACATGCCAATAAGCATTTTCAAATTTCATTTCAATAAAATATATACTATAACATTAAAAGTTATATTTTACGACATTTTGATTGACTACTTCTGACATATTCTTACACAAAAAGTTACTAAGGATATCTGTCATTGAATGTGTACAGGGCGACTTTAAAATTCAAATTTAATAGCCCTAAAAATCAGACAAAAGCGGAATTTAAATATATAAAGCATCTTTGTTGTATTTTTATTTTATTTTTATTTTTTTTGGTAGAACTTACTTGTAGCTTGCATTCTCAAAGAAATCTACACGTTTACTTATTCCCAACTCAACACATTTCATCTTTAAACCCAGCAACCTATCTTGATCTTCCTTATTTCGACAGCTTCCAACGAACTGAAGCCTTGGTACAATTTGAGTATCTGGATGATCCAGTGCTTCTAATTCTAGTCTTCTCACAGCAATAGCAAACGACTCCAGTTGAATACCATGGGCCTGGATTTTGTAAACCAAAATTACTTCAGGCAAACCATGGGAAACTCATTCAATCGGAAACTAATGAAGAATAAAAATTACGTATGTTTCAAAACTAGTGGCACTACAAGTGCACTTGAGGTTTTGCAGAAAAAGTTAAGGAATTTACCTTCTCTGGCCGAAATTGAGCAACTGATATAAAATTACGATCACTCTCCGATCTCTCTAAAGGAAGTTCCTGCATCATATGGCCGATATTTATTTCCCACTCACATCCTGATTGCAAATAAATTGATTTCCACCATGAGACTGCTATGAAGCAGTGTATGGATTAAATATACCATGAATATTTGTCTTTTTAGATCTCTACAGACTCTCTTGACTAGATCTATCAGAATCAAAAGCACTCTAACAAAAAAGTGCACTTGACCAAGAAGATACCAACATTTGAATCGAAAGTGAATGCCTAGGTTGAGAATGAACACAAAGTCCTCCAAACTGATATAATAAGGAAGAGAGTAATATGTTAGTGTTAAGAAATGTTTTTGGTTCGAGTTCAGGCTCAGGTAAAAGGATATCAAGGTGAAGCAAAGATATAGGTCCACACAAAATATATATAAAATACACAGATATATAAATATATTTAACCTAAAAACAAGAACCAAATTCAGATTATCACATGGCATACATGCAATAAACAAGACAACCATAAAAGTTCTTTAAAATCATATGTACCTGAATATTAAAAACTGTAAACTCCTTTGTGTGGACCCAAGATAAGTATAGGGTGGATCAGGTCAAAATTAGGAAATTTGTAAAAATGCATTTAGGAAACTATGGCCACCACATGGTCTTTTGAACACAGGAAGTTCCTCTTCGTGAGTAGATGTTTTTGGGGGGCAGTATTTCCTTTCAATAGATCTCATATGTCATGGCCTTTCTCTAGATGGCAATGCACTTAGTGATCCCAAAGAGGGATTTAAAGGACCCACTTAAGGAAAAGTGAAAAATTAATAAAGGCTAATTGATTGTACAAAAAGATAGAAGATGGTTGAGGCAGATGGTTAGTCAGGGCAATCTATATGTTTATCGTCACCACTTTGAATGGAATGAATGAATCCGCTATTCTGTGGACTTTTTAGCTTAGATAAATTATCTCGCAAATATAGGAAGAGAAACTTTTAAGTTGCAGATTTTTATAAACATTCTGATAACAGTAGTAAACATTTTAAAATACTGATGAACAAACAAGCATATAAATATATACTTAATTTGTTTGCTTCAAAGGGGTTGCGTAAATTAAATACACGATAAGATCAATATCACCGAGCCGTCCTCCGGCCAACCGCCCGAACACATTATAAAAGAATGTAGAGGCCCCCATAGGTAACATCGGAGACAAGACAATACTCGTACATGCCACCCTCCACCAACCACATTTTTTGAGTCCTCTATCAAGCATGCCAAATAGTTAAAAAAGCAATAACTTCTTGATAAGATGTTTATGTTGCTTAGAAGGGTCGAGAAAGTTGTTGATTTTGCTACTAAATTTTTGCTTCCAATATTTTAATTCGGAGAAGACCCGTAGGCCATATATTTTCATGTTCACGAAACACTTCCCAACAAAAGTTACAAACCATGATCATTTCATTCTGAAATATAACATTTAATTTTCAAGCCTCATTGTAAGCTATTTAAATTAATTAATTTAAGATTTAAACAAACCACACTAGGTTAGAAGATAATCGTACTTTGATATATATGTATATTTGTTTTACCGAAACTTTTTCCTGGTAAATGTTGGAAGATTTTTGCCTTAACTATAAGCTTAAAAAATTAATATTCCAAAAATTAATAATTTTAAAGAATTTAAAAATGAATATATTTTTTTAATTATACTGATTATACTAAGATAATTTTTTTAAAATATATGATAAGTTTTTTTTGTTTTGAAGATATGAAGCTAAAAGAAATTAAAATCCAAACTTGAGATGTATAAAATATATATATAGAATAATAATATTATAATGTTAATTAATATAATATATGGATTATATTAAACAAAAAGCCATATAATAAGTCAATTTAATCAATTTTAAATATATATATATATATATATATATATATATATATATATATATATATATATATATATATATATATTAAACAACTATTGGATGATGATAATAGTGTATTTGATGATACAAATAGTGAGAATTAGTGAGTCAAAAAAAGTTGAACTATCAAGTGAAAAAAGGGGTAAATTATCAAATATATTCACTTTAGAAAGAGAAAAAGAATAAGAGAAGGGAGAAGGAGAAGAAGCAACAAAATAAGGATTATTATTAGGACCAAAAAAATTTTATGGTTTAAATCTAAATGTTGCATTAAAGGTTTAATTAAGAACAATTTAAAATTTACAAACATCACAATATCAAACAATTTGAAAACATGTGACCAAAAAAAAACATAGAAATCCAGGAATAGAATTACCATGGTAAGATAAAATTTGGGGTTTAGGATTATAATTGAATTTAGCATAGAATTGGCAATAGGGTTCAACTAGAATTGAATATTAAGATACTTGAATATAAATTATACTAAAGATAGTGTTAGGGTAGGCTTCAATAAGAATTAGAATAAGGGTTAATATTATGATTAGAGTTAATCTGTCATATTATATACTCTAATATATTTAACATATAACGATTATCGGTGTAACCATTGCACCTCCTTTTGGTGCTAGTGCTAGTTTTAGCGTATAAACATGAATTAAATTCAGATTATCACATAGCATACATGCAATAAACAAAACAACCATAAAAGTTTTTTAAAATCATATGTCCCTGAATATTAAAAACTGTAAACTCCTTTGTGTGGACCCAAGGGCCATATTAGTGGGATAGAATTGTTAGAAAAAATAGATGTAAATGACAATAAGATAAGATAAATTTATTAATCTCCAACAAAAGACCAATAAAAGGGTCCAAGGGATTCTAGATACAAAGCAAGACAGCCACAGAAGGAGCACCAAACATACGAAGCTTAAATCAACTATGAATCAGTTATAACAGTTTTTACCAAATGGCAATTAAATCAGCTACAACAATGAAAGTACTGAAGACAAAAATTAGCACATAACACATCACTTGACATGGAGAAACCCATTTGAGAAAATAATCCATTAAAGATGAGATGAATAGCTTGTATTATCAACAAATAAGTGATACAATACAACACTCCTAAGTTTTCAATCCAACAGCCCTACCCCTACAAAAAGCTTGATGAAAAGTCACTCCAAGCACTTGTTTTTATAGGAAAATAATGCAACCATGAAGAATGGCATCCAAGATTGAAAACCCAATGTCCCCCACCTTGTAATCATCACTTTGTAGCTCATAATGACTTATGTATTTTCTCACAGCTGTCCTATGGCATCTTCCATGCATGGAAACCTGGGGACCAAAATAGCAAAGATTTTGCCACATGTTGTCATACTGATCATAAAATCTTACGAAAGGTGTCACAGCTGTCATAGATGCTTCTACAACTTATGATGGATGCAATAACACCCAAAAATAGTAGATTCCTATGGTGGACATCTAGGTTGTTCAACTTCACCATTACTCTGTTACCATTTTGCATGTCTAGTGAAAGTAACTCAGTAACTCCCTACCAAACTTGCATGGATGTGGTTATGGATAGATTTTCGGATACAAATACGGTCATTTTTCAAGACTTCCAATATGGATACAGCTGGATACAACATTAATATTATGCTATGTAATTGGTAAAGAATTAGATATATTAACAAAATGATCGAGAGATTAGTATAAAGAATTTTACAAATGTACAAAATAGGAAGTTTCTACTTGGACACTTAAGAAGATCAACTAATTGATCTTATCTAACTAATTACATTATATATAAAAGATGGCCATTAAAGTAATAAAGTAATATTATTCTAATACCCTTCCTTAATGGTCAATCTATCCACAACACTAAGTTGTCCCCTGAATTTAACAAACTTATTTGGACCAAGAGGCTTGGTGAGAATGTCTATAGTCTAATCCATTTTTAGAACATTCTATTGTATTATCTTAAAATGGAAGCACCATCATTTATGACCTTTTGGCTCTTGCCTTTTAGTGATCTTATGGACCATGGATGGATTGATGCTCAATCCCGCTTTTGTGCAATTTTTGAGACCTCAAGGTTAGCCCTTTTTGGGTAACCCTGGAATAGGACAACCCAAGTTGACCTGTTCCCAAGGGACTTTAGGTCCCAAGATCAATTTTGTCTCAGGGTTGCAAATTCGAAAATCGGATGACCCCGTTGGCTTACTTTGTTTTCGCATCTGAAAACTAGTGTAAAAGGAAGCCTTAGCACCTCGTTTTTACATCCACAACAATCATGATCACATGTACACACAATTACTAGCACTCAAGCAAGAAAATTTTCCTAAGGCATTTCAAGAATTTTGTTGGGCGGATATTTTGCAAATGACAATTATACAAACTCCCTTGCAAAATATTGTTACCAACCACAATGTGTAAGATAGAGTCTCTCCTAGCTTAAAGGGAAGGCTCACGCTTCTCAATGTTCCTTGAATCAACTCAAGTTAAGCAAGAAGTTTAGAGGTACTTTTTAAGGGTCTTACTAATATTCTTTCCTCTTATTTTAGGAATGAATCCACTTACTTGCAGAACGGGTAATGGGCAAGATGGACCTCTTAACTACACTTTATCTCAAAATTATACTGTGATACCAATAAACCCACACCAACTCACAGGCTGATTGAAAGCATATTGGTTTAGATCTGTGTCTACTTTCTACCCTATAATAATAAAATATGAAGTTCATAGACTCCTATGCAATTCTTCAATGGTAAATCTCTACTATTGGGGCACACAAACTTCCAGAAGTAGGTGATTTCTAAACTATAATCCTATAAGCTATTTTAGTTCACAGACATGAAAGTAACTTAATTCTAATAACCTGCATGACTACGAGGCAACAATACAAGCTATAGTCACGGCTTCTAGTTTGCATCACAACCATCACTCTAAGTAACAGCTTCGAAAAAAATCGTTCTCATACTCCGTTTGCTCCAAATATATACAAGATTAACATGAATTAAAGATAGCAAACACAAATTGCAATCACAACTTCCAATTTGATCTACCACAATAGCTTCTAGACATGGCTTTGAAACAAACTACTCTTTAGATTCACTTTTCTTCCAAATTGTACAATAAATCACAATTGTGTTGGCACAAAAATGGCAAAGCTCTCTTGCATATAAAAAAGATGATTATTTACAATGAAAGGCACTCCTTTATATAGGAAAAAGTGTGAGAGAAAAATGGAGAAAAAGGTGGGAGAAACTCAACCACCTTGACTAAGTCAAATGTAATGATCCGAACCACACAACTGCTCTTAACAATCTTAAAACTCGTACAAGATTCTAGAGGACAGTACAATACAACTAGAATTTGGAGTGCGGATGCCAATTTGGAACAAAATAGACAATATGGAGGTCGTATGGTGTCTGAGTGATAGTACGGAATGATTGTTGGAGATGTGTCATACACCAAGGGAGTGAAGGTCGTACAACATCGAGAAGCTCGTACAGTGGGCAGTATGGTCCGTATGGTAGGTAGTCATACGAAAAGGGGGCACAATGGTCGTAGGGAGAAGGATGGAAACTTAGGCCGTATGGTAGATGCCAAGTAGGGTCTTATGGTGATGCAAAACAGGGTCGTACGGTGATTTCCCAGAGGGTTATGCAGTGTGTGGTGAGCTGTATGGTATGGGTGGATGTGTCCAATGCTGTGGTATGGGTGAAATCAAGTGTTGGGAAATGATCGAATCACTTAATATAACCAAGATAAAACTCGAACAAGAAATGGAGAGTGAACACAAACATTCAATTAATATTCGCAAGATGATGGTGCTCCGATTTGCCAGATCCGAGTGAAGTATTACAAGCAACAATGAAATAGGGTGAGGGTTGAATCCCGCCAAAATAGCACGAGCCAAATAGGGAAGATCTTCCACTTCCAAAATGGCAAACAATCCAAAACTCCAACAGGAATTCATAGTACATAGAAATAATCCAAAAAGCACACCTAATGACTACCTATAAGCCGTGCTTAAATACCCGTCGAGGAAAACTTTTTGAGGGTGTACAAAGATAGCCGATGGCGACACAAACCACGAAAACAAAATAAAAATGGGTCCGAGATACATTAAATCAATCGGCCCATTACAATGGTTTGATAAAAATGAATTATTTTATAACAGGAACATTACAGTCCTCCCGTCCTAAATTTTGCTTGACCTCAAGCAAATGCAATGCCGGGTGCTGGAGAATGTGCTCGCCCTCCCACATTGCATCATCCAATAGCAAGTGTTTCCAATGCACCAGATATTCCTTCACCGTGCGGTTCCACAGAGTCTTCTCACGTAATTTGATGTTCTCGGCTGGTTCCAATATGAGCTTTCCTTCTTCACTGAGTGGTGGAAGGTTTGTGGCTACCGTGACATTCTGCCCTACAACCTTCTTCAGGCATGAAACATGGAAGACGTTATGAATACAGCTTCTCTCCGAAAGTTCTAGCTCATACGCGACTTCAACAATGCGACAAACTACACGATAGGGGCCATAAAATCAAGGCTTCAATTTTTCTTTTCCCTTTTCCTTCAATGAGGATTGTCGATATGGCTGGAGCTGGAGATGGACCAAATCCTGTACTTCGAAACTCCTCTCCATTCTGTGTCTTTCGGCATACATCTTCTGTTGACTTTGTGCCCACTGTAGGTTTTCCTTCAAGCATCTCAATATGTCATGTCCCTCCTGAAGCCAATCCCTTGCCCTTGGTGCGCGGCTATCACCCAGAACTATGTCGATGAAGGAAAGGGGTTTGTACCCGTACAGAGCTTTGAATGGTGCCATTCCGATGGACATCTACTACGTGGTATTGTAGCAATATTCCCCTAGATGTATTCATTTGACCCACGCCCGTTGTTGTGCCGAAACGTAGTTCTTAAGATAAACTTCGAGCCACTTGTTCACAATCTTCGTTTGTCTATCTGTCTGTGGGTGGTAACTAGTACTTAGTGACAATTTCATCCCTACCATCCGAAACAATTCTGTCCAAAAGATACTGATGAATTGCCCATCCTGATCACTAAAAATGTTTCGGGGTAATGCGTGCAGGCGAAAGACATCTCTAAAAAACAAATCGGCAACTTGTGCGGCCTGAAAATCTGAGGGGATGGTGAAGAAGTGTGCATACTTTGTCAATCTATCAACCACCACAAAAATGCAATCATTGTCGTTCACATTGGAAAGCCCTGTTATGAAATACATTGAGATACTTTCCCACTTATGTTTTAGAATCAGCAAAGGTTGCAGTAACCCGGCAGGTAGAGTATGTTTAGATTTGTTCTACTGGCAGACCGCACACTTTCTTACATACTACAACACATCCCCTTTAAGTCCTTTCCATGAAAACCTCTCCCAGAGACTTCTGTAAGTTTTGAGGAAACTCAGGTGTCCTGCCAAGGGTGAGTCGTGTACTCCCTTAAAGATTTTCTACTTCAATTTGGATTTTCGCACTAAAAATATCCGATTCTTATAGTAGATGATGTCATCCACCACTCTGTACCTATCATCCTGAGTGTTGCCATCCATTAGTTCACAGGAAAATGTGTTTTTAGAGTACTCTACCAACAGATGTGCCTTCTAGTCAGCTAAAATTTGGTTTAGTGAGCAGATGGTGGGTCTCCTGGACAAGGCATCTACAACCACATTGTTCTTCTCTTTCACATACTCAATGTCAAAATCAAAAGCCTGAACCTTGCTTACCCATTTTTGTTGCCTCTCGTTCAAGTCCCGTTGCTCCAGAAAATATCTCAAACTATTGTGAACCGTATGGATGACAAACTTGGCACCTACCAGATACTACCAGAACTTGGTCCGTGCATGTACGATAGCCAACATCTTTGTCGTAGATGGGATATAGATGTTTTGTTTGCGTAAGCTTCCTACTCTCATAAGCTATGGGGTGTCTATCTTGCATCAATACCGCGCCAATGCCTTCTCCGAACGTGTCGCACTCCAAAATGAACAGTCGAGAGAAATCAAGTAATGCAAGTACAGGACAAGTGCTCATTGCCTCTTTCAGCTTATTAAAAGTGAGTTGAGCCTTTTCATTCCACTGGAAAGACCCCTTCCTTGTCAAATCCATTAAGGGTGCACTAAGCTAGGAGAATCTTTTAATGAACCTCTGGTAATAACTACACAGTCTGAAAAATCCTCGCAATTCCAAGAGTGATTTTGGGGAAGGCCAATCAAGGATAGCTTGAATCTTCTCCTGATGAACTTGAGCTCCATATTTATTAACAACATGCCCCAAGTACAATATTTCTATCATACTGAATTCACACCTTGATTGCTTGGCAAACAAAGACTGTTCCTCCATGATCCTTAGGACTTCATCCAGATACTTCAAGTGCTCCTCCCATGTCCTGCTATAAATAAGATCATCAAAAAATACCAATAAGTACTTACGCAACTGTTTGTTGAAGATGCGATTCATGCATGATTGAAATGTAGCAAGTGCATTTGTCAATCAAAATGGCATGACCAGAAACTCATAATGCCCGTAGTGACAACGAAAAGCCGTCTTTTCTACGTCTTCCTCCCTCATGCGGATCTGATGGTATCCGGAACAAAGATTTATTTTTGAAAAGTAGACTGCACCATGTAATTCATCCAGCAACTCATCTATCCTTGGAATGGGATATCTATTCTTTATTGTTTTTTTGTTAAATGCACGGTAGTCCACACAAATTTGCATCGTCTCGTCCTTTTTGACCAATACCACCGATGATGCGAAAGGGCTAGAATTGGGATGGATCCATCCTTTCTCTAGCAGTTCCTAAATCGTCTATTCAATCTCATCTTTGAACTTCTTCAGATGGCGATACAGTGTGGTTATGATCGGTTTCACTCCTGCTTCCAACTCGATTGTATATTCGAACCCTCGATGCGGTGGTATGCCGGCAGGAATGTCTAAAAACACTTTATCATGGTTGCTCAAAATCTTCTGAAGATCATCATCCTGGAGAGGTGTCTACTGCCCCTTTATAGGTTCTGTCGAAACAAAACAATGCGCGGCCTAGGCAACGTCGTCACACTGGAAAATTGCCTCTATCCGATGCACAAAAGCTTCCTTCAAATCCTCATTTGCCATTCCGCAGAGAACAACCTTCTTTCCATTGACAACGGAAGTGAAATCCATCCGTTTGAAACTTTGAGTGTATTTATCAAGTGTCTCCATCTACTGTATGCCTAGAATAACCTCCATGTCATCAAAGTCCACTATGAAGAAATCCTCAGTCACAATGTGATTCACCATTGTGATACTTAGCTGAGGAACAAGGTGTGTGCACGGCAGAAGAGTCCCTCTGGCAACCTTGACCTAAAATCTTGTGTACGTCTCTATAGGTAGACCTCTTCGCTTCACCAGAGATGAGTTTATGAAATTTAGAGTGGCTTCGCTATCCAGCATCATCATAAGCTTTTTTCCTTGAAGGGTACCCCGTACACGAAAAATTGTGCACCTCGGGCTACTAGCTAGGGCAATAGTTGCTTCGGGCCGTACCAAAGCTGCAATTCTTTCCGTACGAGTCAAACTAACCATGTCGGTGTCGTCGCGATGTTGGTTGTCTTCAGTGTGCATTCCTCCTGTTCATCCTCATCATCGGACACAACCTCAATGTAGTGTATTTTTCCTTTTCCGAGGCATCTATGGCCAGGTTCCCATGGTCCCTTGCAGTTGAAACATAGTTTCTTCCTTCGGAGTTCCTGTCTGGTAGCTTCATCCAATGACGACTTCCTCGGTGAAGGTTTATTATCTTTGTCCCTTGGAAACGCGAGTGGCTTGGGGGTGTGAGTAACTTCAAGAGGATGATGTCGATGATGATGCCATGCTCCATGCCTTCTTAATAGCCTCCGATAGGGTGGCAAGATTGAACCCTTCTACCCAACCTTTCAATGGTTCTTTCAGTCCGTCCATGAAGAGCACTATCCGTCTTCTTTCAGAAATGTCCGTGACCAACACAGAAAGATTCTAAAATTCCACAATGTATTGGTCGACCGATCCAATTTGCCTCAATTGCACCAAATATTTGAAATTGACTTCGGGATCTTTACCATCAAATCAATCTATCAATCTCTCAGTGAATTCTGCATAAGTAGTTATTTGATCATGCCCTAGTGTGATGGTGTCGTGATGCCACTATTCATGCGCAACTCCCTCCAAGTGCAGCGCCGCAAATTTGATTGCTTCTTCTAGCATAGGATTCAGCTGGAAGCAAGTATCGGCAGTCATTACCCACGCTTGCACAAATATGTATCTGGATCCGTCAAATGGAGACAGATTTACTTTTACTCAATTTTCTTATGAGATCATTGTTAAAATATCCTTGGTTTTCGCCTCTCGAATATCTTTCTAAGATCCGCATAACCTTACTAGGATATATCCTCCTCAAAATTTGCATTATTCCAATCTTCTCTTAGTTGTTCTTGCATCTCTTCAAAGGTTGGTTATTTCCCTCCGTGTGGTGCCTGAAAAGACGGCATGGAAGGTCAAAAGCGTGCTGGATGAGGGTTTGTTTTACCCGACACTGAATCCACACTGTAACCATTTTGTTCTCTGAATATTTTATTGTCTGCCAACTTCTTGAGAGTCTCTTCCATGAGTCACTGAGTATCGGTGATCTATGCCTGATTCTTTGCAAGTTCTCTCAGTACTGCTATGAGTTCGGCAGTTGTTGGTTCTGGTTCCGCAACCATTCTATCAATGGAATGGGTTCTTTGTCTCTTCCGACTATAAATTCTCATTCACCGTTCACAGGTTGGCAAGATCGAAGCGCTCTGATACCACTATAATGATCTGAACCACGTAACTGCTCTTAACAATCTTAAAACCAATACAAGATTCTGGAGGACAGTACGGTACAACTGGAATTTGGAGTGCGGATGCCAATTTGGAACATAATAGACAATATGGAGGCCGTATAGTGTCTAAGTGATAGTACGGAATGATGGTTGGAGATGTGGCATACACCAAGGGAGAGAAGGCCATATGGTGTCAAGAAGCTCATATTGTGGGCAGTATGGTCTGTACGGTAGGCAGTCGTACGGGAAGGGGGCACAATGGTCGTACGGAGAAGGGTGGACACAATGGTCGTACGATTAGGCCGTATGGTGGATGCCAAGCAAGGTCGTACAATGATGTAAAACAGGATTGTACGATGATTTCCCAGAGGGTTATGCAGTGTGTGGTGAGTTGTATGGTATGGGTGGATGTGTCCAATGCTATGGTATGGGTGAAATCAAGTGTTGGGAAATGATCGAATCACTTAATATAACCAAGATAAAACTCGAACAAAAAATGGAGAGTGAACACAAACATTCAATTAATATTCGCAAGATGATGGTGCTCCGATTTGCCAGATCCAAGCGAAGTATTACAAGGGACAACGGAATAGAGTGAGGGTTGAATCCCACCAAAACTGCACGAGCCAAATAGGGAAGATCTTCCACCTCCGAAATGGCGAACAATCCAAAACTCCAACAAGAATTCGTAGTACATATAAATAATCCAAAAAGCATACCTAATGACTACCTATAAGCCGTGCTTAAATACCCGTCAGGGAAAACTTTCCGAGGGTGTACAAAGATAGCCAACGGTGACACAAACTACGGAAACAAAATAAAAATGGGTCCGAGATACATTAAATCAATCGGCCTGTTACAATGGTTTGATAAAAATAATTTATTTTATAACGGGAACATTACATCAAATAAGAAAGAAGATTTATTGGATTACATAACTTAAGGTACATGTAATTGAGTTACATACGCATGGATTACATGCAGCCTATCTTCTAAAACTACAAAGCTGAAATTACTTAAACAAACTTGAAGAAAAAGCTGAAAATGTTGAATCAATCTTACATATTGTCAAAAAAAGTCTTGTATTTTGTAATACAATCACAGAGCATTGGAGGATCTAAAATTCCCATCTTCTATGCAATTGCATTCACCTTGATTGCAATGGTGTGACACTTTTTGACAATATGGTAGTTTTCAGCAATAGAATCCCACAGGTGTTTCACTGAAAACTTCTAAGTTGAAAACCTATTCATCACATGTACCCTGAAATCATCTGACTCAAATTCAGCAATGACCATGTCAGTGAATTCTGAAGTCATGTCTTCCTCTCTCACCAAATTATCATCCTCAATGAATACCTTGCAACTCATCTTCCTTAGATCATTCATGATGTCAGTTTCCACAGTATTGCAACTTCTAAGGTCTTCTTGTACCTCTATTACCAGCCTTTCAATTGCTCGCACTTTATGACCCATTAGCCCTTGGTATTCATAGAACATTTCTGTAAATGGGATTATATCATATATGACCAAGATATTTAGGTTAGTTTCTAACATTTTATCCCATATGCTCAAATCTTCATCCAAGGTTTTTAGTTCTTAGTTGAAGGAAGAATGCATATTATTGAGTCTTTCTTCGGTGCCCCTGAGACGTTCAAGAACTTTAAGCATGCATTTAATGGACTAAACTCCCTCTGTGATGATTTGTTCAAACCAAGCCTTTGTTGCTTCAGCTCTCCAATTCACCAATTTTGAATGTGGTGTGGTGGCAACAGATTGTGAAGATTGTTGACGAATGATCTCATGAAGGCAAGTATTCTCCAACTTGAGTTGGTTCTTCTTCTCCCAAAGTTCATCGTTTCTTTTGGACAAGGCGGAAATTGCATCTTGTGCATCTTGTTGGTATCCCACACGCAACTGTCTTCCAAGTTCAATTTTTGTGAACTTGTAATCTAAGCAATGAAGCTCTTTGGGTGGCTTTCCACTAAAGGTTATGCTGATTCAGCATACTTGATTTTCTCAGAATCAACTAGGATTCATGAGACAACCTTTGACTTACGTACTAGAAGTTTGGATTTGTTCTTCTTTAGAAAAAGATTATTTGGTGGTAGCTCAATCGTCCTCCTCTCCACAATAATATTGCCTAACCATGCTGGCAAGGCTGAAATCTTTTCCTCAGTTGACACTAGGATAGTGGCTATGGCAAACATTGATCTTGATTGTATCTTTGTTGTCATAGTGCATGCCTCTATTTGCATAGCTGAAACCACGAGTGTTCTCTGTGATGATTTTGACATGAACACTTCGAACCCTGTAGCTGAGTTATCAAGTTGGGAAACTTGTCCCTCTATTAGAGCTGAAAGAGTAGAGAAAGCTTCAAAGACATTCACCAAGCTTTCACATTATTCCATGGTGAGAACAAGAGGAGTTGCAGAAGACATAGGCAATGCTGAAGTATTCACTTCGGAAATAGGAAAGGTGGGTGTGAACACTGTAGAGAAAGAATCCACATCATTATCTATTGCAGCCAAGAACCATCCATATGGAATGGATGTTTCTTAGTCATTTGGCTGATGCGGGGGAGAAAAGATCATTACTTCTTCCTCATCTAATTCTTGCACTTCGAGAGGAGCTAGAGAAGAACGTGATTTTGGAATGACAACCTTTACTCCCTTGAGTCTCAGTTTGAAACCCTTCTCTGGTTCTAAAGTGGATGAAGCGTCTTTCTTCTTACCTTCAACATGAGATTTCCTGCCCATAGGACTGAAATGGTTGCAATGTACACCTGCTTTCAGCTTGATTCTCTTTAGACCTTTTCCTTTTAGCCATGAATTTGTATTCATCAAAATGGCTTGAAATTGGTAAAAAATTGAAGCCAATTCTTTCTGCTGCCACTAGATGGAAGTAGGAAGAAGCTTCTCAATCTGACTTGTGAAATTCTAGGTCTACGATCATGTTGTCATCTTCAACCCCTTCTAGAATAGGGATTAAGTTGAGATCTATGATCTGTTGCAAATTAAGCCAGCAATAGTCCAATCTAGCCACATCTACTTCACTTCGAAGATCTATCCAAACATCCTCCATGTGGTAAACACGGGTGAATGCCCTCTTCATTTTTGAATTCGTGCCCCTATAGTCAAAATCCACCATGGATTTGAACTTCTTCAATGTAATTAGCTGAAGTCTGGATTCCATGGCCTTGGCTTTGTACACTGTGGTCAAGGAATACTTGCCTATCTGAAGAGTATTAGTAGAGGAAATCCCCAAGTCTTGGCTTGTGTTGAGTGGTTTGATATACCTGTACTGCCATGAGTTGTCTCACGAATTCCATGAGGATTATCCTAACAGTAGGATACCACGGTAAAGTGTACAGTTCACCTTCGAAGCAGCCAACTCTCATGTAGGTGAAAGTTGAAAACTGTAGGAATAAGCATACATATTGACTCACTTCTTCCCATGCTTCATCTGACACCCTCTTTGTTGCCAATTCTTTGTCAAAACTACACTTGAAATACCCATAGAAGGTATCATGTACCCTTTTGTAATGGTACTTACTCTATGTGAGAATGAGCTACTCAGAATAGCTCTAGATAGGAACTAGGGCCCTGTCTCCCTTGGTAGAGAGTCCTGAGAATGTCCCCATAGTTGCAGCAATGTAAACCAAGTAAGAATTCGTGTAGAATGAGAAAGACCTCCTCACATGAACCAATTGTTCACATATTGTTGTACTTAGGATATCCCTCCAATGGATGGATTCTCTCCTTTCAAAAATCTGGTATATGAGCTAATACATCCATGCCTCAAAGTGATTGGATTTCTTGAGGCCACAAACTCTGCTCAAAAGAGTGATCAAGTCATTGACTTCTTGGGAGAAATCAAAACCTATATATTGCCTTAGGCCATCTAGAGAAATTTGTTGTTTTGTTCATCAACCATTTATCATTAGAGTGTCTGAGGTAATCATTCATGTTCCCATTCCATAGCTACAAGAAATTTCTTTAGTCGGATCTAGGCACTTCGGACTTTCAGGAACTTTGAAAATCTTCTCTATCAC
Organism: Cupressus sempervirens; assembly: GCA_028749045.1. Taxonomy (NCBI): domain Eukaryota; kingdom Viridiplantae; phylum Streptophyta; class Pinopsida; order Cupressales; family Cupressaceae; genus Cupressus; species Cupressus sempervirens. Next base: position 33,470,687 of record CM053792.1, read on the forward strand.
ATTTGAATGTAGGCTAAAAACAAACTTCCCATTTATGCATTTTTGACCGTTCTTGATTTGGCATCAAAATGGTTTGCACATTCTTGTACAAATTGAGGCTCCAGGGCTGCAATGGGAAAGGTACGGACCAAGTGAATGTAACTTCGCTTGATCCACAACATGTCTTGCTGGGAAGACATCTCAATCCTCTATAAGAAATCTGCCATGTCAACATGACCAATCTCCGTGTCCGTAATCTCATCAAAGGAGGATGAAACCTGAGATGGAGTACTATGTGCTAGTTTCATATCATATTGATATTTCATTTTTCCTTTGCCTTTCAAAGGTGCAGATTTTCCGGGCATATTTTGAGCTGCAACGTGAAAGTTCCAAATGGTGAAAACATCATTTGATGGGATTGGATCCATGAAATATATGGGATTTGAGTTACAAAGACAGATCTATGAAATATAAGTGTGAGAAGTACAAAATAGATACATATTGAACAATTTAGAAGACTGGAAATGGTTGGACCAGCTTGTATTTTGGGCAAAAATGGCCAAAATTGGGTTGTACAAGGTGGATTGAATGTAGGAAAAATAGGGCTTTTGTTTTTAAATGGCTAAGAATGCAAGTTGGGAGAGTATGAATGAAAGTTTTAGAGATAGATTTACATGTGGTGAAAACACATAAATGTGCAATTGGGTTTTAGAGATCCAATTACACATTTGGGAAATGTGGAGTCTGGATGAATTTTCGAAATGGATTGGATATGGAAGATAAAGGCATGAAGGGTACTTGCATTCTTTTGGTGAAAATTCCAACTTTTCTTCTCAAACAAACTAAAAACAAACAACGACAACAAGCAACAACAAGCAACCGAAGTATATACAAAAACAAAAAAACAAAAAATAAGAACAAACCTTTTGCTTTGACTCGATTTGATAAGTTTCAACACTTCAAACTTGCATGCAAATTGGTTTTTTGGGATGAAGAACCTTTTGCATTTGCAAAGAATGAGAGTTTTCAACTTATTTAATAACTTGGAACAAAAATCTAGGGCTGCATTTAAACAAATGGAAGACAGAGAAATCGAATGCAATAAATAAGCAAAATGATCAAGAAATGCAATCAAAACCGAAATCTTACACTTACTTCAAGAGCAAAGAATAAATCTTGGAGCAAGAAGTTGGAATGAAACTCTCCTTCAAAATCAGGTTTTTGAAACATGTTTACATGTGTAGATCAAATGCCTTTGAAAAATTCAACTCTAGTCCTAAATCGCACTTTCCATGTGCAAATGCATGTGCTGATGCAAATGTGTTTGAAATGCCCTTACAAATGCAGATCGCACTTCTCCAAGTGCTTTACATGTTTGAAAAAGTCTCTCCAAAGGCAAATTGAGGTTTGTAAAGGCAAATGCATGTGCTCGAAAGTGCAGCAAATGTGTTTGCCAATGCTTCTTCCTCCAAATGCCCAAGAGAAACGCACTTTGTTAAGTGCTTTACATGTGTAAAAATGGAGAGTTTGAATAGATTGGGCTTTTCCAGCCTCTAGACATGTAACCTTTTTGCCTAGAACTCCCTGTTAAATTCCAAGGATCGCTGCAAATGTACTGAACATTGCCATATTCTTGGTATGTGTGTTCCAAATGGTAGCAACCTCTTATTTATAATGAGAAAAGGATAAGAAGAGATATGTCCCTTCATGGGACATATATAGATAGATAGATAGATATCGTTCAAGTTGGTGAAAGACTAAGCCAAGATTGGGCAACCTTGGATCAGGTTGGACTCACTAACTCTTAGATCCCAAGGGGATGCAGAGCCCTACTATCTAGTCGGGCAATCCCGAGCCAGTGGTTTGGGAGGCTCAGTCTCAGCTTGGTCCAATCCCCTCCGGCATCACAGTTGGTTTAGTACTTGAATTATATATATATATATATATATATATATATATATATATATATATATATATATATATATATATATATATATATATATATATAATATTTCATATATAATTATTAATAGGTTTATTCGACATAAGCTACCAAACATCAACACTCCCTCTTAGCTAGGGAGGATAAACACGCGTATTACCTCAAAGTAATTAAGGATATCTTTAATCAGAAGATATCCATCATTTTGATATCACATTTGATATCAAGAGTATTGGTCTACCAGAATATCAACATGTGATATTCACCAAATACTCAAGAAGGTTTGATATCACATCTGATATCATGAGTATTGGTCTCCCAGAATACATGATATTCAGCAATTACTCAAAAGTGTTTGATATCACATCTGATATCATGAGTGTTGGCCTCCCAGAATATCAATGATATTCACCAAATACTCTTTGAGTAATGGCCTTCCAGAATGTTGATATGCAAGATATTCACCAAATACTATGAGTAATAGCTTTCCAAAATATCAAGTCGTGTGATATTCACCAAGAACTTTGTGAGTAATGGCCTTCCAAAACATCAAGACGCGTGATATTCACCAAGAACTCTATGTAATGGCCGTCCAAAATATCAATATGTATAACATTCACCATGTACTCGAAAAAATGTTTATAAGGTATGTGCCCATGCATTCTCATACTGCTTACCATATAAACATCCACCATGCAAACTATAATCTATCATGATCTACATAGGCATCATAAGATATCGTATCATAATAGAAAATTAAGTTATTGTAAGATCGTCACCTTTCAATAACTTTTGTAAATACAAGTGATGATCATTTGGAAGTGGTCACTTCCTCATGATGTACACAAGGGATAGGCCCATTAAGATCATACAATTATGAGGTATATTCATGAATTACAATCCTCTTGACTTCTACAATTTATTGATCATTGGACAATCCATCTCAACATGGTTTACTCCCTCTAAATCAATATGACTGAGATCACCAAAGGTTGACTAAATCATATCCTCTATCTTCTCCTTCAGACGGATGTGTCAAACTCCCACTGAACATTAATCTTCAAAGCTCCTTTACCTTTGAAGAAGTGCCAAACTACCTCTGAATCTGATATCAATACTCCTTTTCCTACAAGAACATTCTCGGAAAAGATCAAGGCAAATAATTCTTATAGTACAATTTTGAATGTTAACAATAATTAAAAAGTTGGTAATTTAACTCATTATTTTACGTTTTCAATAACATAATACGTAATGATGTATAGAAGTCAAAATATAAATATACTTCATCTTTAACTCTCATAATGAATCTCTTTATGTTTAACAAACATTATATCGAATTATTAAATACAATATTTAATTAATTATATATGTATCAATATATATACAAATATATATCTATATATGTGTGTGTTTGTGTCTATATATATATATATATATATATATATATATATATATATATATATATATATATATATATATATATATATATATATATATATTATTGAATATGTATCTTTTCAACTATAACATCTCATATGATATGGATATAGAAACAAATAATAAAATAAAAAACCACAAAACCATATCATATTAATAATACAAGACTTTAAATATATATTTCATAACAATATGAAAAATAACCTTGATTAATTTACCATCATACTTACCTCAACAAATTGTCCTCATTATTTGGTAGGATCTCTTGTTGGATGGCGTCCCTTTATTGTTCAATACCATGTAGATTAAGAGGGTCGTATTAATAAAGCGTTCCATTTTTGAAAAATATAATTTGTTCTCATATTTGAAACGTCTTTCTACTTGCTTGATGGAATACATCATTTGAGGTTGTGATTCGTAGAGGTTGAGGTCTGATTGTTCTATCCGTTTGTAGGTATGCCACATACCCCTTAATACTTCGGCCGTTGCATTCTTTTGTTCAGTCTGTGCTGGTGTGGCTTCTCCTTTGATGGTAGTGTATATGTGTATCACCACCAATACCAATTCCTTTTGGCCTTCGATGGCACTCACCTAATGTATTCATTTACAAGCGGTAGTGATATTTTGACATTGTTTCATTATGGCTCTGTTTGCTTTAGTGTGGTGTGGACCCCATCAAATCTTCAATTTAACTTCCGTGCACCTTTAATAGCACAAGGCTCAAGTGCAATACTATGTTGGTGTATTCTCCACACTAATACGTCACATGGAATTATGGTCCTTGGAAGTTTAACCGTTCGTTTCCGAAGATGACGTTCTACTAGGGTGTGGTTATATTGATGCTAGCACATCCTATCACCTTCGATCCTTCTTAAAATAATATGCAGACCTTGACTTGCCCGATGATGAGTGTGATAGTAATCTCCTTCAAGAATCAATACTTTTACAGACAAACTCTCTTGGTGCAAATGTTTCCTTCCCAGGCTGTTGGCAGCGGATCAAAAAGATGCGATGTTTCCTCTCCAATTCAAGGTAACTACTGCCGTGTTAGGGTGACTATCATAAGCAACAGAAGTAATGCAAACAACTGCCGTGAGCAACACAAGTGACATTTGTGTCCACAAATGCCTTGGTACAACTGTATTTAGCAGAACTTAACTCCATCGGAAATACATCTTTCTCTGTTGAGATTAAATAACATCATTTGAGCTAGGGGAATTGATCTGCTGGGAAATTTGACTGCCATGATAGCTCTTAGCAGAATCTTCTATATCCAAAATAATTCCTTTATGAATAATTTCATTATTCCTTTCTGGCTTTCTTAGATCTGCAGCAAACTCTGATACCATGTTAAATTTCGAGGATCGCTGCAAATGTATTAAGCACTGCCATATTCTTGGTATGCGTGTTCCAAATGGTAGCGACCTCTTATTTATAATGAGAAAAGGATAAGAGGAAACATGTCCCTTCATGGGACATATATATATATAATTAGTTTTTCTTATATAATAATAAACTTATATATAAATTACATCTCATATATAATTAGATATAGGTTTATCTGACAAAAGCTACCAAACATCAACACTCCCAAATCGGGGTTTATGTGAGTAAACACATATTTAAAATATGCAAAGGAGAATTAATCCCAACATCCAAGCAAAATCGGGGTTTGGATGACCCATTGCATGTTTAAAATGTGATGCATTTGTAAAACTATGCTCAGATAAACTTGGACACCTAAATGGAGAGAAGAGATTAAGTTTAAATGTAAAGTTGTGGTGAAAATTGGAATTTATATTTAAAACAACTTCTCCAATACAAATCGTGATTCAAAATGCATGTTACATGTTGCATATTTGGCTTCCCATACAAAATGTGTTTTGGATGGTGCTTACATGTTTTAAAAACAAGAGCAAAGTGTAGGTCATGATTTAGAAGACCATTTACACATTGAATTTTGCCCTCACATGCAAATCGCACTTCTCCAAGGCATTTACATGTTTGCATATCGCATAAAAATCCATGTCCAAAGCTGGTTGCAATTTTCAGAATGGGTTATATGTTTCATTTTGCATGTAAGAGAGCAAATCAAGGTTTACAAACTGAAATGCATGAAAAAAAAACCCAAACAAGATGCTTTGATGAAAAACAAGTAGTTTTTCAAACCAAATTGTAGTTTAGGAACCCATTTACACATAGCATATTCAAAAACATGTAATATACAACATGCAATTAACCCAAAAAGGTGCGATTTGCCTCTTGAGGTGAGAAAATCCAAGCAAAATTGTGGTTCCTAGGTGCAATTACATATTTAAGAGATTTAAACAACTGTAAGCTTTTATTTGGCACATGTTTAATTGATTCACTTAAGTCAATCTCACTTTCTAGGGGTCCGTTATATATTTACACTAAACATTTTACATGTCATGTAAATGTGTTCAACAAGTGAGATTTTCACATAATTTAAGTTAAAATATTAAAGTGCAACTCAACATTAAATTAATTTTAAAAGTACACTTTATAACTTCAATCACTTAAGTTATGACTTAAAATATCAAAAAGTGCAACTATATAACATAAAAACATAATATAAAGTGATTTTAAGTCATATTTCAAAAAATGAAACATAACATCAAATTATAAGGTTAAATATTTGAAATATGTAGTCAGGGTTCTAGAACCCTATTACACATGCATTTAAACCTTAATAACTTTTGATTAACAACTCCAATTAAGTCCCAAGATAGCTCGAAACAAGGGCATGACCAAAAGCAAGAGATTGAAGGAAACAAAAAGACAAAAGCAATCCAAACAAACACTCAAAAACGCAAAAGGGACTTTGAAGGCCTCAAAAATCAAGTATTGGCTAACAAACTGAAAAATCAAAAAGGACTTTACAAGAACCTTTAGTAAAAAGGCTTATTATATGGATAGGAGATAATTGTTTGATCAATCTTTGCCAATAGAATAGTGAATGTTAGTGAACAGATTTGTCTCCTTCACAAATGCTCACAAGCTTAACTCCATTGCCCTTCTTTAAAGACAAACAATCCACAACAATTGGGTAAGTGTATGGTATTCACTTTCCTCTAAATTTTTAAGAGGTACAGTTCCCTCAGAAGATATTCAATGAATAAAACACTGGATATGTCTTTAACCGTGGTGGAGCTCAAAATTTGAGCCTCCAATTTTTGTTAAGATTGGGCAAAAGTGGAAAGTTTTTATGGATTGTGGCTAAGTAGACTAGGATGAGATACTCAAACATAAATGATACAGAGCCAAAGGAATATGGGAGCCTCCAACAGTAAGGTATGATGATACCGATGGGAGGAAAGCATTGTTGACCATTCCAAATCCTTGCGATAATATATGGTGGACAAGCAGATGAGGTTTCTAATAACACTCAAAAAACAGAATTGACTCTATGTACAGTTTTGAATATGTATCAAATACTAATCCATATGGTTTGCCGTCAACCATGGAGGGACTGCTTTACATGGACAAAGACACGAAAAGGCATATTTACATTTAGCCTGATATAATCACAAAGATTGTGATTAAACTTCATGAGAAATATTGTTAACGGAGCTAGGTTGAGTTTGAGAAGTTTCGATAAAGCCCAAATGGACAGAGTCAAATCTGAAGACGGTACATTAAAATCAAACAAAGTAGAGATATACTTGTGGCAACTGGACATCTAGAGATGACTTATGGATTGGTGATAAGAAGAAAATTATAGTTTTGAATGAGAGTTCGCAAGAGTCACAAAATCATTATCTAATAACTTTAATACAAGGAGAATGGACCTGCTAAAAGTTTTACAGAACAGTAATAAGGAGATTACATCAGGTCAAGGACATGATACATGCATCGGGAGTATGCAACAATCAACGCATGAATGAAGGAAAGAGGCCGCTATGTCCACACCACGAGCAGAAGAGAATCCTTGCGAGCACAATAATGAGTCATACAGTAAGCGCAAATATGAAGGAAGCAATGTAAAGAAGCCACAAGTCTAGGGAAAAGCATACTATCCGCAGGCACGATGCCCAGCCTAGTCTCACAATATATGATCACTTACTGAACCCGACATGCCAGAAATTTGCATAGTAGCAATCCATGGCAAAATTTAAAATGTTCATACACAAACAGCGATGGAGGAGAGATGGCTTGTTTGTGACGGCAATACAATCTGCACAATGAGACTCTATTAGAAGAGAAGGATTAATGCCACTACCGCTGCGGAGAGAAGATGTGCATATCGCTGGAGTTATATTGCAGAAATTCCATCTATATGGCACGGGTCTTCAATAATCAACATATATTAAAGTTTCAAACTATTAAAAACTAAGAGAGATTATGCGGACAGAATTATCATCGATTAATATTGAAGAAATAATAATTAAAAGAAATCCCGTTCAAAGTAATGCTAATTATTTAAATAAAGGGATATGACTTTTCATTATGAAACGTAATGTCTTTTTGTATATAAAGATATATAAGGAGTAAGAAGACATGAGAAAATTGATCATTGTAATATTCAGACATTCAGATTGAGAAGAAGCATTTTATATTTATTGTAAGGAGGGATAAGGGTTCAATATGATTTTATAATGAAGTTACATTATTTTATTATTATAAAATTATTTTATTTTAATAATAAAATAAAATGTCTTTTGTTTACCTTTAATGGCATCGAGATTTAAATTGCAGGCAAATCGTCCTTCATAATTATATTTTGAAATTCTGTATATGATTTTGTTATCAGATAAGTGGACATGGTCAATTAAGCATTTTAAATTTGATCATCACAGGTGTTGTGAAATATTTAATTGTTTCCACAGCTGTGTCCAGTTTGTCTCAGTAGAGTTAAAATTCAATTTGGACTAATTTAAGATTGCGTCATAATTGGTCTGTCGCATCTAGATTACCAAAATTATTGGCAGTACAAATGCATTGAACATTATGAAGTTGTATGTAAAAATTCTCTGAAATTGACTCTATCGCCCGGATAAGCGAAGGCACTGGTCTTTTATTTGAAGTCAGAAAATCTATAATATTCCTCCTCCAAGCATCAAATTCATTATTTACAAAATTTATACAAAACATTCAATCATCAAGTATTTAGCATCCAATTTCAGTTTCATTCTAATCGAGTTCAAGGACCTTGTCAGCCGAGGAACTCGTAAAGTTTAAATTCGCTATAGAAAAGCCTTGAACCAGGCTGTCAGTGTTAAGGTAAAGGTTTACCCGCCTGGGTGTAGCGGAGCTCGAAGTGCAGGGGAATCTAAGCAATTTCCGTTCGTTGGCCAGAACTGATTGAGAAATCCTATCGGAGAAGTGGCAGGCTCTTGGATTTCCAATCTGCGGTTTTGGGAACCAACAAACCGGAAGACACCAAGGTGCTAGCATCTACCCATTAACATGAAGTAAATGCAATTATTAAATTTAAAAACTTAGAAAGAAACAAATAAGTGACCATCAAATCACCCATCTAATCTCCCTGACATAGAGAAGCAAAAGAAGATGATATTATGTTAAACATGTAACTGAATAAACCCTACAGAGTTTATAAAGCACACAACACCCTTTCTAGGTTGGACCTTACTTCAAATGTGATTGAATCAAACCAGAGATTGTTTTCAATCAGAGAAATACATCATTCACACCAACAGATCTGAAAAAATTTTCTCTTTATGTCAAATACATAACAAAGAAACCCACTAGATAATATTTATCCCTGCACAAAAACAAGCTGTAAAAAAATGTCATTTTATCTCCCGGTTACTCTGGTATTCAGAAAACATCTCCTCTCCCTATAGCCAACTGACTTTTGCAGAAAAGAAGAACCCTCTTTTCAAAAACTTTTTACCATAAAATAGCCTTCACAAGGGCCTTATTCAGTTCTATAACCAAATCTTGGAGAAGGATGTTATTCTTTAATAACATTATTGAAGTCCCTTTATTTTATTATATTTTTGCAATCTCATCTTCTTCATATTCATTTTTTGACTAGTGGATCAACATAGCCCCCCCTATCGGACATGATGAGGAAAGAGAAATGCTTCTCTATCATATTATGTGTTGACAAATGGCCACACTCTTATTAAATAGCCTTTTGAATTATATCAGTATAAAGTAGCCCACATGTAACTGTTGCGACCTGGATTTTTATCATGAGACAAGTATGAATGGCCATTAGCTGACATGTAACCTCTATATAATCATCATTGTGAAAAATGTAGGCATTCCCCCATTCTATAGCATCTGCACAGATCCTCGATGTGCCAAAGTACTTGAACCCTTCTACTTCTAATGTTATGGGATGGTAGTAAGCATGTCCCATTTTTCTTTCAATTCAAACTTGTTTGACTCCATAGCCATTAGTAAATAACCTTATGGAATTGAATGTTGTTTGTTCTTTTTGCAGAGATGTAAGAGTACTTGAACTCGCACATATACTTAGATGTAAATTCGAATTGCATTTCATGACTAGGAGAGGTTGAACATTTACTAGGAACTTACATATTTCCAGTTTTTTTGACATTTTCCAGGACAATTTAAATGTTCAATCGAACTTTATATTCAATCCAAAGACCTTCGATTCTATTTTGCAATGCCTGTCTATCATTGAACTTGTGAATTGTATATTGTCGATGCTAAACATGTAATTCGAACAGAACTGTTAAAACTAAGAATCACACTTCAGTGTTGTGTTGGCAACATTCCATTGTCGAATTCTGACAACTCAACCTATTCTCTGGAAGGCACGACGGTCGCTTGGTCGAAATTGAGCAACTAATATAAAATTACGTGCACTTTCTGATCTTTCTAAAAGTAGTTCTTGCATCATATGGTTGATACTTATTTCCAACTCACATTCTGAAGGGACTTTGTATTGCAGGTAGGGTAGACTCTTCTGATGCATTGATGTGTCTTCCATAACACTTCAACGTGAGATTGTGCCAAAGATGAGTCTACTGTCACCAAGTTTGAACATGAACCCACCCATACATACATCCAAGCCTCAATAGAGACTAGATCTTCCACTGTAAACTCACAGGTTGTTTCTTCCTGTTTTATCTTGTGTAAGGCATATTGTCAAACAATTCACGGTCATCTATGCTTCCTAGCATTACCATGGGCTCCCACGAATGCATTAAGAAAAGGCTACTACAAGTCTTTGATAAACTCACATATTGTGTGTTGATGCTCCTCGTTTCATTCTAACCGGTTTGAAGTTTCTAAATATCAAAGCTAAGCTTCAAATCAGGGTGTTGTTTAGAAATGTGTTGGCTTTCCTCCTCTCAAGATCTTTACAGAATTGTCGTCCCCCTACTAGGGTTGTGATAGTAAATAGAACTTTGTCACAATCTCTATGTGCTATTGGGTTTTATAGTCATCACCATATTTGCTCGTCACTACACTTATTAGGCTCAGGCATAGCTTGAGAAAAAGGCCATTGGCCAGAACCTTCTGCAAATCAGAGGGGGTGTGAAGATTTTGTCAAATGATTTGTGCACCTTCCTTGTTTGGGCACCTTGCAACTTGATAGCAATTGGACTCAAGGCAATCATCTTAATATTCATTGGCTATCTGTAATAGTGCCACATCTATTACATTTCCAACGGACTATGCATTTGGATAGGATTCGCAGATTAATTATGTAATGGAGACACTCATGATGCCATGATCGGTAGACTATTCACCTTGAATAGTAAGGTTCTCGAATTCGACTGCATCATTGATCCATTGTGCTGGTGGTTCAAGCCTGTCCTCATGATGAGTATGTAGGGGTCTACTTCCCTATGTCGGTTACCTTGGCCTTTGCTTCCTTTAACACCACAAAGTCAAATTGGGGAAGATGTTAGTTTTGAGGCATGCATACCACAATGCATTCTATCATGCTACATATTTATGGTATTGATTCAGGCAACATTGGCGAGTTCGGTCATACTCATCTTCGTAACCACAGAATCATCATATAGAGTTCGATTCTTCTTCAAATCTTTGTAATGCAAAGCATTTTAATCCTTTGAGCTCCAACATATTGAAGAAATAAGGACTTACCAACGCGTACATCTCCTCAATGTCATGTAGTTCCTACTACACAATCTACAACCTTCAACTTTTCTCAACAAAGCAAGCAAACTACGTGCATGTTCCCAGTAACCGCAATCTTGACACTTATCATGTGTGTTGTGATGATAGATGGTAATCATGAAAAATACATGTTCTTCATTACTATCATATCCGGTTCTTCTACCTGTAGACATTTTGTCGAATAGTTTGCACCATTCTCAAACTCACTTTAAGATACCAATTTCAATGTGCCTCCAATACTAAGTATTGTCAGAGCCAAGACCTTAGCTTATGAAGGTGTTGGTTTTGTGCATGTAGATTGGCATAGAGAAGTGGCATATATATATGCCTAGTCTCTTTATGTAGGCCAAACTGAAATTCATCCTTGAGTTGCATAGGCACATATGCTTTGTTTGGCATCTGGAAGATCTTTATGAAGTTCCCTGTGTTACATCCAACAAGTGACAAATGCCTTCTATGCCAAATCCAATGGTATTACCATGTCAGATTTAAAGGAATTTGGGGCTTGATGAATTACATTCGAGCTCTCTATCTTTTTTCATTTGGAAAGACCTTGTGGTGGGAACCACATTGAGAAAGCACGCATTGCCTTGAGAGATAACATTATCGATGGAGCATGGAAGAAGAGAGATTTTCAACTATGAGAAGAACCTAATCATATGCATATATAATTTCAATTTGTAATCTTTTCACATTTATGATTGTGTGGAAAATTCCCTTTGATAAATTCATCAAATCCATAGGAAATTTGAGATGCTTTATTTCCTCATAATTGTGCATGTTGACGAGATCCACCATAAGGATACCTAATGGTTCGGTTTGAGAACCGAGGAGATTCATATCAAATGTCCTTTGAACTTGTACATTTGGATTGAACAGTTGAAGTTGAACTCTCTTGAACTTGATCGAACCAATTGTACCAACGATGTCGGGTTGAACTGACGGAGCCAACTTGAACCAAGGTGAATCAATTTGAACTAGTTTGAACCGATATGTACCTTCTGAACTAGTTGGACCTGTATGAACCCCATCGTACGAGTTGAACCAACTATGCATGCATGAGCCATTTAAGGCATTTTCCAATTGTGGTCCTTTAAGAAATGTCACCGTTACAGAAAGATCATTAGCAAAATAAATTGGAATAATTGACCAAATTTTTCCTTTAAGCTTGATTTTAAAAAAATTAATCAAGGTCTATAAGTGGGCTAACATTGAGTTATCTTAGAGAAACATAAAACTTAATTGGAAAAGTTTTGCAGTGTTGTCTCACTTTTGTGACGACAAAATGTAGGACAACACATTCAAGGCATTCAAGATTCAAGGATCCTTTCTGAGCATTTCCCCTTCAAGATCTAGAGTTTTGTTGGCCATCAAGGGAGGACATATACATTGTGGCATTTATCATCTTCTTCATTTACGCACCTTGACATCCATGGCTCCATGATGTGGGTTTGGTAGATCCATTACTTTTGTGGAGATTCCTTACATCATTCATTGCAAATTCAACATTGACAACACAAAAGCATTGCAAAATCTTTATAGGGTTTCATCAAGCAAGGTGAATATCTACATTTGTCTTGCTTCCTTTCATGCTTTACATTACATTTCATTTCAAGGACGATTCCTCGATCTAGGGTTTGACCAAGGCATATCTGAATTGTGATTACAAATCTGAAAAGTACTCGCCGAGTACTTTCCGAATAAGTTCGGTTGATTTTGCTATAGTGCCCCGCGAACATTTCCATCTTCCTGTGAAGTGTCTGAACAATTTCCCACCAAGTTGATCTCTATTCTTGGAGGTCTAGGAAAAATAAGATTTTATGGGTTTTCCGTCATGATTGCAACTTTGTTGTGAAAATTTTAATCACAGCTTCAGATCTGTAACTTTTAGAGCAAAAAGACATCTTTCACATATTTCAAGGTAAGTTCTTCATCCTTTATTTCATCTTTTAGCATAGATTTATTTTCATATCTTAATTGAGTTAATTGCATATATTTAGCACCTAGATCTATCTTACACTTGTCATTAAATCAATTGGTTCAATCTACATTCACGTATCCTAAATCAATTAACATAACATGAAAGAGGACTTGCTTGCATACTTCCTTGATATGATTTGGGTTTAGTATTGGAATCCCTTCATCCATTTGGATTTTGCTAATCTAACTTGGGTTGTATAGAGAGTTATGTTTAGAAGCCCCTCTTTCTCTTGTATTTAGTGTTTAATGCATGAAAGTGTTTTGTTAATAAATTCGCCTCACATAGTTTACATCGTTAAACGCATTAATATCCATCCATTTTTTTACCACTAAACAACTGCAAGCGAATTGTCTCATCCTTAACCAACTACCGAATGTAATGACAATGAGTGCCCACATATTTGGTTCTTTCATGGAAGACCGTGTTCTTGGCAAGTTTGAGCACTCCTTGATTATCAGAGAGCAAAGGAGTCAAGACTACTTGAGATAAATGCATACCCACAAGCATCCGACAAAGCCAAACTGCCTCACAAGCTGCCTCAATTCATTAATTAAATAATTTTTAATTATTTGCTTCATCCATTATTCTTTTGGTCCGCTATACTTTATTTATTAATAAAATAATCTTTTCCATTTTCCCAAATTTCCAGAACTAGGGACAGAGGAACAGGAAAATGGTTTTCTTGGATGGATTTATTTTTGTCATTTTACAGGACTAGGGGGGCATGGCAAAGGAGAGAGCTATGTAAACAAAAGAATAGGAAAATGTTAAGTATTCATATGAAAACATGGATAAAGAAATCTTAAATAAATCATAGAATTGAAATTAAATTTGGCAAGATCTACATCGAAATTTAAAAAATCAAATCACATGGTATTTGGCACAGTTGGAAAACCAAGGTTTTGAGGGCATGTTTTGGGCATGTGTGGGTACAGCATTCAATGTGTATCCAGACTATATTGGATATCAGGATACGTGTGCCCAAGGAAGGATAGAAAAGTTTCTAGCTACTTTTCTCCTTACTGATAAATGGGCAATTACTATCATATCAAAATAATATTAATTATCATTGTTAATTAAACCCTCCACCCCTTATGTGTGCATTACAAACAACATTGCGAGTAATTAATTACATGAACTTACAAGGTTGAAGGCACCTGAACCCTCCACATTAAATACTATGTTATGTGTCGAGCTTTCTTTTCAATGCCTTCATTGTTGTAGTGATTTAATGTCCATTTGGTAAAACCTCTTAGATCTGATGTACAGTTGATTTAAGCCTGCTATATTGTTGTTTACCTCAAGATATTTTAACAGACATGGGGACAGCAATATGGATGTATGTATGTAAGTATGAAAGTTTTAAATACCTAAAAACGACCAAACCATTCCCATCTCATGACCTTATCGTCGATTCTTCTATCAACACTAATTGAAAAAAAAATTATTATTTAACTAAGATACCATTATCCCATTTAATCTACATTGAATAGATAAATTTTATTTCGTCAACTTGTTCGATTCATATTAATTACATATTTTTTATTTATTTTCTCAAATTATCAATTCATTAATTAAATATTTTTTAATTATTTGCTTCATCCATTATTCTTTTGGTCAACTCTACTTTGTTTCTTAATCATATAATCTTCTACATTACCCCAAGTTTCCAAGATCAGGTACAGAGGAACAGGGAAATGGGTTTCTGGAATGGAATTTAGTTTTGCCATTTTAGGGGACCACAGGGGATGGCAGAGGGGAGGGCTATGTTAAAAAAAATAGAGAAATGTTAAATATTTGTACGAAAACATGGATTAAGCAAGCTTATATACATAATAGAACCTTAACATACAATGTTTTTGATAATTTTAACTGACAGCTCACATGAATATCAAAGTCAAACAAATTATCAAAACTCAAACTTTAATACCATGGGGCAGCCAAGGAATGTGATTTTGAGTTTCTAGGGCATCCCCATTTTTGGGATGGATCAAAATTTCAAATTATGTCGAGGATGCATCCCCATGTAACACTAAAATTTTATTGTTATTTTATTGATCCATTATTTCTTCTGGTCCATTATCATTAATTTATTAATTGCTTCTGTTTTATTTTATTTCGTCTAAAATAAATTAATTTAATATTTTTCTTATTTTCCCACCGTGCACAGAAATTTATTTATTTAATTTCATTAAACATTCCACCTTATCAATCAAAGCCATTTGCTAAATCTATCCCTCCTATCCTATCAACTTTTTTGCATCGATTGATTCTTCTAATTAATCTCCATCATTGATCACTATCAAGGGAAGCCCATAAATCCTAACCATCTACCAACACATTACTCCTCCACAAGCTTTGAGCATTCATCATTACTATGAATTCACGTGATCATTCTATCATTGTGTTATCAAGGTTACACTATGGCGACAACAATCCACATCCATGATTCAAGCAAATATTCAAGAAACTATGGAGCAAATTAAGTTCTTTGCAAAGGTGTAATAGTTTATTAAAGCATTGATATTAAGCTTTACTGAGTGATTGTTTTTAGTGTGCAATTGGGGCTTTCATTGCATAGTTTCTATTTTACATTATTCACATTTTTATGATTCACAACACACAGATATGCCCCTTTAATCTCTTTGCAAGTGACAATATTAATTAACTCTAATACCAGATCAAAAATAAATAAATTTGATATTTTTTGAGCTATGAAATTAGAAATCCAAATGAGTGCTATTAAATTATTAAAATTAACTGCAATATAACTTATATCGTTAACTGCAAATCTGAATTGTAATATGTTTATTTCTATTATACTACAGTTGTTGCTGTCACTACTGTCATGATTAATTTTATTGCTGTTATAGTGATGTCATGATGTATTTATTGCTTTTGTTATAATGCTGTCATGATATATTTAACAATCTTTTTTAATGTTATGAAAGATTTTACAGAAAAAAAAGAACTTTTTAAAATTGCTTTTTAACAGGGGATGCCTGGCCATCTTCAGGACAATCAAGGGATATCTTATATGTCTCTAGCCACTTTGGGAAAGGCTAGGTATCTCCTGTGTTTAATGCCATTACCAATTTTGGGGATGCAATCGAAGACATCTGCATTTTCTCAATTGAGGAGAATGGCCAAGAGGCGTCCATGAAGTCCTCCCATCCTTGAAATGTCTCAAGGGACAGTTATTTGAGGTGTTGGAAGGCATGCCTGTCCAACACGGGGATAAAATCTAGCAAACCACAAAAGCATAATTTGCAAATAAAAAACATGATACTAGTAGACACTCGCAAAGCGAATAAAAAGTAAACCATGGGTTGTTTTTAATAGCATGAAGCCAGTAATTATATGATTTCAAGAGAAATGCAGCACTTCAAGACTTACTGTAAAATGAGAAGTCATAATACCCAATAGTCGTACAACTCTCCAAAACTAAAATAAGTAAATATAAGTGAAGAGTAGTGTCATATCCCCACCATGAAGCAGCAAGAAGATAAACAATATAATAAGTTTTAATTAAAGATTGAAATTTATTTTTTATTGACAAACATAAGAAAAGATAGATATTCTATAATCTGGAATTTCTCTGTAACATAAGTGTCGTCAGTAGAAACTGTGTAGCCGACGGGTTCATGTCGTCAGTAAAGATTTTGTGGCCGACAAGTAGATTAGTATTGTTATGTAGCCGACGGACCCCTTCGGGAAGGTTCGGCGGGAAGTATTTATACCCCATCTGAGATCATTGTAAAGCATCTTATCATCAGAAGCATTATGTAATCTCTTGGCATATGCGAATAATAAAAGGAGTATTGTTGTTGTTGTTATTGTCTATTGTCTGTGTGCATTAATCTATTTACCCCATGCCGTAAACATTTGGTGATGTTGCCCGATAGACCTAGAACAAAGGCTGAGGAATGAAGACTAATGCCGAATCAGTTAAACAAAAATAAGAATAAACTGAAGGACAAAGATGAAATCCGCACAGCTCAAGGAAATTTAATTTTGGCGCAATATGCCGAACGCAGACAGAGGTTTCAAAAGATTACCGACGGACACAGAAGCGCTAAGGAATGTTTGGAGGAGACTCGCCAGTGGGTGGAATTGGTGGAAGAAGCAAGGGAGGAATTTTTGAACTTGTATTCGCCGAGGGAAAGAATCCAAACAGAAGGGAATTAACTCGCACGGCTCGGAGTGTTGAGGGAGCACCAGCGTGGAGTGAACTCTTCATCCGCGATACACTTTCGGAAGGGACAACTTCAAAAGATCCTTCTTCACCAAAGTTTGCCGCTATTGCAAATAAGACACATGTACCAAACGACGACGATGTGGGAGCATAGAGCGTCAGCGTGGGAGTGCAAAGCCACAGTGTCAGAGTGCAAAGCGCCGGTGTGGGAGTATAAAGTGTCGGTGTGGGAGTGAACAGGGCCAGTGTTGCAGGACTAAACAACGCTCGTGCACAAAATCCAATAATGATGGCGGGACCAAAGGAAAAGCTACTGAAGTTTGATGACGATGGTACGGCTGATCCAATCCGACATTGTAAAATATGTGAAACGATTTGGAGGGCGAATGGCATAACAAATACAAACAAATGGGTCCGGCAATTTTCGGCAACCCTACAGGGTGTCGCAATTGATTGGTTCGCCGATGCAGATCCCCAAAAATTAACCACTTGGGACAACTTTAAGGAGTTTACCACCGAATTTCAACTACTTCATGACGACAATGAGATCGTAGCTAAGATATACAACACAAAACAGGGGAAAAATGAAACAGTTCGAGTCTACGCCAAGAAATTAAAAGACTTGATAAATAAAATGGAAAACAAGCTGGCTGATGGGCTGCAGAAAAGATGGTTCATTGAAGGCCTACACCCGAAGTTGTGAAAGAAGATGAAAATTGTGCCGCCATCATCATACACTGAAGCATACAATTGAGCGATGAACTTAGAAAGTGAGCAAAAGACAAAAAAGAAAAAGAAGAGTAGTTCATCGGATTCAGATGATGATGCGTCCTCGGGAGAAGATAGCAGTGATGATGAAAGCAGCAGCAAGAAGGTCCAAGGTCTCCAAAAGGACATGATCCGTATGATGAAAGAATTTAAGAACATGCACAAAAAAATGAAGGGAAGCGACCTATGGTGCACGGAGTGTAAGACAGAAGGTCACACCAAAGGGTGTTGTCCAAAGAACCAATTCTGTGACATCTACTAGATCATGGGACACTCCACAAAAGAATGCCCCTTTAATATGAAAGCCAGAGTACCTCAATAGGTGCTCCTCACACAGGAGGCTTCCGCGTCAGGAGGTAGTGGAAACACCAATAATGCAGGTGCCACGTCGGGAGGGTACAAAAATAATAGACGTGGGCAGAACAACAACAATGCAAACAATAACAATAATAATAGGAGCCGAAGTCGAATTCAATACAATGCAAACAGCCAGCCGATGGTTCAATGCCAAGCATGTAATTGTGGGGCCACTTTGCCCGAGATTTTATAACGGCAAACACACCAAAATTATTATGCTGATGGTGCGGACCCAACAATCATGAAGATGCCAAGTGCCCGAAATCAGGAGTGAATTTGATCACCATCAGGACGGATGAAGAGAAGGTTCTCACAATTACATGGAGGCAAGCAAAACTGTACCCCGACCTGATGGAAGAAAAGAGGAAATTGGAGAAAGCACGGGCAGAAATTGGAAAAGCAGCACAGGCGGAAACATCTCAATTGAAGGACACCACCGATACCTCGGCAAGGAACTACGTGGAACAAAACATCGTACGCCAAATATTACAAACTTAGGTACCCATCAAAATAAATGTTTTGCTTGCCAATAGTGGCATGCTATGATGGGCAAATTGTTGAGTTGTTATCCTTGCCATCAAGGTTCAAATCTCATGGGGATGAGGTCCTCCGTTTGTGGCCTCACTGGTTCATAGTTCCAGGACAAAGCGTTTACCCCTCTTAAAAAAAAATAATAATTAAAAAAAAAATGTTTTGCTTCTCCCAATGCCTCAGCTCCAATCGGCACTCACAAATATTGCGCCAACTGCTAAGTTACCAAGAGAACCAGGAAGAGGGAAGAAAATTGCCACAGGTGGAGACGACCCAATGCTGCTAGCCCTCACATAGCCCTCACATCCGGATGGCATCCGGCGATCGTCGAGATGGGGATTTTGGGAAATGTGCTGACGGACACAATTGTCGACGGAGGGTCCAGCGTGAATGTCTTACTCAAGGATACCTGGAAGAGGTTGGGACAGCCGACGTTATGGCCACCTACATTCCAGTTGCTGACAGCAGACCAACACGGCATTAAACCTCTCGGCGTCTTGATGGTACAACCAATGGCAATTGGAACACAGCCATTCTTGCTTGACTTCGTCGTGATCCCACTAAAGAGGAAAGGATACGATGCCATTCTAGGCCGAGGGTGGCTCATACAAGCCAGAGTTAAACAGGACTGGAAGAAAAACACTATCACTTGAAAGCAAAGGGCGGAAATTCACCATTGATTTACACATGCAAATGGTGGGGGAAGAAGCTCTGTCATTAGATTCCGAAGAAGAGGATGAAGGGAGGCAGCTTATAGAACTAGATTAGGAGGGAGTCTTGCGGTTGGAAGGAGGATCAATGGACGACGATTTGGATTCGGTGAATGGTCTTTTCCACTGGCAGAAGGAGGACTATGAATTGTTCCAGAGCTGCAACGTACTAACAATAGAGGAAAGGCACAGCGGAGATGAATTTCCAAGAGAATTCAAAGAAATAAAAGAGGGGGATGTGCTACTAGATGAAACACCTGCTCGTGCATTTAGTGAGGGGGAGCCAATCAAATACAATGAAGCCACACTGCAAACCATGAATTTGGGAGATAAGCCCGAACCAAGAAACATACTGGTGGGAGATAACTGGGATCCAGTACTGAAAGCAGCAGCATTCAAGATATTTTTGGAATACAAAGATGTATTCGCATGGACATACAAGGATCTGAAAGGAGTATCGCCGGAGTTGTGTGTGCACCGCATCCCACTGGTCGAAGGAGCAGTGCCTGTACGGAAGCGACCCTAAACGATGAATAAGAACTATGCGGCACGGTTTATAGAAGAGATCAACCGGATGCTAGAAGCCGATATTATTTTCAAAGTTCAAACAAGTGAATGGATGTCACCCATAGTAATCTGACTGAAGAATGACACCACCCAGATCTAGATATGCATAGAGTTCAGATGCCTTAATGTAGTCACAATCAAGGATCCCTTTCCGATTCCATTTATAGACAGTATATTGGAGGAGGTCGCAGGTCATGAAATTTATTCCTTTATGGACGGGATTTCCGGATACAATCAGATTTCCATAGCAGAGGAGGACAAATTGAAAATGGCATTTGTCGTAGAAGATGGGGTGTACGCATACAACTGGATGCCATTCGGCCTGTGCAACGCGCCGACTACATTCCAACAGATCATACTGCACAACTTTGACAAAATGTCCGTCGGAAACTTCAAAGCGTTCTTGGATGATTGGTTTGTATTCAGCGCCGAGGACAGACATCTAGCAGTGCTGAGCGAATGTATGGAAAGATGTTGAAGGGCGCGACTAGCCTTGAACCCAAAGAAATGCAAACTCATGGTTCCCCAGGGAAGACTGCTCGAACACATAGTCTGTAAGGAGGGATTGAAGACAAATCTGGACAAGGTCAAGGTCATATTGGAAATGCAGCCATCCACCAATATAACGGAGGTAAAGTCTTTCCTGGGACACAGGCTATTACAGAAGGTTCATTAAAAATTTTGCCAAAGTATCATACCCGTTGGACAAGTTAACATGCAAAGGAGAACCGTTCAAATGGGACAGAGAACAGGATGAGGCATTTGAAGGGCTGAAGGTACGATTGGCTATGGCACCCATCTTGGTGTACCTGGATTGGAACAAGGAATTTCATGTTCACGTTGACGCGTCCAACTATGCGATCGGAGCAACCTTGACGCAGACAGGTAACCACGAGGTTGGATCACCCGATATACTTTGCCAGCCGACTGTTATCAAAAGCAGAACAAAACTAGAGCACAACGAAACGAGAAGTATTGGGCATGGTTTACGCAATACAAAAGTTCTAACACTACTTGCTGGCAACACCGTTTGTATTCTATGTGGACCATCAGGCTTTATTGTACCTAGTAAATAAACCGGTCATCCAAGGAAGAATCAGTCGATGGCTACTTTTGCTATAGGAATTCACTTTCAAAATCATTGTACAGGTTGGGAAGAAGCATGTCAGCGCAGACCATCTGTCATGGATTAAAACAAGTGAACCAGTCGATGGAAGCGTCAATGATGATTTCCCCGATGCACAGCTATTCCAAATTGCAGTACTACCAAAATGGTATACCAGTATTGGGGAGTACCTGTCCATGGGACAACCACCAAGGGAGATGCCAGAGAATGAAAGACGGAAATTGGTATTAAGTAGCCGTACATTTCAGTTGATTAATGGATTGTTGTACAAAATGGGGCTGGATCACATCCTCAGACGATGTGTGTTGGAGGAGGAAATACCGAAAGTATTGAAGGAAGCACATGAGGGACCAGCAGGAGGACATATGGGATCCGACACCACGGAAAGGAAGATACTATTGGCAGGACTGTAGTGGCCAACAGTGTACAACAATGCGCAGGAATGGGTCATCGGTTATGACACTTGCCAACGGGCCGAGAAGCTGCTAAAGAGAGACTTTATGCCGGTTAACCCCTCCCACACGCAAGAACTATTTGAAAGATGGGGATTGGATTTCATCGGACCCCTGAAGGTGAGCACGATTAGAAGGTGCCGATACATTGTTGTCACAACGAAGTATCTAAATAAGTGGGTGGAGGCACACACACTACAGGATAACTCGACAATCAACACGACAAGATTTATTTATGAACAGATCATTACCAGGTACGAGATTCCATTAAAGTTAACAAGTGATAGAGGTGGACACTTCGTTAGCCATGTTATCTGATTGCTCACCACTGAATTCAAGATCTATCATTCATTATCGAGCTCGTACTACCTGAGAGCAAACGGACAGGCTGAGGCTACAAACAAGATCCTAGTATCAATTATCTACAAGTCTTGTGCAGTTGAAGATGAAGACTGAGAGAAGAAATTGCCCTCTGCCCTTTGGGCATACCGCACAGCGTACAAGGTGACAACAGGACACACATCGTTTCAATTGATGTTCGGACAGGAGGCATTCGTACCAGTGGGATTCATGATACCGAGCCTGAGGATCGCGCTAGAAAATAAGTTAGGCGACATGGAAAGCTTGAGGGAATGATTGCATAATCTAAATAAGCTCGAGGAGAAGTGATTATTGGCACAATGGGCCACGAAGGTGACACAGAACAGACGCAAAGCGTGGCAGGATAAGCACCTCAAACTCAACAGGTTCCAGCTGGGGCAATTGGTGTTGAAGTATGATGGGCGAAACGAAATCAAACTAGGGAAGTTTAAGGTCAGATGGGTCGAGCCATACCAGATCCGGGAGGTAGGTGACAATGGAGCAATAAAATTGTGGACTTTGGACGGACAAGAAGTGCCTCAGGCAGTCAACGGGTCGAAGCTAAAGATGTACCATGCCAGGAAGACTCCCTCATTGTCACAGAAGGACGAAGTCCAAACGACTCCCTCGTCATCACAGCATGGCAAAGTCTGGAGGGAAAATTGAGCTGCTTGTATTTTTATTAAAAATAATAATAATAATAATAATTTAAAATTTAAAATTTTTTTTAAAAAAAGAATACCGTGGAGGGGTTCCACGGACCATCAGTGGGCACCTGTTTCGCGAACAGGTGGTCCCACGATCCATGGAACAGTTTCGGTGGACTTCACTCGATGTTCGGTGAAGGGGTGTCTTCTGTTCCGCATGGTTGTTTTTGACCACGCTTTTACTTATCCCTTCCCGCAGTCAGCATTTTAGTAGCCAAGCAAACAGGAAACCGGGGGTGCGATAAAGAGTTGTGATTACTCTGCTACATCACCTGCACTAATGGTCTTGGATGCTTGTTGACTTCATTCTTTTAAAGCCTCTCTTCCGCAGACGTTACCTTGCGCGGTCTACAAATATTTTTAATCTCCGCGGCATGTCTTCTGTTCCAGAGGCGTGTCTCTTGCTTCCGCAATGGTACACTTCATGCTTCCGCAGAGATGGTTATGTGGAGATGGTTATGAGTTTGGTGTTAGAATCACAGCATAAACTCTAGACTCCCCCGCAAACAGAGTATTAATCCGCAGATGGTTACCATATGTTTACAGCAGTGTAAACTCTTATCTTCCAAGGATGTTAACTTTATACCAGAACATCCATGCGCAGGAGGAAGGAAGGTATTGATAGTTGTTTTAACAGATGTGCACAACACCACTTCCGCGGACTAGTAATCTTCCAGTCGTGGTTAAAAGGAAACCAACGGGAGAGGGAGGCAATGAAAGGGAAAAAGAAAAAATATATATATCTAAGGCATATTCTCCATGGAAAGGCAAAAGCGACAGGAACCCTATATTATAAAGGCAAGAAAGAAGCTGTAATTATATGGAATCAGCAGAGAAATGGAAGCAATGGAAGAACCAACTCAAGACAAGTATGGAGAAGAATGCCAGAGTTTTACCTTCTGGAATCCGAGTGATAGGGCCATCCGCTTCTAGTAGTAAGAAGCAAAAAGTAAGAGCCGAACTCACTCATCTTACGGTTCAGTTTGAGGGACTCAATGACAGCGAGAGCCGGAAATGGTGGCAAGAGACTCCGGACACAAAGGTAATTAAGCAGATTTTGATACGGGCACAAGTGCATTGGGCCATTAGCTTCTAGTTTTCTCCATTCAATTGTTTGAATCGGTTTTGTGCACCATGATAGAAGCATCTAATCGGCACAGCAGAACCAGCACATTTCTATACAAGAAGCATCGGATGACGATTTCTTTTAAACCTAAGGATTTCACTAGGGTTTTCGGCACCCCTGGCCCAGGAGGTCGGAAGGTGGAAATCAAGAACCACAAGCTATCACAAGAACGGAAAGAGTATTGGGTGAAGTTGGTAGGCCGTGATCTTACGCATGAGGAAATGGAGTCAGTGGTAAAGAGGTCTAAGTGCAGAGGGCTTCGGCGAGATTTTATTCGGGAGGGCCATTGGAGGTGCATCATGGATGTCATTAAGAGTAAGTTGACAAGGACAAGTCAAGCGTCAGATATAGCGTTACCACAAATTGTATTCATGAATGGCACAGTGTACGATTGGGCCACAGTCCACGCCGACCGGATGGAGTAGTTCATGACACTCCAACACCAGACGTTCTTTATGCTGCACCATGCCATTGGCTTGTTTCTGGAGGTAGCAGTTAATCAGCTACCGATGGATGATTGTGAGGCTCCTCCGCGAGGAAAGTTGGCACAAGGAGAGCTTCCAATATTCTATTGGAGACATTTGGACACAGGTGGGACAACAATGGGGCAAAAGAAGGTATTCCGAGGATTGGAGGCTTACGAGGACACGGACAACGGACGGGAGGACACTTCAGAGAGCAATGGGGCTATGTACGAGGAAGAGAGTACTTCTGTGGATGTTGGCCGCGAACCAACGGTTAGCGAGCCCACATTTTTCACCCTGTCGCAGTTGTCAACTTCGGCGCACTTGTCCGCCACCACTTCACACATTCCTCTGTTTGGTCAATGTCATGCATCGATCATTATGACCCCACCAACGGTGGCAGATGTTGTCCCACGGACAATAGCAAATGTTCCACGGGAAGTGGCAGATGGTGTCCTATGAACGACAAATGTTGTTGCACTGGCGGCCACTACAAAGGTTGCTTTTCCAACGGTCGCCGCAGATGTTTCACCCGAGGGCATGCCTTCCCAGGATTGTACGCCAAACCCTGTTGCACTAGCAGAGCCAGAGTTGATAGAGTTGCCAACGTCAGAGCCTGAACCCCAGGTTCGTTTGGATGTGATTGGTTCAGATGCGGTGGCCACTATTTCATCCTCCTTGTTAACAGAGGCATAGTCGGCACAGCAAGAGGCGAGCATCAAGACAGCACAGACAGAGCAACCCAAGAGAATGGAGGTGATGGATAAAGCGAGCACATTTTTGTAGTAGCAGTTCCGACTCATTCCTGCAGAGGTCGAACTGTCCATTTAGTCCCCAAGTCATGGAGTCCCTCCAAGACCAGCAGCCATATCAGAGCCACAGGAGGTGGAAATTCCATAGTCCGAAGATGCGCCCAAGAATGAGGAGGTGGCACCAAATGTGGACATGGTTACCGCAGCAATGGCGGAGACGGGTAGTGATGGAGAATGGAACATGGACAATGTGGCGAAGGAGGATTATGGGTCAGATGAGGACAGATGTAGAGACTACCTTAGGGCCATGCGGGTTGCGCTGCAGAAGGGACAAAATGTGGCATTGCAGGCTATGACTCGACGGAGAGAGTGGCATTTGGTCCGGGCTTATATCAGGGGGATTTGTCCGCAGCGGTTCCATTCATGTTTTGAGGACAGATGATGGCCAGCAAATGAGATATTAGAGATGTTGGCGGATTGGGCCACCGAGCCTGAGTTGGGGCGTGCACCACCCCGATGGAGAAGCTGGCGCACAAGATAGTAGGATTGTACAAATAAGTCTATTATGCTTGCAGGCGTGCGGAGGCAGACAGGGAAGCAGACAAGGTCACAGCTGAGAGGTAACTGGCAGCAGAGAGGGAGGTTAGAGAAAAGGTAAATGTGGATTTGGCTAGCTAGCAAGCAGCGTGGGCAGCTGAGCATGCAGCACTTTTGCAAGATAAGGAAGCGGCTAAGCGGGAATTACAGTTAGCGAAGACTCAGGATGCAGCGCTTCTTCTGAAGGAAGCTATAGAGGTTAATACATGGATTCAGAACGATTTGAGCATCCGAACGGATCAAGTCTATGAATTGCGCCAGCAGTAGCATTCTTCAAGATCGCAGCCTCCTCTCTAGTGTATATTCTTTCTATATTGTATTTTGTGGTCTCCTATTTTTGTTAGTTTTGAAGTTGCCAGGAGACGACTTTTCTTTTGGGGGGGGATGGTGTCATCGGTGAAACTGTGTAGCCAACGGGTTCATGTCATCAATAAAGATTTTGTGTCTGACGAGTAGATTAGTATTGTTATGTAGCCGACGGACCCCTTCAGGAAGGTTCGGCAGGAAGTATTTATACCCTATCTAGGATCATTGTAAAGCATCTTATCATCAGAAGCATTATGTAATCTCTTGGCATATGCAAATAATAAAAGGAGTACTGCTGTTGCTGTTCTTGTCTATTGTTTGTGTGCGTTAATCTATTTACCCCATGCGGTAAATAGTAAGCAGGAGTTTGTGATACCACTCTTGCCACGGACAAATGTGAATTAGATACAGCAGAAGTGGTTATTTCAAAAACAGAATCTGGAATGCTTGACAGGAGAAGGGCAATGTGTAGACAGTGAATCAGTTCCCTATGTTTTCTGGAAATGTGAGTATTTTAATCCTTTGGGATTGCAATTTTCGAAGCAATAAACGTATCACATGCTTCTTCAAGAAGGTAGTTATTCAGACTTAACAAAGCACACATCTCAGTAGAACACACAGGTGGAATACCCTTATGACTCCTCAAAACTTAATACATCTCAGTTGGCTCCATATCTAAGTAAGAAAGTACCATACGCAAGTTGATTATTTTTCAGAGCATAATGTAGAGATCTCTTTATTGAATTACATTTGTACATCCGACATGCTTCATTATAATTATGAGAAGGGCTTCAAGGTAGCCATGGCCTGTAGCAGTGTGCACAGGAGTCTCCCCAGTATTGTTTCCAGATGTAGCAGATGCACCGCCTCCTAATAGTCTTTCCACAACTCTACAGTTTACACTGCACCCATTGAAAAAAAGCCACAAACACCACCGCGTGTACATGCCTCAAAATTGGTATTTCCGAATTGCAAATGCAAAATAGATATAAGGGAGAAATAATCTGTGGACTAAGTCAAAAGGAACCAGTAGACCATAATATTAAGATGTTATAAAAACACAGGGAGTCTACTCAGATGTTATATCAAACTCATAACAGCTCAGCTAATGACATGATAAATAACGATTAGAAGGAAAAACCTTATGTCAGCTAACAACAATTAGTTGATGGCAGTAGCGACCTTGGTATCCGCTGCAATAAAATACTCATGGTGCCAGCAATTACTTCACACCACTGTTCAGTATAAAGGATCAAAGGCATGCCCTAAAGAAAAGACCAAGTGGGTGAAATGAATAACAACAATAATCAAAGGAATATCGTTAGTTATTACCTGAATACTATCAGTTAATTATTAACAATCGCAGATATTAGCGACCAGTCATAAAGGAATGCTTACCCAATAGTTGTGAAAAAGGTGTTGTAAAGAGACAAGCCTCTGAGTGTCAACTTCCGATTAGGTGAGATATAAAAGGTAGAACAAGATATAATTCGCAAACACCCATTGCCAGTAAAAGGAAAATACAAAAGGGAAGCAAGGAAATAGTCACATCTGCTATAAGTATCGTCTAAACACAAATATTAGAAATAAGTGTTGGTGTGATTAAATATTCCTGATTACACTTTACTTAAGTTTACTTGGGATAATGCATTTGCATATTAACTGTCATGTAGATACACAGGAGTTTGAATCTCATTTTTGCACATGGTGTTTGGGAAATCCGCTTGAGGTGGAGTCGATTGTAATCTCATACCTCTTTTGTGTTTGAAATCCACCTTTTTCTCTTATCACATTATCATCCTCTCATTGTTGCACATACTTTGTTGTACAATGGAGGATGATTCACATTTAGTGGACATGTGATTACACTTGTCTAGTTGATAGGTTATCTCATGCATATCTCCTAGTTATTGTGCATTGCCTATTTGAAAGGGCTATGGGGGTGCGTGTCTACTTCTAGGAACACAAACAGGTAGTAGAATATCATCACTTGTTGGAACACATCCATATATCCTGCTGGATCTACTACTGGTGCTTCCCCTGCTACTGCTTCTGATGTATTTACGCACGTCTATTTCGTATTCATCTGAATATTGTATTGATTTTGTATACATTATTATTTGATCAAATATTGAATCAATCATTTTGTCTATCTTTTTTGTGCTATCAATTGAGCTTCTACATCTTGGCATTTCATTCTTTGCCTTAGGCAGATTCTTACAATAAGTGTCCATTGATTACTATTGTTTGGGAATTTGTATATTAAAATCATAACGAGTAATTATACATATATATATGTAAGTAAACATAATGTTGGGTTTGTTGCAGTAGATTGCATTATATGTTCTGGCATCAATGTTTTGTCATTGATGTCAACACATTTCTTTTCTTGATAATATTGACAGTTTATTCTATGGTGAGATTGGCTTGGTGTGTCTTTTGTATTAATGATCAGATGGTGAGAAGTTACAGATGGATTCATGGATGTCTGTAGATAATCATTGTTGGATCGCAGAGGTTGATGTGAAAATTTGAGTGAGCTACAATGTGATGATCAGAAACTGGTTATTAGCCCTTTCTGGTTATTTTGGTGATGACAATGTTGCAGCATTTGGATCGGTGTGGATCGGTTATGCAAATTTCTTGTTGGTAACCTAGTGGTACGCTTAGGACTTAGATATGTGTTCTCAGATGGAATGGTTCATGATTTAAAGATGGGCAAGTTATTTTTCTTTGATGACAGAGATTGCTAAGTGATGTTCATGATGACTAGCGAGAGTTGTTCGTGGTTCTAAGATAGAGATGTTATTGTTTTGGGATTTCAGGATACGTCTTGTTATTTCTTATATAGTAACCTACTCTTGTTACTGGATTGCGTTGGGCCATGTGATTGGGTTCAAAAGGTTATATGAAGCATGTTGATGCATCCTAAACCCTAAACCCTAAACCCTTGGATGACTTGGTCAGTTGGCATGTTGCATTAGATTGTGAGCATGATCTACGGATTGTGGCATGTTGGAGATTATTTATTTGGGTCCTAGTTATGTCTTAATCAACATATTTTGGATAGCATTGGTTGAAGTAATGTATTATTGTGATTGAGGTCTTAATCTTGGCCGACCTAGTTTTGTATAAAAGGATGAAACCATTTTGTAGTGGCAATGATGGATGATGCAATGACTGTATGAGATGCAAAGGTGTGCAAGCATGTTATATTTGTAATTGAAAGAAAAGGTATGATTGGAATCTATTGAGATAGAATGTTGATGCACTTAATTTGAGTTGTATTGGCATATTAGAGAGACTATTAGTTAGTTAATAATTTAGAGGATTGTTGTCCATTTCAGGGGTTTTGCCCTTGTTGTAATCTCAGGGTTGTTGCCCTTTTTTGTATCTTTGAGCATTGAGCTCTAGGCAGTGAGTATGAATGCATGAGCATTCTCATTGTATCTTTAATAGGGTTTACGTGCTACTAGCTTATCTAGTGGGTTTGATCCCCACCATGGTTTTCCCCTAATAGGGTTTTCCGTGTTATGTTTTAATATTATTATACTCATACCTTCACTTATTTTATAGTGTATAATTTATTTGTATCACAGTGTTTATTAAAATATTTAGATGATTTAAGAATTATATTGGTTAACAATTATTAAATATTTGGTCTAATATATTTATATTATTTTATTTTATATTTAATCATTGGTCGCGAGGTTTTTCAATGAATATTTAGATAAAATGAAAATATAATTTAATCATACAAAATAATCTAAACATCACACTTACATACCTGCCATGAAATAATTAAATTGTACATGGGAAGTTATAAAGGGTTGTGATAATGTTTATATTATTTATTTTATTATTTTAGCACTTATTTATTTACTTTTATTGTTTAATAATTTATTAAACAATAGTTATAAATATTTAAAATTGACTTGAACTAGGATCTGAATTAATACCATAGGACACAAATTAGATCAACTTGAATAAACATCATCTAAACAATATAAAAAAAAATCAAACTAAATTGAACTAATCTATAATGACAAAGGCAATACATTAGCGCACTTGTCGAAAAAGGGGATCACAAATGTTAACCTATAGGGGTTGTAACAATTTTCATCTTTTGGCAATGGAAGAAAACTCTATCATTTTTTATGCACTCTAAGACTTTGAGCTTAGATGTAGATTAAATTGCTAAATTGTCAATTCGGGTTCGAGTTTGGGTTGGGGGATAGATTCATGTTCGGGTTCATGGGTTCAAGCAAAATCTTTTTTTCCCATGTGAGTTCGTGGGTGTATATAGATATATATATATAGAGAAACGTGCATAATTGTAAAACTAACTTACAAAGTCATTTCATAGTATGAATATATCAACGTTACTTGATCATTGATCAATACCAAATGTCAAAGATAAACATTAAATACTCACTCATTAATCTATGTTCATGATGGTAGAGAATAAAAAAAAGTTGGTTGTTTTATGTTTTTAAAGTCACTTTTTTGGCCCAACAAGCCACAAGTCCCTGCTGAGGACTATGGGTCTTCCCATGTCCACTTCCAGGCAGGGTCCATGTTAGGGAGTGTGGGTCCGCCCGGATCCTTGATCCCTATTGGGGATTGTAGGTCCACCCGGGTCCTCGCAAGGACCTAGATGGACCCACAGCCCCCAATAGGGACTCTGCCTGGAAGCGGACCCAGGCGGACCCACAATCCCCAACAGGGACCTTGCCCAGACCCGAAGCAGATCCGGTCTCGAATCCAAACCCAAACGAATCCGGATTCAAACCTGAGCTCTAGGGTCCAAACCTAGCTTCTTAGTTAAATTGCTTTCAATAAAAGAAGCAAGTTGTTTTGAGACTTTGTGCCAATGCAAACTATAGTTTGACAACATTTTCTTGAGTTGATTGCGAGTTTTGTGCTTTGTTCAAAAGGGATTTGAAATCAATCTTGCAAACTTTGAGCTGCATAATTTAGTTTTATGTTTGATCTTTGAAGACTTTGGGTTGCCTGTAAAACCTGAAATGAACATAGGACACACAAATAAGGAGGTAATTTGCAAACTTTGTGTTGCTTTTATTTTCACAGTATGTGCATGCACGGTGAAATGTGTGTTGCAGACCTTGAGTTGCGCATGTGTTTCACTGTTAATCTCAAAAAAATCTAAGGAGTCGTGGAAAGACTTTGAGCTTTTATGAGTTTCTTAGTTACATGAAATGCGGGTACGTTGAAGGTTATTCTTATGTATAATCTTCTATTTGTCAGAATTATCGCTCCAACATATGCTTTGTAAGTGACATAAAACTGTAATAGTAACATCTATTCGAAAATAAGAGAATAGGATGAATGTCCCGCCCTGATTTAGCTTAGTGTAAATAAGTAGTTAAGTGTTTCATTGATTCCAGTAGCAATAAGAGGGGGGAGCCTTCCTTGAGAAGTGGAGAGACTTTGTCTCACAAGTTGTGGCTCAAACCACTGTTTTGCAATTGACTCTTAAAAACTGTCAGTTGCAAAGTATCTACAATTTTCTAAGTTGTGGTGAAAGTGACTTATAAAATTGCCACCTAACATCATGAAAAGGCCAAGCATCTTCAAACATAAGGCTACTTTCAGAAGCTTAATTTTTTCCCACAGTTCAATGAGAATATGGCAATGAAATATTCCTTTTGCATCATCAAGATATCTGCAGAGCCAGTCATTTTCTAGGTTTCTTGTACCTAGAGTCAAATGTTTTATGACTTGGAAAAGCTCTATGAAATGGAAGAATAGGACCTTTTCCTTGACTAGCCATTGTTTGTTTTCCATCTCATTCATGAAGAATTTCATACTAACAAGATTTTTCATCCTTACGTAGCAAAGAATTTACCTGTTTTCTCGGAAAATTGGTCTTATGACAGTCCTTAGGGAATTTTATTTCAAGAATTTGAGCAAATTTAGATTTGATAGTACACTTTGGAGACAAGAGATCTGAGGTTTGAGTATGTACGTTAGGGGTCTGAATTCTGAAAGGACCATATAAGTGATATGGTAGGTAAGTAGTTACCATCTTATAATTGAAGTCATCCATCCATGTGTGATATAAAACCAAAGTAACAAAAATCAGAATCAGATTGGAATCAGCAAGGCCAAATTGAATCGCGAATCGACCATGAATCAGAATCAAATCGGCACATTTAAAAAATCCTTGAAATTTAGTGAATTACATATTTCATAAACGCTTCATCACTGATTCGATTCACCGATTCACAAAAAATTGTTTGGCTTGAATCAAATTGCCGAATTGTGTGAATCGGCACGATTCTCATTGCTATGTATAAAATAGAAGATTACCTTCTAAAGATCTTGTATGGAGATCATCTAAGAGATCATTTGGTAGAGGACACTCACTTTACTAGATATATGATTTACTTCAAAAATAAAGGCCATCATATATAAGGGAATCACACCCAATTTGTGACTAATTATAAAATGTGCATCCCAAGCTGGAGTCAAAGACCGCTAAAAAACACAACAGAATATGTACACAATGGTCCTCAGTTTGTAGCTCTGATTGAGCTCAAAGCCTCTTGAAAATCAATAATACAGACAATTTATGAAAATTCATGACCAACTAGCACTCACAAAGCAAATCTTACTTTTTACCTTCAAAATCTACAATATACTATTATCATGTAGTTTCCAGCTTTCTATCACTATTATTATGTAAAAGGTAAAAGTTGATTTTTATCACAGCCAAAGGAGCATCAATTTGGATGGAACCACCCACCTGAAGATGATAGTATTTTCCATTTATGGGATTATTGAACAAGGCATATAACACAACCTCTTTCCGGAGTTCAACATGTGAACTCCTCTAGCACAAACAACTTCACCATCGGACCTACTCAAGCTGTACATTTATGCAATGAATGACAACCACAAATAGGGCTCTGAATGGCATAACTTTCCTTTTTCAGGACTTGCAATATCCCCACATAAATATATTAGCAACCTCTACACATTACACACCATGTTTACAAAGTCACAATCA
Source organism: Cupressus sempervirens (assembly GCA_028749045.1). Classification (NCBI taxonomy): domain Eukaryota; kingdom Viridiplantae; phylum Streptophyta; class Pinopsida; order Cupressales; family Cupressaceae; genus Cupressus; species Cupressus sempervirens. The sequence goes on from CM053792.1 coordinate 33,504,183, forward strand.
GGTCCATCCCATATAAAGTGGTATAAGGCATAAAAAGGCCATCCATTATAATGGAACTTTTATCTGTTCTCACCACTAATCCAAAAGGTTTGCCCTTGACATTTTAGCTGGACAAAATAAGGCAAGGTACAAATAGCTACATATACAAGAATAAAGCAACTATGACCTACGAAAACTTGCATGGTACTGGTCCAGCAGAATAGTTTTCACAGAACTTTGAATTAGTTAATCAGTTTAACATGAAATGAAGGACAAGGGCTAGCCTTACCTGAAGCGACTCTGTATTGCAGGGAGGGTAGACTCTTCTAATTTGTTGATGTATCTTCCATAACACTTCAATATGAGATTGTGTCCATGATGAGTTTACCATCACCAAGTTTGAATATAAACCCACCCATCCATACATCCAAGCCATTAGCTTGTAGTATACTGCCTTACCCACTGATAGCCAATAGCTGCAATAAGCAAGAAAGATTTTCTAATTAGTTGTCTAAAATAAAATATGATTTCTCTTTAAGTAGACAGATCCTTATGTCACTATCAATAGATAGCACTAATGGGTCAAAAAGTAAAAAATCATCACCTTGAAGCTTATTCATTTATTCATTTTAATCTTCTGTATCTCTTCTCTACAAGGTTACTGAAATTATATAAAATAACAGACATTATTCCTATTACTAAAAGAAGTGAACATGACTCATATAGATATCTTAAATACATCTAGGTAGAAGACATACCAATCTCGAGGTGCCTACATTTAATTTATGACATAAGTTAGATAGGCATCTTCACCCTGATATCTTAGTGTACAGTATTTTTAAATGTGTCTAACAATTTGTTTTATTTTTCTATATTAAAGTTAAATGTTAATATTTGAACTACTGTAAATACTCAAACAAGTAAATAGATGAAGAAAAGATATAAAGCTAATTTTTGAACTATTCTATATACTAGATACATACATGGACATATAAATTTTAATATTTATTTAAGAATAAACTACTTCTTAGTAATACACTTGTTTTAATTTTTGAATGTAACTTTATTTTACTTTTCCATTAGCCACTTATGTCAGTAATTTGTTTGTTTTGTTTTTATTTTTTACCGGATGCAATAGGAGTGCTGCTTCGTTTTTATTCCTCAAAGATTCATCCATGGTTTAGAAATTTATAATCCATTATCTTACGTCACCCACTATTTCTGATAGCTCCAGTGAGATTCCTTATTGCTTATTGCTTTAGCATCAATTTCAACGAATGGTACTCCCATTTAATATATATGAGTAATTGTCGGTATTAATATATACCTATGTTACCCCAGATTTGCAAGATGAGGGGATGGGGGGTTCGGGGAAGCTGGTTTCCAGGACAGATTTTTCCTTGCAGTAGGGGACGACAGTGAGAACAGCTATATAAAAAACAGAGAAAATTTTTAATATATAAGGAAATTTTAAATAATCATATAAAATCATGGATAAAGCATGCTCATATAGATTATAGAACCTTAACATATAATGTTTGTGTTAAATAATTCGATTTTGGAGTTCACGTGAGAGTGAAAATCAAATAAATTATAAAAAATTGAACATTAATTTTATGGGACAGCCAAGTGAAAGGTTTCTGGAAGTTTCTGAGTTTCCCAGACGTCCCAAAAAGGGGGACAGAACAAATTTTATGAGGAACACGTCCCTGGGTAACACTGACATATAAATTAAATGATAAATCTTGTATGTCTTCATAATTAAAGAATAAATCTAGTGTCCAAAAGAATTTTGTTCATTTTAGTAACATGGTTATGACATCTGATGCTTCACACCCCACACCCCAGCTAGCACTGTAGGTTATGCCTCTTGGCATAAATTGCAAAGAAAAATCATGACACATAGGTGACCTACTTTAGCTTAAAGATGCACGCATTATGGTCTTCTTCAAAGAGGTGTTCTGTCTTATAATCAAAATCTTAATTTAGAACCCTCACCCCTGTTGAATATTATAGCTATGATAGAAATCAGTTCACCTATGATGGTTGTCCTTAATTCTAATTCAGTCAAGTTACCTCTTCAATTTTGCTGTGCTACTGTGAGAATTCTTTGTTGTATAATGATTTCCTGGTTATGTTCGTCGTCTCTGGTGACTATCATTTTATATGATTGCCCTGCAACCTCCTTTGTTCGTGTTTGAGCTCCTTTGCTTGAAGACGGCTTCCATTACATATGTTTGTGCCTTTACTTATCATACATGCATAACTTATGATTTCAAGATTATGTCTGGTGATTTAAACCACCAATTTTAATATTTGGACTCCTAGGTGGCCATTTTGTGGTATTGAGTATTCAGCCCGAAAGATGTGGTGAGTTTTAGTTTTCTTATTGATGACCTGACATTCACATGGTCTATCTCAACATTTTCAACAATCTTTCTTATGATCTGTTGGCATTCATTTAGTTTCTGAAAGCGTTGATTAATATGTGTGTAACAGCAGACATTCGGTTTTTATATTCACCTCTGAGGAGGTGATTAATGTAATGTCTATTCTATTGTATCGTTACTGGCAGAGATCAGAAAGAAGCATTTTTTGGCAATCTTATTGCATGGTATGCAAAGATAATTCTATTGGAGTTGTCGTTGAGTTGAGTGATTAAAAATCATTCCAGTTTTTATTATCGTGATTTTTGTTGAGACTAATATAAGTGTATCATGCTTACATTCTGAGCACTGTGAATGTTGTTATTTGGTCTATGCTTCATGTATGTACATCAATAATGTGTTTTGTGCTTGACATATTGTGAGTTGATATTGCATTATTCTGTTTTATGAACTTTGATCTGCTTCAGATCACTGAGCTTTTGAAGACATTGAAAGAAGCAGAGTTCTTATAATCTTGTTTTGAGAAACTTTATTAAGTATCTATTTCTGGTGAGTTGGGTAGTTTCCCTCGGTAAGGAGGGGTTTTCCTAGGATATATTCATTTGTGTTTTGTGTTGTTGCAAATTTATTTTTGTATATTCAATATTGTTAAATTTCTGGTTCAAATTTAACATGATATCAGAGCAGGTCTAAAGGAATTCGATCTAGAACTAGAAGAATTCTACATTTGTGTTCTCTTTTGTTTCTCTTTCAATTGGTCATTCTCAGTATGTGAAAATGGTAAATGGTTTAAAAGTTCAACATAGGTTAGATGGCTCTTCAAATTTTGCTTCATGGAATCCCAAGCTCCTGGTTGCTTTTGAAGAGAATGACATTTTAGATTATATCAGTTCTGATGTTGCAAAGCCATCTTATGATGCTGAAAAAATTTAGTGGAAGAAGAACAAGATTATGAATAAAAAGACTATGATTGATTCAGTCAAGGATCATTTGATTCTTGTTAATTCAAAATTGGAATCAGCCAAGGACATGTTCAAGACTCTCAAGGATTTGTATGAGATTAATAATAGCAGTAGAGTACTTGCACTGAGACATCACCTACAGCATGTAAAGATGGCAAGCGGTGAATCTGTAGTTTCATACTGTGTGAAAATCACAGAGTTGAAGGATCAACTTAGTGCAAATGGTGAAAGATTTTCAGATAAAGATCTAGTTATGCTTACTATGAATGGACTTCCCCATTCTTGGGAATCCTTCATTCAAGGTGTTAGTGGAAGAGATGAGCTTCCAAAATTTGACATATTAATGGCAGATTGTATTCAAGAAGAGTGTAGATTGAAAGCAAGAGGAAATGGTCAAATATTTCATCATGAAGATAAATGAGTACTTGCAGCTCATACTTCCAAAGAAAAAGGGAAGAAAGGGAACTTTAAAAGGTCTAGGTCTAGAGACAAGAGCTTTGAGTCAGCCCCTGACTTCAAGAAAATGAAGAGAGACCTCTCTCAAGTTCAATGTTCCAGGTGTGATAAATATGGTCATTTTGCAAGAGATTGCACCACGAGACCAAAGCCTCATGTTTTTGTTGCTATTGAAAAGGTTGAGAATTCTTCTCCTCAAAGAGTCTAGTGATAATTCTGAAGATTTCCTATTCATCTTTGCACTTTCCAGCAATGTTCCCACAAATAGCGATACATGGCTGATTGAAAATGGTGTGTCACGACACATTACTGGGTTCAAAGAACACCTATTTCATTTGAAGGAAAAAGATTCACATTTACAAGTCATTATAATTTATTGATGATCATACAAGTTACTCAGTGAAAGGTGTTAGATCTACATCTTTCGAATTGGATTCTGGTATTCCACTGCACTTAAGTGATGTATTATTTGTACCTGGCATAAAATGAAATCTGATTTCTATATCAGCTTTGAAAAACAAAGATTATCAAGTTGCCTTTGCTGATGGTAAAGTCTTGGCATGGAAAAAGAATTCTGATTTTCAATCAGCTCATGGAATTGGGGTATGTCGTGATTGCCTCCACAAGCTTACAGCTCATCCTATCTAGGCACTTTCTTGTGATACTTCAGATTCAAATGAACTATGGCACAAGAGGTTTGGACATTTAAATTTCAGAACTATAGTTGGTCTTCCAAAGCTGAACCAGTATAATGAAGACGTTAGCAAGGGATACGCTCTAGGTAAGAATATTAACAGCACTTTTCATAATAGTAAATATAGAGTCAAAGATATACTAGAATTAATTCATTCAGATTTATGTGGTCCTATGTTTGTTGCATCTCTTAGTGGTTTTTGGTCATATATTACATTCATCGATGATTTCTCGTTAAGTGTTGGATCCATTTTCTTAAGGAATCTGATGAGGTGCTGTCATGTTTTAAAGAATTAAAAGCATTGATTGAAAATTTATCGAACAAAAGGATTAAGATCTTAAGGTCTGATAATGGAAAAGAATATGCATCTGACATTTTTCATAAATATCGTGTTAATACTGTGTTAAGTTTTAGGATCTCTGATAAAGTATGTACTTATATTTGTTATACTACCTTAGTGTATGTATTATAAATTCTGAGTCTTCAACTTAAATAATACACTGTTATTTCTGTTGTAGCAGAAAATATTATTTAATGATATTTGATTAGCTGTCACCTTGTAATCTGAAGAACTTGCTGCAATAGTAATAACTTGAATTGCACTCTGATTTAATTGCTTGATCGCTGAAGACAGAATATGCCGTGGATTGATATCTGTCCAGCGATCTCACTAGTCATATATATAGACACTTACGAAGGAGCATGCCCCCGTAGGGACATGACTCTACGTGGCCACGTAGGGTCATGTCCCTACGTGGACATGCCTTCATGAAATTTTACTTAAACCTTGTTAGTCTAAACAGCCCGATACTTGATGATCGACTTCTTTCAAGATATATATATATATATAGCAGTCTGAAATATATACATTGACCCTTAATCAGTACAAGGAGGAACAAGGTTTATAAGAACGTGTGTGTGTGTGTGTGTGTGTGTGTGTGAGAATCACAAAATAAATATATGGTGTACTTCACTTCTACTGAAGCTACACTTTAACAATGTGTTCCCTATAATCCTCAACAAAACAGTGTAGCTGAAAGAAACAATGGGACAATTGTTGAGGTAGAAAAGGCAATCATTCATGATCAAAGCCTTCAAACATTTCTATGGGTAAAACCTTGCAGAATAGCAGTTCAAATTCAGAATCATAGTCCTCATCAGATTCTTGACAACATGACACCGGAAGAATCATTTTCAGGTATTAAACCAGACATCAGTTACTTCAGAATTTTAGGATGCTCGGTTTATATTCACTTTCCAAAAGAGAAAAGAAAAAATTGGAACTTTCGGGATAGAAAGGTACCTTTGTTGGTTATAGTGATTCTTCAAAAGCATACAGGGTATATATTCCAAGACAAAAAAAGTCGAAATCGGAAGGGATGTTGCATTTGATGAAGATGTAGCTTGCAGGTTATCCAAATAGTCTAACATTGAAAATGATGAAGAAGATTTTGAGCATCCTCAACCTTTAGTCATGACTGATCCGGATCCACCTATAGAGCTTCAGAGGGAGAATGCAGATTCAGATGATCTTGTTGATCCAATTAATCCAGTTGATTCTAGGCACTTCAACAGGTCCCAGTATTACTCCAGCCAATAAGAAAGACCTGTATGGGCTAGAAACATTATAGAAGAAGCTGAAAATTATGCATCCCCCTCGTGATACTTTCAGAGAAAGTAAAAGGCCTCAAAAGTTTGTCGGTTATGTTGTATTAATGAGTCACATAATTGCATCTGAAACTTCCGGAGTTGAATAAGCTTCAAATCAGCTAATGTGGAAGGATACAATGATGGAAGAGTATCACCCTATCCTTAGAAATGTTGTATGGGATATAGTACTGAGACCAAACGGTAATGTTGTGGTTTCTTATAAATGATTATTTAACATTAAACATGTAGTTGATTGTAGTATAGAGAAATATAAGCCCAAATTTGTAGCTATCAGTTTCTCACGAAAACAAGGTATAGATTATGGAGAAACCTTTGCTCCTGTAGCACGTTATACTTCCATCAGGACAATCATTGCTCTTGCAACTGTGTAAAAACAACATCCTTATATGGAGTAATTTAAGAAGTTTACGTTGAGCAGCCGGGAGGGTTTGTAATTCGTGACAGAGAGTCACATGTGTGCAAGCCGAAAACGCTATATGTGGCCTTACGCAAGCCCCTTGTGCTTGGTATCACAGAATTGATAACTATCTTCTAAGTTTGGGCTTTCAAAAGAAGAATGCAGATCCGAATTTGTAATTTAAGGTAGATGATGATAAAATGTTGATCCTTATGCTTTATGTTGATAATTTGTGCCTAACTGATAATGATGATCTTATTGTTAAATGTAAGAATGAGTTTACTTCAGATTCTCTCCAGCAACCCTCAAAGTCTGGTTTAATTCTGTACAAAGTCTGCTCCTCGTCAAATTCTCCCCTAATTCTCTTGCAGAGCAACGAATTTAGTGCAAATTCTGTCAGAGGAACCAGGGCAGAATTTGCAGTGAGTTTTGAAGTATTTGCTGCCCAGCCGCCAAACCTGGGCTGAATTTGTTTTTAAAACATTTTTTAGGCTTTTTTTAAGTGTTTTTTTGCCTAATTTGGACTATTCAATCCTCCCAACCCTAAAGTCACCACTAAAAGACCAAAAGAAATGGTTTTTACGTCAGTTATGCATTTGTTAATGAAAATGAAAACTTGCTTACAGAGGAAATCCAAATTGACAATAGGAGACATCCAAATCAACGATTATAAGGAATGTCTTTAAAACAGATATAATATCTTTGAATCCAGGGCTTAAAATTTGAATCTCAACTTTTGATCTAGCCTGGTTAGATATCCTCTAATCAATACAAAATAAAAATTCAGATAACTTCAATTATCTTTTGACAATTCCTTTCAATCGCAAACTGTCCCCTTGATATGGAAATATGTTACATGCACGTTATGAAGCAAGTCTATCATGCTGTATGTATGTCTAGCTGATGCAATTAAATATCCTATTGAGCTAAAACATAGATATGGTGGTGTATTTTGCTATGTTGCTTTACTATTAGCATAGTGATGTATGGACTTATTTGTTCTTGCATATATATACACACATACATATTTTAAAAAACATATTTTTTGTATGGACAAACCCAAAACGAATCCGAATCCAACCCTAAAAAAAGTGGACAAGTTTCAAACCGAAATCTCGAACGGCAACTTAGACTTAAATGCACGCATGTCTGATTTGTTTTAAATTTTTACTCCAAGCAATAATGTTGACTATTTCCAATTATATAATTTTGTATGCATGTCTGAACTGTTAGTGCAATATGATGTGACACGCACACATGTTCACTTTAAGTAGCTTCAAACTAGACCCTACTAGTGTATCAAGAATGCAAAAGGAATCAATAGAACAATCCCAAGAACAGAAACATGAAAAGATAATGAATATAGTAATTTGCATTTGTGTTGCAGCATTTCCAAGATGGGACCACATAGAATCTATTCTATAAATAAAATTCACAAAGAAGACAAATATAATGACATTGGAATTAAAAGATATGTGCCATACATAGAGCAAGCCAGCTAATGCCAATGATCATTCAGTGAGTATTCATTCACAAAAGTTTTTGCTTTTTTTTTGAAAAATTTGTGTTTGTTTTTCTCAAGCATTAGAGTGTTTGATGATTTTCTCCTCAAAATCACGGTTTCAGTTTCAGAAGTTGAACTTGATGTCTTTGGCTACGGGGAGGAATAGTTTTGTGTTCCAACATCAAGTTGGAAGGATTTTGATTATCTTGGTGAATTCCAAAAGTTTTGCAGATTCAAGGAGGGTCTCATCAGCAGGGCTCATTTTGCAGAGCGTTCTATACATTCATGACCAGAAGGGGGCATCCTTCTAACCATTTGTGACCAAAAGACCTGCAAATTGTTTTTAGGGCAGTTAGAATGATGACCATGAAAAGAGGGTATTGAAACATTGTAATGTTGCTGTAATGGTCATTGTAGTTTATTTGGGTAGTTTCTATTTCTGAATTCTATTTATGTTTGTTTCTTTTAGAAACATTGTAATTTAATTGACTATATATTGTAAACTTTGATCTTATTATTGAATTTACAATTGCCATTACATGGATCAGTTATTTTATTATTGCGTTCTACCAAGACTTCCTTCTTAGTTGCTGATGTTATTTATGTATCTTCATTCGTAAACACAGCATCTAATCAATCGAGACCAATGTTTGAGTTCTTAGAGATTTAAACAAACTGAATCTCTTATTGACCTCAATGCTACCATTGTTGCCTGAATAGACTGGCAAATGAAGAAATCAGTCTTCAATCTAAAATAAGAGAATAAACGAAGGAAAATCTCTTTCAAAAAGCATGTGCTATACTATAAAATTTAAGGCGTACAAATTTCAGAAACAAAACAGGTTGAACATGCATTTTTTTTAATCCAATAAATACCGGTGTAACACGGGGACTCACACCCCCCTCCCAGACCTCAAAGTACCTGTCCCCGAGACATCCCCGCACCGGGTACTTGAGTACCCAAGTACCCCCACCTCTGTCATTCCACAACCATGCCCCTGCTGGCATGGGTGCTTGAATTTCTATTTGAGTTTTGAGTTTTGGATGTTACTATTGGGTATGAAATATGTTACTATGTTGAATGTTCAATGGTTCTAGTTCATGTTGCAAATTTGCTATATTCAAGTATTTTAACTTGGTATGTTTTACTAGAAGATCATTTCATAACTAGCATTTCAAGTTCTAAATGTAAACTATACAACACCCCTCCCTTCTCTGTCCTCCCCTTCCCGCCATACCCCAGCCGTCCCCCCGTCGTCCCAAAAATGAGGCCTATTTTCCCCCCATCTTGGAAACTCGTCTCATCGTCTCGATGTACCCCAGTACTAATGGTACACTGATAAATATTGAATTTGTACAAGAAAATATATTAATGGAATTATTTGTTACTAATGGGACTACTGCCATATATGTAATCCAAAACAAATAAACTTTGAATAGTGAATACAAGTAAAAAATTGGCTCACGACAGAATAACAGATCTGACAACTTCTCTTTGGGATTGTTGAAATATGGTAGCTTTAATCAGATATAGAAATGATCATCAATTTGATAATATGTTTAATGTCATTTGATTTCCACAATCCATTAGTAATACATCAAAGATTTTCTGGAACTTGATTGTGTCAAAAAAATTTAGCATCAACGTTTCGGATCACACACAGTGATCCATCATCAGGATGAGGAGTGCAAGAGAATAGAGAAATAAAGTCACTGATGATGGATCACTGTGTGTGATCCGAAACGTTGATGCTAATAAAATTTGACACAATCAAGTTCCAGAAAATCTTTGATCTATTGATAATGTGTTTGTGTATATATGTCAGTATGTACTGACATATGTATACACACATATATTTAATTGTACATATATTCATGTCATCATTTGCAATAAATTCTGAAAAAAGATGATTGCTAATATAATTGATCAAAATCTACTATATTCTAAGTGTACTATCGATCTGCATTTAGAAGTTATTACTTGCAGATTATTGGCATTTCATGTTTCATATAGGATCCCGATTGAGCATTATTATTGGTGATCATTTTCAGATTGGATATTATTTATTTGTGCAAGAAAAATACAGATCTAACTTTGTAAACATTTATGTTTATTAACTAACCCCAATCAGAGATTGGGTATCTAGTTAAGATGAAAAGGCGCAATTCATGAGACATCTCATGAACGCACATGCCTCCACTTTGTGGGGGTGTGTCCACTCATGGGATGTGTCTCTTCCATGTATACTTAATGCAGATCTGATCCACAAAAGGATATATTGAAATCAATAAATACTCTGCTCTTGTAGATCGAATACCATTAAAGGAAAATTCTAACTTGTGAATTCATGACCAGCATTTGTAAATATTGATTGAATCACCTTCGTTTTATCAAGTTCAATATTCTGATTATGATCTGCAAGAAAGTACAGTGATTGTGAGAATCATATTCTGAAAATAGAAAAGACGAGATCAAATCTGAAAGAAACTTAATCATATTTTAACCTGGTATCAGAGCCTTGTTAAGGAAGATCCAATTAAATTTAAGATGTCAGATTACTTTAAACCATATTCTCTCCTGAAATCGCAATCACATTAGATTCTTCATAATGTCGAGTGCAATCAGATTTGAGGATTGTCTTGAAGGTACAAACAACTTTACATTGTGGAAATTTCGAATCATGATGCTACTAAAAGAAAATAAGTGAGAGAAAACAAGATAGAACCAGATAATGATTCAGAGAAAACTCAAGGGATTTAGAACAATGAGAGAGCTATGAAACTTATAGTAGATGCAGTTAGGGACCATATAGTACCTATATTGTCAAAACATGAGACTACATACCTAATGTTTAAATCCCTTGAAAGAACTTTTGAAATAAACAACACTAGTAGGACCCTTTCTCTAAAGAGGCAGCTTAATCCATGTAAAAATGAACAAGGGAGAATCTATCAATGCATATTTCATGAGAATTATTGAACTAAGATATCAACTGTCAACAATTGGATATCAAATTGATAGCAAGGAGTTAACACTAATAGCTCTAGGTGGCCTACCAAACTCGTGAGAGTCATTTGTTCAAGGAATAAGAGCAAGATCAAAAATCCCTAAATTTGATAGGCTAAGAATAGATTGCTTACAAAAAGAAGTAAATTGATGGCAAAAGGAAACAAGTAGAAACTCATAGATGAGGATTTTCGTGTATTAACCACAAATTCTCATAAGAAAGGTTAGATGAAAAACTTCAAGAAAAATAAGAATTCTTATGGGAAGGGATCATCCAAGAAGTGGAAAGACATCTCCCAAACACAATGCTTCAAATGTGATTAGTATGGACACTATGCAATCAAGTACCCTTATAGAACAAAACAAAAGGCATCCTTTGCTAAAGTTGAAAAGACAAATATAGAACATGATTCTGAGAAATTTGTCTTATACTAAGCATTATCAAACCAAATATCGAACAAATTCAATACTTGGGTTATTGTAGTGGTTCATCAAGACACATCACAAAATTTAGAGAACACCTAGATACTATGATAGAAGAAACTAAAGAAGAAGTAACTATTGGGGATGATTTTGTACATCCAATAAAAGGGATTGAAACTTGCACCATAAATTTGAAGTTTGGCATCTCACTACAACTCACTAGAGGATTGTTTGTACCACGAATAAAGAGGAACCTAATATCTATTTCTACTCTTGAAGACAATGGATATAGGGTTACCTTTATGGATGGAAAAGTTTTGGCATGGCCAAGGAACTCCACCATAAAGAAAGCACAAACTATAGATATAAGACAAGGATATCTCTACATACTGTGTGCAGATATTAATCAAGCCCTTATCCATGAGACCTCTAACTCAAATAAAATTTGGCATCGAAGATTAGGACGTTCATTTTCCTACCCTACCTTCAGTAGAAAAATTGGTAATAGGATTGCCCAAACTAAAACAAATTCATGAAGGAGCATGCAAAGGGTGTGCCCTAGGGAAGAATACAAAGGGGATCTTCCAAAATAGTTTTGAGTAAAACCAAACATGTATTAAAATTAGTCTACTCTGACTTATGTGGACCCATCTTTGTATCCTCCATGGGAGGATTCTTATATTATGTAATATTTGTAGATACCTTTTCTAGAAAAATCTCAATATATTTTCTTAAGTGTAAAGAGTCGAAAGAAACCCTTAAAAGGTTTAAGAAGTTCAAAGCTCTTACCAAAAATTCTTCTGATAAGAAAAGCAAAATACTGAAAAACAGTTAAAGGGACATAATACACCTCAGAATTTTTTAAAGAATTTTGTGTAAATGTTGGGATTAAGTTGGAGTTTACTGTACCCTACAATCCACAACAAAATGGTCTAGCTGAAAGGAAAAATATAACTATTATAGAAGTTTCTAAAGCAATGTTGTACGACCAAAACATAGAAACTTCATTTTGGGTAGAAGCCTCTAGGATAGTTGTCTACATTCAAAATAGATGTCCCCACTCAAATCTAGATAAAAAAACTCTTGAAGAAGCATTTACTAATGTAAATTCTAACATAAGTCACTTAAGGATCTTTGGTTCCCTTTTTTACAAGAAAAGAGATCTAAATTAGAACCTACTAGAAAGAAAAGGATATGTGTGGACTATAGTGAAACCTCAAATGCTTAGAAAATATACATACCTGGATAGAAACAAATTGAACTAAGTAGAGATGTCATCTTTGAGGAAGACATTGCTTTCAAAAGAACAAAGAGTTCTGATGAGAAAGAAATTCAAGATTCTCCTAAAGTCGTGGAGGAGGATCCTGCTCCTGAGATTTAGAGTAAGTATATTGAAGAAACCATAAGTGAAAACCAAATTGCTCCAAAAGAGAATCCTAATAACAATAACAAAAAGAGACCACTTTGTGCTAGAAAGATGATTAAGGAAGCTGAGAATTATGCAGCACCCAAAGGAACCTTTAGAGAAAGTAAGAGACCCAACATATTCTCAAGCTATGTTGCCTTAATGAGTGAGGTCATTAGTTCAAAACAAACTAGTGTTACAGAAGCTCTCAAGCATCAACTATGGAAAGATGCTATGACAAAAGAGTATCAATCCATTTTGAAAAAAAATGATGTATGGGTACCTAGACCAAAGGATAAATTTGTTGTCTCTTCCAAATGGCCCTTCAATATCAAACATATTGCAGAGGGCAGTATACAGAAACACAGAGCAAGTTTTGTTGCCAGAGGGTTATCACAAAAGGAAGGTATTGATTATAAAGAGACATTTGCACTTGCTGCCCGGTACACCTCTATTAGAGTAGTAATAGCTATAGCACAAGCTAAAGGTTAGAAGATCCATCAAATGGATGTGAAAACTACATTCTTGAATAAGACCATTGAAGAAGAGTCTATTTAGAGCAACCTAAAGGCTTTGTGATACATAATGTAGACTCACATGTATGCAAATTGAAGAAAACCCTATATGGAATTAAACATGCCCCCAAAGCCCAGTATGAAAGGATCGATAGCTATCTTATGGGACTAAGATTTTCCACGAATGATGTAAATCCAAATCTCTATTTTAAGGTAGCTAAGGACCTGTTTGTTTCATGGAATTAGCAAAACTGAGTTTTGATTCAAAACCTGGTTTTGTCAAAACCATGTTTTGAATTTCAAAATCAGGTTTTGAAAAAAAGATTTGTCCTATTTGTTTATCCCGAAAGATGAGTGGGAAGATACATCTTCAGCGTTTGGTTCGTAAAATTGGAATTGAAATTTTAAAATATTATTTGGATCTGCAAACAGAGCAATGCCAAGAGCTTCATCCATTCAAAGAGAAAACCTATATTTCATAGTTGTGTTGGGGTCTAAGAAGCCCATCCAAAGAGGGTACGGCTTAGTTTAAATTTTTGTCCAGGCAGAAGAGTATTTGTTGAATGATCTCCATTTGTGGCAAGCACATTTGATAAATTGGGGAAATCATTTCCTGTGATAATAATCCTAGAGCTCCTCTGTTTTTCGTTTTTATCACTGCCGAGTCTCAAGCTTGATCATTGCTTTTCTTCTTCATCAATTGTTGTCCTCTATTTATTCACTCTCTCTCCCAAATCCGTTCTTTCTCAGCCTACTTTACACATATATTTGCTCCATTCATTCTTTTGTGTTACAAATGACTTGTTTACAAGAAAACCCATCTTTTATGCAATTCATGCGGTAAAGAGTTAGGGATTTTGTGCCAAATTTTAATGTCGTACAATTTCATTACTGTAACAAATGTGACAAAGCTCAGAAACTCCATCTTGGCCGTGATTTCCTGCAACATTGGGACGAAGACATATCTCAAGAACCTTTTGCAGATTTCACATTGGAAGGAAGCGATGGAGGAATCGTAAAGGCACATAAAGCCATTTTGGTATGTCATAAACCATCGCTATTTAAAAGCCCTAAGTATTTGGGCCTATTAAATGTTTTATTTAAATGTGAATTTTTGGTAGGCAGGGAATCTCCCGAAGGCGATCTCCATTTGTGGCAAGCACGACCAAGTTGCCTTCATCTATGATTATGGCCACATGTACAAATTGATTTCCCTTTGTGCCACTTTTCTAGTTGGTTCCCTGAATGGCTAGCCCGTTTTAATGACAGAGGATCAGCGAGCTGAACGAAACCTGAAACCTGTAAAAATGGCAAAAAAAAATGTTTGCGGCATGGTAATATGGTAAAACATATTTTAGGTTAACAAAGGTAGTGGACTTCAAAAATGTTTTCAATTTACTTTTATTCTAATCCTCAAAAATCCAAACCTTGGATTGAATTCTCAATTCCACCTATTTGAGTGGAACTGTGGTAACCTGATTTTGGGGTAAAATTAGAATACTACAATTCTAATTCCACTTTGTTATTTTTGACCCAAACAGCGAATTTAACAAAACTGGGTTATTGCAATTCTAATTCCGGTCCAATTCCAGCAACCAAACAGGCCCTAAAGGTGATATGTTACTACCAATTTTATATGTTGATGACCTACTAAGAACTGGAGAAGATCCCCTTATTACTCAATGTAAGGAGGACCTGGCTTCAAAATTTAATATGAAGGACTTGGGCATTTTACATAACTTCCTTGGCTTAGAAGTTTGGGTGAAATTAGATGGTATCATTTTGAATCAAGGAAAGTATAATATTGATATTCTAAAGAGATTTGGGATGTTGGACTGTAGACTCATGTCTACACCTATGGGAACCAACTTACACAAATTGAAGAAAGCAACACAATCAAAATTTGCAGATCCTACTCTCTATAGATAGATCATTGGATCATTGATGTACTTGGTTAACACTAGACCAAATATTTTCTATGCAATGAATGCTCTAAGCTAGTTTGTGTGAACCAAAGGAAATACAACTTGTCGTTGTAAAATATATATTAAGATACCTTCAAGGTAGTATTGGATAATGTGTGTGAGTATGTATGTATGTATGTATGTGTATATGTATATGTATATGTATGACTACATAACTTTATGGGCCCCCAATGTACATTATTGAAAGGTGACGATCTTTCTGATAATGAACACTTGTATTTGACATGGTAAGGTGACAACTTTACAATGGTTAGTTTCACTATCATGATGGATATCATGTGACTTGATATCTGTGGATATTCATCATAATATCTCCTAGACATTTTGATAGATATCATGAGACTTGATATCAGTTAAAGATTATTATGATCCTTATGAGATAATCATGGTGGATAAGTATATTCATGAATATACCATGATTTATTATGGCAGACATCATAAGACTTGATGTCTGTGCAAATACCATAATGAAGATGTGTTATGAAAAATGTCATGTGACTTGACACTCTTAAGAATGTTAGGACTAGCTCACAAATTTGATAAAAACCCTTCTACTTTGAAGGGAAAAATCCAGCCACACAACCAAAAATATTATTTTTATTAATCATAAAATGTCCAAGTGTATAATGACATTCGCTTGATGCAATATATATAACATATAGAGAGACACTTCACATTACAACTGAAGGTCTCATCACTTTCCCAAAAAATGACTCTTTATTTTCAAATACGACTCTTCACATTTTCATGCCTCAATGCATGTTGTATGATACACGTCTTAAAATTCAATATTACAATCTATCATAAATGTCCTTTTCAGTTGAAGCTGACCATAACGGTATTAATGCCCGGAGATAAAAATCTCTAACACAGCTACAATCTTCAACACTCCCTCTTTAGCCAGAGAGAGATCTTTAGCTGATCAATCACACAAGGTTGATACCAGAATGTCAATGATAAAATCTAATCACATGGATCCTATTAAATTTCATGGAATCACTAAACATAAAAACCCTGCAAGAAATACAAACAGTTTTTATCATGATCTTGTCATCGAATCTCTCATCCTGACACTAAGAAAACAATATACTTATTGTTAATAATCATGGAATAACTCAACATGATACTCCTCTAACAATTACTCATAATCATGGAATCACTCAACATGACAGATTCGTAAGACTCACAACTAAGCCTTTAATCATGGACTCTCTCAATGTGAACTGTCAAATCTCTCAACATGACATCCAACTCCCATCATGAAATATGCAACATACGACTTTTTCCAAAGTTAAAAATAGATGATTTTTCCCTAGGGTTAGGTCTCAAAGTGTCTGCCCTATACTATATATAGAAAATTTGTGCCCTAGAATTTATAACCATTAAATGATCACATAGAGGAAATGAGCATATATCTACATCAAAAAAATATTATCATGATAATGGCTATAGCTAAAGATAACGTATTCTAACCCATGTATAATCATTTGAAAAGAACTAACAATCATATTCTCAACCATCTATAATCAATTGAAAGAAACTGACAATTCTAATCTAAGCCATTTATATTTATTTGAAAGGAAACTAGAAATGAAATCTATGTTGATAAATTAACAAGGAGATAGATAAGAATTCAGATTTCATACAGGTAATTGAGATAATTATCATTGTGTTGATCAAGCCTCGGCTTTCAAAGAAGAGGAGAAGCATTGACATAGGCTTAACCTCCCAACTACAGACCTTATATTATCCCCACATGATCCTTAAACAAGAAAGGCCCTCCCTACCCCGAGTTAGGCTTGGGGCACTATAGTCCAGCCATCCAAGCTTACCAATGTTAGAGTGCGCTCAGCAATAGGCAAGGTTGAGGATATTCCTCCTCCAACTAATGCTCTGTTAGTTGCCACCACCGACCTCTTTGTGATCAAAAATAATAGGCAAGCATGCCTCTAATCAACCCTGGCCAAGGATTTAGATGGGCGTCAACTAACCCTATCACCATCGCTCAACATGACAACTGAGTATAACTTTGGACATTCATGAGCTGACTATTTTTAATAGCTTTCATTTTAGGGAAAAATTTACAAACTATGGAAGTTTTGATCATGTTGTATTTCTTTTCTTTCTTGCAAGAAACCACTCCTCTTCACCCATTAACTAAGGCTTCACTAGCCTTGGTGAGTCCTTGGAGATTTATCAAACTCTTTGAGATCCTTTGACATGGTCTGATAGATTAATAAGAAAATCCATATCAGAAGTACAGCGTACACCTGCATGTACAATGGTATACTGCACAGTGTTCAGAATTTATAACAAAACTCTCACGAGTTAGGATCAAGAAAATGGATTAGATCATAAGCATAAATCTTTCATGACCATAGGATCAGCCTACTGGTCTAAGACTGAAAACATTTGCATATTTGCCAACTGCATTTAACAGTGTCATCTAAGGAATATTAACAATGCGGTTCAATGATCAAGGAAATAGTAATCATAACTTGAATGTATAACTGAGAAAACAACTCGGCCCAAGTTCCACTAGCGTGAGAAGATTACTGGTCGCAGGGTGTTGTATATAGAATTTTTGGGATAAGAAAGAAAGAATGGTGAGGAGTAAGAAATGCTTTCTCTGTGGCCTGCTTGTGCGGAATGAACTTTGAATGAATGGCTCACCCACACCCGCAATGAGATATAGCTCAGTCAATTAACAAGATCGCCAGTTCACAAAAGATTACTTGGATTTTTTTTTAAAAGCTCATCGGTTATAAGAAATGAATGCCAACTTGTATTGGTCGCCAAGTGGACGAGAAGGAAAGAATAATATGAAGTTATTTTGTTCATGGTTTCACTTAAAAATAATAATATTATACATATACATGTATATATAAATATATGAAAATATAAGGAGTTATTTCGTTCATGGTTTCACTTAAAAATAATAATATTATACATATACATGTATATATAAATATATGAAAATATAAGGAGTCGTCATGTTACTTGATTATACCTACAATTGTACCTATATGTATACGTACATCTATATACGTTGTGATTCGAAGAACATATGATTTATCATTTCCCTCTATATACGCACGCACATAAATATATACATATACGTGTATGTATGATTATAGGTATCATCCACGTATCAAAGTGATCACACACACACACATATATAATAACTTATAATGATAACATTGCAGCGGTCTTAGAACAACAAAGAGGTAATTGTTCTAAACAAGAAATTTAGATGTTTATTGATTTTAAATGTTTGACCAAGTAGCTCATGATTGTCCAATGGAGTACTCTATTGTGAAGTCGCTAAATCTTTTATCAAGGTAATTAGAGGTCATACCTAATGATCTGATGACAGACTAGGATAGTGCCCCATTCCTTGAATCTTGTTTAGCAATACTTTCTCCCCTTCGTCTGCTCCTACAACCACCAGTGTAACGTTTCCACAATAATAACAAGTTCCTCAAACATTACAATATATTAACTGATAAATGTAACAACGGCTAACTACCATTATCAATAAATAAGTAAACATGATAAACAGTTGACCAATTTCCAATACACAAGATTATAACAATCAATCTCACACGAAATAAACAGCTAACTATAATTTCTCTTTTCACATGATCATGACATTTTAAAGTTTTAACTAATCATTGCAACGGCTATAAACTAATTTTAATTAGGTCAAAATTTGGGATGTAACAGAATCTCTCAACCTGATGACATCATGGATTCTCTCAACATGGTGTTCACTATTCCATAGTGAAAGAGTTATCATAGCTAATCTTACAATCTCATTTATTTACACAAGAATGAAAATAGGCATAACAAAAAAAGACTTAGTTTCATTTAAGTCTCAAATTTAAAAAGCATTACAAGCATATATGAGACTGATGGGGATTCCATAAGCACTCCTCTTAATTATGAAACCTTCCTCTGAAGCTTAAGTCTCCCTCTAAAGCTCAACATCTCCCTCTAGAGCTATAATCCATATCTTGTTGCATCCTACAACCAAGGGAGAGTAATAAAAATCAATCCATCATAAATATTAATGCTAAGAGCATACTAGAGCTATACAAATATAATCATAGAATTCTTATGAAGCCCAGGAGCTCAACTCTAATGAGCCACTATTCACAATTTTCCAATCTTAATATGATCTTTTGCGTTATTTTCCCTACTGAATTAGCTTTCCCTATAATTAGGACTCTTAAAAATACACTCTCAATCCTAAGAGCATCAAGGAGTTTCAACATCTCCTACCAAATAATCAGTATTTTAAAAAGAAAACACAACAATATCAAAAACAAAAAAATACTTATCTGTTGCCAAGACTTTACCATGCCTGCAATCTGTAGCTGCTTCAAGCATTTGCCCCGGATTGATGTGATGACCTGATATGACCCAAGGTGAAAATCCATCCTACTAAAAATAAAGACCCGGTTATAATCCACATTTTATATGCGTATACACAATTGCGATGGCCCTTGAATGCAAAATTTCTTCATACTCCCATAATCTGCACCACACGAATATTAGTGCTAAAGATAACTAGATGAGTGAGTTTACCACCGCAAGCACTAGGCTAATGACGCAGAAGACAAAGCTTGATGCATAGGCCGCAAAGCTTTCTAACTGATAGACGGGGAAATCATCAAGTGATCTTTGATGATATGTGATCAGACATCTGCCCTTAAGCATGAACGTATTTATAGTGAATCTCCATATTCAAAGGCTTTCTTCTCTAGATCAAACCCGATTTATAGCTTGAGCTTCCTCGTAAAATATTGTGATACACAAATAGAGTTTCCATCCGCTCTTTGAGACCCGTCCAACCTTTGCTTCCACAACTTCGGCTAAGACCAACTCCTGCCATTGTGAAACTACATATTCCCATGAATTTTCCAACCTCTTCCGGCTACGTTGATTACTATACATAAGTCCGATGAATCCAGATACTCCACTCTTGACTTTGAGACCAACTCAGTCGCACTTCCTTGAAGTTTGTCATCTTCATTATCTTTTCGACAGTAAGCTCTCAAATGAGAGTAGATAAGATCACACAATAAAATCTTGTCCATACAAGGGAGAGTCCCACGCAAAAATAAATGAGACTTCAATGAAATACAATAGACATCCTTCCTTAACAATAAGGAACCAACACCCAAAGACACAGAATGAGAAAAGACAGTGACCGACGCATGCCAGGACTGCCAACGCAGACAACTTGGATAGAAACGGAAAGAAATCCGATGAGTTCAAAAACATGAGCGGGGGAAATGAAGAGACAGATTACAAAAAGACAAAAAAATGCTGCCAAGATGCTAAGGTAACAGACAAGCAAAACCATGAACTAATCTTCCATATTGTGATGGACAAATATGAAGAGAATCAAACTATGTAAAACAATATGAACAAAAATATCTCGAGCTTTCCAGAAAAAGATTTGATGACAACTATCCTTAACAAGAAAGAGACTGCCAGCAAGGATAAAAGCCTACGAGATGAGAAGAAAAAAGAAAATGCCCAAACAAAAGGAAAAATACGAACCATCACACAATAGTGTCGTGCCAAAAAGAGGCAAAACAACATACGCATGCCACAATTATAGGGGACATACAAGAGAAGATGCGAAAGCTCATAACAAATAATCAAACAATCAGCTCCTAAAAGATCAAGCACACAAATACTGAGCTTCTAATCACCGTACATAAAGCCATGATATTATCTGACATACCTCAAACTTCTTTTTTGCTGATGCCAACTAGGCTCTGATACCATGTTAGAACTAGCCCAGAAATTCGATAAACAACAATAAAGAATAATCAGAAAATACTAGAGACACTCAGAATTATCTTAGGAAAACCCTTCTAGTTTGAAGGGAAAAACACAGCCACACAACAAAAAATGTCACTTTTATTAATCATAAAATGTTCAAGTGTACAATGTCATTCGCTTGATGCAATATATATAACATATAGAGAGACTCTTCACATTACAACCAAAGGTCTCTTCACTTTCCCTAAATGTGACTCTTTATTTTCAAATACAACTCTTCACATTTCCATGCCTCAACGCATGTTGTATGGCACACATCTTAAAATTTAATATTACAATCTATCATAAATATCCTTTTTAGTTAAAGGTGACCATAATGGTATTAATACCCAGAGATAAAGAACTCTATTGCAGCTACAATCTTCAACAAAGAAGCATACCATATCGTCTCATATCACGAGTTAGGTGATATCACTGTATACTTGGTTAGTTTTATCTTCCCTAGCTAAGAGAGAGTGTTGAAATATGGTAGCTTCGGTCAGATATAGAAATGATGATCAATTTGATAATGTGTATAAATATGTCAAAATGTACTGACATAGGTACACACACACATATTCATGTCATCATTTGCGATAAATTCTGGAAATCGACAATCACTCATATAACTGATCGAAATCTATTATATTTCGAGTATATTATCGATCTGCATTTAGAGGTTATTACTTGTAGATTATTGGCATTTCATGTTTCATATAGGATCCCAATCAACATTATCATTGGCGATCATTTTCAGATTGGATATTATTTATTTGTGCAAGACAAATACAGATCGAACTTGGTAAACATTTATGTTTATTAAGTAACTAACCCCAATTAGAGATCGGGTGTCTAGTTAAGATGAAAAGGCACAATTCATGAGACATCTCGTGAACAAACATGCCTCCACTTTGTGGATAATTGTCCACTCGTGGGATGTGTCTCTTACATGTATACTTAATGTAGATCCGATCCACAAAAGGAGACATTGAAATCAATGCTCTGCTCTTGTAAATCAAATACCATTAAAGGAAAATTCAGACTTGTGAATTCATGATCAGTATTTCTAAATATTGATTTGGCATCACCTTCATATTTATCGAGTTCAATATTCTGATTATAATCTGCATGAAAGTACAGTGATTGTAAGAATCATATTCTAAAAAAAGAAAAGACAGATCAGTCAAATCTGAATGAAATTTAATCATATTTTAACAGGGATGCAAAACATGGCTTGTTTCTTTTCAATTTATGCAACTTATCTAAGCAAACTGTCAGTGCAACTACTTTTTCTGTCCCTGTACATGAGTGCCTACATAGTTATAAAATACAAACTTACAATACTTTTCTAGAGTGGCCAAGTGCTCATGACCATGGCTATACTCTCAATGTAAACAAGGACAACCAGCTCCTTTCAGAGATTTATGACAAAAGCCAAGTTCACTGTCACTATTATGTTTAAGAGCTTATGCCCATCAAGTTGATTGCCTTGCTGCATAATAGCATATACACGAATCAAGTTGACTGCATATGCTTCATACACGCCAAATAAACAAAATTAATGTATCAAATAGGTAAATACTTTCTATTGATCATATACAGGCTACTGTAATGACCTACTTATTTTGTTACATCCCAATTTTGGCTCCATTTGAAATGTTCATATAGCCGTTAAGGTTTCATGTGAAGTAAATTGCCAGGTAAAATTAGTTACGATCATGTGAAACGGTAAGAGGGTTAATCGTTAGAATTTCATATGAAGTTGGCATGCTAGTTAACCGTTATGATGATATTTTAATGTTATCTTGAAAAGTTGGTTATTCATCATGAATTCATGGGAAGTGAAATGGCGGTCAGTCGTTTAATAGTTTATGATTAATAACTTGTTAATGGTAATTGTTATTGTTTCCTTGCAGGAGCACGTCAAAGAGTGGAAGCATTATCAAAAAAGAATTGGGCACAGGGGCACCACCATCACTGGGCAAATAAGTACGAATCTTGAACCACCATGGCTAAGGGTAAACGACTAGGCAAGCAAAAGTGTACGTTAGACAATACCATGAGCTACATGGTCAATTTTTATAACAAGAGAAATATTAAACATTTAATATCATGAAAAGAACTATCACCTCTCTCTTATTTTGAGACCAAGGAAGTGATCAACATTATAAATTCACACACATATATATATGATGTCACCATGATACATTGATGATATCTATGAATTATATATGTGTGTGTGTGTGCATGCATATATAAAGAGGATATAATGTTAGAAATAAATTATACATACTCTCTAAATCACACACATATATAAATATTTGTATATATAAAGGTACAATTATAGATATTTCACAATAGCATGATGACTTAATATTTATAATTATGTGTGTGTGTCTGTGTGTCTGTGTGTGTGCCTTTTTGTTTTTAAACCATGGAAATATAATTCTAATAACCCCAACCAATTATAACTTCAACAAACACCAAATTCTTTTATAATTCAGTTTAACATTTCGTCAAACACTTTGCAAGCAAGCTCTGATACCACTGTAATGAGCCCTGCTAGCTCTCAAATAATTTGTGATGAAGAATTGATTTCTTTATTTTTTATGTATTGCAATTTTTGATACAACAATATAGCAACAAAACAGAAGATAATGCAATAATAATTTGAACTCAAATATTTGGAAATTACATAGGGAATATACAACTGAAAATTCAAGATTTTAATATCAATTTAGATACTAAATATTTTCACAAAATATCAATACAACCCAGTTGATAAAATATCCCCTTTCATCTAAATCAACAATACCCAGAAAAATTAGAAATTATAGTCCATGAACTTACATGTAGACATGCCTTGAAAACCTTCTAAAATGAAGACTAACAGCAGCAAAAGAATTCTCCAACAAACAAATGCAAGTGCAGATATGTTGCTCTCAAAGTGCACATAGAAAATAATGCCCAACAACAAATATAAATGGCACTCCACCAACTCCAAATTAACCAGCAAGCAATTTTATATAACAATTCCAGCAAATCCCTTCACAAATTCAAGACCAACCTCCAGTAGCAAGAAAAATTAAACTTCTCCTTAGCAATAGTTAATACAATAAGAGAAATGAAAAATTGTATACCTTAGCACAATTTACTAAGAAATCTCGGAATAATTCTTAGAATTGAATCTAGAATACTTCAACTATAGATCCCAAACCCTTATACTTCAGCAAGGGCACAGAAAAATCAAAACTTCGGAAACGTTCCAAAGATGACGAAGCAAAATAAGATTATCAAATAATTGGATATTTTACTCATCAAATGGGCTCATATTTATAATCTCCAAATGGCACAAAGTTTCCCAAATGAACTTCACTTAAGAAGTTTACCGCACACAACATTAAAATATAATAAAGTGCCATTATAAACTAATTTATTAATTGTTTTGGCACCAAAAATGACAGTTTCCACCATACCTTAAAATTCTAACACGTAAGGCCACTGTTTCTTGTTCTCATGATTTAAAACTTTTCGTCCCAATTCCAATGAGTAATGATACTGAGGTGACCAACAAACAACACCAACAAAAATAGCAACCTCAACATATTTGGATGAAAAATAATAAAAATTCACTTGCCTTGCGAAAACAAATGAAGAAGCATCAAAATTGAAATCTGACAACACCAAAGTGACCTTGACGATGAAAGATGATGAATGAACCTAACAGGGTGACTTATTATAGATAGAGGCTTCCTCCAAGATTCTTGGAGCTCAAACCGGAAGCCCGAAATAAAAACTGAGAGCATCATCCAACTCTAACTCAACTAAGCTCATCAGAGATTGACTTACTATAAATAGTAAGTCCCTCAAACAGAGCCAAAACACACCATAAGCTGATGGAAAGCCTATAACCACACAACTAAGACCCTCAAATCCCATTGTTAGCTCATGAGGGTCGCAATGGTGAACTAAACTGGCCAACTGCAGGAACCTGCTAAAAATGGGGACATTACAATAATCTTTATACCTCCACATCGATAAGAAGTAGCCACCTCCATAACGGCACCATCTTTTTAAAAAAAACTTTCAACTCTGCAAAGCCATCTTGTAACCGCACACAGAAGACCATATAATCTCCCGCAGCTGCAAAAGGAGGGCCATTCAAATCAAACACAATCGCCCTGATATGAGCGCATTTCCTAAACCGTGAGCTTAGTAATTTTCTTCCTCTTTCTATCGGAATCTTGGTCTGTCTATTTTGTCACACGGATGGAGACTCTTGCAAAATCGATAGCCACCAAACCAACTGGTATTATTATAGGTCGTGGATCTTTCATGATCTATTATTCTTTCCATTCCATGTTCTTATCAATGCAATTAAGTATCTATTCTATCGGGTATGAAGATAGTCATGTTGAAGTTGCAGATACAAATGAAATACAAACATATTTCAGTATAGAAATAACTCAAATATGTTTCCAACTTTATTACTTTGTTTATGTCTAAATCCCAAATCTCTATATGCTAATCGGATAACCATAAGGACGGCTTATAAGTCCCCTTAACACATATTCTTGGCTATATTATGTGATGAGAGCCAATTATAACCTATTTAATTCCCTATCTTAATCCATTTTATGCACTTACTTATTCACTTCTTATTCCATTTCCATTATATTCCATCCCATTTTATTGTTTTACGTTGTATATGGATTAATATTTATAAGCAATATTTAATATTGTCTTGGGATTAAATTTTGGAGAATTCATTATTGATTGCTTATATTAATCTTTATTATCATGGTATGTTCAACTTCCTCTAGCTCTTTCATCAATATAAAACTCCATCAACTTTGACATAAGATGCATTTGCTACACATATCATTCACCCTACATGAATACATGAAGAGGACATCAACAAGATTTACGTGGCAGCATATGGAAGTAAGCTTGGCCTGTAACTAACCACTATCATTGCTACAAAAGGAGGTAAAGACAATATATTACGGTTGAGATTCATTCCCAAATATCAGGTGAACAGCAAGTAAACTCCAGTCAAAGATCACTTGCCATTGCTGTATATAACATAGCTGATAGTATGGGAAAATGAAATAAGTTTCATAATCTCAAGTGGCAATAAATCTGATTCCTCCAAAACTGTTTCAAAACCATATTGGATATTGGAGGAACGCTGAAAATGAGTTTTCTATTCTTGGCATCAAACTAATTTCTGTTGTATTGTTAACGTTGCCTATTATTTTAGTGGTGCAGCTTATTAAAATGACTGTATAAAAGGTCATAGCTGCAGTAATGTAAGATATAAGATTGGAATACACAGTTCTGTAGAACACGCAGAATTGTACACACTCTTATTATTATTCTGAAATATAAGTTTCATATTTGCATGATTTTGGAGGTGTAAAACTATTACTTCTCTTCACTAGGTAGCTGAGGTGGAAGGGCCCACTCTAAAGTTACCCGGTGATTATTTTCTCTTAGTTATGTTTGGAGTGCATTAAAATTAGTTTTCATTTGTATGTTTAGCATTACGTAGTATGGATTTAATCGCAGTATATTAGTTTATGTGTTTAATATCTGTATTTGATTGTATAATAATATTTCAGATGAAGTAGATTATGAGTTGATAATTTCTTAAGAGTTGTAGTTATGTTTATTACAGATTAGTTTTGTTGAGTTATTTTTGTTTCTAATGTTCCTATCGCCAGGAAGTGACAGTTCCTAGTGCTAGGATTCATTTAGTTTTTCATAGATTCAACTTCGCATCTTGTAGCTGCATTCATAATCCCTCATCTCATTGCTAGCATCTCTTGATGGCATATTGCTTGGACACCTTTTGCAAGCTTACACTCTCGGATTGACACGTATAGACCAGCCGAACTTCATCATAAAATTGCTAATTGTTTATTATTATTTACCCCAATGTTGGCCTATCACTTTGGTGCCGTTGCCAGGGAAAGGTGTCAAAGGCATGTTAGTTTGATGATTTGAGTTAGGAACAATGCGTTAGGATGAGAGCTTTTGCAACTGCTAGCCTTGTTTAAGTAATTAATCTTAATTTGCATTGGTTAAATCATATAGATGCATTGCTTTATAGTTTTGTTGTAGAGTTTGCAAGTAGGCCTAGAAATTAGATTCATTAGTTGCTTTAGAAGTTAATTAAATTTTACATTATCATACGTTGTTGTGAGTTATTGGTAAAGACAAGCATATTTTGAAGAAAAATATTAAAAATGATGTCTTTTCAATGTTGTTCAAGTATATCAATTTTGGTGGAAAATTGTTTCAAAAATGCAAAATTTGAAGGGAATGCAAGAGGCAAAATGTGCTTGGCGTCGGGAGCGCACCTTGGGGCTGCCCTAGGACCCCGCAAGGGGTGTTGCCCCTTGACCCCACTACTGGTTGCCGCCCCCAGACCCCCGCCTTCAAATTTAAAAACAAAAGAAGAAACTAGTGGGGAATCCACGCCGACCAAAGGTGACATTTTTACATCCGTTGTACCTAATGAATGCATCTTAAACGATCTTGATCTTCCATTATCACAAGTATGCAAGAATTCTATCTCTATGTTTGAACATGAGCAAATCATTGATGAATTCTTAGAGCAATGCAATTTTGATGATGGAAATCTAACCACCCGTTGTTCTAATTGCTACAAGGAAGATGACCAATGCATATGCTCAAACAACCGAGAGCGCATGGTGGATGAGGAACAAGCTATTTCTGATCCTTACCATAATAATAGTGGAAGTGACCATGTATTCCTATAATGGTTGAACAATCTCAAGAACCAACTCAAGAAGATCACGGTATGCATTATGTTGGCAACATGTATTCTCACTCTATTTCATTACAAAGCCAACATGTTTCTTCAAAACACATTTCTTTACATACTATGCATGGTGAATGGAATCAAGAATGCTCACAACAACTTGTATATCCCTCTTATATTCCACCATATCCATCCTTACCATCTTTATTCCATCCATCCTACTTATTTCCATCTACTTTATCTCCTTCACACTTCTTACCATATTCATTATCTCATTCATATCATATTCTACCCACTCCACCATATCCACCAAAGGCAACTATATTGCCTCATACAACACTTCATAATAAGGAGGCTAATGATACATATAATATCGAGCTTTCAAGGATCATTGTACAATCTAACGATGTGCTTCAAATTGATAAATCAACCTTGGGGTGTATTGATGCATTTAAGGAATGTGATTTTGGCTTAATTAAATTAAAAGAGCAATATTATTTATTAAATTATAATCAACTCTG
This sequence comes from Cupressus sempervirens, assembly GCA_028749045.1. Classification (NCBI taxonomy): domain Eukaryota; kingdom Viridiplantae; phylum Streptophyta; class Pinopsida; order Cupressales; family Cupressaceae; genus Cupressus; species Cupressus sempervirens. The sequence goes on from CM053792.1 coordinate 33,532,717, forward strand.
TTCTTCTTTTCCACTTAGTGAATTCCAAATACCCACAAATGACCCCATACTTCAAATTGCATCAATTTTAATTATTGGACTCATAAGTATGTGTGTTAATATTAACCGTTCACTAAGTAATATTGAACCATATACATTCCATATTTCACAAAAATGGTACCATATCCTCCAGGATCTATATTTTACTACTTTTGTACTTATACATATTGATATTTGGAGGCCTATGGTTAAAATGTGCATCCCTCACATACTTGTTGATTTGGGACCAATAATTGATTAAACAAAATCATACGGGATTCTATGCATTAATGGCCAAAATGTTAAAACTAGATGATCATTATTCCTCATTGCTGATTTTTTTCATTGTCCTAAGATGACCAAATACACTATGGATGATTCATTTATTTCGCAAGGATCAAAGTATTACTATCTATAAATTTTTCATTCATGGTTCTTGTATATCCAACTGAACATTCATTGATTACACGTGTTGATTTCTTGATTCCTTGGATGATTTGAATTCTCTATAATTTTAGAACCTATAGTTAATCTGAAAATACATCCATTGAATTATTGAAATATTTGATTTATCTATCATTTAATAAGGTTCACAAAATTCTAAATAAGGCTCATTGAATTATTGAAATATTTGATTTATCTATTTATCTTCCATGAGTATTCTTGTATAGAATTTGAATCCAAAGTTATGACATTCTGCCTAACTGGTATTTGTTGTATGCCAGCTGTGGTATGAATCAGAAAACTATTCAAGGAAACCATATGTTAAGATCTCATTATTAATAGTAGTCTACTGGGATGCACCCATGGCTAGTGAAGCCATGTGAATGGGTGAAGAGGAAAGGAATCCTACAAAGGAAAAACAAACTGTGATCAGATTCTCAACTGCATGAACATCTTAAAAAGAGATTGATAAAATCCAAGTCAGCTCATGATTGTTCAAGTATACTTAGTTGTCAAATCGAGTAGTGGAATCAAGTACCAAAATGCTCAGTGGCTGGACAAGGTGTTCCATGTCTATTATGGGTAGGGAGAGTCTTTCTCGAATGAGAATGTGTGGGGATAATTAAGAGTCTGCGGTTAAGAGGTTAAGCCCTTGATAATGTTTCCCCTCTCCACCAGATGCCAAGACATGCACAAGACAGAGATAAGCTATGCATTCAACATCTATTGGTAACAAGTATCTTGCTTTTATGATATTTGAAATTACAAATTGAAGATATGTAGATCGATTTATATTGTTGAATCAGTTAATCCCTTCAATGAAATCAATTTTCTCTTCAATGTAAATGATAAGTACTAAAATCAATTGATTTTTCCAGTTAAACATGAAATATATATATATGCATGAGATAGGTTTATCTGGCAGTTGTCATTTCTATCTTTCATTTATGTGAATAATGAATATGAACATATCTTCTAACTATATGCTATTGCCATAGTTAGCAACAAAAAGAAAAGGGATGATACAGTGGTATTTGATGCCCTAACTAGTATTCGTCTTTACAATATAGTGGTATAACTATTTGTGCCCTAAGTGGTATATGTGAATTATCCTAGCTTTTGTAGATGTTGCCCTACGTAGATTCTAGTTTTAGAATTTAGGGTATGTATGGCTTTTGTAGATGTTGCCCTACGCAAATTCCAGTTTTAGAATTTAGGGTATGTAAAACTTTAATTCTTTATTTAGATTTATTGATGATGCTATCAATTGTTAGTTACAAGAATTCAGTCAAACTGAACATTAATCTCATTCACAAAACTGCCTTCTCATGGATATGAGGTAGTAACTGTATTTTTATGATATGCTAGTTGTTAGTTAAGACCCGGAAAAAGGGGATGTTACAACTTTGACACGTGTAATGTTCATTATTGTAATTTTTAGAATGTGTGTTTAAAAATGTTTATATATGTGTAAAGGCGCAATCTTTAAATGTATATTAGAGGTTAGGTTATATGAGAATCAATATTAGTTGATTTTGTAATCTTAAGCAACTTAATTCAAGCAATCCATCGCATTGGAAAAGATTATTCACTCACAATGACTTCTAAGGTCTTCTAGGTGTGTCTTATCTAGTGGCCATACCTACCTAACCAAATTTCTTGTACTCTATATATTGGAGATATGAGTAGTAGCATATTTATATAGAGTGAAGAGTTGTAATCTTGTTGTCCTACTATTATTGGAGAGTTAGAGTCTCTACATATGATAAGCATATATTTGTGCCTATTTTAATTGTTTGTTGTTCTTGATATAAACTTGGCTTGATCTATCGATACCAGTATAAACTTTCACATGGTAAGAAAAATCATTTGCTAAGCAGCATCCATGTGTTGCAGAGAGATTGAGGCTGTTCATTGCAGTTTGCTCATGTGTTCATCATCCACTAAAGAAAGGCATACCCCAAAAATGCCTAAGGAGACCAAAACCGAAAATAGGAAATTAATCTTGACAGCCCAAAAGAATGAATAATTATAATTCAATCTAGATATAAATGCAGAAAAATGCTTGCCTTTTTGCAATGACATTGTTATTGTTATACATTGAGTTGCGGCTCAGAACACGAGAAAGCATATCTGAACTGATCGTTGGATAATGTGTATAACAAGCAACCTTACAGCCAAATAAACGTGCAAGAGGATATGTAAAAGCATAGCCGCTGGTATCAAAATAAAGAATGGGCATAAAATTGTTAAGAGCTTCCCATGCAAGCAACACTGAGCCAAGACTCTGTCCAATGAGTGTGAAGCAGGGGTAGGTGGCTGCCTCTATCCATTTCCTCTTGTACAAGCGTACCACCTGTCCAGGAGAACACCAAGGAAACAATATAAATAAACAAATTAAATATCCAGTTAGAGAGAATTTGAAAAAGAAATTTCAGTAGGACCAAATAGAAAAAAGTTACAAAGGTTGACAAATCACCGCCTGCCTCTTACTTGAATTTTGAAGTAAAAAAAGATGTGTCCAGATGCTACTACAAACATATACAGTGCAGCAATCCTAATGATCTTAAATTTTATCACATTTACAGTTTATGCTGCATTACAGTGGATAGCAAGCAACACTAAGCCTCCAAAATGAGAGAACTTTTATCCTGATCCAGATTAACGATCATATGGCAAGACATCCTCAAAGGAACCTACAGTTATTATTTATACCAAATTTAACACCCTTGAGAACATTCTTAAGGTATCTAAAGGAAAAGAAATACTCATTGGAAAACATAATAACTTAAATTCAATTATGTGTTATCCTGGATAGGGAGTTGGTTGTTGGAAAAACAGAATTGCAAGTGAGCTTATTCAAAAGATACATGGAAAGCATATCCTGATTGATAGGAAAGCCTAATATTAGCAGTTTTAATTCTTTGATATGTTATGGGCTGCTGCTCCAACCATGACTTTCTAGAACATCTGGACGGGTCACAGAACAAAATGCTCATACTTTCAGGGGACTGATTTCCTACTTGCAATAAGTTTCATTGAAATCAAAGGGCTGCAGCTGTCTCTGAACTGATAATTTAAAGTCTTCAGGCAAGAAGCATTCTCCTCTTCCATGACAACCAAGACTTTTGAACTGGTGGCCTAAAATCAAAATCTCTAACAGAACGGTTATAATAAGCAGGGAAAGATGGATTGCGAATTTGTTGGAAAACTCCTGGGATTCGGAAGGCCAAGTTGATTTTAATAGGGCTCAAGACAGAAGCCACGCAATCCAGGGACTGGATGCACTTTGCATGATTAGTTAAGCAACTTTCAGGAGCTTCTTCCTACACTTCATGGGCTACCCCTGGATAATGTTTTTTTCCCAATTCTGATTTTTTTAATCTTTTTATCTTGTTCTGTTTTTTTAATTTTGTTTTGCTTGTTTTCTGATTGCTTGTTTTATGTTTTAAACTTAGATTAAAACATAAACAATTGCTTCTAACCTAAACACCAAACTGGAAGATTACTAAATCATCTGTTTTCTTTCAATTCCTTCAAAGGCATTACACTGCTAACCGTACCAGGTGACAATTTGCTGTCATATATTGTCAGCATTTGTGAATTAGCTCATTGTCCAATCTCAGAACTTGCTGGTAACGGCAGAGTGATGTAGCACCTGATAAAAACCTGATTTCATGATATTGTGTGCTCACTGGGTTCCACACATCCCTCCCTGTTATATCTGATCCGTGACTGATCTGATGCTGTATGGCCTGATAAAGTGCCCTAGCTTTAAACAAATTGCTGAAAATCACTGGTAAAACCTCTGTTAAAACCCCGATCTACAACAGCATTAGGGGAATCATGCAAACAATCTGCCCAAGTAATATCAGATGCCAAGCACAAAGTCTGATTTTTCCTTGTACCCCCTGCTGCAACTACTGACGCCCAGATCTGAGATCCTGAGGCTGAAAAAACCTCTGTTTGGCAGCTAGGAATGATTTCAAAGCCCTGCCTGCTAACTGCTGTAAAGCCATATGTGCTCAGACAGTGATTCTCTTCTCAAAATGGCTGCTAATCACTCACTCCCATATCTGCAAAACAAACCACTCACATTCAATTTCTTGCTCTCATCTGCAATGTTAACTATTCCCCCCTCTGCTCCAACCTGGAACTGATAGAACTTCATTAAATTTGGTCCTTTCTAATGAATTCTAACTGATCCCTAAAACTAGAAAACCCTTGTATGCTATTTCACAGCTGTAGGTCTTCAGACTTCTAAGAGTTTACATTCTCAGAGGCTGGAAATGGCTGGAAGCTATGCTCAAGCTTCTTCTCCAAAATCTCTGTTTTCAGAAATGGCCCCAAATGAATTTCAATTCCCTCTTTTCCCTCTTTTATTCTAATTATTTGCCCTCCAAGAGAGTTGGCCCTCTTAGAATTTATATTATAATAAACTTTAATAAAATAAAATGTTTATTCTAATAAGTTAAGTTACCGATTCGTCAGGGATAGGTCTGGGTGCGGAAGCTGATCAGGACGGGTGCTGGATGCTTCTGGAAGCCTGCGGCTGGCTTCTGGCTAGCTTCTGCAAGGCTTCCGGAAGCATCCGGGAGCACCAACAGACCCAGCAGCCAAAAAAACTTAATAAACCCAAAAAAACACTTAAGTTGCATATTGGCATGTGCTTTAATTGATTTTTTTAAGTTGTTTTTTTGCTATGAAACCCTAAAACTAAGTTTTTATTTTGTTGGAATCTTGAACATGACCTGTTTGAATTTTGAACTTATTGTCTAAAACTAAACTCTAATGTTGGACAAACACATATTGATATATCATATGAATTTTGTTGAGGGTAAAGTATCATAGTCGTACTATCAAATGATTTGCTTTTGTATATTTCTTTGCACACACACACATATACATTTCCTCCCACATCCGCATCCTAACAAAAAATTTCCCCATATCTCGTATCCACTTCCAGAATCCACTCTGGAATCCGCATTTGAATCGGTAACTTAGTTAATAAGTTTTCCTTCCTAAGGATTCGAACTTCATAAGGGATTAACCATCATGGCTAAAAAAGTCCCCCTTTTAAGTTATCATGTGCATAGGGAATGGGGTCAAGCCATTACTTATTATAGTTTATTGTTATATTATAAATTGATTATTAATAATCAATTTTTATTATTATTTTATTAGGCCGAACATAAAAAATAATTAAATTATTTGTAGCTTGTTCATCCGGACCCCAATCTAAAATAGCAGATGCCCCCTTGTCTACAGATGTTGTCTAACCACTGTGAGCTAACTAGCAATCCCTAAGGTTTAGAGGCTCTCCTAAAAAATAGGAATTGTGCCAGAGGTGTCCAGACTCCAAGCTAATCCCAAAGATCTCCTAGTGTCCCTACCAACAACTTGTCCACCCTAAAAAATAGGGATTCCCCCTAAAATCTAAGACAGTACCACAAATTGGTCAAATTGCTCACAAAGCCCCAATGTGTCTCCATAAGCTCTTGAATGGGTCCCTACACAATGTGTTATCCTACAGGAACCAAATAATAAGCCAACCCAACTAGAAACATTAGCAGTAAGGAAGGCAGAAAAATGGGAACATTACACCCGCAAACTATCTAGGGCCACCAATGTTGTTGGTTTATTCCGAATTTACCTTTGAACTTCTCATAATAGGTGCACCTAAGGCATCTTTCAGTTTTGGTGAGTTGGAACAGCATTTTGGAGATTTCTCATTGAGAGTTTATCCCCCCCTTAGAAGTTTGTGTGCCTCCTCCTTTGTGACTTAATATTTTAGACGCATGGTAGCAAGGCGCATGGAGATCAACTTTTGGGATTTTCCTCATTTGGTGTTGATCTCCACCATGGGCATATGTATGCCTCCTATTCTTTGGCCTTTATCAAGTGCAATTTCTCATTTCTCATACCATGTCGGTCTAAACATTATTTGTGAAAGCTTTCCCCATCTCAAATTGGTCTCCATGCGAAGGCTTTGACCAAATCATCTATTTCCAATTTTGTAAAACTTATTCTAGCTTGTTCTTCTTGGCTCCTAGTTACTTCTCCTTGATCAGAAGTCTGATTTTCTTGCCTTGCATGGATCTTACTAATTCTGTTTGGGTTTCTTTGTGGTTCTATAATTTATTAATTAAAACGCTCATTTCAAATATATGATGTTGACCCCTTGTTCACTCCCTCATTTCTCAGACTGATTCCTATTGCATTTCCTAAGTGCAAAATGACAAAATTCTCCATTCAAGCCTAATGCAAATGATCCAGGTGAAGTTTTTCCCTTCTTCATTTTTGTTTCAACCATAGTTTGAAAACTAGAATTCGATGCAAGCTCAACAGCCCAAAATAGGACTTGTAATCGAGACTTGGCAAAAAAACCTATGTTCCCCCGAGTTTCCGGGACTAGGACGGCGGGGGACAATGGGACGGATTTTCGGGATGGCAAATTTTTTTGGCGATTTTGGGGATGAGGGGGGAAGACAAATGGGGACGGCTATATATATAGGGAACTTTTAGAATATACACTAAAATTTGCAAATATACATGTCATTGATATGAAACTAAGCACAAAGCATGTCATTTACACATTATAGAACCTTAACTTTCACCATTTGAATGCCATCTAGGAAATAATAACCAATTTCAGTACTTAATTGTCAATATGCATATCAATGTGAACAAAAATATTTAAATATAAGTTTAGCAGTGAACAATATCATAAAAATCTGGAAATCTAAATATGCCGAAAGGCTAGAGGGCTGTCATCAAACAAAATATAGAAAAATGAAGTAGACTACTGCTCAAGCTCTTGGAAGCAAAAAAATCACCTTTTCTTGCAAAATGAAAAGCCCAGCCAGCTGCAACACATTCCAATTTCACAAGCAAAACCAAACAAATGACAAAACAATCACAATATGGTCTTTTTTGACCTTTTAGGACATTTGGAGAGACAAAGCCCACTGGATGACCAAGTAAGGACAAACAAAATAAAGCTTTTTGTTTTAAATTTTTCTTTTAAGCTTCACAAAAAATGGGGACAATTGGTCATCCCCGGTACGGTTAGGGGACGGCTTTCTTTCCTAGGAGGCCCTAAGTATCGGAGACGTCTCCTGGTGATTTCCAAATTTTCTAAGTTACCAAATTCTCTCCAACAACCCTCAAAGTCTGGTTCAATTCTGTCCAAAGTCTGGTCCTTGTCAAATTCTCCCCAAATTCTCGTAGAGAGTCATAGATTCGCAACAAATTCTGTCAGAGGAATCTGAGCAGACTTCAGAGTGAATTTTGAAGAATTTGCTGACCAACAGCCGAACCCGAGCTGAATTTGGTCTTGAAACAAATTGTATTTACTTTTTTTAGTGTTTTTTTGCCTAGTTTGGTTTATTCAATCCTTCCAAAACCCTGAAAGTGATCACTAAAAAGGCCAAAAAAAAGGTTTATATGTCATTTATGCATTTGTGAGTGAAAATGAAAATTTGCTTTTAGAGAAAATCCAAATTGACAATTGGTGAAGTCCAAATAGACTATTATAGAGGAATTTCTTTAAAAAACTATGATATATTCTTTGAATCGAAGGCTTCAAATCTGAATCTCAACTTTTGATCTAGCTTGGTTAGAAATCCTTTAACCAATATAAAAAAATTCATATAACTGCACATCTTTTGATGATTCCTTCATTCTCAAACTATCCCTTGATATGGAAATATGTCCAATGCATGCGACCAAGGAAAGTGTATGAAGTTGTATGTATGGCTAAATGATGCAATTAATATACTATTATATTGAAACATAGATATGGTGATGTATTTTCCTATGTTGCTTCACTATTAGCAAAGTGTTGTATGGACTTATTTTTTGTTGCATACACACACACAGATATTTTTTTTTTTTAAAGATATGTTTTGGTACGGACGAACCCAAAACGAATCCAAACCCAACCCAAAAAATATTTGGACGAATTTCAAACCCGCATCCGTACCAGAATCTGAACCAGCAACTAAGCAAATTTTGGGGACGGCTGGGGGATGTCCCTACCCATCCCCAAGACGTCCCCATCTTGGAAACATGGGTTTTTTGGCCAAGGTACATAGAAAAAAACTCAATTGGGACTCAACAAAAAACTTGGCTAGGACTTAGCAAAGAAGAGAACTGTAGTTTTATTTTTTTTTAAGGAAATTAAAGAGAATAAAAGAGCCATAATGCAAACAATACAAAAGAACCTCCACTGTTTAATGCTATATTTGATAAATTACACATGGAATAATAATAAAGATGGCAATGAATACCACATATAGGAGTAAAATATATGTTTATTTGCTCATGAATAAAGGCAAACGGAAAGAGCATAGACAATGACTCATATTGCACAAACTCAAAGTTATAGTGTACTTTATGCCCCCAGCAAGCGTCTAGGAATAATGCACCCAATGGGGTTGAGGGGTAATATCCCTTCCAGGGTCTCAGGGTATCACCAAGAGCATGCTCCCTACCATGATATACAAAGAAGCAAAGACCTCGCCCAAAACCAAATTAAGACCTTCAAAATCACATTGAACTCTATGGTTCACATAATTTTTGTGACTACAAAGCCTCCAACTTCCCTCAAAGGGATAGGAAAAGAAGTACTTAGAATGAGCGATGAAACATAAAAAGGTGTTTTAAAGCCGCCTAGGTGTTTTAAAGCCACATAAGTCTATCCCTAGGACTCACAAGTGTTGACTCCGCGCCCACGCGAATCTCTCCCTAAGACTTGCAAGTCTTTGTTTTGGACTCATCTGGACTCGACTCATGAGTTCGTAGTGAGTCAACTCAATAAGCCATGAGACTCCCGAGTCTTGCCGAATCCACCAATTTTTCCATTTATGATTTCAACTCTACTTCATCATCATAAAAAACCTTTGCATATCTAGTACCATCTCTTGATACTCAACATTGTCCAAATTTTTGGTGATAGTTCATATTCCCAAATTGCTTCACCTTGAATGCTCTTCTTCATCTTTTAGACTTCTTTAATTTTCTCAGAGCAACTCTTAGGCCTAATCACTTCATTGTACCATGAATTCAAAGACCTTCTAATGGCCCTCTTCCTTTATTATTTCATTCTACTTTAACTCTTGGCAAGATCTTGAGTCAACTTGGCCTAATCCTTGCTTATGCAAGGTGCTCTACAGAGGCAAAATGCTCAATGCAGAGACAAAATGCTTAATGCAAAGTTACGACAAAGGACAACCCTAAACCAACTTAAAGAGTCTACGATGAGGCATGTGTGAAAGGGACAACACCCCAAGATGGAGCACTCATAGGCTGAGAGGCATATAATTGCTCTCAAGCTTGGTAACGAAGGTAGTCTTTATATTCCAATCAAGCACACCACTTCGAGATGTAGCGGCCATGGCTAGGAGGCCTATGAGTATTGTTGGCCTTATGAGGAGGACAAAGTGTCTACAAGGTAGACTAAGGGATGCAATGTACCAAGATCTTGTCATATTCATGGGTCAAAAGGCAAATGGGTGTTCCTGGGCTTATGGGACTTTCAAGCACACCACCTCAAGTTGCAATACTCATGGGCTAGAAGGCATATGAGTGCTTTTAAACTTGAAAATCTTCTAAAGTACACCACCATGAGATGGTTGACCAAGGATCCGCACATGCTCTCACAATACAAGGAGAGCCATCCTTGAGATTGCAACTTCCTAATACGATTACCATAGGAATATGCCTTGGACTTATTATCAATGCTATTTTGGATTTAACTATAAATGATGTTATATGGATGTATATATGCTTGACATTTGTGTTAATGCTTTGTAAATTTAGATGTTATAATATGTTCTTATGTTTTAATGATTGTAAATATTGATATAGGATGTATGTTAAATTTTCGAGCCAGAATACAAGAATGCAATCGACAGAAACACAATAACAAATAGAACATAGTTACATTACGACATCATGCACAAAATTACCTCGAGGAATCTCACAATTTGAAGAAATAGCTATCGAAGATACATAGAGAGAAACAAAAACAGTGTACTATTGTAGTCCATCATCACAAGTGTATTTCTGCAATAACTCAAAGTTGATTATTGAAGGTATGAAGGAGCTCTATTAGAGCTACCACATCTTTAACACTCTCACTCATCAAGAGAGAGATCATTCATAAGTCATAGCATAAGCACAAGGAGCTGCAACAAAAAAAAAGTCAATAAAAATCTCATCACAGATATTCTCAACATCATATTGTCACCTACGCATAAAATTCACCATGGCTACTATTATAGGGTGAAGGAACACAAGAATTAAGACATACAATCTCTCACATGACACCCACCATGGCTACTCCAAGATGGTGGATCCACCATGGATGCTATTAGGATTAAAGAATACTGAGAGGGGAGGTGAATCAGTATTCTTGTTCTTTCATTGATCTTAAACTAGTTGCACAAATACAATATAATGAGAATTGAAAGTAGAGTACAACACAACAATAACACAATGCAAGAACACATAACACCATCATTTTTGTGTGGAAACCTTGTTAAGGGTAAAAGCATGGTGGGAGTTGTAACCTACGAAATTACTCCACAGAAGTAATTATCTCGGTTGAAGGATTTAGTACAGTGAAGAACCCAATTAAAGGTTTATAGGAATGCACAAGGCATTAAACACTTGTGTGGAGCAGGCTGCTCTATTAGAATGTTATGGCTACAACCCAATTAAGTACAACAAAATATGGGCAACAACCCAATTATGAACTGTAGAGCAGCATCAATTATGCTAGATCACTTTCAATGAAGTTCTCCTCTGTATACTGTCCTTCGGATCGCGAACTTTGTTCTGACTTTCACATAAATCACATAAATTTTTGCATCATGAATCCTCTTCAACGTATCCTCCTTTGCAAAGCAAAATTTAATCATATATACATACATATGTATATATATCCATTCAAACCATTTCTTAATTGGTTGGCTAAGTCCCAAGCAAACATGTAAAGCATCAACCCAATTATGCATTGTAAAGTAGCATCAAGTACGCCAGATCAATTTCAATGAAGTTCTGCTCTGTATATTGTCCTTCATGTTGCAAATTTTGTTCTAACTTTCACATCAATCACATTATTTTTTGCATCATCAATCTTCATCAACATATGCTCCTTTGCAAAGCAAAATTCGATCATATATAAATACATAAATACATACATACATATATAGATATAGATATATCCATTCAAAACATTTCTTAGTTGATTGGCTAAGTCACAAGCAAACGTGTAAAGCAGTCTTCTTTACTCAATCAAATCATCACTCCATGTAATGCTAAGCAAAAGGTAACCTCTCCATTGTCATCTTAAACATAACCAATAATCATAACAATTCCTCTTACCAAAATCTAAGTCTAACAGATGAAATCTTTTAATCTTTGTTCTATTCCTGACCAAAACTGTGAATACAACACTCAGAGATGAATATCTCATGAAGTCTGAAACTCCAAGATTGTGATCATAGAATCGGATCCTTATGACTGTCTCAATCATATATTCAAATCGCATAGCATAATTATGTTCCATCTGATCATATCGATTCATTTACTATACCTGTATATTGCTCAGTATTCCACACTTATCTAATTTCAAACAACTCAATATTGGTAAGTCAAAATACATTGGCATGATCAAGAGAAATGTATGTACTTGCCATTAATGACAACATATCACCCATTGCAAGTGATTTCTTGCCAACAGCTACTCCCAAAGGGTGGAACAAGGGCTTTCACATCAAATGTGTCTCACAGAGAAGAATGCATAACAAGCGCTCGCATCTCAAACTGCTTTCACAAAGAAGAATGCATTAACAATGGTTTGCACCTCGAACTTCTCCATCAAAAGAACTCATTAACAAGGGATTGTACCTCGAACTTCTCCTACGTGGAAAAGAACTCATCAACGAGGGATTGCACCTTGAACTTCTCCCTCATGGAGAATAACTCATTAACAAGGGATTGCACCTCGAACTTCTCCCTCATGGAGAACTCATTATCAAGGGATCACACGTAGAACTTCTCCCTCATAGAGAAGAACTCGTTATCAGATCTTCAACATGATGTGACTCTCTCTCAAACAAATATCAACCTTTTGACCTCCTTGTCTAAGTCGGACTCCCTTTGATGTCCAAGGTTGCCTATGATGGATAATCAGACTCACTCTGAACGGAGACTCCCTCTCAACAGGAGCAGCATTCTCACTGCTTTGATTGATTTCAATGTTGACTAGACAAGGAGCTTTAGTAATTATGTTACTACATGAGCTTGTTGATCCTCAACAAAAGGATTTGACACTCTCCCCTTGCTACTCAAGCTCCATCTAATTGTTATATCCTCCTCTTAGAAGTAGTTGATCATAATGATAAGGGTTTCATTGTTTTGTATCTTTGTCTTTCTCAACTTCCTTGCTGAAGTAAACTCTTCATCCAAGGCTGACCCAACCTTATCAACTTAGACTCATGATTATAGGCTAAGTCTTCATGAATTATCAATACTCCAACTGGATGTTTAAACTCTTCCTTAAGTGATTTCAGATAATTAATCCACCATACTTTAGCTCCTTTATCCATCCTACAACCGAGAGAGATTAATAATAATTCATAGGATCAAACAACCTAGAAGAAAAATATAGAGATCAATGCCAAAAGAGTATATGAATTACTATATCAAAGAAGAACTACATAAAAGACTTAAACATTATTCAGGGTAGAAAATTCTTATCTCTTGATTGTCTATGATTATAGATGACATCGGCTTCCCTTTTAATCAAGAAATAGAAATCCATGCTTCTACAAAAATTTAAGACTTGATTCACACCTCCAAGAAAACATAGACAAATCTGCAACAAAATCTAGAAGCTGCTACAGCCAACTATGCATTCAAACAGGCCAACCAAGTCTCTAAGCTTCACAGTTTACACAATACCCTCAACACTCACTCAAAGTCAAAACAGGAGACTACAGAAGATTGAAAAACAATCAGAACATACTAAGGTCATCCATGATCTCCATAATTTTAGAAGAGTAAAAATTTTAAAATAAGAATTCTTTTGAATGGACATTAGATTCTTCATGTGGAGAAGCAACATCAACATTTGCAGTAGCTGCTTGATGTTTTGGTTTTGATAAACAATCTCTGGCAAAGTGACCATACTTGTCACAACTGAAGCATTGAATCTTCGAGAGATCCTTCCTCTTCTTTGGTTTAGAAGGTGAATCAGAATCCTTATCTCTATATCTCTTCAAATTTCCTTTCCTCCATTCAATTCCTTTTTTTTAGATGTATGAGCAGCAAGAATGTGATCTTCTTCATTGTGAGATTTTCGCCCATTTCCTCTTGCCTCCAATCTGCATTCCTCTTGAATGCAATCAGCTCCCAAGCAGTCAAGCTTTGGAAGTTCATCTCTTCCACTGATCCCTTCAATAAAGGATTCCCAAGAGTGAGGAAGGCAATTCATCACCAACATAAACAAGTCTTTGTCCTCAATTGATTCTCCAATATCATTTGCCTGATCCTTCAATTCTGTAATCTTCATAAAGAAAGATACAACAGACTCTCCTTTGGCCATCTTAATATGTAGAAGTTGACATCTCAAAACTAGGGCTCTGCTAGTGTTGTTGAATTCATACAAACTTTGAAGACAATCAAACATTGCTTTGGCTGAATTCAGCTTTGATACAAACAGTACCAAATGATCCTTTAACAGAATAAATCAAGATCTTTCTTGCCACAATGTTGTTCTTTCTCCATTGAACTTTCTCATTGTCATCTGTAGGCTCAACTACAGTAGACTTTACAAAATTCAGAAGATAATTTTCTTCAAGCACAACTAGCACCCTAAATTTCCATTAAGTAAAATTGGATGCCATCCAACGTATCTCCAACTTTCAGTTTGTTCACCATTGTAGAGAGTTGAAACAAACAAACTGAGATTAGAACAAGAAGTAATATATAACTTAAAGGATTCTGGTTCTAGACTGTTTCCTTACAGCCGCGCTAGTACCATGTTAAATTTTTGAACCAAGGTACAAGAATGCAATCAACAAAAACACAATAAAAATAGAAGATTACACAAGCAAAATTACCCTAAGGAGTCTCAGATGAGTTGAAGAAACAGCTCTCAAAGATGCATATAGCTAGAAACAAGAACATCACAGTCCATCATCACAAGTGTATTTCTGAGATAGCTCAAAGCAGATTATCACAGGTATGAAGGAGCTCTATCACTGCTACCTCATCATTAACAATATTTTATTGACGTTATTATTGTAATGGAAAAAATCAAGAAGATTGTAGTGTCCCTTTTTGAAAACGGATTTTATGATAAACAATAATAATAATATTAAAATATAAAAGAATACAAACAAAAATTAAATTATAAATATAAAGGAATACTACTAAACATAGCTTAAATTTAGTTAAGTTTGATGAATAGTCAAAAGGTATGAAATGAAAAGTGGCGACTCCCTTAAACATGAGATATGAATTGGAGAAGCAGCCTTCATTTGAAAGCGGCAGAGAAAGGAAAAGACAAAAGATGGTGTAAATCAAGAAAGAAATAATAGAGAAGAAAATAAGGAAGTGACTCCTTCAGATGGAAAAAGATATTAAGGTTAAGACTCCTCCCAAAGGGTTGTAATTATGAAAAGTTGTCACTCTCCTAGGGAGCAGAAAAGATGAGGGATTGTGACTCTTTCAAAAGATTGTAATTATGAAAGGTTGTCACTCTTCCAAAGAGCAGCAATGATGAAAGATTGTAACTCTTCCAAAGGGTTGGAATTATGAAAGTTAGTGATTCTCTCAAAGGACATGAATGATGAATGGTCGTGACTCTTTTGAAAGGTGGTAATTGTGAAACATCATGACTCTTGCCAAGGGGCAGACATGATAAAGAGATGTGACTTCTCCCTCACACTGCAAGATACAAATGGGAGAAGGTTTCATTTGAGGAAGATCTGAGGAAGATCAATTTCGCGGAATAATATATAATCCTCAAAGGCAATAATGAAAAGTGGTGACTCAATTCTCATGAAAGGCAGTGACCCTTTCACCAATAAAGTATAAAGAAGAAATCATTTCAAAAATTCAAGGGACATATCTATCATCACTCACCAATACATCAAATCAGCACACACTCAATCATCACTCATCAAGCTATGAATTCACATTTATTCGATTATCATTTACTAATATATCAAATCATCAAATTGGAGGAAATCATTCAATTGTCCATCAAACAGCAATTGGGAATCAGGCAAGCAGACCAGCAAACAATTCTTCCATCAATTCAATCAATCTATATTAATCGTGCAAACATTAGCAAAGTGGGGTCACTGAATACAAGAGATAAGCATTTTTTATCAAACAAGAAATGGCAGTCTCATTATTATTAAATTCAACAGCAATCTATATATTTGTCAAAGAATTTTGGTATATTCTATGAGGCCTGAGATTCTGATTACACAAAACTGTTATTTACCTTCCATTTGAAATTAAAACAGGAAAACTGTATAGATAACACATATTGCTATAGTTATATACATAAATTGTTTATTCTTGTTACTATGTAGTCTATGCATAATAGAGTAGATACAATGACTCCTTTAAACTTTCAGCCAATCTACCATTCCATTATTGAGGGAAAGCATATGAGGAATGCAAGTAACATAATTGTACATTTGAGTTGGGTAACCCTGTACAGGGCTGGGAGAGCAAATGGTAAGTGGCATTTCATGCTCATGGACTTGATGCATAGGCTCAAGGTGCCTTATATTATCTCCCATGGTGCTTCATAATATGGATAAGTTGTCGGGGAAGCTTTATGGGAATCACACATTTACATTATGAATATTATTATGATGATTAAAAGTATATTTTTAAAATTGCTAAGCTATATGTTTATTTATCTTTCATAACTAATCTAGTTGCACGCTCTTAATCAAGACAGTAAGTTGACAATTTGCATTCCCAAGCATAACCCAAACCCCATTTGGAAATCCTAGGGAAAATTGAGTAAGGGTATCTATAGGGGACATTACAATTGGTATTAGAGCAATAATCTTGCAAGCCCATAGGACAAACCTACTTTAACCACCATCTAATTAGGATTTTAACAGTTCTGTCCTTCTCTTAAGTAGGTCAAAATAAAATCAGTAGGTCAGCATTGCATTTCTATATGTATGTGCCTTTAATTACTCGTGTATAATATAAGCATGCTTAGTCTGTAATATTCCCAAGGTGAACTGTAGCTGATCTCGATCCGTAGGCAATTACTTGGATAGCCTTGTCGTGTGCTCCCAGTAGCAAATGCTTCAGGTAGTTCTCCCTCCGTGCTTCGGGTAGTCTTTCTAGTGCCTCAGGTAGTTCTCCTCCGTGCCTTTGGTAGTCTTTCTAGTGCCTCAGGTAGTTCTCCTCTATGCCTTGGGTAGTCGGTGCATTAGGTACGGTGGAATCGGGAGGCGAAAGGGGTGACCGTACGGTGGTTGTTGGGAGGTGGAGTGTATGCGGAGAGTGCCAAGGTGGCTGTACGGTGTGCTGTACGGCTAATAGGTGAAGGATGGATGGGAAGTACAGTGGATTGAAAAGATGGTAGGTCGTACGGGTGATGAAGAGGCCGTACGGGAATGTCCAAATGCCACACAAATGGTGTTCGAGCCACAATAAGGAATGCAGATTCGCTCATACAAACAAAAGAAGGTCAAATGCAATATTAGAACTCGAATACGAATGATTCTTCAATATATGCTAAAAGATGGTGCTCCGATTTGCCAGATCCGAGCGAAGTGATACAAGCGACAGAATAGGGTGAGGGTTTAATCCCACCGAAACCGAGATGACCAAATAGGGAAGATCTTTTACTTCCGAAATGGCGAACAATAGGGAATCCCAACAGGAATTTACAGTATAAAGAAAATAAATCAAATCGCATACTAACTACAATCTACATGCCGTGCTTAAATACCCTTCGAATAAACATCCCAAGGGTGTACAAAGATAGCCGGCGGTCAACACCTATGGAACAATTAATTAAAAATGGGTCCGAGATATACTAAATCAATCAGAACCCACCGATACAAACATTAATAACTTGGGCCTCAAATTAATTAAAATTGGGAACATTACAAATCCTCGCCGCCCAAAAATTGCTTGTCCTCAAGCAATTCACAACTCCAGGATCCCAAACTATGCGTGGAGGTCGATAGTTGTATCTTTTGAAGTCTTCATGTAGCATCATGACCACATACACACACTTAGGAAAGGAGAGTAAATATTCATCAAACTTTTGCTGCGCCACTTTGATATAAACATTGTGGTGTCTTGAGTCACCGAGATCCCAAGGATGCCAATCATAACATACATCGATGTCATCATGTTCATCAATCTCTTCAGGTATGGTCATACACACAGACGCCTATGTTGGTACAAACCCAACAATTCTAGCTATAGATAAAACCTTGGCAGCACACAGAACCCCGGTTGAAACCTCGACGATGGATAGAGCCTCGACAATAAGCAATGTCTCAATGGTTGTAGTTGCACTGGCGGACACACAATAATGACATGGATGACCACAACAACGATGATGGGCACAAGCTCGATGTCGGAAACAAATACAACGACGTTGACTAACACAACAATGGTGACAGACGCAACGACGACGATGAATACAACAGCATTGGTAACAAACACAATGATGGTGACTGACATAGCGATGGTGACAAACGCAATGACGACGACAAATACCACGACGGTAGTGATGGTGACGGATACAACAACGATGATGGATACAAACTCAATGACGGTGACAAATACAATGACAAAGACAGACACGACGGTGGCAAACATAACGGTGACTGACATAAACTGAATGACAGTGATGGACACAACAACGGTAACAGACATGATGGTGACGAACATGGTGCGAGACTTTGCAACAAACATGGTGACAATGATAGACACGGCGACGGCCACGACAACGGTGACAAAAACAAACACAACTATGGTGACGGATATAACCACTGTGACAGACGTACAACTTTGGCGACAGACATAACCACAGTGATGGACATAGCTTTGGTAACAGACACACAGTCTCGGCAACAACCTTGGTGATGGGCATAACTTGATCTATACATGTCTTCACAAGATCTATGCAAGCAACCTCTTCATTTTTTTGGTGTTCTCCCTAGGTTGGTGTAGAAGAAAGATTTAACAAATCCTCTTGGAGCAGCCTTGTAATAATGCCTTCCTTCTGGTGTAATGCATCGTCCTTATTATTACCATCTATTTTCTCCCACTTGTGCAAATGAGATATTAGCTTTTCTTCACAATGCTTGAAAATATGACTAACCAATCTACATGCAGCTATAGAGGGGACACATTCGAGATTACGAATAGCCCATAACATAGATGTGATGGGTTGGGATATTTCATCCATCTCCTCAATGCACGAAATCATAAGGCTCTCCATAGCAACTGAAACCTTAGTATCATGATCTTCCTTGATGGTGGCCAAAAAGTGATGAAACATGTCGTCGACCAGATTTTGCAATTTGACATATAACAGGAGGTTACCCATTTTAACATTGGCACAATTCTCCACGATTGTAGATTTTCTGAAAAAGGGATCAGCACTAATGTCATCTAGACTTTGAAAGTTGTCAACAATCAAATGCAGGATCTCTATCATGGTGTTATCATCATATGGTGTTCTAGGAGCCAATACTCTCAAGATCTCACTAAGACATGCAACAACTACCAACCTTTTATCCTTGTCTGACTTAAGACATTTTTAATCGGTGAGAGGATTCTCTGTATAAATCTTGAAGGTAATTGGTTAAACAAACATACTTCCAACAAATCTAATGGAAGATCAACACCTTTGCTAAGCTCCTTGCCAATCCCATGTAGTGTCTTCAACCACCACTCTCTGTCGCTACTTGGCGCCATAACGCTATCCCAATCCCAAAATCTCTCAATCATCCCAATAGGATGGCAAGATCACTGGCTCTGATACCACTGTAATGTTCCTAAGGTGAACTGTAGCTGATCTCGATCCGTAGGCAATTACTTGGGTAGCCTTGTCGTGTGCTCCCAGTAGCAAATGCTTCAGGTAGTTCTCCCTCCGTGCTTCAGGTAGTCTTTCTAGTGCCTCAGGTAGTTCTCCTCTGTGCCTTGGGTAGTCTTTCTAGTGCCTCAAGTAGTTCTCCTCTGTGCCTCGGGTAGTCAGTGCATCAAGTATGGTGGAATCAGGAGGCGAAAGGGGTGACCGTACGGTGGTTGTTGGGACGTGGAGTGTATGCAGAGAGTGCCAAGGTGGTCGTACGGTGTGTTGCATGGCTGATAGGTGAAGGATGGAAGTACGATGGATTGAAAAGATGGTAGGCCGTATGGGTGATGAAGAGGTCGTACAGGAATGTCCAGATGCCACACAAATGGTGTTCGAGCCACAATAAGGAATTTAGATTCGCTCATACAAACAGAAGAAGGTCAAATACAATATTGGAACTCGAATACGAATGATTCTTCAATATATGCTAAAAGATGGCGCTCCGATTTGCCAAATCCGAGCTAAGTGATACAGGCGACGAAATAGGGTGAGGGTTTAATCCCACCGAAACCAAGATGACCAAATAGGGAAGATCTTTCACTTCCGAAATGGTGAACAACAGGAAATCCCAACAGGAATTTGCAGTATAGAGAAAATAATCCAAATCACATACTAACTACAATCTACATGTCGTGCTTAAATACCCTTCGGATAAACATCCCGAGGGTGTACAAAGATAGCTGATGGTCAACACCTACGGAACAATTAATTAAAAATGGGTCTGAGATATACTAAATCAATCAGAACCCACCAATACAAACATTAATAACTTGGGCCCCAAATTAATTAAAATTGGGAACATTACAAATCTTGCCAGCTTGTTGGGATGATTGAGAGATTTTGGGATTGGGATAGCGTTATAGCGCCAAGCAGCGATGGAGAGTGGTGATTGAAGACACTACATGGGATTGGCAAGGAGCTTAGCAAAGTTGTTGATCTTCCATTAGATTTGTTGGAAGTATATTTGTGTAAGGTTACCCAATTACCTTCAAGATTTATACAGAGAATCATCTCACCAATTAAAAATGTCATAAGTCAACCCAGGCTCTTAAGACACCATGACAAGGAGAAAAGGTTGGTAGTTGTTGCATGTCTTAGTGAGATCTTGAGAATATTGGCTCCTAGAACACCGTATGATGATAACACCATGATAGAGATCTTGCATTTGATTGTTGACAGCTTTCAAAGTCTAGATGACATTAGTGCTGATCCTTTTTGCAAAAAATCTACAATCGTGGAGAATTGTGCAAATGTTAAAATGGGTAACCTCCTCTTAGATCTCGAATTGCAAAATCTGGTCGACGACATGTTTCATCGCTTTTTGGCCACCATCAGGGAAGATCATGATACTAAGGTTTCAGTTGCTATGGAAAGCCTTATGATTTTGTGCATTGAGGAGATGGATGAAATATCCCAACCCATCACATCTATGTTATGGGCTATTCGTAATCTTGAATGTGTCCCCTCTATAGCTGCATGTAGATTGGTCAGTCATATTTTCAAGCATTGTGAAGAAAAACTAATATCTCATTTGCACAAGTGGGAGAAAATAGATGGCAATAATAAGGACGATGCATTACACCAGAAGGAAGGCATTATTACAGGGCTTCCCCTTGTAATGTTCCTAAGGTGAATCATAGCTGATCTCGATCCGTAGGCAATTACTTGGGTAGCCTTGTCGTGTGCTCCCAGTAGCAAATGCTTCAAGTAGTTCTCCCTCCGTGCTTCGGGTAGTCTTTCTAGTGCCTCAGGTAGTTCTCCTTCATGCCTTGGGTAGTCTTTCTAGTGCCTCAGGTAGTTCTCCTCTATGCCTTGGGTAGTCAGTGTATCAGGTACGATGGAATCAGGAGGCGAAAGGGGTGACCATACGATGGTTGTTGGGAGGTGGAGTGTATGCAGAGAGTGCCAAGGTGGCCGTACGGTGTGTTGTACGGCTGATAGGTGAAGGATGGTAGGGAAGTATAGTGGATTGAAAAGATGATAGGCCGTACAAGTGATGAAGAGGCCGTACGGGAATGTCCAGATGCCACACAAATGGTGTTTGAGCCACAATAAGGAATGCAAATTCGCTCATACAAACAAAAGGTGGTCAAATACAATATTAGAACTCGAATACGAATGATTCTTCAATATATGCTAAAAGATGGTGCTCCGATTTGCCAGATCCGAGCAAAGTGATACAGGGGACGGAATAGGGTGAGGGTTTAATCCCACCGAAACCGAGATGACCAAATAGGGAAGATCTTTCACTTCCGAAATGGCCAACAACAAGGAATCCCAACAGGAATTCGTAGTATAGAGAAAATAATCCAAATCGCATACTAACTACAATCTACATGCCGTGCTTAAATACCCTTCAAATTTGTACAAAGATAGCCGGCGATCAACACCTACGGAACAATTAATTAAAAATGGGTCTGAGATATACTAAATCAATCGGAACCCACCAATACAAACATTAATAACTTGGGCCCCAAATTAATTAAAATTGGGAACATTACATAGTCCATGTTTATTATAAGCATGCTCCTCACATGCATGCCTTGTGTCTCCTTCACCATTGATGGACTTCAACATGTTCACTCCTTGAGAACATTCCTCAAGCATGATTTGTACCTTTGTGTACTCTTCATGCCTTACATGTCTTACAAGTATTTATGTATATTGCTTCATACATTACATGTCTGATGTGTATACTTCATGCATTACGTGCATTTATATTGCCTCCTGCCTTACAAATATCCATCCATGCCTTATGTGTATGATTCATGCCTTATATACTAAGTTATTGATTGACAACTCCAAGACCTGGAGGCAGAAGTGGTGTTGTCTGGAAGCTAATTCGGATTGGGAAAAAACACACCCACAGGGCATTTGAGGGCCCTAGATGCGCTGCCTATGAGCCTCCATAGGCATCCGAGAGCCTCCATGAGCATCCACATGCCCAAAAGTCTATTTTGACATTTGTTTGAAGAAAACAACTTCAAAACATTATATAACATGTGATTTATATCATTTTTTATCATTTTTGGGTTCTAAACCCCAAAAAAGAGGCTATTCATTCTTTTTTCATCTCATTTGTTTGCAGCTAGGTTCTCTTCACATTCAGTCTTTTTTCATCTCATTTCTTTTGGGTTCTAAACCCTAAAAGAGGCCATTCATTCTTTTTTCATCTCATTTGTTTGCAGCTAGGCTCTCTTCACATTTAGTCTCCATTTTGGCATTTAGAAGACAAGGCGATTATTTTCAAAGAGGATCGTTTGTGTTCCACTAAGGAGATCTAAGCATCTAAGGTAAGCATTTGATCCCATTCTTGAGGCCTTTAAAGATTTTTTTTTGAGATTTTGATGAATTTTTTCAAGTTTGGGAAGAAATTCTAAAGTTTTTTTCAATTTATTTTTGTTTAAATAAAGAAACAAATTTAGCTATCTATTTTAATATTTTTGAATCTTTTTTTTAGCACTTGTATGTTTGATGTTCATAGTTTTTTTCTAATTTAAATGTATTAAATTTCTTATTATAGCAAGAAATTAGATTGTAGTGTGCAAGAATGGCTGCCAGCGGTGGTCAAAGTTTAGTGGGAGTGCAAGGAGCCAATAGATACAAAATTGATGTAGGAACTCCTTTATGGAGACATACCACAAGAATCTCACATGTTTCAGGAAGTGGCTCATATCTTTGGAAGTGCAATTGTTGTGATATAAAAAATAAAACCATTCAATAGCTCATATTCTCAGGTCAAACTTCATTTTATGAGCCCTTATGGTAAAGGAATAAAAATGTACAAAGGAAAAGATGGGAATAGGAACCGTACAGTAGCCCTTTCTTGTGGTCTTTTCCCATCCATACGGTCGCTTGTTTCTCTGCGTTTGTACGGTTTCCTCCTACTATTGTGTGGTGATACTTTTTGATGCTTATGTATGGTGTTGTCTCCAATGTTCTCTACACTCTATATGGGATCTTCTGAAACTGGTTCCCCTCACTTGTGTCCATGATTTTATGTCCGTACGCTGTACGATAGTGTCTTCCCCTCATCGTATGGTGCATGTTTTGTGTCTTCGTGCAAGATCCGTACAGTACTGATTGGTGATCGTACGCTGTGCATTTCTGGTTGCTACGTAGTTCCTTTTGTCTCCTTGTGCAAATTATGAGATGTGTTTTCCGTGCTATCGACACCTTTCTAGTAAATCCGTCATGAGGTGTAACCTTTTCTTTTTGTGCGGTCCGTTCATTGTGTACCGTATGGTGGAATCTTTCCTTTTCTTAAGTTCATACAGTATATTCTTCCTCTTGTACTTGCCATATGGTATGTTCTTTCCTTCAGCTTCAGTCGTAACCGTTTTTCCTTCTTTCGCTTCTTTATATTCCTTCGGCCATTCATTTTCCTCTCCTTTATTATCTTCGTCGACCCTTAACATATTATAGCTCAGAAAGAGCTTGTAGTCCTCCATCTACCAATGTAGTAGGCCATTCACCGAGTCTAAGTCATCATCGATAGACCCTCCTTCCAGTCTCAATGCTCCCTCTTCATCAGGTTCCATCCTCTTCTTCACCTCGTCGTCCCCTCCACCTTCACCTTCGGAATCCAACGACGCTGCCTCCTCACCTATCATCTATGTGTGTAAGTCGATTACAAATCTTCGGCCTCCACATTCCATGGACAGGGTATTCCACCTCCAATCATGTTTCACCTTTGCCTATACCAGCCAACCCCGTCCAAGGATGGCGTCATACCCTTTTCTTTTTAACGAAATGACCACAAAATCCAACAAGAATGGTTGTGTGCCAATAGTTACAGGCTTTGCTATCAGGGTCCCTAGGGGCTTAATCCCCTGCTAATCAGCAGTGAGTAATTGAAATGTAGGTGGCCACAACGTAGGTTGTCCCAACTTTTTCCATATATCCTCCGGTAATATGTTTACTCCTGACATTGTTGACAATTGTGTTTATGAGTACAGTTCCCAAGATACCCATCTCTACTATTGTCGGATGTCTTCCCATAGTGAGTGCCAATAGCATTTGGTCTATTGCAGTCGCTTCGCTAACCTCCTTTCCTGTCTCTTCTGTTGCTTTCAAGAGTGGTGTCATGTTCAATATCGTCATCCGCAACTGAGGCATTGTAAGAAGGTCATTTAATTTCATAGGAACTTCCATTTGTATTACCTGCCTTATAATATTTTGTTCTGCCAGGTTCCTCTTCCAGGTGTCGGCAGTGTCTTTTGTTTGTAGTTTTTTCATTTCCATTTGTTTGTCCAACTTTGTTCATGCTTGCTGCAACCTCTTCTTTTCTTCCTCTACATCTAGGTACATTGCATTCTTTGTTTGTTCGCGAGTGATGGCTAGTATCTTCACATCACATGTTTCGATGCTTAATAGGTTCACCCCTTGCTTCGGGCATTTTGAATCCTCATGGTCTCCTAGACCACACCATCTACATAACAACTATGGCGTTTCACGCAAGGCATTGTATCATCAACTGTCCACTTGAGTCGTACTGTATCCGACTTCGGCTTCCATTGTTATTATTATTATTACCAACTCGTCCGCGCGGGTTATTGTTACGATATCCTCCAAAGGTTGCGTCATTGTTCGTGTTTGTTGCTCCTCCAGTTGATAGTTCCTGTGTCAGTAACACTTATTGGTGTCCCTTTGTCTTCATATTGAACGGGCATTCCTTCGTGGAATGTCCCACAATCTGGCAGATATTGCAAAATTGTTTTTTCAGGCAAAAGCCCTTTATGTGGCCCTCCTCCTTATAGTTCGTACACCACAATTCTCCTTTCACTGAGTTAAGATTCTTTTTCAAATTTTTTGATTCCTTCATCATCCGTAACATATCTTTCTGCAATGCTCGAACTTTCTTGCTTGATTCTTCATCGTTGTTGCTACTTCCAAAAGATGAATCATCTGAGTCCGATGATTTGTGCTTCTTTTTTTTGCTCGCTTTTTGTTCATGCTCTAGATCCATCGCCCAATTATACACATCTATGTACGATGCTGAGGTACAATCTTCATTTTCTCCTTTAGTGCCAGCCATAGCCCTTTGGCAAACCATCATTTCTTTAATCCATCCGCTGGTGGGCTCTCCATCTTCCCCACCAATTCTTTCAACCTTCTTGCATATACACAAATCGTTTCATTCTTTCCCTACTTCGTACTATATATTTCTGCTACGATTTCATTATCATCCCTTAGTAATCGAAACTCTGCTATGAATTCTTTCTTAACTTTCGGCCATGTAGTTAATTTTTGAGGATTGGCATCTACAAACCAATCAATTGCTACACCCCATAGGGTGGCCAAGAATTGTTAGACCATTTGCTGTCCATATTGTTTCGCATGTTTTGCAATATCTGATCGGATATGTCATCCCATCACCGTTGAACTTCGACAATTTTTCCTTTGGTCCCACCATTGTTACTTTCTTCTGATTCTATGATACTTGTTGTGTACCTCCATTGTTCTGAGCACCCGCGCTGTTCTGAGTACCCGCGCTGTTCTGAGTACCCGCATTGTTCTACACAACCGCGCTGCTTCGGATAACTACCCTACTTTGGACAATCGCATTACTCGGTGAGAAAAGACCTTCCTCAAGTGATGTTCAATTTTCTGCCTATATCCATTTGTCGAGTGTATCGGGAACGAAGAGTTCACTCCACACTCATGCTCCTTCGGTACTTCGAGCCGTGCAAGTTACTTCCCTTCCGTTCGGATTCTCTACCCTCGATGTATACAAGTTAAGGAACTCCTCCCTCATCTCTTCCACCAAATTCAATCGCTAGCGAGTTTCTTCGAGCAATTCCTCAACACTCCTCAATTTGCTAGGTGAATGCACTCCCTCCGTCTATGCTCCTTCACCCCCTCGGTGTCTGTCGGTAAGCTATTGAAACTTCTGTCTGAGCTCCACCTGTTGTGTTAAAATTAATACTTCATGTGTTGTGTGTATCTCATCCTTATCTTTTATCTTATTCCTATCCTTGTTAAGTAGATTCGGCATTAATCTTCATAACACTTCCTTCGTTCCAGATTTGGCTGGCAACAGCGCCAAATGTTTATCGTGTAGGGTAAAAGGAAACTTATCGCATCTAGTACAACAAGATATAACACAGAACAGATACTTTATTCATATACGCAAAATGCACTCCAATGCTTACAATATGATTATGATGATGTCTCAATAGTCCCTTCCGGACGGTGTACATATACTTTCCCAAAGGGGTGACTCAACCGTCACGTACCCTTTCGAATAGACTTCTACCCGTTGGCTACAATATAGAATTTACCGACAACAGGGGATGTCTAACGCATAAATAGAAGGATATATAAAAGAACAAAAAGAGGTTGATAAATTGGTTAGAAGATCAAAACAAACTTCTTATCAACCTCCATCCAAAAAGAAAAAAATGCAATTACCCATTGAACCAGTTGTATCCTCCAAACATCCATTCTAGGAAGTACCTATACTAGAAGTGGAAGAGGAAGAAGTAGAAATTACCGACCACAAAATAGGTCCATTGGACATGGCATTTTAAATGGAAGCAAGAGAGCTTGTTGATCGAGACATTGCACATTGCCTCTATGACAATGGTCTTCCTTTCAACTTGGTGACATCACCCATATTGGAAGGAGATAGTGGCAGCCATCGATAAAGCATAAATTGATTACATAGGTCCCGGATATGAAAAGATGTGTACAAACCTATCGCAAAAAGAGAAGACTTTTGTAGAGAGATCCCTTCAACCAATTAAAAACTCTTAGAAAACTTCACTAGATTCTATTGTTTCTAATAGATCGAAAGATACAAGAAACAGGCCATTGATTAATTTGATTGCAGCGCCCCCAAAGGTGTGATGTTTTTGAAGGAAATGATTGTGAAGGGTAAGTGGAAGATTCACAGTTCATTTCCAAAATTATCATAAGTCTATAGTGTTGGTGGGTAGTGAGAATGTGGTTTAGGTGATTACGCACAATGCAAAAAAATTTAGGGGTGCAACTGTTCTAGTTGAGGGCTGGTATGAAAATATTTTTTGGACACCACGTAAAATACACTCCCTCAACTTGGTCATGCAACAAATGGGCACTCAAATGGATTGGGTGAAACAAATATACCAAGTGGGGGAGGAAATACAGATGTTTGTGACGAACCATCAAATGTCGCAATCAATATTCACATTATTATTATAAAATTGAGCAGCAGTCTATACACTAGTCAATGAATTTTGGTATGTTGTATAAGGCTTGAGATTGTCATTAGGCTGAACTGGTATTCATAGGAAAATTATATAGATAACACATATTTCTATACACGCACACAGTCAATACATAATAGACCAGATATAACAATTCCTTTATATAGAGTAGTTTAACCTTTCATCCAATCGACCATTCTGGTATGGAGGGAAGATAGGGCATATTAGGAATGCAAGTAGCATAAGGGTCCATTCAAGTTGGATAACCCCAGGTGGGGCTGGAAAGCCGAACGGCCAGTGCCATTCCATGCTCGTGTGCTTGATGGATAGGCTTTTTGTACCTTTTGTGATTTATCATGGTGATTCCTAATGTGGATATGTAATGTCCCCATTTTTCCCAGCATTGGAGTTTCAGGGATTAGCCTATTATTGTGATCCTCGTAGGCTAATTATTGTGGATAGAGGGTCTTCTATAGCAATGGCTTGGCTTGGGAGGGTTTTATCTTCTCCACATTTTAATAAGCTACAGGTTGGTCTTCGCTTAGCTCAGATTGGACTTCGTTTGGGCTTAGTTTTGTGTACTCACTATTTGTGGCGAGTTGGTATTGATCGAGATGGACCTTTTCTATTTTTTGAAAGTGCATTTGGTCACATGGAAAAATAATAGGTATGACTCCTATTTCAGATGGCGTATTTAAATGATAAGTATTTTGGGAGTTATTATGTTTTTAGTGGCCAAATTATTATTAATTATTACATGACTTATTATAAAGTTATAATTTAACTTTATAATTTCACTTAACTTAAAAGTTGAGTTATCATTAGAAAGTGTCATTTATTAATTAGTTAAGCAAAGTCAAGTGAGAGAATCTAAAGGAAGCTTTTAACTAGTGTTGTGTGGTGAAGCTTCTTGAGTGAAGTTACATTTTAACAACAAAAAGGAATTTGAAGGTTATAAATACAAGCCCATTTGCTGAGAAAAGCACGCTTGAAAAGATATTTGTTTTTTGTGCCTTTGTGGCTTTTCCTGATTTCTGATTTGTGAGCCCTTGCTGAAGTATAAGGGTCTCATCTAAGAAGTTCTTGGCAATTGTGCTGCAGTATACAATTAGCCAACATTCTCCTACTGTATTCCTATAGCTAAGGAGAACAATCTTTATTATTATATTCTCTCATCTTCTGATCTAGCTGAGGGTTTGAGTAGTTTCTGAGGCTTCCTGAAGATCGTATTGTTTCCAGTCTACTACTGAGGTATAGTAGAATTGGAATTGGAGACCGGTGAATTAATTTGGTGTCTTCAATTACTGTTATTATTGTTCCTTGAAGATAATTGTTCTAAGATTTAATTCTATCTGCACTTGTTGCTGGGAGACACCTTGGTTTGGAATTTTAATTGCAATTCTACCTGGAAACCTTAAGTGTTCGATCTGCATTGGTGAGGGTGGCTGTTGACATATTTATCTGTGTTCATATTGCTGCCTGGAAGGGTTCGAGCTGTTTAATTAAATTGGTGTGATTGCAATCTGAAATTCGTGATAGGGCATAAGAGGTTGCTGATTGACATTTGTATGTAGCGTTTTTGTTCAGCTGGTGGCTTTAGTGAGTTTCGAAATTAACATACACTCTCCACAGAGCTGGGTGGCATACATGTCAGGGTCTGCATTTACTGCCAAGCCGTGTGGGAAGCTAGCAATCACCCACATGTGCGGTTCCAGCACAACGTCCAACAAAAAGGAAAGACCTGCGGCTGTTTGGTGAGAACGATTTACTAGAACAGATTGGGTTCCAGTCTAGACAAGCTGCGATTTGATATCCAGCTTCTTGGCATTTACATGGAGCAAGGAGGAGTTGAATCACACCCACAGGATAGCTCCAGCATACTTTAATACATTCAAATCCAGGTCTATGCCAAGAGATTAGTTTCAATGTTGCAAAGGAACCAGGTTCATTTCAATTTGTTCATTGCGGATTGTGCAAGCTATTAAATAAAATCAATGACATTTCAATTAATCTTGGTGTGGCTCTAGTTAAATGTTGGTTATTCTCTCTAGCTAGTTTTTTGCATCCAAAATTAAAAAGGTGGTAAGTAAAGAATAGTTCAGATAACAGTATCGCAGTCAGAGGACAGTTAGGGTTCTTACAGGATAGGTGATTGGGGAAATCTTTCTAGGAATCCCATGTGTACATTATGAGTATCATTATGCTTATTAGAATTATATTTTTAACAATGTTGAATTATATGTTTATTCATCTTTGAGAACTAACCTGGTTGCAGGCTCTAAATCAAGACATTAAGTTTGACGAATTACATTCCCGAGCATAATCCAAGCCCCATTTGGGAATTCAAGGGCAAATTAAGTAAGAATCTGAATAGGGGCATTACAAAGATACCAATAAGGGATATTACATTCTGCATTTATGACAGTGTTTTAATTGTCTCGTGATTATAAGAAGTATGGTTCTGTTCTGAGTAGATGAGTTAATATGCATAATGGCATTTTTCAATGTTCCTAGTTCTACAATGAATTAGACCAGAAGTTGCCTTGAAAGGCAAACTGCTCGCAGTACTGATTGAAACGCGGGATTATGCATAAAACGACTTAATTGAATTTAATGAAGAATTATAAATAGAATTGTTACACAAAGCCCGTGCCCAAAGAGAACTTGTTTTGGAGGTTTGGACCGCTGGTAGTGTTTTCAGTGGGAAAGGAAAGAGATTTATTTGAAAGCAAAAAGCATGAGTTTTGTCATTGTATTTTTCTGAGGTGTATCAATTTGTTGATGTATTCAGGATTCAACCCCGTGGAGATTAAGTATTGAGTCTCGCTGCCAAATACCACTATCACATTTCCAAAACATGTTGAAATCGGGGCCTGCTAGAGGACGAATATAGGCAACTTGGCTAATAATCTGGTTGACTTTTTTTTCAAATTTTGAAAGTAAATAATAATCTATCGAGCCGACTCTTCATGTTATTTGACCAAAATTGAGTGCAACACTATGAAAAATAGTTTTTTTCCAAAATAGCATTAGCCCGTGATTGTTGCAAGTTCTGCTAATTGAGGATTAATTTTTTGTCTTAAATGTCAAAATTTAACCAACTGATGAGCCCGGTCAATAAATAGAACCTCAATGAGAGAGACTTACCTGAGGAGGAAAAAGAAGAGTTACACCGAAGCGATCTAGAGCTCGAGCTTGAAGACTCTGGGGAGTAGCTTCGTCGCCGGTATAAATAAAACATGTCAGATGAGGGGCTTCTTCCTGAATGGCCTTCACTGCGCACCACAACACCTTTTCACCTCCACCACCGTCGTTGGTATAGGGATGAAAGAACGCAACAGCCCTTTTCCTCCTCATTCTGCCCACCATTACCATTATTGCAATAAAACTTAATACTGCGATTGATATCAATCCACAAACCCACGCAAATATCAACATCCTGAGAGTCTGTAATAATGTTTAAAGGAGTCTCCTCTTGCCTAAGTATATATTTTCGGTTAGCATTTACAACCTAGTCAAAGGCAGCGCCGCCAGGTAGCCCTCCTTAGGATGCTGTCCCAGGCTTCAGGAACGATTTTATGAGACGAGGTGCAGGGCCGAATTGTTTTTATCGCAATATACAATTTGTCAAAATCTATATAGAAACAATTCTATAATTAATTAATTATTTCTATAATTTATATATTTATATATATAATATTATAATTAGATATATTTGTGAACATAAATTCACATCTATTGGGAAATAAGTCTTACGAATATTTTTTAAATTTTCTTTATGAGATCATAGTCTTATAACATCTATGATTGAGTGCTAATATCTAATTTTGTAAAGAAAAAAATTTAACTTCTCAATGCATTATGTAAATAAAATTAGACTACTAATAATGTATGCAATTAATTATAGATCAATTTAAGTCAATAAATTATCTTAAATATAAATAAATAAGAATTATTTAATTTTAGAATAATAATAAAGAATCTATATTAATATTTTTTTTGGAATATGATGGTTTTGGTATAGAAATTCAATCCTTGTGATATAATGAATGTAGAGTTAAAATAATTCCAAAATATTTTACAATTTCTAAGTCACATAGATTGGATTTTAGTAAATGATCTAGCAAAAAATTATAGTAGAAATATATTCGCTGCCTCCTTCCCTATGTTTGAACTTGTCAAAAAAATGTTTATGAACAGAGCAAAGGAGGCTATCAAATTATTATGATCAAGCATTAAGTATGTTAAGGAAATATCAATTGTATCCCCCATTTACTAACTTTGTGACCATCATAGTTAGTGTCATCTAAGTATATTACATCAAGTTCTCTTAAATAATTTTCCTAAATGGACTAGAACAAGTCAAGGCAAATAATTTTAGACATCATCCACAAGCATTATTTTGGAGAAGTTTTCAATTCAATTGTGTATATTATTGTGTTGACATTGTCAAATAGATTTTGTGATCCTTAATCAATAGGGGGGAGACAATGATACAGACATACCTATAGTCAAGGATATCTAATCAATGACCTCAAAGGACTTTCTCATCATGTGAATTATGTAGAGAAGTGGAAGTCCTTTATCAATACAATTTTGACACAAGTATTTAACATAGAAAACCTATTAAGGGAAAACCGCCTAGGAACCGGCAACCCAAAAAATTTACTCTTCTGAATTGAGCTCTATTAGGAGTCCTTGTTAAAGGTTACATACACATTATTAATATGACCTTGTTAGAGGATTTTTACCAAAGATCATCTAGATCTTATCAATCCTTGAAACTTCTAAAGAGTGGCCTGCTCTAAAGGATCTCCAAAACATTCAACAGAATGTCACCATAGAGGATTTCAATAAGACTATTAGTTCCACTTGGTTAAGAGATTTTTTGCTACAATGATTAGAAAGTAACAATGAAATTATATGTTAGGTTTTAGCACTACCTTTCTTGTTCAGATCTCTATGTCACTCTATCTATTTCTTGTTTTTTAATTCTTCTGATCCCTACTGGATGATTCACACACTTTGTTGGAAACTACAAATTGGAATAATTGTTATGTTGTCATTGATGTCAAATCTTACTGGTGAGACATTTGCTAACAGTGTAGAGTGTCATATCAGTTGATTGATGAAGAGGATTTCAAAAGAGAGATAACTAAATGAACTAATGAATTTGTTGAGTAAAGAGGAATAAGTATGATGGAATTACAATGGGCATTTTATCAGTTAGTCTTTGATAAGATAATGTGTTGTTTAATCATTATATGCAGTGAAGAATATAGTTGAGTTAATGTATAGAAGAGAAGACAAGAAGTAGAGTAAAACATTAAGCTTGACTGAGTGATAGTTTTATTAGGTCAATGAAGCAAAAGATTAAGAAACGTAAGAGATAGTTGAGCAAGCAATATCAATCTAGTGTCAGTTATGGTCGAATAAGATCAAGAAGGACAATGTAGTAGCGATCGAGCATAGTAAAGACCGAGTGACCAATGTAAGCCGAGCAAGATAGAACAATAGAGAACAAGCTACCTAGTGTTGACCCGAGCAGAACAACACAGTTTGTGAAGAATCGAGTTTTGAGGCCGACATAGTTGAATTTTTGGATTGGTCAAAACACGTGGATAACAAGGATTGTTGAGCTGGTGTATTTAATGCATGAATTGAGTTTGTTAAGTGATTAAAGGAAAGGATTCAAGGAGAAGTTTCTAGTAGTTTCAAGAAAAGAGAAGAAGGACAAAATGATGGACCAGATTTAATGAATCTGATCAAACCCTAAGATCTATGGTGATGTTTAAGTGGCAAAAGATCAAAGCTACCTATTTAAGGAGGCATAAGGGATGTTTATTAAGGTTGGTTTGTTGTTGATTAGTGATTTTGTGAAGAACTTGTGAAGAAAAGAGTAGCAAAAAAAAAGTGTGAAGATTGGTGAAGTGTGATTTCTTGAAGGGTTGCCACGAAGATCAGAGATGGAAAGTATAATGAAGTCTAGTCAATGAACCAAAAATTGAGTTGAATGGAGATCTGAATTCATAAAGTGAGTTGTATTTTGACAGATCAAACCTAGTTGTTTCTTTCTAACCATTGTGATAGTAAAATCATATAATCAAGGTTGACCTAACAGTCATTTTGTGAATCCTTTAATCAAGGTGTCATTCTAATAGAATGATTCAAAGTCCTCTAACATGGCCACTCCTAATAGGGTGATTAAATCCTTTAACAAAGTCACACCTAACAGTGTGTTTTGTAACCTTTAATAGGGTTGGCTCTTAACCAAGCTCACTTCAAAAGAGTGAAAAGTGGTAGCATGTTACTTGGTTGTTTTTTTCCAAATTGGGTTTCCACGTTAAATCCTTGTGTCATATATGTGTGAATGTTGTTTTGTGATGTATGTTATTTATTGTTAGTCAAAATATACTGAATAAAGAGATACTGATGAATGAATAAGTTAATTTGTTGATAAGTTGCTATATTCTCTGAGTGATTTTATGAGTTTAAATAAGTTGTTTGAAGTTGTTAAAAAAATTGTTTTTTTTTTTTTTCGATCAGTAAATAGTCGAGGCCTTGAAGTTGTTAAAAGTTGAAATAGTACATCTGAACCTAATGATAATTGATTCACCACCCCCCCCCCCCCCCCCCCCACCTCTTAGTTATTCTAAATATTCTAACTATTGGTATCAAAGCTTTCGTGCTTGTAAAAAAAGTTTGAAGGACTTAAGATGTACAAGAGAGAGATAACTATGCTAAACAAAGAGAACTTCCCTACATGAGAACCACTGATGAGATTGCATCTATCTATTGTTGGAGATTTTGCATTATACTACTTGGACAATGAATATATCAAAGTACATAGACCCATGACTATTAAACAAATGAAGGAGATGTGGGAGCACAATCAAATGATGATAGATCTGGCATCTTCTCTGAGTTATGTTGAATTTGATGATAAAGGATTGCACTACTACAAAGAAAATGTGGGATAAGTTGGCACAAATCTATGGAGGATATAAATATGTGTTAAGGGCTAAAGTAGAAAGTTTGAGAGGCAAGTTTGATGACATGAGAATGAAAGAAGGAGAGACTATTGCACAGTATTGTGGTTGAATCAAGGAGCTTGTGAATGCTATACTAGAGCAGACATATCTAATGAGATTGTGATAAGAAAGGTATTGAGGAACTTACTTCCTATCTATGCAATTAGAGTATCTATAATTCAAGAATTGAGATGTAAACCTAGTAATGATCTAACTTTGGATAGTCTAATTATTAGACTTGCTGCATTTGAATTGTCAAATTCTGATAACTATACACCTTCTACTATTGAATGTTCTTTCAAGTCTCAACTAACCCTTGATTTATCTAAAAGAAAGAAAAAGAATAAGAATGTGGACAATGATACTGAATCAGATGATGACATTGATGAGTTAGAAGCATTATTGGCAAGAAGGCTACTGAGAGGAATTTAAGGCAAATACAATGGTAAACTTCCTATTATATATTTTACATGTACAAAATTTGGTCATATTTCTACAAGATGCCTTGATAGAGATGAGAAGGGAGAGAAGAAATACAACATATAGAGAGGAAGGAGATATGACAGAGACAACCAAGGTAACAAAGACTACAAGGGAAAAGCTAAGAAATTATGTTACATTGTTGAAGAAGATGGTTTTGATAGTGATACTAATGAAAATGATGGAGAAGTTGTTTATGTTGCAATGAAAGATGAACCTAATGAGGATGAGAAAAATTCTTTAATTTCACATGTGAATAATAATGACATATGGATAATTGATAGTGGTTGCTCACATCATATGACTAGTGATACAAGTAAGTTTGAAAAGCTAGAACATTATAATGGGAGTTGCATTAAGTTTGGAAATGATACACCATGTTATGTGAAAGATAAAAGATCAATTATATTGAATGATAAGATCATATGTAACAATGTATATTGGGTCAATGGTTTCAAATGTAACTTGTTCAATGTGGCATATTTGAACAATTTAGGCTACTAAGAAAGAAAAGATTTATGATACTACTAGTGAACTAATTAGAAGTGGAGAGAAAAAAAGAGGTAACATGTTCTATCTAGACCTATTTGAAGATATATGTCTATTTGCACAATTTGAATATGTTTTGTTATTGCATAAGAGGCTATATCATGTATATTTTGATAATTTGGTAAGCATTAGTAAGATGAAAAGAGTAAGACAGTTACCAAGATTGAGAAAAATTGATAAAGGCATGTATAAACAATGTTAAATGGGAAAAATGACAAAGTCTAGCTTCAAGAGAAAGACCTATTCTTCTAATAATATTTTGGAGTTGGTTCATACTGATTTATGTGGTCCTATTGGAGTGCAAAGTTATTATGGTAACAAGTACTTTATTTTATTTGTTGATGACTTCTATATAATGATGACTATGATGTTTCTTAAATAAAACTATGATGCATTTCAAATGTTTAACTCCAGTATTGGGCTAGAGTTGAAAAGGAAAAATGTAAGAGTCTGGAGTGCTTGAGATCAGATAAAGGAGGTGAGTCATATTAAATGAGTTCAATATATTTTGCACTAACAAAGGAATCAAGAGACAAATTAGTACACCAAGGACTCCACCACAGAATGAGATAGTAGAAAAAAGGAATATATTAATCATGGATTGTGCAAGGACACGAATGATAGAGAAGAATATTTCACAAAAAGTATTGGAGAGAAGTAGTACGTACTGCTATTTGTACACTAAACTAAGTTCAAGTTAAGAAAGGTATAAACAAAACCCCTTTTGAACTTTGATATGGCTATGCACCTAATGTCAATTATTTCAAAGTCTTTGGAAGAAAATGTTACATATTGAAAGATGCAAGAAAAGGAAAAACTGATGCAAAGAGTGATGAAGGTGTATTCTTAGGATATTCCACTAAAAGACAAGTGTTTGAATTCTAACACTAACAAAATTGTGGAATTTGTAAATGTTAGAGTTGATGAATTTACAGAAAAGAAAGAAGAGGAATGCAAGAAAGAACCTGAAGATTACAAAAGCTTTGTCTACATCTATGAAGGAGAACCTAGTACATTACCTGAACTAGAGAAAGAGGTTGTCGAGCATCAACAACCAGGCACTACTAAGGTTTAATATAAAAGCTTTTTCAAGCATCAACATGTTGTTGAGCATTAGGTTGTAGGAGTTGAGTCACACAAAGAAGAATTTGAACATCAAAGAGAGGAAATTGAATACCATATAGACAATGTCGAGTTACAACCAGAGATACCTAAAGAAGATGAGCAAGTTGGACCAAGTGAATTAGTACAAGAAGAGAGAAGATCTGAACCTATCTTGGAAAAATATGTGAGAAGACACCAGATCAAATCATTGGATAAAAAAATTCAGGATTCATGACAAGAAACAAGTTGAAGAAGGATACTTGTTTACTATGTGAGTTTGAACCTAGATTAGTTAAAGATGCTTTGGAGAATGAAGATTGGATTAAAGAAATGAATGAAGAGATTGATCAAATAGAGAAGAATAAGACATGAACGTTGGCACCAAGCCAAAAGGACAAGAATGTGATTGGAACAAAGTGGGTATTCAGTAACAAGCTGAATGAGAAAGGTAAAGTCACAAGAAACAAAACAAGATTAGTTTGTAAGGGATATGCACAAGAGGAAGGAGTTGACTATGGAGAGATATTTTCTCCAGTTGAAAGGTTGGAAGGAGTAAGAAATTTTCTTGCATATGTTGCTTACAAAGGATTTAAAGTATATGAAATGAATATAAAATTTGCATTTCTGAATGGAATCTTGGAAGAAGAAATCTATATTAAACAACTTGAAGGATTTGTTGATCCTAACAAGAGGAAAATAATATGTAAATTGCACAAAGAAGTATATGGTTTGAAACAAGCCCCTAGGGCTTGCTTTGAAAGGTTACACACTTATTTGGTGAAAATCGCTTTTGCAAGAACTAATGACAATAGCAATCTATACTTGAAAAGTGAATCTGAGAACAAGATATTTCTAGCTGAAATATTTGTTGATGATATCGTATTTGGAGGACATGATATGTTATCCAAATTATTTTCTAATAAGACGAAGAAAGAATTTGAGATTTAAATGTTTGGAGAGATTGAATTCTTTGTTGGTTTGCAAGTTTATCAGATGAAGAAAGGTATTTACATTACACAATCAAAATATATCAAGGAGATATTGAAGACTTTTGGAATGAAAGATTCAAGACCTGTTGGAACACCTATGGTGACTAGACACAAATTTTTAAAGAATGATGATTCTACTGAAGTAAATCAAACATTGTATGAGTCAATAATTGAAAAATCACAATATGTTGTTCATAGCAGACTTGGCATTGCATTAGCAGTTGGTATTGTTGCAATATTTTTTGCTAATCCTAAGGAGAATCACATAATGGCTGTGAAAATGATACTGAGATATTTGAAAGGAAAGAAGAATGACAAGTTTGAGCTAAAAGTTTATACAAATGTTGATTGGGTTGGAAACATTGATGACTTGTATAGCACAAGTGGAGGCACTTTCTTTCTAGGAAAGAAATTAATTTCATGGTCAAGCAAGAAGCGAAGTTGTATTTCTCAATCCACAACAGAGGCTGAGTATGTTGTTTGCAGTAGTTAATTATTCAAACATTGTGTGGATCAAGCAATTATCAAAAGGTATGAAGGAAGAGATTATTGAACCTATGGTGATATATTGTGATAAAATAAGTGTTATAAACATATCTAAGAATCCTCTGATGCATACAAAGACCAAGCACATTGCAATCAAGTATCATTACTTGAGAGAGTTAGTACAAGACAAAGAAGTTAGACTGGAATATGTAAACACAAAGAAGCAGATAGCTAATGTATTTACTAAGGCATTACATAAGGATGCATTTGAGTATCTAAGAGGTAAGTTAGGGGTCATTCCCCTATCTAAAGCAAGTTGAGAAAAGATGCAGCATTGCATCAAATGTCATGATCAAAATATCTTACACATTGATGCAGGAGGTCACACTTTAGGAGTTGCCTAAAGTTGTGAAAATATGGACAGAGGTATGAGTATTTGAAGCTACAAGTCAAAGATGAAAGAGGCAGTGATATTGCAAGATTAGTAAGATAGTGACAAAGAGGATTATGTGTATAGAATGGATGATGTATTTGGCATTGTTGTCAAAGAGGGAGAATATGTATATTTCAATTACCATTGAATACATGTAGATATAAGAGGGGGCAATGTTATGAAATCACCATCCAATGAAAGAGGGAGAAGTTGAATTACAAGAAGAGATGTCAAAGAGGGAGCTAATATAGTTGGTATTAGACATCCATACACCTATGGATGAAAATCAAAATGAAACTAAGGATATTAATGAATATTTGATACATACTATAGAGGGAGTTGTTTTTGACAAATCTTGAGAGAGTCTTTTTTGGGAATTACAATAGGAAAGATAAACTTCGGGTGGGGGGGTGAATTAGTAGTTTACACTAGGACCCATAAAACTTTCACCACACATCCATTTCATACATTCAATGAGTAATTTGAAATAACATGTAAAGTATGTACATATAAAACATGTAAACATATAAGCATTCACACACATATGACACCAAATATGATTACCTAGAAACCCTCCAATGAGAAGGGAAAACTGAGGTGGGGATGACACCCACAAATCTTCACTCTTGTAGTAATAAAGTGTATCCAATGAAGGTTACAATGTTTTGACCATGAAACACGATCTACCCTATGAAAGGTCTACCCTATTAAAAGCTTACAAAGATTGCTAGGTCTTACCATGTTAAAGAATTTCAACGCTCTATCAAAAGCGTGCCTGCTTAAAAGACTTTAACTCACAATTAAGCAAGCACCATGTTAAAGGATTTCAATGCAGCCTATTAGGACTACTCTTTTAAGAGATTTTGACTGAAATCACTTGTTAGAATGTCTCAACATTGATCCTACGGTCAGTACTTGATTGCTTGATGATAGATCACCTCTAAACTAATGTATTCTCGATCCTCCTTGATCAAATGTCTCTTTGATGTATCCTTTTCCTTTCCTCTATTCTGCCTTAACTAATTTAGCAATGTAATCTTACTTCTTAGCCACCATGAATGCTCTGTTTGCGTATGAAAACTTCTCTCTTCACATCATAGGTAGTTTAGTGTTTTTCCTCCTTAAAAAGATTTTGGTGACTTAGGCTTAGGTATGAATCCATGGCTGTGATTCATCCATTTTTCTAATTGGTTGTATGTAATTGCATTGGGAATCCAATTTAAGATTCATCCTTACCTCCAAAAATATCGTAATTCATCTTTAAGTTGGCTAAAAAATGGTTTACATAGTTGTTTGTGCCTTAACAAACAAATATGTCAAAACTGTGTCCCTTGGCATCTGAAGTCTCTAATGCTCAGCATATACTAATCTCTATACTATGACTCAGCATCCACAGTTTGCTCGACACTTGAGTGACTCAGCACATGAATGGCTCGACACTCATTGTTGACTTGGCATGCTCTATAATATATACATGTTGTGCTTAGCATGTACTACTTGTTCAACATGAACTAAGTAAATAACTTAAGTGTGTTGACATTCACTTTGTCAAAACCAATCTAAGATCAACAATCTCCCCCTTTGACATGAGTGTCAAAAACACTTGAGTTTACATTAATATCCTTAATTTCATGAGCATAACATATTTCTAACTTGGCTTATGTACAAAACTTCAAAATTTAAAATTTTTGTAACAACTTAGATACCTTAAGAATGTGATAACTCCCCCTGAGTTGATAGGTTTGTTCTGTATCCAAAATTTTGTACTCCAGCTGAGTAAATGTGTCTTAACTGATACTCTTTCATCTAATACTCCTTGTATTGTGATGCTTGTGATGCTGGCTCTGTCTTAGCTTAATCTGTCTTTTCTTTGTCCCTTTTTCTTACTCTTCCTTTTGTTTCTCCCAATTCTCATCCTCCTTTTATCTCCTCCAAAATTCTCTCATTTTGCTCACCCCCTTTGGCTTATTCTCCCCCTTTATTCTATCTCTCCTTTGTCTTACTTGATACTCTCCCCCTTTATTCTATCTCTCCCCCTTTTTTAACACTTATGTTAATGGGCTATACGCTTACAGTGTGTTTGTCCAGAAAAGATTTATGGACATCTAATATTATCTCGAGAGTTGCATCCTAATTTTCACATGCAACATCTAAAGACTTGATTTGGATAGCAAGCTCTACAACAAGGTGGACTAGGCCATCTAATGTTGAAAGATGGGGGCCTTTCTTCATGAGTGTTTTAGCATAACCTAGTTCCTTGTGCAAAATTTTCGTATGGGGGGTCAAGGTTGTCTGAATGCTAATCAATTTGGCCCTTATGTTGGCCTCCTCTATTATCAATGCAATTAATTGACTTTGGATTTGTAGCAGTGTTTTGAAGTGCTTTTCACTCTGAGTTGGTGTCATTGGTAATTCTGCACCTGATGAACTTATATGACTTTCCAAGCTCAAAATGCGACTTTTGGTTTCTTGGGTGAAGAGTGTTGGATTGCACAATTTAGTGTATAATGAGAAGATATTCTCAAGTACCTTCTTCACATCCTTAACCTTAGTTGCCAATGCAACTTGTGTTAGTGCTATATCACCTGATATCTTTTCATTCACTTTGCTCTGAAACTTCTTTTCTGACCATCCTAACAATTTTACATTTGTGTCTAGGTCGACATCACTGGCCTTTTCCACTATGTTTGTTAGTTGTTCAATGAGTGTCTTGGTCTCATCTAGAGTCAGTAGACTAAATGCATCTAAAAAGATGTCTTTAATATCTTGCAGTGCCTGCTTCTACCTATGCTCCCTTCTAAGTATTTCTTGATGCTTCTTCCTTGCTAGGGCTTGTTGGAGTATGCCCATTTGTTCTATAGTTATTGTATCATAATCATACTTTGGTAGAAAAAAATCTTCATCAAAGCTCATGTCTCCATATTGGATTACTTCCTCTGCCTTTGATGTACTCGGGCTTGACACTAAGGTCTACAATGGAGTTGCATCTATGCTCGACTTCTGAAGAGTTTGAGTGGAAGGAGTACCGGATGCTAGTAAGGTTACTA
The DNA here is from genome assembly GCA_028749045.1 of Cupressus sempervirens. Classification (NCBI taxonomy): domain Eukaryota; kingdom Viridiplantae; phylum Streptophyta; class Pinopsida; order Cupressales; family Cupressaceae; genus Cupressus; species Cupressus sempervirens. Next base: position 33,574,643 of record CM053792.1, read on the forward strand.
GGGCTTGTATAGCTACTTGCTCCCTCATTCTAGGTGTTGGCTCTATCTCTTCAAGCTTTCCCTTGACTTCTAAAATGACTTGTGATGCACCTTGATCTTGTGTTGTAGGTGCAGATAAGTCTATCTAATCTGTTTCTTGTTGTTCTTCAGTAGTGACTTGTGTTTCCACTCTATCTTTCTCAAGTGTATCAACCTTCTTAGATGTAGCTTCAATTAGTTTGTCCAAAGGTTGTACATGAGTGACTCAAGCGGGCATTTTAGGTGGTTCTTGTGTATTCACCTTCTCCCTTGTTGTATGAGTCATTGTCTTCTGCAACTCTTTCACACTCACCAATACAGGATTATCACATAGTTTTTCCTGTAGTGTGGACTGATCTAGTATCTTTTTGAGGTCTTCTTCTGAAAGGGGATTGATGTTCTGAGCTATGACATCAGAAACATCCTTTATAGTTATTGTTTCAATATTCTCATTTGTTTCATGTTGGGGGCTGATACTAGGCAATTGTGTGTCTTGCACACTCTGTTCTTCTTGTTGCTCTAGCTTAGCTATTGCCTTGTCATCTGTATGCATTTTCGTTCCTCCTTCAATAGTATCATCACGATCATCTTCTTCATCACCATCCTTTACCTCTATGGGCTCTTCCTCACCTTGCTTCACTGTAGTTAACCTAGATGTAAGCTTTTACATCTAAGTGGTCTTCTTAACTACATCCTCAATGTTATTTTGCAAAATGCTAAAGGCTTTGTATTTAGGTACAAACTTAACTTCATATTTCTTCATAGCCTTAGCAATTTGACCCTTACTTAGTTCAAGCATCACTTGTGCAAGAGATGTCTCTCTAATTTGTCTTTCCAAGTTTAGGCAATAGTGCCATTTCTACTCAACTCTATCATAAAAACTCTTAGGCATTGCGTTGGTAATCTCTAGTGGGGTAGTCTTAAATTTTTTCATCATGGCATATATATCCTCCTCCACTTGATTCTTCTCCACTTTACCAAGATTGTCAAAATCAACATGAGAAAATCCTAATAGATCTGTACTATCTTAACATTTTCGTAAAGGTCCTCTAGATCTGACAGAGGATTGTGACTTACCACTTTGAATTGGCTATTATCATATGACTCTGATTTCTCCTCATTAGAATATGCTTGTGCCACATATTTCCTTCTTGGCCTTTTCTACACTTGATCTCCTTGTTCTGCTGGTTTGGTCTTTTCCTTGGTCTTTTGTGTAGTTGTTCATGTAGTAGCTCTTGTAGTAGGTGCAGTAGGTTTGGCTTGGCTTGGTTTGACAGTTTTCTTAGCCCTTGCCACAAGTTGGGCCTTTTCCTTCCTCTTCTTTTGTTCAGTGGGTGTAGGTGCTTCCTTGGCTTCTTCTTCCTCGACACCTTCAGTAACTTTAGTCTTCTCTTCTCCCTGGTCTTCTCCCATACCTTGTGTAAGTGCAAGTGGTGTTTGTGCTTGAGAATCTTCTTCCTCTTCATCCTCTTCTTCTTCTTCTTCTTCCTACTCCGCACCATCTCCAAATCTTTCTTTCAAATTCTTCACCAATTTATCTTTCTTCTTAATTATAGAAGTAGTTTTCAGTTCCATTGATATTTTGGACTTTGCTATCTCGTAGTTTCCAAATGCCTTTTCATTTTTGTCAACCTCTTTTGCCAATAGATTTGTTATAGCTATAGAAGCCTCATCCACATTGATTTCATAACCTAAGGGTCTCAACCATCTCACCCTTGGTGTAGCAACTTGGACATATGTATAATCAACATCTACTAGAAAACCAACATCATCATGATGTTTTTCTACTGGAGATACTAGTATTCTCATTCTCTTCTTCATTAACTATTTGAAGTCCTCAAAATAACTTGTCATCATAGATTCAAAATTCTCTCCTAATTGCTCAGTGTATTCATCAATATGTACTGCTACTGATCTATTTGTTCTCCATGCAACTGTTCCAAAAGTCAAAAAAGTGTTTTGCACATAAAAGAATATGCATATCAATATAGAACCAAATTTACATTGTGCACTCTTTTTTTTTATTGCTCCAAGATTCTCAACTAGTTGTTGTAGATGTAGCTCTGCTAGATCATATGTATGATCTTTCTTGACAAATTTATATCCCACATCTACTGCTATATAGGGCACACTGTTTAATCTACTAGATTGGTAAAACTTGTGTCAAATAACCCTGACAACAAACTCTATCAATGGATCAGTAATTATGTCAATTGTCATGCCTCTCTTGTTCCACACGACTCTAGTGTTCTTCTCAATGACCTCTTTTGAATCACTCCTCAATATCTTAGGTCGATCTAGGGTTGGATAACTAGTAATGCTAAGAATTATCCTCTTGGTTATTTTGATAGGTCCATTATCCATCCATAATGAACTATCATGAATTTTGCTAAGGACTATCCTAATCTATTCAGTTTTGAACACATTTGGAAAATCTAGGGCTCATGTTAACCCTTTCTTCTTGACAATTTTGAATTCTTCTTTTAAAACACTGTAATCACAGAGTCTATTCTATGCTTCCCTGATCTCCATCACCAATGCTACCAATTTTGTAGTTATAGCATTTTCTAACATCTTGTACCATTAAAACATTTGGTGGTATCATGGATAACACACCGGAGGGGTCTTGCTTGTAAGTGATGTCAAGAATATCCTTGAAAATGGGTTGCTTAACTTCATTAATAACCAGTTGAATGCTTAAAACCTCCTTACCCTCTACATTCTTTGAACTAGATGCCATTTTGTGAAACTAAGGTTTATGAAAATATAAATTGCGAAGCTTGACTCTTAATAAATACCTTTATAAGATCTGACAAAATGATGTAGAATTGTTGCTTAGATCTTCTACGACTACTTTGGATGAGTTTTCTGGTCACCTCTTTCTCTATTTGCTTTTTCTCAATTTTGAAATGATGAAAAATGAGTCAAAATTCGATCAAATACCCTTTGAAACCCCTGCAATAAATGTTGAGTGCTTACATAGCTGTAAGCTCTACATAACCTAGTTTCTGGCTTACTCGGCATTCATTAACATTTTATTTTCTCGAAAAACACTATGAGCTTGACATCAACTAGTTAGTCTTTTAGCTTGGGATCTTGTAGTACTTTACTTGAAACACATAGAAAGTGTTTCATACTCTGCAGAGGCATGAAAAACTTAGAGAATTTTCTTGAATTCCTAATAACATCTTGCATCTTTGTTCATGCTTGTATGATCCTTTTAGTACCAAATTCCTTTGGAATTGATGTATGATATAACCTTTAAATATTAGTCCCACATACCTCTTGATTTCTTAGTTTGATGAGGTGTGATCACTTGACCCATTGGGTGAAGTGATCTCTTCTCCATTTAATGTGTTGCAACCATCCTTTTTCTTCCATGTCTTGTTCATCTCATCTCTGATGTGTTCAACATCTGCCTTCCCTTTTCCTTTATCAAACTCACAACTGGGTGCCTTTGACCTTGTTGGACAATATCGACTGATGTTACCAGTCTTCAAGTAGCTAAAACATGTGGTTTGACTCAACCACATTTTGTAATCACCTCTAAAGTATGTCCTAATACAATTTTTAGGAACATGTCCATATTCTTGATAATAATGATAGCTATATCTTGTATTATAATTCCAGTTATAAGAGTTTCCATTGTTTCTCACCTTTGTTTGCTTGTTTTATGACCACATGAGTTTGGATCTGCATTCAAAAGCTCTATGTCCATACTTATGACAATTATAGCAATATCCCTCAAATCTTTGTGTCTATATGGTCTTGGTTCTGCATTCGTGTGCCTGATGACCTTGTTTGTTTCACTTTTGGCACTGAACCATGTTCTTATATTTGACATTCTGATTTACACTCTTGATCCTACACACATTAGCAATATGTCCTTTCTTACCACAATTATGACAAGTAGGTTTAGAGTTCTTACCTTTATTGTTCCTTTCTTCAACATTTTTGGATGACTCTCCTTTTTCACTACTTTTGTATCCTAGTCTAGATGTATCATTATTGGATCTAGGAGATCTCAACAATTTCTCAAAGTATTTGCTGGCTTCATTTGGTTTGTTGAAAGTTTCAGCAGATTCCTTTTCCCTTTTTAGATCATTTTGCAACTGCTCATTCTGCAATTTCAATGTTGTTATCTCAATGTCCTTGACATTCAATTCATAGTTGGAATTCATCATTTGACTCTAAGTATCCAATTGCATGTTGGAAATCTTGGTTAGCTTTGTTGACTTCTCTTTTAGTCTATTGTTTAAAATTATTTTGTCTTCTTCAATCATGGCTTTGTCTTCCATAGCTTTATTCTTTTGTTTAGTCACCTCACATAGCAGTATGGCTTGTGATTCTTGCTCTAACTTGAGATTTCTGATTTCCTCAGCTTGGACTCTATTCTTTTCCATCAAATCTGCAATGGTTGCATCAAATTCACTAGAGTCTCCATTTGCAAATAGTGTAGTAGTTTCTATCTCTTTGTATCGTGTGTCATTCTCTACAATAGCAATTTATTTCCTTCTCTTCAAAGATTTATTTAGTTCTTCTCTTGCTTCATCTAGTTGATGTAGAATGAGTTGTATTTCAATTGCCTAATTCTCAATAATCTTTCCCAACTTGTAGACTTCTATTTCAAGATCTTTCCTCAAAGCTCCAAAGCTTCTCTTTCAAAGGACAAGGCTCTAATACCAATTGTTGGAATTACAATAGGAAAGGTAAACTTCTGGGGGGGGTGAATCAATAGTTTACACTAGGACCCATCAAACTTTCACCACACATCCATTTCATACATTCTATGAGTAAATTGAAATAACATGTAAATCATGTACATCTAAAACATGTAAAAATATAAGCATTTACACACATATGACACCAAATATGATTACCCAGAAACCCTCCAGTGAGAAGGTAAAACTAGGGTGGGGATGACACCCACAAATCTTCAGTACTACTTTAATAAAGTGTATCTAATGAAGGTTACAATGTTTTAACTATGAAACATGATCTACCCTATGAAAGGTATACCCTGTTAATAACTTACAAAGACTATTAGGTCTTACCCTGTTAAAAGATTTCAACACCTTGTTAGAATTGTGACTAGTTAAAGGACTTTAACTCACAATTAAGTAAGCACCCTATTAAAGGATTTCAATACAGCCTATTAGGACTACTCTGTTAAGAGATTTTGACTGAAATCACTTGTTAGAATGTCTCAGCATTGATCCTGCAGTTAGCACTTGATTACTTGATGATAGATCACCTCTAAACTAATGTATTCTTGATCCTCCTTGATCAAATGTCTCTTTTTTGTATCCTTTTCCTTTCCTCTATTCAGCTCTAACTGATTAAGCAATGCAATATTACTTCCTTAGCCACCATGAATGCTCTATTTGCACATGCAAACTTCTCTCTTCACATCATAGATAGTTTAGGGTTTTTCCTCCTTAAAAAGACTTTGGTGACTTAGGGTTAGGTATGAATCCATGGTTGTGATTCATCCATTTTCCCACTTAAACTTTCCCTTTTTCTTGGCTGCATGTAATTGCATTGGGAATCCAACTTAAGATTTGTCCTTACCTCCAAAAGTATCGTAATTCATCTTTAAGTCAACTCAAAAATGGTTTATATAGTTGTTTGTGCCTTAACAAACAAATATGTCAAAACTATGTCACTCGGCATATGAAGTCTCTAATGCTTGGAATATACTAATCTCTACGTTGTGACTTGACATTTGCATTACTTGACATCCACTATTTGCTTGGCACTTGAGTGACTCGGCACATGAATGGCTTGGCACTCACTGTTGACTCAACAAGCTCTATAATATATACATGTTGTGCTCAACATGTACTACTTGTTCGTCATGAACTAAGTAAATAACTTTAGTGTGTTGACACTCACTTTGTCATAACCAATCTAAGATCAACATCTTTTGCATTTGCATGGTAACTAGAGGTGTTGCCATCAATCCCAAAGAGGGAGATTGTTGGAAACTACAATTGTTGTTTGGACGAATTGAATTGTAGATATTGTGTGCTATGACATGGATGCCAAACTTGATTTCCATGTTAGTCACATTGTTCAATTTCATATCTCTACCATCCCATTCAACTAGGGTTAGATTTGCCAATTCTACCTATCATAGGGTTTTGGTAGCCTTTGAATTTTCCAACATAGGATACCATGTTATCCTATGAATGATCTTCTTTTTGATAGGATAGGTCTACTTCAACTAGAATATCATGTTATGGACTCATCTTAGTACAATCCTGATCCATTTGATTCAAAAATTTCTTGGCATGTGAATGATGTGGGTCAAACCCTTGACCTCCAAATACTCGTGGTATGGTTTCAACACATGATTTTTGCACAATGCATTGTATGTCTGATCCATCTCAAAATTCCCTAATTCTTCAATAGAACGGTGACGAAACGATTCAACATCGTGAATGAGAAGTACCTTGGGAAGAATTGGTGAGTGTGCTCCTTGTGGATCCTTCTTCTCAACAATTGTTGGATATAGCTTGAATTTTGGAGGAATGTTATTTGAAATCTTTACCAATATTTTAAAATCCTTTTTGACCTTTACACTTGAAGATGCTTCCATACTACTCAGTTGATGAAAGATTTGAAGATGGTGACATTGCTTGAGATTTTCCTTTAATAAATTTTCTCTAAATCGCTTCGAGAGTTTGAGGAATGCTATGCTCTTTTGAAAATTTTGAATTCACAGTGAAAAACAAAACTTTGATTTCTCCCTTTTATAAAATTTTCAATTTTAGGGATACATTAATTATGTGTACCTAGGTAGGTAAAAGATGCCCATTTTGGTCTTCAACCCTTGAATGCTTAGTTGTTCATGCTTAGTGCAGTCAGTAACACGGTTGAGTCTATCTATGCTCGATTAGGTCTAAGAGGTAACACAGTTAGGTCTAACAACTCAGTAAGGCCTAAGGAGTGACACAATTAGAGCTAACAACTTGGTCAAGTCTATGACTTCCTTCTATCCAAGTGCATCTGATATGTTGATCTGAACTTTCATGCTTGGATGACTGGAATTGATGTGGGATATGAATCTGATCACAACTCTAGTGGTATCTTTGCCTATTCAAGCAGAGATGATTGAATTACCCAATCCATTGCCTTAGGTGTCAATAACCTCACTAGTTTCACTTGAATTCTCTGGAGATTTTCTCACCTATCACTACTTCATTTGAGTCCTGATCTTGTCATCCTTTGAATTCTTTTCATCTTCAACTTTACCTCTATTCATGAATTTCTTTTCTAGATGATCAAGTTCTTTGCATACATAACATCTTTTGGTAGGATTTCTCTTTTTGAAGTGAGTCCTCATGCAATTAGCTCATATGTGTCCAAACTCTCCACATAGATAATGTCTGTACCAATTGTTGTAGTCCCAACCAAAGATTTCTTTAGCAAGTTGTTTAGTAGGATTCTAATTAAGATTGGTTCTGCACTCTGAAGATTTATGACCTTGTTTGTTGCATGTAAAACATTTTCCTTCAAACTTAGTTTTCTCCATGCATGCACTTGCTCTATGTCCAAGCTTGTTACAACTGTAACATTTGTCATTAAACTTTTTCTTTTGGCTCCAACATTTGTTTGATGTATGCCCTACCTTTCCACAATGATTGCATGTAGGTATTTTATTATTTTGAGCTCCTTGTTATGATTATTCTCCTTGTTATGGGTAGTCCAATCTTTCTTTTCCTTTGTGTCTATGCTGAGATAGTTCAATTAATTGATCCATGCTTGTTTGTGGTCTCATCATTCTTTCATTGGTTTATCTTTCTGCTCTAAGATCATTCATGAGTCTTTCATTGTCTATCCTTAGATTGATGACTTCTTAATTTGCATTATCCATCTAATTTTCCAAATCTACCTGATGTAGTGAAAGGTAGTGGATTTCATTGTATTTTTCTTCTAACCTGGTGTTGAGTATTCTTCTATCTTCTTTTTCCATATTTTTATCATTTTTAGCTTTGTTCTTTTGTTTTATGAGTTCACATATCCTATCTGAATAAATCACATGTTCTCTTTTCAATTTTTTGACTTCTTCTTGTAGAATAAGGTTTCTTCCAAGTAGATCTTCTATAGCTGCATCTTTTTCATCTGAACTTATTTCTCTGCAAATGTCTTCACTTATTTCTTCCATATATAGATTGTCATTTTTTTTTTTTGCGAATTCTTTTCTTCTTTTTAGGGATTGAGAGAGTTGATCCTTCAGTTTCTTGATTTGTTCCATGGCCACATGTAGATCCAATGTTTCATTTTTAATGGCTTTCTCTAGCTTGTATACTTCCATTATTTCTAATCTTTTCTCTCAAGCTGCTAAACTTCTGATAAGAGAACCTTGCTTTGATACCAATTGTTGGAAATGTAATGCACGCTAGGTGACTGAGAGGGGGAGGGGGGTGAATTAGGAATGACTTAAACTTCTTTCTCTTAATCCACTTTGTTATGTTATATAATCTACTTGCATGCATGAAACATAAAGCAGTAAAGTAACATCACCATAACACAATATTTGGTAACCCAAAAACCCTCCAAGGAGAAGGTAAAACTGGGGTAGGGATGACACCCATAATGCTTCACTACTACAATAATAAATTTGGCCTGTTAAGTCTTACAATTGATCACTTTTGGTGATATAATTGGTTAAGAGTAATAAGAACTGTTAGGTCCACCTTGTGAGAGGATTTATACAATACAATAAGTATGTACTTTGTTAGGAGTTTTTGCAAAAGACTGTTAGGTCCACCCGGTTAAAGGATTTGGGATTGATGCACCTGTTAGGATGAATTAGTGGATTGATATTTGAAATGCAAGTCTGATTGTTGATGAAGATCGTTTGAAGTAAACTGATCACCTAATTTTGATAGACGAGTCTCTTTCTTTCCTTATGTTGTTTGTAGCCTTCTAGATATTCTTCTCTTTCATCTTCACTTTTTTCAACTCATGGTACAATGACATTACATATATGTTTTGGATAAACAAAATACCTCATAATTATATCTATCCAAGTAATTCCTTTGTAGATCGACTACATCATAATCATTTCTAAAAACAATTACCAAGTTGGCTAGGTGTTGTAACTCAAGTCCAATGACTTACTCAAGCGATGTTGAAGATACTCGAGCAATACTGTCACCTTGGCTAACTCTGGCACTTAGTTGATGTTGGATGCTCGGTTCATACTGAACACTTGGTAGACACTTCTGACTTGGTTTGCACTACTCTACCATCTTGATTATTATCTTGGAATACTCTTCTAACTTGATTTAAATTGGAGCTCGGTAGGACTATCAACTTGAATGACACTTCATCTCGGTGGGAATTGTCAACTTGGTTGACACTGCTTACTTTCTGCAAGCTTAACATTATTGGCTTGGTTCCTTTGTGAGCTTGGTTAGCACTGCATAATGCTAGCTCAATTACTACTATCTTTCCATTATGTCTAAGTGTTTGGACACAAATTGACAATACATCTTGCAGTGAGATTAACAATATGTATATGTATATATAGATAGATATATTTAATAGTTCTCATTGTAATTCATTTAAAATGCGAATATTTTTCTTTGTATTTTTATTCTAGCTACGTCATGAAATGAATCTATTTTCTCAAGACAACAATGGTTTAGTTTGTCTTTAATCATTTTATCCCTCTCCTAATGATCCTTCTCAAAATGGGCTCATATTGATGCAAGAAGATGTCTTTAACCCTTCTTTCAATCTCTTTCTTTCAAGAGAAGCACATTGAATATTGATGTTAACTCTTCTCTTGATATGTGCTTCCCCCATGGGCCTACATTGCAAGATATCTTTACTTGAAGGAATGAATCTTTGTTGCATTATAATATTACTTCTCCTAAATTTTTTAATGATCTCACTATTTGGGATGAATGTCTAGATGATAATGTCAATTATTCTCTCCCTTATGAAGTAATCTTGATCAGATGAGATAATATAATGGTTGATATTATTCTATTTCCCCTATGGATGACACATCCATCCTTCTCCTAAAATATATGCCCTTTATGACACCTTTAGAGAAATAAGAGGACATTATAAATACTTTTCTTAATTTTTCTTCATTTGATGCTCCTAGTAGAGATGAATCCTTAAGGAGGCCCATATTCCCTATTCTAAGGATACCTTAGAAAAAGTGAATAATATCAATATCATTAATGTTATCCCTTATAGTGATGAACCAATGAAGAATCAAGAGCCTAACCAAGTCAATGTTGCCAATATTTATTCTCAACCTTTGATAATCAACAAGCATGTGACGAGTGTTAAAGGACACTCTCAAGATCCTAATAAAAATCTCATCATTATTGAGGGTTATCCTCAACAATATACTCTTCCAACTTTTACTATACCTATGATTATGGTTAAAGGATATAATGCTTAAATTTATTCTAAATCTCCAAACAAGTCTATTATAATTGTGGAAGGAAATCCTATAAATCGTTTGAATTTACTAAGGATTATCATGCAGTGGGTCACACCTGTCATATAAGAATATTCCTCAACTTACCAATATGATTCTCCCTACTTCTCTCCCACATTCTTTGCCCATTCTTCTTCCTCTAGCCCATCTTCCTCAAACTTCTAGAAAGGAGTATGATCTAGTGGAGAAATTACATAATACCCATGCCAATATTTCTCTTTAGGAACTTCTTCAAACATCTCCTACATATTATGAAGCCTTGCAAAATGATTTAACCACTCTTCCAACTCCACCACCTAATCAAGATAACAATAGTTCCTTTTTGTAATACATGCATGCTACCCCTATTCCACCATATATTGTGCTTGCTCAAGATGATCTTCCATTTAAAGAAATTCAAGATCACTATGATGCATTTATTATAGTTGTCCTTATCAATGATAATTTTATTTAGAGGAGCTTAGTTGATAATGGGTCTAGGCTTGACGTTGTAGCATGGACATGATTTTAACATCGCCACTTTTTGGTCCCCCATGATCGTGCACATGCCTTTAATCTCAATCATAATTAATGATGTTTCCTCATTCCACACTTCTAAAGTTTTTATCCTAAATTTAAGAATTTATACCTATCTTCAAGTTAACCTCTAGAATTTCATTTATGATTGAAGAATATTTTGGGCTAAAAAAAAACTACTATGGCTCAAACCTGAGGTGAGATATTTATATTAATAAAAGTTGAAACAAAGGGAGGAATACATAGGTAGAGTAGATCATCCAATTAAAGTAGCACAAATATACTAGAGTCAATAGAATTGGGATTTTCTTCCATAAAAGTCTACCTCATGAGACAAATATTATTTCCTAGTTGATTCTATATTTGATATTATTGCATTAGATATGTGAGTATATTAATCATCTAAAATTTCAATATAATGACTTATATGGGTATATCAATCCTTGATATTTTCTAAAAGATATTAATGAATTAGTTTTTTATTTTTTTTAAATGTTGGATAGTTGTTTAACTATTCTTTTGCACTTCTTTCACATTTAATATATTTAGGCCGATAGGCTTACTCCTGACAAAGATGCCCATTGATTTGTTTGGACAATCCAAAGTCTCTTACACTGGCACAAAAAGAATGGTGTTAAGAAAAAAAAAATCGATTCATTGGAATAATAATAAATCAAACACAATCAGCATTTGGAATTGCCATCAAAATATGGACGCATGACTCACTAGAATGAATTATAAGCATCCATGAAAGAAAAATAGGAAAATAAATATTGTACTTCATGTTTAAGCATTTTCAGTTGTTCAATGACATTTTATCTCTTAAAAGCATAAATATTTAGAATCATTGAAATTTAGGAGAAAAACACCTTATATGATTCAAAGGATGAAGGATTTATTTCCACTCTTTTAAATAACCCAATAAAACTAGTTCCTTTGTTGAGAAAGATGCAAAAGATGATTTAGTTTTGATGATAATGGAATTGTTTAACTGCTCTCAAACATTTGTCTATGCTACAATATCAACCACCCAAAAAAATGTAGAGATCTTCATAAAAAAAAGGGGGTGGATTGAAAATAATAAACCACACAGTTAAATCCTGATAGCAATATCACAATTTGACTTGCTGTGGAAATTATCTCCTACTTATCAATAATAAACCACTTCAAACTCCATGCACTCACTCACCTTAAATTAGTATTTGAGAGAGGTGTTCTCCAACCTGTATGCCAATCAAGTCCCACCATTTCTCATTTCTATAAAAAATAATCATTTGGGTTTAGATCTTTCATTCTCATTAGTTATGCACCTATCAATGCACGATCCAATTATCCTCTACAACTTCTAAAAGAAATGAATAAGCCCTCCATTATTGTTTTGATTAATCCATTAATAATAGTCTTAGTCCTATAGATCTAGCAGAGCAAATTCTGGAGCAAAATGGGAAGAACCCCCACTAGGTAACGACTAGGGTGGATTTGGAATCCATAATCATAGGTAACATTTGAGGAGGTATTACTAAAGTGACCTAATAGTGGAAGTTGAAAGTGCATAGAATATCCAATCTATAATATTATTGAAACCTAAAATGTATTTTATATTGAACTAGCAATATAGTTACGCAAGATTTAAATGAATATCCAAATATAAATATAGTTTCTTTCTTTTACGTCTATCCTTTTTTTAAAAAATTGATGTTTGGTGGGTAGTTTTATAATTGAGTATTGTTAGCGTCCTCGTTGAAGAATTCTCCAATCTTTAAAGTTTCTCTTATTTGAAAATCACACAGTTAAATCCTGATAGCAATATCACAATTTGACTTGCTGTGGAAATTATCTCCTACTTATCAATAATAAACCACTTCAAACTCCATGCACTCACTCACCTTAAATTAGTATTTGAGAGAGGCATTCTTTGCCCTGTATGCCAATGAAGTCCCACCATTTCTCATTTCTATAAAAAATAATCATTTGGGTTTAGATCTTTCATTCTCATTAGCTATGCACCTATCAATGCATGATCCAATTATCCTCTACAAACTCTAAAAGAAATGAATAAGCCCTCCATTATTGTTTTGATTAATCCATTAATAATAGTCTTGGTCCTACAGATCTAGTAGAGCAGATTCTGGAGCAAAATGGGAAGAACCCCCACTAGGTAACGACTGGGGTGGATTTGGAATCCATAATCATAGGTAACATTTGAGGAGGTATTACTAAAGTGACCTAATAGTGGAAGTTGAAAGTGCATAGAATATCCAATCCACAATACTATTGAAACCTAAATTGTATTTTATATTGAACTAGCAATATAGTTACGCAAGATTTAAATGAATATCCAAATCTAAATATAGTTTCTTTCTTTTACGTCTATCCCTTTTTTTAAAATTGATGTTTGGTGGGTAGTTTTATTATTGAGTATTGTTAGCGTCCTCGTTGAAGAATTCTCCAATCTTTAAAGCTTCTCTTATTTGACCATCGGGATGTGTTTATTGTTTACGAAAATACTTATTTGGACTTTATTCTTTTAACAAATTCTTTGATCTTAGGTTTTTTCTTTCACCATCATAGAGATTTGTTTATATTTGTTTACATTTTTTTTTAATACTAAAAATTTAAATCTTGTGATTTTTCTTATGATGAAGACATCTTTTAGTCAAAACTTTATTAATATTTATGAACTTTCTTAAAAAAATAACGTTTGACTATTTTTTTTTCCTTTTAAGAATGTCATTGAAAGTTTAAATTTCATAGTCCTTTAGAATCACATTTTTTATACAAAAAATCTATTGATATGATTTATAAATGAAGTTAAACTATGAACTTTTTGAGTAATTTTTTAATCTATCATTATTATGCGGGTAGCAGTTTATATAAATCTTTCATTCACAAAGACAAGTAGTCTATTTTTAATTGTCATTCTATATTTTTTATGCTCACAAAGGTGAAATTTTGACATTTTTTTGAAGATCATTCATCTTCATACTATTTTGAAAATCTTGATTAACCCCAATATTGTGGCCTTGCACATGGAGAAAGTATATGGTATTTGCAGTTGAGTCAATGTAGTACTAGTATAGCTTATTAACATTAACCACTCCTCATAAAAGAATAATGGAGAAAGATTGAATGAAAACTATACTTGAAATCTTAATATTATGTATGTTCATGGCCAAGAGTATTTCAATGCTAATTATGGACTATAGTATTAATCCATATTAGATCTATTGTAAATAATTTATAAATAATAATTATCAATCTCATGTATGTGATTGTTAGAGTAATTATATATTTCCTAATTAACTCTAGTTTGCTTAAGCTAAACTTTAGCCATCTAATAATTAATTCTTTTATTAATTATTATGATGCAACCTAGGTTAGACCTTTTTTAGGTTTCAATCTCCTTTATAAGGACGATCTCTCTCTGTAATTACCAATTTGTTTTTGAAAATAGCAATTCATCTTTTTGCTCATCAAGAATGTCTCATATATGGATCTAGCAATTTCAACCTCCATAGCTTTTTTCTTCTCTCTTCTGTGATAGCTGTTTGCATGCAAGAGATTCTTGGGAGTTGTGGGGTTGAGCTTTCATCAACTTCAATAGTGATCAAATAAAAAAAAGCAATAAAAAATAATTGATGATGTAATTAAGAATGGTTGTTGTCAAGTCTATGTTTAATTTAACATTATGATTTGGATTGTTTTGTTTATTTTATTCATGACATATAGTGGCACATGTGTTGCATTAAATAGTGATGTAGATGATATGATTTCAATGTTGATTTTATGAGTAGCTTGAATAAAGTTGATTTTACATAACTTGGTATGAAACTTGGTTAATACTTAAGAAGGATATGTTATAAAGAAATGATATAATGAAATACTCTTGCTTAGAATGTAGCATGCATTGAAAACATTTTAAAGAGAACAATAGCATAACTTGGTTATTCCCGGGATTGAACATGGAAAATTCCTTGGGAAAATTATGACATTTCAACCACTGCACCAAGTTACATTTATCTCAACTACATACTATTGGTATCTCTAACTGTTGTTGTCTATTAGTGTCAATAACTTAGTGATTTATAACACAGAGTTAGACGGTCATGACTGTGACTAAGCTACTCTACATAGGCTGAGTCATGTACATAAGATAGTATGTACCAAGTAATTCTATAGAAGTAGAATAAGTATGGTTATTGAGAAATTTTCTATATGGACCGAGCTGATTCAGTGATCGAGCAAGTCATCAATGATCGAGTGAAATTCTAAGTACCGAGCGATATAGTATGTGCCAAATATAGTATATTTCGAGCATCAAGAAGGTAATAAAGGTTGAGAAAAAGCAATGCCACGCACCAATAACTAGAGGCCAAGCAATACAAAGTCTACATAAAAGTCAGGAATGGAACAACATTTTAGCAAAAATGATTATTAGATATACTTGGAAGGATTAGTTAAGTTTTGAAGAGGTTGTTATAGAACATTTAATACTTGTTGAGGTTGTTACAGAACATTTACATGGGGTGAATCACATATCCCCATGTGTATGTTCAACAATTAGGATGAAGAGTAAAAAAGTGGAACCATCTAGAAGAATCTTCATGGAATCTTTATATAGTGATGATCTTAACCTAGATCAAGTGTGTGTGGAAGTGATCATGTGCGTGCATGTTAAGATTAGAGAGAAGAAGATCATAAGGCATTCAAGTGTTATGTTATCATCTAACATAACAAGTGACCTATTCATAAATGAGAAGACTCAAAATCAGCTTATAAAGCAAACCAAGAGTTAGGTACTGAGTTAGTCTTAACAGACTTGAATCAAGGTAAATCTCTTAACAAAGCAATCTTAACGGATCTTTGTAAATCTCTTAACAGAGTCCTAACTTAGTTGTAAGTGTCAAATCCTCTAACAAGATGAAACCTAATAGTTTCTTAAGTCTTTAATAGGATAGAATCCTCACAGAGTAGATCATATATTATGGTCAAACATGTAACATTAACTGGTTAGCTTTATTATTGCAGTATTGAAGATTTGTGGGTGTCATCCCCACCCTAGTTTTACCTTCACCTTGGAGGGTTTATGGGTAACAAATATTGTGTTGGATGTCATTGAATTGATTTACATGTTACAAAAAGTTTACATTTATAGATTTGCATGCATAAGTTATTATTGGATGTGGATGAATCTATAAAAAGGTATAAATTGTTATATATTTTGATTTACCCCCACTCTCAGTATCTAGTTTACTCCTCCATAAATAAATAATTGGTATCAAAGTGCAAGTTCTCTAAATGAAGCTTAAAGGCTTTGAGATTAGGTCTTGGAAGATGGAGGATTTCAAACTAGACAAACCTATTGAGAATCAAGTGATTAACATCCAACTCACACTGCAAAAACTAGAGTAGGCAAGACAAGATATGAAGGATTCCCTAAAAAGGAGAAAGGGAATTGCCATCTAGATAAAGCAATTGTCTTATGAAGAAGTTGAAACTAAAGGACTATTTGGACCAATCAATCCTAATGGAAAAGCATCTACTGGACTACTTGAAGAGAAAAAAACTCCTCAATGAAGAGATAAGGGCACTGAAAAGAGAACATGAAATCCAATTAGTGAGACTATGTGAAGTGAATGAACAAAGAAAGAAAGTTGAAGAAGACATAACTATGGTAGAAGATGAAAAGAGGGTAATGGCTACCAAACTAGAAGAAAGGATATCAAATGTTCAAAAGCTCACAAATATACAAATGGATCTGATGAATCAACTAATGATTTCAAATCGGAAACTAAATCACAAGGATGTGGATATTGTAAATTTGAAATCTCACAAAGAGATACTGAATAATGAGAAGGAATCTATGGAGAAATTCAACAAACCAAAGCAAGAAATGAAATATTTTGAAGAACTTATGAAGTCATAAAGTCATTCTAATGGGTTAAGACACTCATGCACTGAGAAAGGAGAACTCATCAAGGAATAAGAAATGAGAAATGCAAAGCCAAAAGATAAGCCATCTTGCTATCACTATGGAAAAATTGGTCATATTGCAAATATCTATCAAAGAGAACATGGTATGCAAAATTCTAAACCTAAGTTTATTAGTTACTATTTTTACTACAAGAAACAAGGACATCAAATACATGAGTGTAGGTGAAAATTTAGAAATGCGTTGACTACACCTAGACTTGAAGGATACTACTACTACTATCAGAAATATAGGCATAGAGAATTTGAATGTAGATTAGAGACAAAACCCTACTAGCCAAATCAAAGAAAGGAGAATTATGCACCTAACAATGCATGTTCCAAATGTCACAAGTTTGGACATCAAAGCAAGAATTACAGGACTAAAGTACATTCAAATAATCATACAAAGGACAAGGGACAAAGGCAAAGAGGATATTGGGCAAGTGATAAATGAAGTGAACCATAAATGGAAAAAGAAACCAGAAGATGGAAATAGTGGATTTAATGAAGCTGAGGTCACCCAATCCAATGGAGAAGGTGATCATGTCATCTCTAACTAAGCAAAATAGGTATGTATGGAATTGTATTTTGAATTGGTACATCATACAATAGTTAGTTACATAAATGTATGCCAAAAGTTCATATTTTCATATATAAGATGCATGAGAACAAAATTTGTGAATGGTTTTTGAGTGTCAATATATTGTATATGTTGACTCAGCATTGCAACATAGACTGAGCATTGCAACATAGACTGAGCATTCTAATAAAGACCAAAGGCTATGAAAGAGACCAAGCTATTGTGCTAGCTGGCTTCCACTCAATGAAAGACATAGCATTAATGGAAAACCTAATCGATCAAAGGATGAGGTATATAACAGATTTCAAACACATTATTTCATACCCTGCATCTAGATTTTTAAAGAGCTATGAGTGATAAAATGATAAAGTGAATTCAAGAAAACAACAGATATTTCAAGGAGAAAATTGAAAAAAAGGTTGAACAAGAGTGTGATCAAGTGTCGAGTATCCAGAGAAGGAAATACATCAAACCCTAGTTACAATCATGTTAGCTTCATCAACCACTTAAATGAGCCAAAAGGTTAGTAAAGTTTAATTGGTGATGATTGATACCTATCCTCCACCTACATTTCATGCTATTCTAGAAATTGGTGTTAAAGGAGACTCAATGGGTGTGTTATCCTTAATACCACCTAAATTCATGATTCACGATGTTAGAAGTTGCTACATGTGCAAAATTGGAGTAGGAGACTATGAGATCAGGGAAGCTTATGAGAAGATATGTGATGAAGAAATATTGAAGGATGAGTATTAGATTGTTGAAAGGAAAGGCTCGAGCCCTAAAATTTATGAGTGAAATGGATCAAAGTTTTTTTAAGCAAAATTCATGATATGAATTACTGGCTATAGGATGGACTAGTTGAAATCAGAAAGATGATGATGCATAGGGTTACTGGCTATCCAACCCTAGATAGGAAGAAAACCATGTAATGCTTGAGCTGAGGAGAAGTTGAGGCTAATACAAGAGTCGAGTGGAATGGATGACGTCTATCCATTACAACCATTTGTGATCCACTTATAGAATTTTCAGTGAGAATCATTGCTCATGAATTCTATCAATCTAGCAGATTAAATAGTGTGTCGAATATGACTGTGGACCAAGCGTGGAAGTTTGTGATGAAAGTTCATGAGTATGATCTTGCCAAGCTACAAATGGTACAATTGGTAGAAAACCTATCACCCACAAGAAAGGAAAAGAATTCAATGTGTAATTTTGGATCCCTAATTATTTGTACATTCTTTTATATTCAAAAGTATTTTCTTGGCATAGGTAATGTTGTATGGGAACAAGACAAACCAGTTACAAGGAAAATTGATGAGTTTATTAATTAATTGGGAGACAATTTTGATAATGCAATGAATACATATTTTGATGAATTCAAATAGAGATTCAAAAGGAGAATGATAATTCCAGAGGAATTGGTCACAAAATACTATAGTGATATTTGTTTTCTTGTTGATATGGACAACACATTTGTGCAAGCACCAAAGCCAAGGAAGACATGGCTACAAAGTTTTGGATATGAAATAGAGAGTGATTATGTCAGTGCAAACATTGACGCATTATTAAAAGAAGAGATAGATGTTGAGGCAGAACCATTTCGAAGATATGAACAAGAAAAGACAAGGATAATAGTTGTATGTGGGAAATGTGTGCCTCATTCTTCACACACACTTCAACATGATCCTTATATGCGGAACCATCTCGAAATGAACATTGAGTCATTCACCCAAAACAATTCGGCAAACTAATATGTTGCCTCCTAACTAGATGGATTATGCTATTGCTCTCAGAATGAGAAGCTAGCAACTAGACCTCTAGTATGAAGGATTTGATTAAGCTATATGAGAATGCAAATTAATCTATATGAAATGAATATTAAGCTAAGAAATAAAAAGAGCATACTATTCTAAATGAATGCATTTTAACACTAATATGATATTATAATGCTAGAAATTTTAAGCCAAGAATGCAATAGTAATGGATAGATATTTTAGCATAAGTTTGATGCAAAATTAATTCAACCTTTGTAATGAGGAATTGAAGGCCTCTTAAATAGAATCCTAGAATTGATCAATGGTTGAGATCAATTGGAATGAACGGTTGAGATTGGAAATAAGATTTAGTTAGAGTAGAAAATTCCTTGTGCAAATGGAGTTAACTGATATAGATCTGAGTGTCATGGGGAGTTAACTGATTCTCTTCCAAGTGTGAGAAAGAGTTAACTAAGTTAATTCCATTTCGAGTTCTGCTTCACTTAGAATTTCCATTTCTGAATCGAAGAAGAGATTTGAAGAGGATATTTAATTTAATCAAATAGAATACGACCTCATAAATGCATAATCTTAATTATTTGAATAATTAAACTTAATAACTAAAATGAGGACATTATCTTATTAAATAAAATATATTTAATTCCTTTGTAGATTAGCTAAAGAGATAGTTTAAATTTAATTAAAGTACGAACACTTATAATTACATTAAACTTAATTAATAGGTTTAGTGTAGCTAATTTGAGTCAATACTTAGGAATTAAATAAAGAGTGTAGTTAATGCAGATTAGGGTTTTCTGCATTTGACACTTAGGTCAAGTAGCAAGTATTATAATTTATAATTGCCTAGTAAAATAGGACTTAAGAATGATTAAATAGACTAGAATTGGTTAGCATGGTAATGTGCCAATTTTGGGGTAAAACATTTCCCCTCTTTGAATGAATGTGCGAGCAACACATTCAATTCAAAGAAATCAGAAGTATGAAGCATAGATCAAGAAGAGAGATTGGCTCCAAAACTGATGATACAGAAACCAATTGATAAGCTTTTTAAGGTTATCTCTAGAATGAAGCTTAACCTTACGGGATCCTGATAGAACACCTAGATAATGAAATTGATAAGACAAAGATTGTCAAAATTCACATAATTGTTCCCAGAACGAGACTCACCTCTCACGAGTCAGGGTTAGACTGTCTCGATACCTGTCCATTAGAAGATGATGAGATTAATTATGATTCATAGAATTATCCCCAGAATAAGGCTTAATCCTCAGGAGTTAGGGTTAGACTATCCAGATACCTATCTATTGAATAGTGATTGAAAGAAAGATCTTAGAATTATCCCCAGAACAAGGCTTAATTCTCAGGAAGAGTTAGGATTATCTCTAGAATGAAGCTTAACCCTCAGCAAGAATTTGGAATTATCTCCAAAACAAAGCTTAATCCCCTAGAGTCTAGATAGAACACCTAAATATTGTTCCATGAAAGAGATAACAAGACCTATCATGAGTCGTAGAATCATTCCCAAAATGAGGCTTAATCCTCAAGAGTCAGGGTTAAACTATCCCAATACCTGTCCATCAAACTTTGACAAGAACTATTATAAGATTGATTAGCTGATGCCAAATAAAGAGGAACAAGATGCCCCAAGTGATGAGATGCCCCGAGTGATGAGAATATAAGATTTAGATTGAGTTGAAGCTAGTTTTGAAAGATTCAATGATGTAATCATCTTGCCCCCTCAGAAGTGAAATTGAAAGATGACACATCAAAACAGTGATGAAGAGCCATATATTGAGAGATACTAAAGAAATCACAGATTCAAAAGAATATAGAAGAGATCATAAGATTCTAAAGAAAATTTGGAGTCAATTTAGAGAAATTTTGACATCTATAAGACCAAGTTTGACCAAAGTTTACCAGAGTTGAGTTTTTCCAAAATTTTTGGAAATTTGGGAGAAAATGTGATTTGAAAAGATTCCAAGATTCACAAAGTATTAGAAAAATGGACTATACAAGCATTTGATCATGCCAGTCCCAAAATTTAAAAATGCAATTTTGAGTTGTTTAAGTGTGTTAGATTTTGAATTCGATCCCAAAAATGAGTTCAAAGTAGCTAAATTAGCTAGGAGTTATTTTCACACTAATTGGAGCACTTTGAAAAATTAGGTCAATACCTATATAAGGTCCCAAAGGGTCATTTTCAATTCATTTGTGCTTTTAGCTTTTGTGGAGAAGAGAGCTATGAGGAGAAGGATAGTGGTCCCCATGCATAAGCATTGATTCAAACTCTCTAGATGACATAATCGATCGGTGGAGTATGGACATCCGATGAGTCATGAATTATCTTGCTTTCTTTTTGAAATTTCATGCATTTTGAGTCATTTTTAGGTCATTTTAAGGATTTTTCAAACTTTCTGTGTCAATTTTTGTGCAAGGATGTCTCTCCTCACGCGAGCCCAATCGTCCTTCACGCAAAGAAGTACTAGGCCAATACTTCATTGCCTAGTCATGGGGGTTCCCTTGTGTGGAAGATGCCCATCTTTCACATGAAAAGCCCTAAAGATGGTAATTTTTTTGCTTATTATTTGATTGCTTTTCGTGCGAGAAAATGTTTCCTCACGTGAAGATGTGCTAACTCACACGAGAAGATGAATTCTCATGCAAAAAAATGGTCTAAATTGAAAGTTTAGTGTTTGAATTTTGATTTTGTTGTCAATATTTTGTATTTTCTTTCGTTGTGTTTGCCTATCTGAGATTGATCATTTTCCTGTTGTTTTTTTGTGTGCAAGGTTACCTTTCTCGTTGTCAAATTTAGATCCCACTATCTGCCTTATGGAGCTTTGTTATGATAGCTAGATGATGCCAACATGGCACATATTAATGCTTTAAGACTATAATATCTTTGCCATATTCCAACATTGCTGGTGAATCACAGCCTATTGACTGCACTTGTTGAGCATTTCTATTCAAAGATGAACACCTTCCATCTACCCCAAGGAGAGATGATTGTCACAACCAAGGAAATCTATAGGATACTTTGCATACCATTCCATGGGCCATGGGTGGTATATGACATAGTACCAAAAAAAATTATAGAGGCACTAAGGACCATATTTCAGGAGGAGTTGATCATGGGTAGAGCCATCTCATGGGATGAGGTAGTACATACATACGGGCCCACACATAGATTGCCAACAATATTGGGCATAGTCATTCAGCTACTTCCTGATGTCGGATAGAGGTCAACATGGATTAGAGTGTGGTTGGGGAGATATGCTACAGATGATGCTAGGGGTACCTGAGTGTTGTGGATGGGGTCAGTGCATGCTTGCCCACATGTTCCACAAGATGCATGAGATTTGTCTATCATGAGAGGAAGAGCATGGCCGGCGGGGTCTATGTTCTTCATGTATGGGCATGGGAGCATTTTCTCATCCCCAAAACCATTTTTACAGATGAGAGGTAGCCCATGGAGCCCTATATATATAAGTATAGAGGCCAGTTGACCCAGGCAGCTCTAGAGAAGACTGAGTAGTGGAAAGTGCGATTGGACAATCTAGTAGAGGTGGTGTGGAGACCATGGAGGGAGATAGAGGCCTGGGATGATACACCTCGAGAACTAGGATACATTTTTGTATCTTGACCATTGATAGGTTGCTCCGTGTAGGTCATTGAGAGGTTACCACTAACATGGGTGTGGCGACAATACGATCAACCGCATGATGTATCACATGAGTATTATTCTTATGTTTGACTGGCTATAGATGTGGACCGTGGGTGGTTGGTAGGATTAGACCCAGGCCACTCAATGATCAATGTATGAACTATAGTAGCTATCCAGTGGGATTATCTACCAACGATAGTAGACGGGGGGATGAATCTATCTTACTAAGCATATTTTGCGAGTCATCCTTTCCCTCGGTTCATAGATCCAGTGGGGATGGTTGTACCCATTCAGTCGGTACAGGCACTACAGGCACCCCATAGTAGCCATAGTAGGAGAGAGTCAGGTAGAGGACACACCAGGTGCCTATTCCACCATGACAGATGAGATTGGATCCAAATGCTAGTGGTAGTGATGCATTACAAAGACATCCTCGCAGTGAGATGGGAACCTTGGGAGCCATTGGAGGAGGCACCTAGAGGCCACATACAGAGGTAGAGTGGCCAGCTAAGTAGCTAGTCAAGTAGGTAGAGTAGGGTATGGGTGATGAGGAGATGCAAGATTAGCTTATTGTAGGAGTATAGGGCAGAGATATCCTAGCACAGACCCAGGAGGTCTTGAGGAGGTAAGATAGGATGTGGACAACACAATGACAATTGGCAGAGCTGCACATATAGGTTGCAGTGAGGGATACCTAGATAGTAGAGCGAGATCTAGAGATCCATGATTTATGAGGGTAGCTAGAGTGAGAGGCTCAGAGATCATAGCAGCATTAGGACGAGATCTAGCTGTAGTCAATGAGAGTAGCATACTATTTGTATTGTATGCAATGGTAGTGCCAGATGAGGTAGATCAAGTGCCTTGATTTTCATAGTATGCCAAAAAGTCAGGAGGTGCATAGCCTCCTGTGAGACTGGATATGCCTCCTCCTCCTCCTTTGCTAGTGGGAGGTGAGGGGAAAGGAGAGAGTTAGCTCATTTTGTTCTAATTTTGATCTGGCTATGTATCGATTAGTGTGCTAGCACCATTTTGTATCATTTTTGAGATCGACAGCACTCAAGTAGCATTCAGTTTTGTACCAATGTACACTTGACTCCATATATATGAGATTTTGATTCGAGTACCTTTGCATGTGTCATCTTTCTCTCTTTATAGTTTATTGTACATGAGATGTTTATGCTATGACTATGAATGCATATTTGGTACGATATATGAATGTAGTGTAGATGAGATAAATCATGAAATTATGTATGAAATGCAACATGTGAATGATCTAACATCTCAAGTAGTGTTCCATTTCGTTGATAGTTACAGGTATCCCTTGATGATCAAAAGGACGAACCAAAGAACCAAACACTTGTGTAGCCTTGAAGAAACATGATACTTTGAAGAGGCCAACAATCCCTCATTAGAAAGGATGCAAGTAATTTGATGATTGAACCTTGTGCTTATGCAAAGCAACCCTATGCTAGATGCAACCCTAAGTTTGGTTACCAAGCTTCAAAAATTATCATCATTGAGCATGTAGCAAAATCCAAGATGTCATACAATTCCCATTGACATTGCAATCATAGAAATATGAATATGACACATGTTCTAGTTTTATCAGGATTAAATGTAAGCATTCGAGGCACAAGAAGCCAAAATGACCAGAACATTTATCCCTTTTGGTATAGCAAGTGAACATAAGCATCAAAGCATAAACACTAGGATGACCAAAATTTTTCTTGCATGCAAACATACCAGTCACATGTGAGATCTATCTTATGCTAAGTAATCATTAAGCATTCTATCCATAACGACCCTTGTGTTTGTAACCTGAGATAGAAGTGTGCTAATATACTCGTAGTGATCCATACGTTCACTTAGCAGGACGAGTATCAATATTTACTGCAGCATAAAGAGTTCACTCAAACAAGCAAGGAAAAGAACCAACCTCACTAAGTTATCCATATGAAAGGAGTCAAGGTATACATGACCATCCAATACGAGATAGAGGCTCTTATAGTGGGCACCCCTTTTATATGGATGATTCAAATTATTGGAACTAAACCACAAGCAAAAATTAAAGAAAAGATCATGCCCCCAGTCCTCGCTTCTCTAGTCAAAAGAGACATGATAAAGAAAAATAAAAGCAAACAAAAAAAAGCTCAACATATCCCAAACAAATTAATCATTTTTAGTATAGGATTGATGTCAAGTGTCAATGTTTAGAACATATATAAAAGAAATCTCTTCAGTAGATGACAATAGTAGATAGACATAGTTAGAACAACTAGTGATTGAAGTCAAAGATGAATCTTTAGTAAGAAGAACCTTAGTAAGAAGTTGAGTGATAGTAGACAAACATAGTTCGAACAACTGGTGATTGTCATGAAAGAGATTTTCTATTAGAGGAATCTCAAAGTGACACTAGTGACAGTAGGCAGACACAGTTAGAACAACTGGTGACTGTCGTAAAAGAGATTTTCTATGAGAAGAATCTCAAAGTGACACTAGTGATAGTAGGCAGATGCAGTTAGAACAATTGGTGACTATCGTAAAAGAGATATTCCATGAGAGGAATCTCAAAATGAAACTAGTGATAATAGGCAAACATAGTTAGAACAACAGGTGACTATCGTGAAAGAGATTTTTTATGAGAGGAATCTCAAAAGTGACACTAGTGATAGTAGGCAAACATAGTTAGAACAACAGGTGACTGTCGTGAAAGAGATTTTTCATGAGAGGAATCTCAAAAGTGAAACTAGTGATAGTAGGCGAATGTAGTTAGAACAACTGGTGACTAACGTAAGAGATTCCTATGACACTGTAGGGTGTTGCCCCTAAGCTATGACAAGATTCAATCCATGGATACATGAGAAAAAGCAACAAACTAAAGCAGGAAAGCAATTGTACAGGAGCCAGAAGATGCACTACAAGATATATCATTGTGAACAAGAGGCTCTTGTTTACCAGGTTTTCACCTTCTTGGCAGAGATTCTTTTTTTTCGTTACCATGATGTTGTTTGCCAGGTTTTCATCAATGGCAATTTTTTTGTTTTTCAATTTTTTTTGTATTTTTTTAATTTTTTAGTTTTTTTGGTATTACCAAGGCGCCTATTTCTAGGTTTTCACCAAGATAATGATTTTTTTTAGGACATTTAAAAAAAAAAAAAAAAAATTTTTGACTTTTTTTAGGACTTTTAATTATATAGAGGGAGCTTTTGAAATTAGATTAGCTGTAGAACTGCTTCAGATGGAGACTGTTGATGGGCTCCTTGAACACCTCTCCCTTAGCTGTTGAAAGTTGGTAAGCCCTAGATTTGAACACTACAGTGACTATATAGGGACCAAGCTAGTTAGGTTCAAACTTCTCTTTTTGTACCCGTTGTTTTTTATTCTTAGGGTTTTCTATTAGAACAAGATTACCCAGTTGGAAGTTGCGTGGCTTAACTTTCTTATTGTAGCTTCTAGACATATGCTACTGATAAGCTTGAAGATGATCACACGCCACTTGCCAACACCCATCTAACAATTCTAGCTCTTGAAGTTGAGATATTTTGTAGTCATCATCAGTAATGAGGCCCTTCATGGAGATTCTCAAAGTAGGAATCTTGACCTCAATGGGAAGCACAACATCTGCTCCATATACCAAAGCAAAGGGCATTGTACCTATTATAGTTCTGATACTTGTTTTGTAAGCCATAAATCCAAATTAATCTGAAGGTGTGAGTCCCTTCCTAACTTGTTAACTATGAAATGCAAGATCTTAAGGCTCACCTTATTGGATGCCTCCACTTAACCATTACCCTGGGGGTAATAAATAGAAGACCAATGTTACATGATTCTGAACTTTATGCACAACTCCTTAAGATCCTTGCTTTTAAACTATCCTCCATTGTCAGTAATAATAGAGGAAGGTGCACCATACCTACATATGATGTAATTCATAATAAATAGAGCTACAATTTTGCCATTTGTTATGGAGAGAAGGACTTCCTCTACCCACTTAGTGAAGTAGTTTGTAGCTGTAATAATGAACTTGTGTCCATTTGAAGAGGACAGGTGAATCTAACCAACAAGATCGAAGGCCAATTATTGGAATGGCCATAGTGTGCTAGATGGAATTAGCTCCTTGGCTGGAGTGTAAATAAAATTTCCATGGAGTTGGCATTTTTTGTAGGACTTGGCATAATTTATTTCCTCTCACTTCATATTCGGCCAATAGTAACTAGCTTGAATAAGTTTACAAGCTAGTGTCAAGCTGTTAGAGTGTGATCCACAAATGCCCTCATGTACATCGATTAATACACGTTTGGACTCATTAGGCTCTAGACACCTAATGAGTATTCTATGAAGACCTTTCCTAAACAAGTCATTAGCAATAATAACATATCGTGAAGCATTGCAGATAAGGTGACATAACTTTTCATTCTAGGTTAGATTGTCAAGGATGATTTGGTCATGCAAGTAAGATTATATATGGTGGTAGCGAGATGAGTCATGTCCTACAATAAAATAGATCATCTGAGGCTCAGGGGAATTATAGGTAGGGTAGAGTAAAGTTTCCACCAGGAACTCATGTCAAAGATCATTCTCTGGCATCTGTAACATGGAAGCAATAGTAGCCATTGCATTAACTGCTTTGTTGTTTGCCAAAGGAATTTTTTGGAAAGTGATATGAGAAAAGTATTTCTTTAGGTCATCCACCATGCATTTATAAGGGATCAATTTCTCATCCTTTCTCTGATATACATCATTGACCTAGTTGATTATGAGCTATGAATCACCAAAGATGTTTAACTCATCCACTCTCCATTCAACTACAATCTTCATGCCATTAATCAAAGCTTCATATTCTGCAATGTTATTTGTATAAGGAAATAAAATCTTGTACACCTTAGGCAATGAATACCTCTGTGGTGTTATAAACAATAGCCCAAAATTGGATCCCTATTGTATGAAGGAACCATCAAAGAACATCATCCAAGTTTGGTGCGTGAGCATTATAATTAATTCATCAGGGAAGTCAATGTTTAGCAGAAGAAGACTCTGTACTGGTGCTTCTGCTAATTGATCAATGATCACTTGTCCTTTGATTGCCTTTCATTCAACATACTGAATGTCAAACTCATTTAGTATCATGACCCACTTAGCTAACCTTCTCGTTAGAGTTGTCTTGATGAGTAAGTATTTCAGTGGATCAATTTCAGCAACTAGTCATGTAGTATAAGCGAGCATGTAGTGTCTCAACTTTTGGAAAGCAAAGATGATGGCCTAGCAAGCCTTCTCAATGATGCTATAATTCATTTCATAAGAAATCAATGTGTGACTTAGATAGTAGATAGCTCTTTCCTTGTTATCATTGTCTTCTTGAGCTAGCAAAATACCAAGGGATGACTATGTTGTTGAGATGTAAAGAATAAGAGACTTCCTATATATAGGAGGCATTAAGATTGGTGGATTAGCAAGGTATTGCTTTATTTGTGTTAGACTTTGATCACACTCTTGACTCCAATTATATTTCACACCTTTATGTAGAGTCTCGGTAAAAGGTTGTGACTTATCTGCCAGCTGTGAGATAAACCTGCAAATGGATTGAAGTCTTCTTTGTAAGCCCCTCACCTAATTGATATTACGGGGTGGAGGTAAGTCCATGATTGCTTGAACTTTCTATGGATCAACCTTGATTTCTTTTACAAACACAATGTAGCCAAGTAGTTTCCTAGATGTTACACCAAATGCACATTTTTTGGGGTTGAGTCTTAGACTAAATTTCCCCATGTGATCCAGGATAGGTCCCAAATCTTGAAGGTGAGTGTTGCATTTTGTACTCTTAACCAAAGTATCATCCACATAGTCTTCCATTGTTTTATGCATCATATCATGAAAAAATGTAGTAACTGTCCTCTGATATGTGGCACCAACATTTTTAAAACCAAATGGCATAACATTCCAAAAAAAGGTTCCCCATGCACAAATGAAAGAAGTCTTTTCCTAATCTTCTAGTGCAATTTTGACCTGATTATAACCAAAAAATCCATCCATGAGTGAGTACATTTCATATCCTTTTGTCATATCCACCACCATATCAATGTTGGGAAGTGGAAAATCATCCTTCATACATGCTAAGTTCAAATCTCGAAAGTCTATACAGACTCTGTTATATTTATCATGCTTGGAGACTAGAACAATGTTTGATATACATTCAATGTAATTAATAACACAGATGAAACCAACTTTCAAAAGCTTTTCCAATTTAGTGCTGACCAGTAATGCAACATGAGGGTGCATTTTCCTAAGTTTTTGTTTGATTGGTTTAACTCCTGGCACAATAGATAAATGGTGCATTATGAGATTAGGATCTAATACTAGCATGTTTGAGTATGTCCATGCAAAACTTATGTTTTTCTCTTGGAAGAAGGCAATGAATTCCTCTCTTTCTTCAGGAGATAATGACTATGCAAGATGTATCATGTGAGAATGTTCTTTTTTTCCCAAGTTGGTTGGCTATGTTGGATCTATCAACACTAATGATCTTTCCTATAAAT
The DNA here is from genome assembly GCA_028749045.1 of Cupressus sempervirens. Taxonomy (NCBI): domain Eukaryota; kingdom Viridiplantae; phylum Streptophyta; class Pinopsida; order Cupressales; family Cupressaceae; genus Cupressus; species Cupressus sempervirens. The sequence continues at coordinate 33,604,176 of CM053792.1, forward strand.
GACTAGGAAGTGCATTAAATATCTAATCCGTAGTCACCTCAAGGAGGTTTTCACCTTTGGATATGTCTTTTATTTTTACTATTTTAGGTTCTGATACTGCCACAATATGGCTTTCACCATGCATCCTTTTATTTCTTTTCTTTTTTATTGTGTGACTGAGATATTTGACGTTAGCTTCAGTCATGTTGATGTTTTGTTTGTCGGTGGAAGAAGTTACAAGTTCGACAATGTTTAAGTAGCAGGCAAGAGCATAGTCGTTCTAGAATGTAGGGAATTCATTAGATGCATTGGAATTATAGTCTATGAGCTCAAAATAGGTGAGTGAAAGAGATGTGGTGGGTTCAATAGTGCTCACAATATAATCATCAAATACATGGACAAGCAATTCGAGGCTTAGAGCCACTTCATCCACAGGTATGTTCAAATACCTTTGAATTCCAATGTCATTAATCAAAGACTCAATGAAACTAATTGGATGAGACTCATCTAACCTAACCCTAGATGATTCACCTAATTTGAGTTTATTTTCATATAAATGAACTTGATCTATGTCTTTCTCTGTAGTTTCTTCTGAGAGAAAGTCAAATTCATACTCTCAAGAATCTATGCTACATAGAGACAGATTGTAGAATTCCCCAATAGTAAAAGGGACAAATTCTCCTTCATCATCTCAATTTTAAAATTTTTCTCAACAACCAAAGTATGACTGGACTCTCCTTGTTCTTGTTGGGTATGGTGTGAATTAGTAGTATCATCAGAAGAATCACTATCACCATCCACAGTGCTGACATGGGATATAAAGTCATTTGGTTCTTTGAAAAATTTAGCAAGATCATCAACAATCGGATAAGGATAAGGATCCTCATCATCAATGTCATCCCCATGGTCATCTAACTCAGGTTGTGACTCATTTTCAGATGAACTCTCTGGTTCTAGTATAAATTTGTTGATCCCTTGATGAAAGGGAATCTTCTTGAATCCTAGACTAGATGTATCTTGATTCCTTCTAGCTATCACTTTGACGAGATCAACCATATCATTTGTGTTGCATCCAATCATACCATTCCCCTTATAGCCAAAGCATTTCATGAGTTTTAGACCTAGACCATACTTTTCACGTGTAATTTTGTGAGACTATTTTGTGAGGTCAACTAGAGTTTCCTCTTTGTATATCCATACAATAATGGCTCTGTTTTCATCTTCCTCCTCGAGAGGTATAGAAGATTTGACAAAGTTACCATTGTACTTAGATTGAGGTGTCAGCACAAAAGGTCTCTTCATTTTAGATGGTCTCCCGTAATGTCAGGGCAACTCAGGAAGAGATGTCAAAGACATAATTGGTTCTATGTGATATTCGCCCATTCTAGTTTCTTTCACCTTGCATGACTACTAAATTTGCTTCAACTTGTTATCATGATGGTCTTTAGATTTCCTATTAGTAGGTACAAATATTTTGAAAGATTTTAGCATGTTATAGTTATAGCTAGTACTTGCAAGTATGGTGACTTCAGAGTTGTGAAATGGGAACTTGATGCATTGATGATAAGTTGAGGGTACAACTCGCATCTCCTGTATCCATCGTATTCCTAACAGGATGTTATAAGCTAAGGGAATGTCAAGGACTTGATAAGTGACATCCCTTTCTACAGGATCAAATCAGAGAGGCAACACAATAAGAGCCAAAGATTTACGTTCAACTTCCCCATATGCCTTGATAGTTACCTTGCGATAGGAATCAATGGACTCTTTAGAATAGCCCAATTGTCTAAGAAGAGCAACAGAGACAATGTTTGAACCAACTCCATTATTAATGAGCACATGATGGACACATTTCTGGTGTATCATAAATTCAATATGTAGTGGTTGGTTATGTGGATGACTCTATGAATTATCATCCTCTTCGGAGGACATATAGTAAGGTGAGGTCAAATGACCTACCAAAGATTGGAACCTATCAAGATCAAGATCTTGAGGTACACATTCCTCAGTGAGGGCTTTGTCAAGAATCTACCTATGAGTAGGCAAGATTTTAAGTAGTTCAAAGATCATGATATGAGCATTAGTTTGTTGTAATTGATCAAGGATACTGTAGCTAGTAGCCGCAAACGATGTTGTAATTTTTGTTCCTTTGCCAGATGGACTAGCAAGAGGTTTGCCTTTGTGTTGTTCTCGATTAGGAGCAGAAGGCATAGGGCCTTTGAGTACTAACTTAGCATAGGAACATGTAATAGAATTGGTATAAGATTGTGATGGATCATTGTCAGATATGTTGGACATAGGGCCCCTTAAGATGAAATGTGTCTTAGGTTTGGTGTTATCTTGTTTGTCCTTGATGATGATAATGTCGCAATACTCAAAATCCATAGGTTCAATCATGTTGATGACATCATCATCATTAGAGTACGTATAGTTTATCTTGTTATGAGATTTTTGTTTTGAGTTTTCTCATTTTTCATAAGATGGGAATGGTTCCTTGAAAGCCTTGTGATTTGAGTTTTTATTATGTCCATCTACAACAATGTCACCATCATCGATTAAGCCTTGGAATTTATGATGTAGGTTGATGCAATTGTTGGTTTTGTGACCTTTGTTCTAGTGGTATTCGCAAAATGCAGTTTCATTCCACCATGGTGGTCATGGTTTTGGATCATAAGGACGAGAGTTGTCCAATGGAGAAATGAGCTAATTTTGTAGCAAGGTCATGTAGACCACATCCAAAGGTTCACCAAGAGGTGTATATTCTCATTTTTGGTGTATAACCCAAGATGAGTTCTTTGGTTTGTTTGCAAATGTATTTTTATCAGAAGGAGTTTTCTCAATGTTCTTGGATGCTTTGAAATTGTTTGTAAGATTGAAATTTGCCTTAGTAGGTTTAGCAGTAATGTTGTCAACAACTACATCATGTGCAACCTCTCAGTTCTTGTTCACATACTTGGATTTTAATTATTTTGTAAATTATGAATCAACATGGACACTCCAATTCACTTGACATGGTGGATCCTTGTTTAGTGTCCTTCTGAAGGATTAGTTCACCCATTTTGACCATGAATTCCTCTATCTAGATAGCTTGTGTGACCATGTCTTCAAAGGTGCATGGACCTTGAAGTTGAACTTTATACCCAAAGTCAGGCAAAAGATTATCAGTGAAGATGTCAAGTTTTTCCATTTTAGGGGATTTTGCATTAATATTTGGTGTAAAGTTGCCTCCATCTTCAAAGGAATGTAGGGACAGGTTCCCCAATTTTCTGTATATGGTTACACAAGTCTCATATTTTAATTGGATGTTGCATGTTGTGGGAGTACTGTTGGACAAATAGGTTAGTAATCTCATCAAATGTTTGATACTAGTAGGTAAGCGTGAAAACCATTCCATGGCCTGAACACTTAGACTTCATGGAAATAGATGCATGAGATATGTTTGATTATGCATAAATTCCATAGAAAAGGCACCAAATTCTGACAAATGATCTTGGGGATTAGAAGTTCCAAAGTATCTATTGTACTTAGGTAACTCAACTCCTCTTGGAAAAGGACGTATGTCTATACTCTTGTTAAAAGGAAATGGAAAAAGAGTGTCTAAGTTGTATGTTTTTGTAGGTTTGTCCTTATGATGCATCATTTGGGCTAACTGTTCTTGCATGATCTTCAATTATATTTGTAATGTAGATGTTTTAGTTTCCTCTTCAAGTGTAATGATTGTTTCAACATTAAAGTGATGAGGTAGCTTGGCTCCCTCTTGAGCAAGTTTGAGAAAATATTTCTCTTTCTCTTCGTTAAGCAAGATTTCCATGACTTTCTAGAAGTTTTTGTCCTTATGACATTTTTTGATATGTTCAAGAAGTATTTCTACGTCTTCCTCATTCTCATCAGTAAAAGGTTTCTTGTGTCTTTCATTCCTGTGGTGATCTTGTTCTCCACTATGTTCTCCGTGATCGTGGTCTTGATCAACCATTTTAGGGATGTGATAAGTTCCAGTGTATGTTAGTTGAAAAGGTTTTTTGAATAAGAATTCAACTGTGTTGTTTGGAGATGTATGTCCTTTGCTAGTTTCAAGATCCTCTTGATACAAGGGATTCCTAGTTTGTTGTAAGTTTATGGAAAAAATTCTTTGAACATGAAAGGATCTAACTAGTGAAGGAGATCATGAAGACTCCTCAATAGATGTACTAGACACAGACTGTGTATCAACTAAAAGTGGCCTCTACTGCGATTACAACCCCTAGCTCTACCTCGTCTAAGTCTATCGGGATAAAAGACGTTTCCACTTCTTGTTGCCATCATCATAGACAATGACAAGAAGCAAAAGCCTAGACAAGGACCACACTAGAATGTAGCCTCAAAAAGTGAGGTAAGGGTGTTGTATACTTAGGTATGAGTCATCTGAGTAATGGCTAGGACAACCAAGGATTATGAATATCGTGACACACAGTATGAAAAACACAAAATGATGGAATAAGAGAAACAATTGAGGGGACTAGTTCATGCATAGGTTGCAAGTTTTCAACTAAGTAAGAAGTCACTAGTTTGACACTGTTTGCAAATAGAGAAGTGCTAAAATGTTGTAGATATAGATCAGACTTAGAGCGTAGATAGCTTTGACAAAATAGTTTGACAGTTTTCAGGACAAGATCCCACACAAGGATCCTCAGGGAACTATGGAAGAAAGCACAAAGAAGTAGGTGAAGATTTAAAACAACAATTTTTGGATAGTCTTCTCGCTTAAGGAATTACACAGAGCCATGCGAGGATGTGACAGTTTGACAAAAAGACATGATTTTGGCATAAAGGAAAATGTTTTGCAAAATCTCGTGCAAAGATTTGTAGAGGGTCACGTAGAGATTCATAGAGGGTTCCACGAGGACTTGCATAGAGTTATGCGAGAAAGTGCTGATAGGGTGTTTTCTCGTGTAAAGTTCCATAGAAATGGGCACGAGAATCTAGATATACTGACAATTTTTTACTATATTTTGAAGAGATTTTCAATAGTTTTGATAGTTTTGAACATAAGGTTGATTGTGTTTACAGATTTCAAAAATAGATATCAGGGTAGTTTTCAAATTTTGAATAACATTTTGGTTTTCAAAAGGATAGTTATTATTAGGCAGACATGGGGAGCAAGCAGTAGTCACAAACAATCCAACCGAGGGCAAAGCAACTCAGAGGGATGAGGGAGTCTTGACTTTTTTTTTGCTTGACAGATTAGGACAAGTTTAAAGACTCAAAAAGACACACTTTATCCCTATAACCAAAAATGGTAGAGGAAGCAAAACCTTTCTCTCACAACTTATGTGCATGCGTTCACCTCACACAGCCATGTCACCCCACTATAGGCCGCATGTGTTTTTGGTGTATTCCAAGGACTCAATGACATATATGTCGAATGAACACCCTTGTGGTAGGGGTCAAGCATGTATACCACCTTCCAACATCCAAGTACATGCCTATGGTGAGTATCTATAGGAGAGATTCTTCCCCCTCCTTACATAAAGATTATGCCCCCTTTCAGAGGTGAATCGGGTAGCAACTAAGAAGTTTTTAACTGGCTTTCATTCATATTAACCCCCGGTTGCTTTGCAAGAGAAGTTGAGGCCAACAACCCACACTAGAATCTAAAAGTACACACACTTGACTAGCAAGACTAGGGCCAGCACCAACCAGTGCAATAGGCAAAGCCTCCTCGTGATATGTGATATCAGGAATCAAGAGGAAGAAATTAATATGGCATTGGAGTCTTTGAATCTACAAAGCTTCTTTATTATAGTGAGTTGGAATCTCTAGCAAAAGGAATATACTCACTTGGATCGTTCCCAAAGGTTGGATCACTCTGACAGGCCCTCTAAAGGTTGACTCGAATTGGTGGTTCAGACCTAAGGGTCCAAGTTTTTGATTTCCCTTAAGGGGAAAGAACATACTCCTCTACCTCGTCACCTTTCCCAAACACACAGAACATGTTCATCACCGAGTTAGCTTATCGATCCAGACTTTTCCTTTCTCAATATTTTGATTTCCTAAAAGGAAATCATCATCCCTTCATAGAAAAGACTCATATACGAGAACCACTGATGCAGGAGCATCTAGTTGTGTAAGGGAAATCCTATATCACCTAGAAATATGCTTAGTGTTAGTTTCTATTTAATGTGTTTTCATTTTTGGATACCCATTTGGGTCAAATAGATATTTCAACTCTCATAGTTCCACTATTGGTTTTTTGGTTTAGAGTTTTTAAGCAGCTTGGGATACGTGCCAATGCAAAAATATGTTAGTTTGTAATTGAGCCATAATTATGATGAGTTAGAAGGTTTAAGTTTGAGGCATTATTATACTTGTAATTTAAAGCACTCAAAAAAAAGAATTAGGTCAAGAGGCTTTACAATTTGAAAGTTATTGCAGTTTTTAGTTGCCTAGAGACCCCCTAAGAGCACTTCAAAGTCAAATTTGAGGCACTAAATGGCCTTGTACAAGCCCAAAAAATGGGGGATGAGAAAAGCTGGTCTATAGGGCTATAGAGCACTTGGAAAGCTTTCTAGAAATATAAACAATTTGTCAATTAGAGTCTCAGATCAAAAGTTATGCCTCCCGAAAATTGGACTACCATTTCTGGATTCTTCTAATTTTACTGACTTTTGACGAGTTTTCTAGATCCTTTTGTTTTGGTGGTGGATTCCAAATGGCATATTCTAAAATGTATTCCTAACCCTTAACCTAATTCAGGTTACTTACGAGCATTTCTAGCATTGTAAATGTGGTTTTTCGTGGAGTTTGAGAGAAGGTACTGTGAGAAGGGTTTTCTCCAGAATCTAATAACATTGTAAGCCCAAAAGGCATGTCATGGAGTCTATTTTTATTGTACCTAATGTAATAGAATATCAATTCTAATAATAATATTCCTCTTTTCTTGTTGCGTTCATTTTGGTCTTAGATTATGCCATCATCAAGTGGTATCGGAGCAGGTTTTCCTGAGTGTGTAGACAAAGTGCCGACTGTGAGGTAGTTTACACCAAGACTGTGTGGTTGTGGGATTTGATATAGCAAGAAGATGTCTCCATGAAGAGAGCATGGTGGAAGGGCCAGATTTGTTCCTCTCAAGGTTAGAGCCCTCTAGAGACAAGTTTCAGCATTGCAAGAGGAGATCCGTAGAGGGATGAATATTTCCAACAGTGATAGAAGTGAGGAGGAAAATGAAGAAGGAAATATTGGGTAGGAAGGGGAAGGAGATGAAGAAGTCCTAAAATAGGTAGAGGAGAAGCTATTTAGGGCCATTTCCAAGCTGAGAAAAAGACCTAAAATTGGCGTTGACATGTTTTCGAGAAATCTAAACCCAGATGAGTTGATCGATTGGATCAATGAGCTAGAGGAATATGTTGAGTATGAGGATATAGATGACCCTGATAGGGTTAAGTTTGTGAAGGCAAAAATGAAAGGCCATGCCAAAATCTAGTGGCAAGAGATTTAGTTCAAAAGAAATAGAAGAGGAAAGGAGAAAATCACAAGATGGGATCGCATGGTGGACAAACTAAATAAGCAGTTCATTCCTATTGATTACGAGCTTGATTTGTTCAAGAAGATGCAAGGGTTAAAGCAAGCAGGAAAATCTATCCAGAAATACACAGAGGAATTTTATAGAGTCCTTATTAGAGTAGGGCATGCAAAAGAAAACAAGGAGAAGGTTGCCTATTATCTTAATGGGTTAAGACCTAGCATTTAGGAGGAGTTAAGTTTGGTTAGAATGACTAACATTGAAGAGTCATACTAGTTTGCCTTGCATGTTGAGGAGAAACTAACCAAAAATTTTGATGGAAGGAAAAGAGGGTGCAATCAAGGAGGAAGGGGTGATGACAGGTCACTTGGAGGCCAAAATGAGAAGAATAAGAAAAATGAAGATGTGGGTACTAGCTGAAACTAGAGGATTGAGGGTTTCAACCGCTCTGTGATCAAAAATTTGGAGATCAGAGAGGAAGAGGTAGAGGACATGGACAAGGTTCAGGAAGAGGAGGCTTCTATGGTACATATTTTCATTGCAATGAAGAAGGCCATCATGCTTACGAATGCCCTCAACGCTAAGGAAGGACAGATAGGAGAGCTGATGGTCAAGCAAGGGTTGCTCATGTGGATGATGATGCATAGTCATCACATTCAGAGGATGCAAAAAGAGGATAGGTTCTAGTAAATGAAAGGGTCTTACTGAGCGGTGAGACTGAACCTAGACAAAGAAGGATTTTGTTTCATACCAGGTGCAAGTGTGAGGGTAAATGTTGTGATGTGATTGTTGATGGTGGAAGCACTGAAAACTTGGTGTCAAAGGAGATGGTCTCAAAGCTAAAGCTCAAGAGGGAAAAACACCGCTAACCCTATTGGATTGCTTGGGTACAGGATGATCATAAGGTCCTTGTTAGTGAGCAATGCTTGGTAAAGTTCAAGATTGGGAGTTACCATGGCGAGGCTCTTTGTGACATCATCCCAATGGATGTCTATCATTTATTGTTGGGAAAGTTGTGGTAGTTTGATAGACATACTATACATAATGGTCATGCAAATACATACTCTCTGACAAAACATGGAGTTAGCCACAAATTGAATCCCTTGATAAATGAGGGTGAAAAGGTATGCAGTAGTGCTAGGGTATGTCTTGTTGATGGAAGAAATTTTTTGGATGGCATGAAGCATCAACATATGTGTTATGCTTTAATTCCTAGAAAGGATAAGGAAGATAGTAGTGAAGTTCCACTTGAAGTTTTAGGTCTATTAAGTGAGTATGGAGAGTAAGTACGGAGATGTCATCTTTGATAATGTTCTAGAAGGGTTTCCACCAATAAGGCAAATCAATCATCAAATAGATTTAGTTCCTGGAGCTAGTTTGCCTAAAAAGGCTGCTCATAGGATGACTCCTACTGAGATTGAGAAGCTAAATAGATAATTTTGGGAGCTATCAAGGAAAGGTTTAATTTGAGAGAGCACGAGTCCATGTGTAGTACCTACAGTGTTGGCACCAAAGGATGGAGAGTGGAGAATGTGTACAAACTCTTGGGCTATAAATAAAATAACCATCAAGTATCAGTTTCCTTTGCCAAGGATAGATGATCTTATGGGCTACTTGAGTGGAGCTCAGTACTTCACAAAGATAGATCTCAAGATTGGTTATCACCAAATATGAATATGAGAGGGAGATGAGTGAAAGACTACATTCAAGACCAAGAAGGTTCTATATGAGTGGGTAGTCATGCCCTTTGGACTGACCAATGCACCAAGCACCTTCATGTGGCTTATGAATGAGGCACTAAAGAAATTTTTGGAAAAATTTGTTATTGTCTATCTGGACGATATTTTGATTTTCAGTAAGTCTTTGGATGAGCATTTATTGCACATTCATATTGTCCTTGAAAGGTTGAGGGAAGAGAAATTATTAATTAATTTAAAGAAGTGTAGCTTTTTCAAAAGGGATTTAGTCTATTTGGGATTTGTTGTATCAATTGAAGGTCTCAAAATGGACTAAGAGAAGGTGAAGGTCATCTTTGAATGGCCTACTCCAAGGTCTGCCATTGAGGTGAGGTCATTCCACAGTCTAGCTAGTTTTTATAGGAAGTTCATTAGAAATTTTAGTAGTATATGTGCACACCTAACCAAAACAATGAGGGGGGATAGAAAAGAGTTCAAGTTGACTACAGGAGCTGCAAGGAGTTTTGAATTGCTGAAGAAGAAGGTGATAGAGCAACCTATGTTGGGATTTCCTAATTTTAACAAGGTGTTCCAGGTGGACTGTGATGCTAGTGGCAGTGTTATTGGGGCTGTGTTGAGCAAAGAAGGTAAGCCTATTTCCTATTTTAGGGAAAAATTGAATGATGCAAAGAAGTATTCTGTTTATGATCAGGAGTCCTATGCAATAGTTCAGGCCTTAAATAAATGGAGGGATTATTTGTTACCAAAATTTTTTTTCTGTATACTGATCACCAAGCATTACAACACCTAAATAGCCACATTTGAAATGGGTAGAGTTCATGCAAAGCTATACATTTGTATTAAACATAGAAGCAGAAGGTCTAATAGGGTTGCATATGCATTGAGTAGGAGACAGTTGTTGTTGATAGTAATGCAAGTTGAAGTGGTTGGGTTTGATGAACTCAAAAACCTTTACCCTAAGGATCCTAACTTTGCAAAAGCTTGGAAGGCTTGTAAAGAATCTGTTACTCTAGACAGGACTAGGTGGCTAGATTACATGATTCAAGATAGTATGTTGTTCAAGGGAAGTCAATTGTGTATTCCAAGGAGTTCCATGAGGGAGAACTTGATCAAGGAGAAGCAGAATGCAGGGATGGTAGGACACTTTGGTTGAGATAAGACTATTACCATTATTAGAGAACATTTTTTTGCCTCAATTGTCACAAGATGTGAAGAAGTTTGTGCAGAGTTGTCAAGTATGTCAAACAACCAAGGGATTTAGTCAAAATACTGGACTCTATCAACCATTGCCTATTTCGTCGAAGCCTTGGGAGGATATAAGTATGGATCTTGTTCTTGGAATGCCAAGGACACAAAAGGGGTAATGACTTAGTACTTGTGGTGGTTGATAGGTTCTCCAAGATGGCACATTTCATTCCATGCCACAAGACTCATGATGCATTGCATATTGCAAATTTGTTTTTCAGAGAGGTGGTGAGGGTACATGGTCTCCCAAAAAGTATTATTTTTGATAGAGATACTAAATTTGTTGGGTATTTCAAGAGGATTTTGTGGAAGAAGTTGAAGACAAAATTGAAGTTCAATTCTGCACATCATTTGTAGACTGATGGACAAACAAAAGTAGTAAATAGAAGTCTGTGCAATTTGCTAAGGTGATTAGTAGGAGATAAGCCCAAGGGATAGGATTTGATTGTACCACAAGAAAAAATTGCTTACAATAATTCTATGAATAGGAGTACTGGTAGATCACCATTCTAAATTGTGTATGGGAGCAGTCCAAGGACTGTACCAGAGCTAAGGAAGATGGAGCAAGGGGAGAGGACAAGTGCTGAGGCAGAAGACTTTGTTGAACATGTCAATAACCTACATGAGGAGGTACATGCATAGATTGCCAAGATGAACCTATAGTATAAGGCTAGGGCAGATCAAAAGAGGAGACATAAGGAGTTCCAAGTTGGGGATCAGGTTAAGGTATACTTGAGGAAGGAACGATTTCCAGTGGGTACCTACAACAAGCTAAAGATGAAGAAATTTGACCCCTACAAAATTTTGAAGAAACATAACTCAGGAAATGCATGTGAGGTGGAGTTGCCATATGGGATTCACATTTCTCCTATTTTTAATATTGCAAACTTAATAGAATATCATGATGATGGTGCAGATGAGGAGTTGATGCTAGAGCCATGACTAATTCCTACTTCTAAAAAGGAAGAGATTGAAGAAATTCTGGATAGTCGTATGGGTCGGAGTACTATAAATAGGCAGTATGAAGAATACCTAGTGAAGTGGAAAGGACGACAAGTAGAAGATTCAACTTGGATATCTACAATAGAGGTTGTCCATTTGGGTTTTCCTCTACCAGTTATAAAGTGACAAGGTCACTTTTCAATCTACCTAGGGTGTCTGATATAGGAGCATCCAGTGGTGTAAGGGCAATCCTATATCACCCAAAAATATGCTTAGTTTTAGTTTCTATTTAATGTGTTTTCATTTCTGGATACCCATTTGGGTCAAATAAAGACTCCAACTCTCATAGTTCCACTATTAGTTTTCTGGGTTAGGGTTTTTGAGCACTTTAGGATACGTACCAATGCATAAAATAGATTATTTTGTAATTGAGACATAATTATGATGATTTAGAAGGTGTAAGTTGGAAGGATGAATATAATTTTAATTTAAAGCACTCCATAAAAAGAAGCAAGTCAAAAGGCTTTACGGTTTGAAAATTATTGTAGTTTTAAGTAGCTTGGAGACCCCCTAAGAGCACTTCAAAGTCAGATTCGAGGCACTAAATGGCCTCATATGGGCCCCAATAATGGGAGATGAGAAAATCTAGTCCATAAGGTTATAGAGCACTTGGAGAGCTTTCCAAAAATATAAACGGTTTGTCAATCAGAATCCTAGATCAAAAGTTATACCTCCCAGAAGTTGGACTACGATTTTTGGATTCTTCTAATTTTACACTGACTTCTGACGAGTTTTTTAGAACCTTCTATTTTGGTAGAGGATGCCAAAAAACATATTCTAAAATTTATTCCTAACCCTAAACCTAATTTGGGTTACTTAAGAACATTTATGGCATTGTAAATGTAGTTTTTGGTGGAGTTTGGGAGAAGGTACTGTGAGAAGGGCTTTCTCTAGAATTTGATAACATTGTAAGCCCATAGGGAATGTTGTGGAGTCTATTTTTGTTGTACTGAATGTAAGAGCATAACACTTTTGATAATAATATTCCCCTTTTCCCGTTGTGTTCATTTTGGTCTTGGATTGTGCAATCATCAACCACTAACTTGCTTGCCTTTGTCAGGTACCATCTTTCAAAGGCATCTAGGTTTCTGATTTACTCTTGGGCATCACTTCCAAGTAGTAAAGAACATACTCCCCTATTCCCTTGTCTTGCACCATATGAAGTTCACAAACCCTATTTATACTATGTGTAAGAAAGTAGTAAAAGAAAACATAATGTTTAAGTGAGTTTGAAATGATTTCTTTGACATGCATATCTTCGACAAATGTCTTGCAATCAAACAATTAGTATTGTTTCAAGTGTTTGTGATAAGGTGTCTTCAACAAGTGTCCTGTAAACCACTGTTAAGCTATTTGAAAATAAAAAATTAGAATAAAAATACTTCAGAAACACTGTTAGTTAAAACATGATGATAAAATTGAATCTGAAAACTATATTTTGTATTTGTTGATGCAGAATTCTGTGCGAAATCCTACATAGGCCTGCACGAGAAAATAGTGTGTATCATGCAAGAAACCACATGATTATACACTTTTTTGCATGAGGAAGTGTAGTGAAATGGGAGAAATCTCAATTTCTTTGTGCAAAAATTAGATTTCTTACGCGAGAATCTGGAATACTATATGGACAACATCGACATAATATTAAAAAATGTAGAAAAGTAGAACAAATGAGGCCAAAAATTTGATTTCTCAGCACCACGGCAGGTGCCAACAATGTATGTGGGAAATGTGGGCCTTAGTCTTCACACACACTTCAACATGATCCTTATATGCGGAACCATCCAGAATGAACATTGAGTCGTTCACCCAAAACAATTCAGAAAACTGATCTGTTGCCTCCTAACTAGATGGATTATGCTATTGCTCTTAGAATGAGAAGCTAGCAACCAAACCTCTAGTATAAAGGATTTGATTAAGCTATATGAGAGTTCAAATTAATCTATATGAAATGCATATTAAGCTAAGAAATAAAAAGAGCATACTATTCTAAATGAATGCATTTTAACACTAATATGAGATTATAATGCTAGAAATTTTAAGCTAAGAATGGAAAAGTAATGGATAGATATTGTAGCATAAGTTTGATGCAAAATTATTTCAACCTCTGTAATGAGGAATTGAAGGCCTCTTAAATAGAATCCCAGAATTGATCAATGGTTGAGACCAATTGGAATCAACAATTGAGATTGGAAATAATATTCAATTAGAGTGGAAAATTCCTTGTGCAGATGGAGTTAACTGATATAGATCTGAGTGTCATGGAGAGTTAATTGATTCTCTTTTAAGTGTGAGAAAGACTTAGTTAAGTTAATTCCATTTTGAGTTCTAATTCACTCAGAATTTCCATTTCTGAATTGAAGAAGAGATTTGAAGAGGATATTTAATTTAATAAAATAGAATATGACCTCATAAATGCATAATCTTAATTAATTGATTAATTAAAATCAATAATTAAAATGAAGAAATTATCTTATTAAATTAAATACATTTAATTCCTTTATGGATTAGCTAAAGAGATAGTTTAAATTTAATTAAAGTACAAAAACTTATAATTAAATTAAACTTAATTAATAGGTTTACGGTAGCTAATTTGAGTTGATATTTAGGAATTAAATAAAGAGTGTAATTAATGCAGATTATGGTTTCTGCATTTGACACTTAGGACAAGTAGCGAGTATCAGGATTTAGAATTGCTTAGTAAAATAAATAGACTAGAATTGGTTATCATGGCAATGTACCAATTTTGGGTTATTACAACAGTGAACATAAAGATAAATTCCAAAGAAAAGAAAAGGAGGAAGATTATTTCAGACCTAGAACATAAACTAGGCACCCTAGGCAAGGCAAAAGTGTTTGAAATATAAGGTAGGAAAGGTTATTGAGAGGGGAGGGGTGAATAGGAACCAATAAAACTTTAACTTACTTCTCCAATTAATCCTTCATATATTATTCTAATCTAATTGTATGTATGAAGGAATAAAATCAACAAACATTCATAACACTTTGACACAAGATATGATGACTTAGAAACCTTCCAATTAGAAAGTAAAACTGGGGTGGGGATGATACCCACAAGCTTTAGTACTACAACATAAAGTTAACCTGTTAAAGCTTACAATTGACCACTTCTGGTGATCTACCCTATTAGGAGCAATAAGGACTATAAGGTCCACCTTATTAAAGGATTTACAAACATATAATGAAGTATGTACTTTGCTAGGAGATTTAGCAAAAGACTGTTAAGTCCACCTGATTAAAGGATTTAACTGATACACCTGTTAGAATGAATTAGTGGCTGATCTCTAATCTGTAACTTTGATTTGCTGAATGTGATTCTTTGAATTACAATGATCACCTAGCTCTGATAGATAAATATCTAATGTCCCTTATATTGCTTGTAGCCTTCTTCAATTTGCACTCATACACTTCTCATTGACACACTTGGATATGATACAATGATTTACATATATATCAATCCAAATAACTACTTACTAGAGTCAGCTACATTACAAATTTCATCATAATTCACAAAGTCGGCCCAACTGTTGTAACTTGGGTTTTGAAGACAAGATTGGTGATGTTCTGATACAAAACAAATACTATCCATGATCTACATACTTTGGCACTCAGTTGATTGAATCTTGGTCCATAATAATCACTTTTGAGTAGCTCAAACTTGGCAAGCACTGTGTGACTCGGTGAACACTAAGAAACTCGATAATTATTGAATCACTCAGTTGACACTACATGACTTAGTCAAATCTAGATTCACTTTGTTAACACTGTGAGCTCAATAGACACTGTAGAACTTGGTTAACACTATAGAGCTTGGTTTACACTAGAGTCTTCATCACTTCTACTAGAAATCTTGGTAGATCCTACTACGCTCATGCGATATAGTAAATTGTCTCTGATGCTCGATAGATACTGTGAAGCTCAACATGAACTGCAAACTATTTGTTTAACTTGATAGCAACTAAGGCACTTGGTAAATACTATTCAATGAATGATAAGCTCAATAGCAACTATAGAGATCAGTAGAAATGTAACCAACTAAGTGTTGAGTCACTAATAATTAATCCTAATTTCAAAAATCTCCCCTTTTCACATTAGTGACAAAAACACTTATCAAACCAAAAATCTAAATAAGTCAAAAACTTCCTTTATCAACATTATATGTCTTCAACTCGGTTTTGACTTCCTACTACTATAGCTTGGCAAAATACTCTATTTTCTAATTTTTCAAAATTTCTTTTGTAAAGATATTTTCTGCTTATCTGTACATGTATCAATATATTACTATACTACTTCCCCTATACATATATCTATCCTATATACATCTATCTAGAGTATAGTATTCTTCTCCCCCTTTATCAATAATATTCTCCCCCTTTTTGACATGAATGCCAAAAGTGTATAATATCTACAAGCTAATAGCAAAATGTGACAAGAAATCAAAATGTACCTTCAAAATTAGTACCATAGTCTTGTCCCAATTCTCTTGCAATACCTTACTTGCATGCAAGGATATCTATACTTCTGCTAATAGTTCCATCATGTGGTCAGCTATGGAGAAGTTATTATCATGGATGAGAGTCTTTGCATGTTCAATGTGCTTTTGCTGTGATTCCATGTTTGGAATAATCATGCCCTAAATTTTTGCAAGTGTGGCCCTAATTCTGGCTTCTTCCCTCAACAATTTTGCCTAGAGATTTGTTAGATATCTAATCTTTGTGAAGTGTGCAGATCTATAACTTGGATCAAGTGACAATTGGTGTACACTTTCCTTGATATCATCATCTATCTTTGATAATTTATCTTTAGTCTCCTTTGTGAGGATAGATGTGTCACTCAATTTGACAAATAAAGAAATAACATTACTGACAGATGTTTCCAGTGTAGCACGAATGTTAGACAGTTCTACTTGATCTATATCAATCTTTAGTTCAACTTGTTGCAACACTTTATTCTCAAATTTTCTTTTAGCTCTCTGTAACAATTTTTCGTATCCATTCAGTTCTTCATTACACTTGTGGACAATTTTAGCTAACTGATCCAGAATAGGTTGTTCACTATCAACCTCATTATTCAGAGCATCAACAAATCTATTCTTTATGTCCCTAAGGACTTGATTTTTCTTCTTCTTCTTTTTCTTTTTCTTCTTCTCTTCTCTAAGCTTCTGTTGCTTAGCCCTTTTCTTCAAAAGTTCTCCAAGGGTATCTTTTTTATTAGAGTGAGGATAGAGATATCCCAATTTGGAATAACAATGTCCTCATCCAGATCAATTTCTTACTCATTACCCTTTTCCTTTGAAATTATTGATGAAATAATTTCTTTTCCTTTATTAAGAACTTCAGTGCTCTATAGAGACTGAGTCTCAACTGTCATTGCAATAGATGTGGATACACTTGATATTTAAATAATAGTAGAAACTTATGGAATAGAAATAAATGTAGTGACAGATGGAATACTTTTTGTACCTGGTCTCTACTCGGTAGAACCTGATGTTGGAGGGACTAGTTGCTCGATAGATGAACTGTTGGGTACTTCAGTCAATGAAACACTCAACAATATAGATCTAGAGATTGGTTGGGTGTAAGGTGATCCAGTGGTAACCACAACCAACATGGTAGAAGCCTTCTTTGAGCTTGGTTGCACTAAGGCTTTACTCAGAGAATAAGGAAAGGAAGTCATAATCTGTGATGCAATATTCTTTGCATCAGATTCTTCAATACTTTATATTTATGGAAGGCTTCCTCCAATGGCTTCCTATTCTTCCTCCTCATCATCAAAATTAACATCATCTATCTCATCACCCTTGATTTCTAATTCTTCTTCTGTATCCTCATCTTCACCATCTTTTTCATTAACATGCACAACAAAGTCACTGGGTTTGTGCAACCCATAGATGTTTTTCAATGTGGTAGAAGTAGACTTCACCATAGATTCAATGTCTTTAAGAAGTATAAGAAATGTATTGAATTTGAGAGTGCGCTTCTTCTCATTCTGCTTCAAAGATTCCTTCACCTCTTTCTCATTGAGACTTGGCATAAGTTATCCTATGGTTTGTTCACAGATGTCCTTAGCAATCTTCATTGCATTGTCCCATCTAGGTTTAACTACTTTCAAAGTTCAGCAAGAATTTGCTATGAAAGCTCATAAGGTGAGTATTTTCGCTTACCCAATTTCACCATAAGGGTATCCTAAATCTACCTTTTCTCTTCTTCATTCCTAGTTTCATACTTAAGAGACTTAAAATATGCCATACCTGTTCCTTGTTCCATTTTAAATTTTTTTCTTGAAAAGTAGGTGTAGACCTTTGAAAGATAATCTATTCTACTTCATCTTCACCCAATTCCAACTTCTTCTTGGACTTTGCATACCTTCTTGTAAACACAATAGGGTAGGATTTAGTAGGTTTGGTTATTATAACCTTTCCTTTCTTCTTGGGAGGCTCCCCTTCCTTAGATTTAGTTTCCTTTGCTTCATCCTCTTCATCTTCATCTTCTACATTATCTCCTTTACCCTTGATAATCATGAGAGGAGAGCTTGATGACTTGGTATTCTTGATTACTTTCTCTATCCTCTTCCTTCCTATGTTCACTGCTTGAGGTAGCTTGATCTCAAGCTCAATTTTGGCCTTAGCCTCATCATATGTTCCAAACTAAGTTTCCTTAGGATCCACAAGCTCATTTATTAGAGCCTCAATGATACCTTTAGTGTCATCTATGTTAACCTCATATTCTAGAGGCTTAACCCATGCCACTCTAGGTCTGACTGCCTGAATGTAAACTTTGTCACAATCAACCATAAAATAGATATCTTACTCATAATGTTCTAAAAGTTTCCTTGGAATCCTAAATTTGCTATGCATTTTCTCCTTAAATGTCTCAAAATAGTTTTCCATAATGCTATCAAAGTTTTCTCCCATCTATGTTATGAATTCATTTATTTGGTACAAAAATGGAGTATCTTTCTTCCATACTACAATTCAAACTTTTTAACATAGAAAAATAAACATGTCAAGGGAGAACCGAACTTACATGGATTGTTCTTTGATGCTTGGATGTTCTCCATATTCTTGTTGAATTGATTTAGTAACAGATTGACAAGGTTGGAAGACAAATTGTTCTTCACAACCTTGTATACTAGGTCAATCACTTCACACAACATGATGTTCAATGAACTTGAGCTGTAGATTTTGTGAACTATCACATGGATGCCAAAATTCAATTCCATGTTAGTCACACCACTTAGCTCCATGCCTCTTTTATCCCACTTGGCAAGAGTTCGCTTTGTCAATTCTGCCCGACCTAGGGTTTTGGTGGTCTTTGCTTTGTTTAACATGGGCAATCCAATGATCTTATGTATCATCTTATTAGTTATCATAATAGGGTGATCTAACCATAATTTTCCATTGTGAACATGACTTAGGATAAATCTGATCCATTTCACTTGAAATCCTTTGGCATATGCATAATATGCATTAAACCCTTTGTCTCCAAATGTTTGTGCTTTGCTTTTAGAATGACATCCACACATAATTCATTGAATACTTCATTCATCTCTAGGGTTCCAAGCTCTTGTATAGAAAAGTGATAGGATGAACAAATGTCGTGGACAAGAAGTACCTTCAATGGAATTTGAGATTGTGCTTCAGTGGGGTCTAGTGTCTCTGCAATTGCTAGACCCTATTTGAATGTGGGAGCCTTACAATCCACTCCATGAACCAACATTTTTGAACCTTTCTTGACTTTGCTACTTGAAGATGCCATCACTCAGTAGGGTTTCGAATATGAGAGAGTCTTCAACAATAACTGCTTAAATCACTCAAAGGCTCTGAATTCCCTCTTCACTTTATGCTCTAAAAATTTGTGGTGAAAAAATATAATTTATTTCTTTTGTTTAATAAATTTCTTCTTTTTAGTTGCCATTAATGCTTCGTATGCATACTTTCTTGGTGATAGGTTGTCCTCCACTCAGTTTGGTCTTTCATGCTTTGAAGACACCTTCAACTCAGTCAGGTCTCATGTTCTTTTCTCTCTAGCATCTTGATGATAGATCATGTAGTATGATCTGAAACATTGATGTAAAAAAACTATACACAATCAAATACAAAAATTTGAAAGCATTGGTAGGAACTACCAACTCAGAGAACTTTGAACTTGGTAAAATTACCACCATTCGGTCTAAACTTGGTACTCGATAAAGTCACCAACTCGACATCTGCATCCTAAAAAGATATGCAATCAAACCTTTCTTGGTAAGGTCTTACGACCCGACCTTGCTTTGTAAGGTCTTGAGTTTCCATTATTACTTGGTGATCATTGTGCATCTTGAATGTTGATATGAATCCTTTTGCTTACTAGTTGGAATTGATGTTAGGTGATTTCTTTTGAATCACAATTCCAATGATCTCCATAGGGAACTAAGTTGAGATGGTTGGGCCACCCAACTCATTGACTTGGACATTATCTAAAGATTTCTACACCCATTGATGGCTCATTTTTTAATGATATTGTCATCTTTGGCTTTCTTTTCATCTTCAATTCTACTCGTGTTCATACAGTTCTTGGCAAGGTGTCCAAGTTCTATACAAAAAAAGCATCTCTTTGTGGTGTCTCTTTTCCTCATGTGATATTTTACACAATTTTCTCCAATGTGCCCAAACTCATGACAGTAGTGATATCTACACCATGTTGTAGTCCCATCCAAATATTGTTTTTACAATTTTCTCTGTTGGGTTTCATTTCTTGGTCTTACACTCTGAAGATTTGTGTTCTTGTTTATTGAAATTGTGACACTTTCCTTCAAACTTAGGTTTCTCTGTACATTCACTTGCTCTATGTCCATGCTTGTTGGAACTATAACACTTTCCATTGAATTTTTCTTTACCATTGCTCCAACATTTGTTTGATGTATTAGCTATCTTACCACAATGATTGAAAGTAGGTATTTTGTTCTTTTGAGCTCCTTGTTGAGATGTTTCACCTTTTTCTATATATCCTAATCCAACCTTGCCTTTGTGTCTATACTAATTTTGCTCATTCAACAGATTCATGCTTTTTTGAGATTTCATTAATCTTTCATTGGTTTTCTTTTCAATATTGAGATCATTTTGGAATCTCTCATTTTCTATCCTTAGACTAATAAGCTCTCAATTTACATCATTGAGTTGATCAATAAGGTCTTCTTGTTGAAGGGATAGTATTTGAATTTCATTGTCCTTTTCTTCTATCACTTCTTTGGCTTTGTCTTTTTCTTCCATGACTTTACATAATCTGACTGATTGGATTTCTTACTCTCTTTTCAGCTTTCTGACTTCTTCTTGAAGATTGGAATTCTTCTCTAGTAGGTATTTTATTGTTGCATCAACTTCATCTGAATTTCTTTTTGGGTATAAGTCTTCAATTCTTTCTTCAATGTAGAGATTGTCATCCATTTGTGCTGCAAGATCTTTCCTTCTTTTCAATGATTGAGAGAGTTGCTCCTTTGCCTTCTTGAGTTGTCAAATGGCCAATTCCAGATCCAATTTTTCATTCTCAATAGCCTTATCTAGCCTGTATACCTCCATTTCCTCTGATCTTATCTTAAGCTGTTAAAATTCTTCTATGAGACCCAAAATCTCTGACACAAATTATTGGAAATATAAGGTAGGAAAGGTTATTGAGAGGGGAGTGGTGAATCAGGAACCAATAAAACTTTAACTTACTTTTCCAATTAATCCTTCATATATTATTCTGATCTAATTGTATGTATGAAAGCAACAAAATATTTATAACACTTTGACACAAGATATGGTGACCCATAAACCTTCCAATTAGAAAATAAAACTGGGGTGGGGATGATACACACAAGATTTAGTAATGCAGTATAAAGTTAACCTATTAAGGCTTACAATTGACCACTTCTGATAGTCTTCCCTATTAAGAGCAATAAGGACTATAAGGTCCACCTTGTTAAAGAATTTACAAACATACAATGAAGTATGCACTTTGTTAGGATATTGAGAAAAAGACTGTTAAGTCTACCCGATTAAAGGATTTAACTGATACACCTATTAGAATGAATTAGTGGTTGATCTATAATCTACAACTTTGATTTGTTGAATGAGATTCTTTGAATTGTAATGATCACTTGACTATGATAGATAAATCTCTGTTGTCTCTTATACTTCTTGTACTCTTCTTCAATTCGAACTCATACACTTCTCATTGACACTTTTGGATATGATACAATGAGTTACATATATATCAATCCAAATAACTAATTACTAGAGTCACCTAAAATACCAATTTCATCATAATTTACAAAGTCAACCCAACTGCTATAACTCAGGTTCTAAAGACAATCTTGGTGATGGTCTAATACATTGCAAACACTATCAATACTTGGTATACTCTAGCACTCGGTTGAAGTTGAAGCTCGGTCCATACTAATCACTTTCAAGTAGCTTGAACTTGGTCAACATTATGTGACTTAGTGAACACTAAGAAATTTGGTAGCTGCCAAATCACTTGGTTGACACTGCATGAGTCAATGAACACTAGATTCACTTTGTTAACACTATGAGCTCGGTATACATTGTAGAACTTAGTTAACACTACAGAGCTTAGTTAACACTGGAGTCTTCATCACTTCTACTAGAAAGCTTGGGAGACATTGCTATGCTTGGGTGATACAGTGAACTGTCTCTGATAAACTATATGTTAAGCTTAGTAGCAACTAAGACACTTGGTTAATACTGATAGATGAATGATAAGCTTAGTAGCAACTATAGAGCTTGGTAGCAATATAACCAACTGACTAAGTTTTGAGTCACTACTAGTTAAATTGACCTTAATGTCAACAAAAAAGCCATTGTAATTGACTCAAGGTCTTGATGAAGATGAAGAACAAGACAATGATGATGAGGAAGAAGAAGCAAAAGAGGAAGAAGCTGACAAGGGTAAAGCTGTTGGAAGCATGAATGCTAATGAAATTCCTATGGGGGAGTATTTTAGAAACATGATTAGATCATTATCATGATGATATGTTACATTCATGAATGTGTTTTTCATTGATGTCAACATAGCAGTTTTCTGTAGTATCTGACATAAGAACAACAAAAAGATCAAGTTGGCACAGATAGATAATCAAGAATTTTCACTAAGAGAGGTTAAAGGGAGATACTACTAAGTGTCTAGTATATGCAACTAACCTTGGAAGCATAAGATATTAAGTCTAGAAGAAGTTATGCAAGTTCTGGTGAAGAATGTTCCGAGATAGAGTTTACAAGGTCGGATATAGAAAATGCAGTTGGAATTGTTGCAAGATTTCAAGCTGACCCCAGAGAAGCACATTATGTAGTAGTCAAAATGTATTTAGATATCTAAAAGGAACACTAGAGTTTGGATAATGGTATAATAGATCTAATGATTTCACTCTATATGCTTATACTAATGCTGATTGGGCAAGTAGTATGGATGACATAAAGAGTACCAGTGGTCGAGCCTTCTTTCTTGGAGGAAGATTGGTTTCTTGGTTAAGCAAGAAGTAGTATAGTACCTCATAAACTATAGTAGAAGAAAAATATGTTGCAACAACAAACAATTGTAATCAAGTTGTTTGGATGAAGTAGATGCTGAAGGATATAAGGAAATAATTTAGTGAACTTGTTGTCATACATTGTGACAACACAAGCACAATAAATATGTCTAAGAATCTAGTGTTGCATTCTAAGACTAAGGAAATTTCTATCAAGCATCACATGTTGAGAGAAAAAGTTGCTAGAAAAGGAAATTCTATTGGAGTATGTAAGCACTAAAGCGTAGATTGCAAATATTTTCACTAAGCCTCTTCCCAAAGATACTTTTGAGTATTTGCGAGGTATGCTAGGGGTTATGCCCCTTCCTACATCAGAGAAGATGATGTAATAGTGCATCAGTCCAGTGTAACAGAGCACTATTTTTTGTCTGGACTGAATACTGATGCTTCCTATATGAGGGAGTATCTGTGATGGACAGTGTCATCTAGGACTCTTGTTGGATGTTGTTTTAATAGTATCTTTGGACACTTGAGTAGGTCAGAGACAATTGTTGCAGAGATTGTTAGTTGCTGAAACTTTTGAAATTGATGTCAATAGGAGAGAAATTTAGCATGGAAAATAGTTTGAAAATAGTAAGACAAATTAGCATGGAATATTTTTTTGGAAAAATATAGCATGGAAGAATGATTGATGAAGATGATTTGAAAAGAAAGGTTAACAATCTTTTGCCTTTGGTATTCTTGGAACTAGATGTTTTTAATCTATGTTGCCATCAATACCAAAGGGGAATATTGTTGGAAGCATGAATTCTAATGATATTCCTATGGGGGAGTATTGTAGAAATGTGATTAGATCATTATCATGATGATGTGTTACATTCATGATGGTGTTTGTCATTGATGTCAACATAACAATTTTTCGTGGCCTCTAATAGAAGAACAACAAAAAGATCAAATTGGTACTACTGAAATCTAATTGAAAAGATCATTGATTAGAAAGATTTTTATAAGGGATATTGTTATGTGTTTTAATCATTTTTTTGTCATTGACATCAAACTTGCTATTTACTGGTAAGACAATTGCTTATATGTTTCAAGTACTATCACTTTGTTGATTGATGAGGAGGATTTGATCAACAAGATGTAACAAAAGCACCCAGAGGAAAGGTTGAGTTATGATTATGTAATGAAGTACAAGGATTAGTTAAGATAGTGATGACATCATACATTGATGGTCTACTTAAGGTTTCAAAATGGCTGGCTACAGTTAGAAAGTTTAGAAGAATAAATTAAAGAAAGTTTGTCTGCCAAGCTTTGCCGAGTGGATAGTAGGTGCTGAGAAAAGTTAGTACAAGCTGAGCAGAAAGTTAGTTGGAGCTAAGTGAAAGAAAATTCTAGTGGATGCCAAGCAAGATAGTGGATGCCAAGTAAATTTTAGTTGATTCCAAGAATTAATAAAATCTAGTTGATGCCGAGTGATTTTATAGTTGAGGCTAAGTAACACAGTATGTGTCGAGCATCAGAAGATTGATAATGCTGAGCTGCTGAATTATGAAAAAGATCGAAGATTTTCCAAATAAAAGCTAACAAGTTTATTTTCTTGGAACTTGTGAACTAGGAGGAAGATAAGATTGATAAGCTAGTGGCACAAAATTTTGTGTAAACCGTTTTGGAGGCAAATTCAAATAAATTCTAAGAGAAGTTTCTAGAGAAGACAAGATATGGGGTTCTTGACTAATCCATCCAAAACCCTAATTTAGACGATGGATAATGAGCAAGAAAATATCCTAATTTCTTATATATAGGAGTTTTTGGTCATGAAGCAATAGAGTTGGAGAGTTTTGTGTGAGAGCCTAAGGAGGAGAAGGAGAAAGGGTTTTGCTTCATCAAGTGACCCAAGAGAAGTGTCTACAATGGTGTGCTAAGAAAGAAGGCTTAAGGAGATGCATGGTTGAAGGGTGAACAAGCTATCACAGCTATAAAGAATGAAAGCCAAGTAGAATTGAGGACTGAACATAGATCTATAATCTACAAGTGAAGTTGTAAGTTGTATCAAATCAAAGCTCTATTGTTACTCTCTAACAATTGTATTAGTCTAGGGTAAATCCATTGGATTAAGGTTGACTTAATAGTCATTGGAAAATCCTTTAATAGGGTGACATTCCAAGTGAATGGTCTAAAGTCCTCTGACAATACTCACTTTTAACAGGATGATTGAAATCCCTTAACTGGGTCACATTTAACAGTGTGTATTGTAACATTTAATAGGGTTGGCCTTTCACAAGGCATCACTTCAGAAGAGTTGTGTCAAATGTGCTAATGAATGTGTTGTGTTTCATGCTTTAAATTTTTGTAAGTTGATTTAATAGTAACATATAAGTTTCAGTAGATACACAATGAATGCATGCATGGGTATGAATGTTTTATGGGTTCACTGAATTATGAGAAAGGTTTTATTTCTTATATCTAGACCTTGAATAATTGATTCACCCCCCTCTCAGTTATTCTAAAAGATTTCCAAAAATTGGTATCAGAGCCATCTGCTTAAGAGGACTAGTTTTAAGGTACTAGAAGCATAATGATCAAGATGTCTAAAGAGAAGTACCCAAGCTTAATAGAGATAACTTTTCTACATGGAAAAGTTTGATGAAGCTACACCTTGGAGGACTTGGAGATCATGCACAATCTTCCATTATAGTGGAGCATGTTGATCTAGTAGGAGCCCTAACTATTGAAGATATGAAGAAAAAGAAAGAACACAATCAGGCGATGTTGGAGATTACCTCTACCCTAAGCTATGCCGAATTTGATGATATCAAAGGTCTTGACAGTGCAAAGAAAATGTGGGATGCCCTAGCAACCATCTATGGAGGAGACAAAAATGTTCAAAGAGCCAAGTTTGAGAGTCTCAGAGGTAAGTTTGATGACATGAGAATGGAAGAAGGTGAGAATATTGCTCAATATGTTGCTAGGATAAAAGAAGTTGTCAGTGCAATAAAAGGTGCTACTAGTCAAATAGATGTTGATATTGTGCTAAGTAAAGTTTTGAGGACAATACTGCATGTTTATGCTATTAGAGTTTCTGCAATCCAAGAGTTGAGATGTATACTAGGAAATAATCTAAATGTTGAAGGTCTGGTAGGTAGACTCACTACTTTTGAGCTATCTAATTTTGACAATTATAAACCATAGAGTCTTGAATCAGTTTTCAAAGCTAAATTGTTATTGAAGGATTTTGAGGAGGTAAAGTAGAAGACGAAGAGAAAGAAAAAATATGCATCCAGTGACAATAATAAAGATGAGGAAGATATTGAACAATTGGAAGCACTAATGGCAAGAAGATTTCATAGAGGAAGGCAAGTTCAAAGGTAAAGTTACCCGTCATTTGTTTCAATTGCAATGAATTTGATCATATTGTCGCAAGATGTACACTAGAAAAAGAAGTACAAAGAAGGAAACAAGCACAAAAATAGAAGAGAAGATGATGGCAGAGATTACAAAGACAAAGGCAAGAAGTCATGCTACATTGATGATGAACATGACAATAAAGTGGTATATGTTGCAATGAAGGATGAATCTGATGAGGATGAGGCAACTATACTTGTGACTTGTGTGAACAAGAATGATAAATGGATCATTGATAGTGGATGCTCACATCACATGACTGGAGACAAAAATAAGTTCATTACCTTAGCTTGTTATGATGGAAATAGTGCAAGGTTTGGCAATGATGCACCATGTTTGATAAAAGGAAAAGGGTCTATCAAACTCACAAACAAGATTTCATGTGACAATGCTTACTATGTTGAAGGATTAAATTATAACTTGTTAATTGTGTCACAATTGAATAATTTGGGATGCAAAGTTGAATTTGAAAATAAAACTGCCAAGATATATAACACAAATGAGAAACTAATTGGAAAAGGTTATCAAACTAGAAGTAATCTATTCTATCTAGATATAGAGGATACTACTTGTGTTATTGCAAAATTTGATGATGTATGGCTTTGGCACAAGAGATTATGTCATGTTAATTTTGATAATCTGGTTAGTATCAGTAACATGAAAAGAGTTAGAGGTTTGCCTAAGTTGAAGAAACCTGATAATATAGTATGCAAACAATGTCAGCTAGGCAAAATGACAAAGTCAAGCTTTAAGAGTAAGGTTTATACCTCTAAAGAAATATTAGAGATTGTTCATATTGACTTGTGTGGACCTATTGAAGTGCAAAGCTACAGAGGAGATAAGTACATAATGCTATTTTTTGATAATTACTCTAGGATGATGACAGTCATGTTTCTAAAATAGAAATTTGATGGTTTTCAAATGTTTAAGTAGTAGTTGCCAAGAGTTGAAAAAGAAACAGGTAAAAGTCTAAAATGCTTGAGATCAGACAGAGGAGGAGAATTCACTTCAATAAAGTTTGAGATGTTTTGTAATGATAGAGGAATCAAAAGATAGACATATGCACCTAGGACCCCTCCACAAAATGGAATTGCTGAAAGAAGAAATAGGTCCATAATGGACTATGCTAGAACACTTATGATGGAGAAGAATGTTGCTCTGAAATATTGGAGAGAAGTTGTAAGTATTGCTGTATATACCTTGAACCGCGTGCAAGTCAAGAAAGGTACACATTCAACACCTTTTGAACTATGGTATGGATATCCACCTAATGTGAAATACTTTAAGGTATTTGGAAGTAAATGTTATATTCCTAAAGATGTTAGGAATGGAAAGTTTGATGCAAAAAGTGAAGAAGGTATATTTCTTGGATACTCCACAAGAAGCAAAACCTACAAGTGTTTAATTACTAACACTAACAAAACCGTGGAAAGTGCAAATGTGAATTTTGATGAATTTATAGAAGTACATGAGGCTGAACCTATAAAAGAACCAAAAAAATACAAATCATTTGTATACTTATATGAAGGAATGCTTGTTGAAGAAGATGCTACAAATCAAGTTGCAAACCAACAACAAGTCTTAGTAACTGCCGAGTCACAACTTGTGAATGTTTAGTTGCATTCAAGAACTGAGTTGCATTCAGATGTCGAGTTGTAGAATGAAGAAAATGCACATTCTAAGTCTGAGGTCAGTACATATGCAAGAGATGCTGAAATACCTGATAGAGACTTACTTAGTGATACTGAAGCTGAGAGACAAAATGTAGTTATAAGAACTGAGCCAAGACTGTCCAAATATGTCAAAAGACATCATCCTACATATCAAATCATTAGAAACAAAGATGCAAGGCTAATGACAAGAAATTGATTGAGAAGTGAACCATGGTTGTTAAGCATGAAGGAACCTAAGATAGTAAAAGATGCATTAGAAGATGATGACTGGTACAAGGCCATGGAAGAAGCAATTCAATAGATAGAGAAGAACAAAACATGGAGTCTAGTTCCTAGACCAGAAGACAAGAATGAGATTGGCACCAAATGGGTATTCAAAGACAAGCTAGATGAGAATGGTGAAGTGACAAGAAACAAAGCAAGATTAGTTTGCAAAGGATATGCACAGGAAGAAGGAATTGACTATGGTGAGAAATTTTCCCTTGTTGCAAGAATGGAAGGAGTGAGAATTCTACTTGCTTATGCTGCATACAAAGGTTTCAAAGTTTATCAAATGGATGTTAAGTCTGCATTTCTGAATGGCATACTAGAAGAGGAAGTCTACATAGAATAGCCAGAAGGATTTGTTGATGAAAACAATAAGAACATGATATATAGACTGCTCAAAGCCCTATATGGATTGAAGTAAGCACCAAGAGCATGGTATGAGAGACTTCATACTTATCTTGTGAGGATTGGATTTGAAAGGACTGATGATAACAACAATCTATGCATGAAGATAGAATAAGGCAAAGGTATTTTGTTATTTGAAATATTTGTTGATGATACCATATTGGAGGACAAGATGCTTTGTGTAAGGACTTTGCAAATCAGATGAAGGAAGAATTTGAAATGTCTATGTTTGGAGAGATCAAATTCTTTGTGGGATTACAAGTATATCAGATAAAGTATGCTATATATATCACTTAATCAAAGTACATCAAAGAGATATTGAAGACATTTGGATTAGAGGTTTCCAAACTAATAAGTACACCTTTAGTGATAGGACTCAAGCTATCAAAGAATGATGATTCAACTGAGGTGAATCAAATGTTATATATATCCATGATTGGCAAATTGCAATATGTAGTACATAGCAGACCTAATATTGCATTGTTTGTCGGGATAGTTACAAGATTCTCTACAAATCCCAGAGAGAATCACTTGATGACTGTGAAGAGAATAATGAGATACTTAAAAGGAACATACGAGTTTGGTTTATACTATAAGAAGAATGAAAAGTTTGAACTGAGAGCCTACACTAATGCTGATTGGGCTAGAAACATTGACGACAGAAAGAGCACCAGTGGAGGAGCATTCTTCTTAGACAAAAGACTAGTTACATGGACTAGCAAGAAGCATAGTTGTACTTCCTAATCTATTCCTAAAGAAAAATATGTTGCTACTACTATCAACTGCACAAACATTGTATGGATCAAATAGTTACTTAAGGGTATGAAGGAAGAAATTAAGGAACCGGTGATAGTTTATTGTGATAATACAAGTGCTATCAATATATCAAAGAATCCAGTAATGCACACAAAGACAAAGCACATTTCCATCAAGTATCATTATGTAAGAGAATTGCTTCAAGATAAAGAGGTGAAGATGGAATATGTTAACATGAAGGAGAAAATTGCTGATATCTTCATGAAAGCATTACCTAAGGATGCTTATGAGTATCTAAGAGGCAAACTAAGGGTGATACCCCTATCAAAGGCTATGTAAGAGACTGAGGGATTGCCCTGCATCAAACAAGCTGATGATCATATAATACAAATTGATGTAGTGGATCTTACTTTAGGAACTGCGTAAAGTAATCACATAGTTGGAAACTTCAAATCAGTCACAAGTAAGGTGATAGAGGGAGAAATTGAAGAACTTGAAAAAGCCTATATCTACATGTATCAAAGATGCCAAGTGTTTGGTATATATTTTTGGCATTGTTATTAAAGAGGGAGAAAGTATATTAAACTGATCAAGTGCAAGAGGAATAGTGAAGAAAGTACATCATCAAAAGAAAGAAAGAGGGAGAAATAACATAAACTAATCAAAGGATCACAGAGGGAGAAAGATTGTAAAGGATTAGAACAAAGAAGGAGACATTGATTAGAGAGTTAGAAGGATCATTATCAGAGGGAGATATTTTGTTGATCAATTCAGTATGAAAGAGAGGCATAAGAAGGAACTTGGAGTTATATTTTGTAACCCAATCAAAAGATGGAAGTTGCTGATAGAGAGAGAAATTTCAATACAAGTTTTTTTTTGGTATTGTCTTACTATTTTAACCTAGTTAGTTTAATTGAACAAGATGTTCATCATTTGATTGACTTGGTTGATCAGTTTGGTTTGCCATCAATGCCAAAGAGGGAGATTGTTGAAATCTGATTGAAAAGATCATTGATTAGAAAGATTGTTATAAGAGAGATTGTTATGTATTTCAATCATTATTTTGTCACTGATGTCAAACTTGTTATTTTCTGGTAAGACAATTGCTTATATGTTTCAAGTACTATCACTTAGTTGATTGATGAGGAGGATTTGATCAACAAGATGTAACAAAAGCACCTAGAGGAAAGGTTTAGTTATGATTATGTAATGAAGTACAAGGATCAGTTAAGATAGTGATGACATGATGTATTGATGATCTACTTAAGGTTACAAAATGGCTAGCTACACTTAGAAAGTTTAGAAGAATAAGTTAAACAAAGTTTGTCTACCAAGCTTGATCGAGTGGATAGTAGGTGCTGAGAAAAGTTAGTACAAGCCGAGCAGAAAGTCAGTTGGAGCCTAGTGAAATAAAAGTCTACTAGATGTTGAGCAAGATATTAGATGTCGAGTAAATTTTAGTTGATGCCAAGCATCAGTAAAATCTAGTTGATGCTGAGTGACGCAATATGTGTTGAGCATGAGAAGATTGATAATGCTGAGCTGCTACATTATGACAAAGATCAAAGATTCACCAAATAAAAGTCAACAAGTTTGTTTTCTTGGAACTTGTGAACTAGGAGGAAGATAAGAGTGATGAGCTAGTGGCAGAAAATTTTGTGTAAACCATTTTGGAGGTGAATTCAAATGGATTCTAAGAGAAGTTTCTAGAGAAGACAATATATGGGGTAGATACATTGTATCCTACCTAATCCATCCAAAACCCTAATTAGAAGATGGATAATGATCAGGAAAATATCCTAATTTCCTATATATAGGAATGTTTGGTTATGAAGCAATAGAGTTGGAGAGTTTTGTGCAAGAACCTAAGGAGGAGAAGGATAAAGGGTTTTGCTTCATCAAGTAACCCAAGAGAAGTGTCTGCAATGGTGTGCTAAGAAAGAAGGCTTAAGGAGATGAATGCTTGAAGGGAAAACAAGTTGTCAGAGCTGCAAAGAATGAAAGCCAAGAAGAATTGAGGACTGAATAGAGATCTATAATCTGCAAGTGAATTGTAAGTTGTATCATATCAAAGCTCTATTGGTACTCTCTAACAATTGTATCAGTCTAGGGTAAATCTTTTGGATTAAGGTTGACTTAACAGTCATTGGAAAATCCTCTAACAGGGTGGCATTCCAAGTGAATGGCCTAAAGTCCTCTAACAAGGCTCACTTTTAATAGGATGATTGAAATCCCTTAACTGGGTCACATTTAACAGTGTATATTGTAACCTTTAATAGGGTTGGCCTTTCACAGGGCATCACTTCAGAAGAGTAGCATGTTACTGGAGGTTTTTTCCAAATTGGGTTTCCACGTTAAATCATAATGTCAAATCTTCTGATGAATGTGTTCTATTTCATGCTATACATTTCTACAAGTTGATTTAACAGTAACATATAAGTTTCAGTAGATACACAGTGAATGCATGCATGGGTATGAATGTTTTATGGGTTCACTAAATTGTGAGAAAGGTTTTATTTTGTACATCTAGACCTTGAATAATTGATTCACCTTCCTCTTAGTTATTCTAAAAGATTTCCAATAGGTATGGATAGACAATTGAGCATTTTCACTAAATGAGGTTAAAGTGAGATACTACTAAGTGTCTAGTATATGCAGCTAACCTCAGAAGCATAAGATATTAAGTCTGGAGGAAGTTATGCAAGTTTTAGTGAAGATTTTTCTGAGATAGAGTTTACAAAGGCATGTTCTAGTAAACTTGTTATATCTCTTAGTAGAGTTGTTGTTCTGAGAAGTTGAAGTTAAAGACATGAAAAAGACATTTTGGAGATGATGTAGCTAAGCTCGCTCGTCATAATGATACGTGTACAGAAAGATATTCAAGTTACAAGGTGAAAGATTAATATTATCGTTAAGTAATAACATGTTCTTAATGTGATCCTATAATAATTAATTGAGAAGGTGTAATAGCCGACTCAGGGAATTGTTGTATAGATTCAGTATAAAGGAAGGATATTTTCCTTTATCATGAGTGGATAAAAAGAAGAGGATTGTAAGCAACACAAAGAGTCAAATGCGAAGTTAAGTAGAGTAGAGTGAAGGTGAAGGAAACTTCATTGCCGAGGTTTTATTGTGTGATCCAAAGTTTGATACTTGGATCCGAGGTTCGTGACCTAGTCTACAAGGTCAGACAATGATTGGTCTGGTTGAAAAGATAGAGGAAAGAAGTTAAAGTACAATACACACAATTATTCTATAAGGAATAGTTGAGAGATTAGTTAGACAATTATTTTGGTGATCTTTCCCTAGAAGCTATTTGGATAGTGGGTCCTTCTGTCTTTTACAACTCCTAACAGGGTTGGGATCTTCTAATAAGGATTCAAAGTCTCCTAACAAAGACTCATATGTACTAAATGTTGTAATAGACTCCTAACAGGGTCCATCCTCTAACAAGAAATATTTATATTAGTACATCATCTTGTGGGCATCATTCCCATTAGGGTTTTCCCTTTGATCAAGGGTTTCCCCAGTTAACATATTTGATGTAATTGTGTATGTGCACCTTTGTATGGTTGCTGTTTACTTTGGTTGAATGGTTAAGTTTATTTGAGGTGGATAAATGTTTTAATTATTGGATAACTGATTCATCCCCCCCAATTATCTTGGTGGACTATTATTTAAAAAAAAATCCCTAGTTGTTGTCATGCCACCAAGAAAGAAGGCTCAGAGATCAAAGAAGAAGGAAATGACACCTCCACCACCAACTAAGCCAAGGATTAGGGTAACTGCTATTGCCAGGTAGTCTATGAAGTTGAAAGTAGTTAAGACTACTGAATCAAGTGAACCTCAAACCAAGAGAAGGAGATTGGTCAGAGGACCACCTATCAAGAAGATCAAGACTATTGAAGAGGTATGCGATAGCCTAAGAAGATCTGTAGGATTATCTAGTTTCAAATATGTGAGATTGATACAGTAGATAATAATGATATAAATAAAGTTGAGGAAGCTATTATAGAAATGATTGCAAATAAAAACTAGCTCCTAGTGCAATTGAGAAGAAGATACCCAAAGATTTATATGATAGATTAGA
The DNA here is from genome assembly GCA_028749045.1 of Cupressus sempervirens. Classification (NCBI taxonomy): domain Eukaryota; kingdom Viridiplantae; phylum Streptophyta; class Pinopsida; order Cupressales; family Cupressaceae; genus Cupressus; species Cupressus sempervirens. Next base: position 33,637,722 of record CM053792.1, read on the forward strand.
AAGAAGATGGCGACAGGATGAAGCAACAAAAAATCACATAAGAACTGACAAACTAGTCAAAGTTATGCTTGATCTGTCTCAAGAACAACAAGTCACATTTTTAAAAGATCATAGGAGAAAATTTGTTCTTAAACACTAAATGTTCTTGATACCACAAAATAAAGAGGTAGCTGTCCGAAAAAAAGTGAATTGTTGTGGAAAATCATTTTGGGCTTACAACAAAGAAGGTAGAAACTGTGAATAATGATGTTGAACACAATAGTGGACAAAGCTCAGGTGTCCTAAGCCCACAAGAAAACATGTCTCCTATACATGCCGACACTCCTAGCACTCCAGAAGTCTAGTGTTATGCCCAAAATATATGGGCAAAACACACAACAATTGTTTTTTTGAAAGTTAAAAATTAAACTACTCTAAGTTTGATATGTTTGTGTTCAAGGCTAAAGTAAAGGTTCTCTAATTACATCTTAAGATTATAAACTTGAGGAGAAATAAATCGTTAATTAGAACTCTCGCTATAAGATTGATATTAACATTTGTATCATTAATCCATTAGTCTAACATAACCTTGTTTTAAACAAAACATACTTATTGGTTAAAACTTTACTTAATTTAAATCTAAATTAATCAATCTGCAAACATCTACACGATTAGTACTAATTTTTATAAGATAAGATGTAACTACACAATGTACTTGAAACCCTTAGGATATACTAATTAAATTTGTTACTTAATTAAAACTAACATGCTAACAGAAGACATCTATCCCTTAATTACTTATTCTAAATTATGATCAATATACAAACTAACCTTATAATGAACTAATTAACTAGTCCCCTTTCTTAACTTAATATCTTGATCGACGTTACAATTAAAGTCATTTAACATTGAGAGAATTTAAAACTCTAAGAGATCAGTTAAATTTGACTATTCAACCCATACTAACTACTTTTTAAAGACTTTAGTCCAAAATCTAATCTCTCTTAAGGTGTACGCATGCAATAGGAGTAAACTTGTTATCAGTTATACTATCTATATTTTACTTTATAATATCCTCCAACATACCTATAACAATCTTATTTATTAATTCATCCTTTACAATTAAAGTTAAAGACTACGTTCAATTTAATAATCTATAAGTTAGTCTGACTTTAGCTAAAACTATTACCAAATTTAAATTCAACATTAGAATGCAAATATTGAAATCAATCTAATTTAACTCACAATAATATACGACTAGTTAATATAACACTAAAATTATTTTATTTAAAATACCCTAATTCCCTATTAAAACCTTTAAACTAGCTCTACTTAAATATTCAAACAACAAACAAATTAATATATACTTACATCTAAATTAACATGAAAAAATTATAATGCTACACTTAATTTAAAATTAAACATAATTCTAAATCCTAACTAACATTCTACTAAGCTATCCTAAATCTACATACTACTAGCACTAACAACTTAAGACTATCCTAAGTTAACACTAACTTATAATGCTAACTATTTTCTAATGGAGTATATTAACTACTGATCTAACCCTTTTAACATTGCAAATCTTATTTAGATCTGATAATAACTCTAACTAAAATCACATCATACTCTAACCTAAACTAGGTTACCTACTAGCCAAGTGGCCTAGCCACCACTTGGCTTCCCTTTCTTAATGCCTCACGCTCCCCCATGAGACCTCACGCTACCCAAGGACTGCTTGGGGCAAACTTGCCTCCCCTTGCATGTAATGTGATTGATTGAGGAAAAAGCAAGCGTAGAGGGGGGAAAGAATATGGGAATAAGGTTGCCATGAGGTATGTTTAAAAACAAAAACTTTATTTGCTTCCCCTTTGAGGTGATAGGGTCATCGGGTGACATCAACACAGTACACCAAGTGGCAGGTGTTTGGATGAAGTCACGCCTAGCTTCCAAATAATGCAAGATGTGAGGTGAAAACAAGAGAGTGCATTAAGTGGGTGACATTTCAAATTATTATTTTTTATTTATTAAATGACAAGATTTGGAACCCTAGGCAAGTACCTTGCCCTTTGTCACATGGAGTTTAATGCTGCAGCATTTAACCTGCGCCCAAATTTGGCAGAGGTGATATGAAACTTGATTTAGTGGAAGCTAGATGGCTAGGAGAGTAAAAGAAAAAAGTTTTATGGGTGAAAGATGTCAACAAGATTTGTTATCAAATATTTTAATTTCAAATATATTGTTTTATATTCTTTTTTTAAAAGACTTAATAATGATGTTTAGTTGAAAACCCAAGGAATAGTTTAGAGAATATTCTCTGTGACCAAGGGGGAATTAAAATTTTTCCCATACATTTTTCAGAGAGGTTTTTCACTCCTGGAGATGTACATTTTCTTTTAAAAACAATTTAGTCTAAGAATTGACATGTTATATACTTTCTTGTTATACAAGGAATGAATATTAACCTATTAACAACATTGATTACCTATGAACACGCATACTAACAAGGATGTGTAAATAGGTTATATTTTCTTTTATCATTCATCCTACAATTCATGTTTTATTAATTATCATAAACAAGGTGTGTGTCCCATTTATCCAGAATTCAAGTGATGCATGTTTTTTAATCAAATCTGATTGAGTCAATTATGAAATTTAATAACGAGGGAGTTAACCTTGTGATCACAATGTAGGATTTTTATCTCTTCTTAATACTTAAAAATCAAATTGGAATTTCAACATATCAAATTGCTTTTCATTAACATAATTGAAAACTTGAAAGTTCATAATTTAAAGTCATTATCTATCAATCTATTTTCTCACAACATATGCAAAGTTTGAAGTCACATGAGAGCAATACAAGGAGGCTTTCATAATTTTTTTTTTCTTTCTCTATTATTCATCCTGGTTCAAGGCTCCATCGGGAAAGAACCAGTAAGAAAACCCGATGTCTTTGTCAATACATCAAAATTCAAATACATTTCAATTAATATTACAATTCAAAAGAAATCTCTTCAAAATCCTTCACAAGTACTCTCTTCCAATACCTTCAAAACTTCAAGGAAACACAAGGAGAAGACAAGAACTGACCTGGATGAATCATCACAACAACAAGAACAATTCAAGCATGCACCCTAACCCGATTTTGCACAATAGGTCCAAACATGGAACTTGACTAGGGGGGAGGTGGATTTTCCCAATGGGAGATGTCAATCACCATGCCATAACATAGCCCTTTCGAGGCTAAAACTTCAAGAACTTCTGTTCTTCTACAAGGCCCTTTTGAGGCTAATACCACAAGGATTTTCAGTCCTTTTCATATTCAAGAATTCACAATATCAAACAAGGCATGTGATGACAAGTAGGGGCCCATACACCCTACCCTCTTTCCCTCCTCTCACCATGAGAGGAGACTCTACACCATTGAGGTCCAACTAAGGCCCTACCCTTGTACATGGCCACTTTTTCCCTATCCAAGGGTGAGTAATGCCAAAATAATCCCCATGAAATCCCCTCAAAAATAAATCATCAAGAACAAACAAAAAATCCATCCAAATCCATCCCAACACACAAGCAAGCAAAAACAAGAACAACACAATACTTTATGCAAGATTCAAGCATGAAAAACATGAAGAACAAAACCAAAAGAGTGAAGAACTCCTACCTTCACGAAATGTTATGGCAACAATGGGAAGTCAATAAGATCTTTTCCCTTTTCTTCCTTCAATCTTCCAAACTTTCTCTAAAACTAGAGATTGGGTAACAACCCCAAAACTACTCCAAAATGCCTCTAAGTATCATCCCTTAACTCAACTAGACTTCAAGTAACTGAAGATGGAGTTTGGGTCACCAACTCATGTAGATGACAATCAATTTTCGCAATCCATCAAAAATAGGGCTTTTGAGTGACCCTAAAAGTCAAACTAAGAGGCTAAGGGGGTGGGAAGTACTCCCCACCCATACCCTTACCCCTAGGGCACTTAAATTTAATGATTTCAAGCCTTAAAGACTTAATAGGAACAAATAAAAACTAGGGGAATAATAAGACCAAATAACAACCTTTAAAGCAAGACAATGCAAGGATAGCACATTTAAACAAGGGGTTCAGTTCTGTCTTTCCTTTAGGTTTCTCGACTAAATTTTCCTACACACTCATTGCACACATCAATAGTTCAAGAAACACATGTATATATATATATATATATATATATATAAAGTACGCATTAAGAACTTCATGTAATTTAAAACATCCATTTTTCTACAATTCAATTGTTTATCTTATTCTATTCATTAAATTGGAAAATTCGAAGTGTTAGTTTTGCATTCATTCACTACATCATCATACATGTTTATAAAGCATTAAATGGCGAAAACAAATATCTAAAAGTAAAGCATCACACATCACAATAGTATAATAATGTTCAGTGCATCAAGTAATGTTCTGACATATCGAGTCATAAGTATCAAAATAATAATGTATCATCGATGCTAGGATGGGTCGGGGCGAGGCCTCACATCTAGTAGTCAAGGCTTACCAATGAAGAAGAAAATGATGAAGATGGAAATGATAAGATAGTTTCAACAACTCAAATTGAGGAAAATAAAGAATTAAATAAGGCTAAACCAAGTGGTACTGTTGTTGTCTCGAGCATCGATGCACAAGCAAGACTGAGTGGTGACACTCCCTCACCTACTCATAAGGCAGTGTGAAGAAACATCACCCCTTCATTGAAAAGGAAGAGAAAATAAATAAAGGATATTTCACCAGATAGTGAAGTTAGTTTCGATGAACATATTGAGAGGCCACAACTTGATTTGGCAAATCTCACCTTGCAACAAAACATTTTGCTACAAGAAATTTTGAAGAAGAAAAAGAGGCAAGAAGAACTCAGGAGAGAGCTAAGGTAGTAGCAGATGCTACAAGATGTAAAGAATATTTTTGTTGATACTTTTGACATACAAAATGTAGATGAAGAGACACCAATCCTTGATCAAATTGTACATATCATTGATCAAGTGAGTGCTAAAAATTTTGAATCCAATGAAAAATGAATGGATTGGTTAGCAAGAAGCGTTGAGACCAAGGTTATGGACAAAGTTTTCATAACTATAGCTGAGAAAAAGGTGTTATTACAAGAAAAGGAACAAGTGATGATGATTACTATATAGAGGGTACAACAGGTGTACACAATTTTGTTAGATGTGCCAAGATTTACAGATACTATTCAGACATAGGTAGATAAGACTCAAGCTAAGATGAAGGCATCCAACAATGTTATCTCAGAGCCAACAGGATCTAGCATAGATCACTACAATATTTTATTGAATGTTCAAGGCACAATGGCTGAGCTTCAGACAACTGACAACACTATGAGATCCAAATTGATCTCAATTTAGGCAATGTTGATACCTCATTTGGAGGTCATGTAGAGAGAATTGAAAACAACCCTGGATCTTATCATAGAAGATCATAACCTGTCAGAGGCTGAGAGTCTAATAAAATTAGCTGCAAGATTAAAACTATAGAATCAAATTTTGGAGGCAACAAGAACCACATGGAATCATAAACTGGCCATGATTACCAGAGTTCACAAGGAATTCATTGAAACATATGGATTACTTCAACTCTTTCAACCCTAGTAGTAGTGACATCAAGTGTTAAAAAACAAGGGGGAAATGTATACAAGGGATAATTGTATATAGAAGGAGTATCATGTATAGGTAATGAATAAAGGTTGGAATTAATTTTTTAATTCATTTTTCACAAGTCATAAGACTTAGGGGGAGAACTCAATTTTTGTATTGATATGACAAAGTGTTTTCCACTAATTTTAAAGGGGGAGATTGTTGGTATCTCTAACCATTGTTGTCTCTTAGTGTCAATCACTTAGTCATTTACAAGGCAAAGTCATATGATCATCACTTACAACCGAGCTACTCTACATAGGATGAGTCATGTACATAAGATAGTATGTACCGAGTAATTCTATAGAAGCCGAGTAAGTATGGTCATAGGGCAATTTTCTATAAGGACCAAGCTCATTCAACGACCGAGTGAAATTCCAAGTATATAAGTACCAAGTGGTATAGTATGTGTCGAACACAATATATGTTGAGCATTAGGAAGTTAATAAAGTCTGAGAAACAACAATGCCGAGTACCGATAATAGTAGAGGCCGAGCAATGCAGAGTCCACATAAAATTCAAGAATGGAACCAAGTTTTAGGAAAAATAATTATTAGGCTAACTTGAAAGGATTAGTTAAGTTCTAAAGAAGTTGTTATAGTTTAACATTTAATACTTGTTGAAGTTGTTACAACACATTTACATGGCATGGATCACATATCTTCATGTGTATGTTCAACGATCGGGATAAAGAGGCAAAACATAGAACCATCTACAAGACTCTTCATGGGATCTTTATATAGCAATAATCTTAACCTAGATCAAGTGTGTGTGTGAATATTAGAGAGAAGAAGATCATAAGTCATTCAAGGGTTCTGTTATCATCTAACAGAACAAGTGACCTATTCATAAGTAGTGGAAGTGGAAGGGAAAGACAAGAGTATCTAATCAGAGGAGAAGATTAGTTAGAAAGGAGAAGACTCAAAATTAGCTTACAGAGTAAACCGAGAGTCAGGTACTGAGTTAATTTTAATAGACTTAAATTAGGGTAAATATCTTAATAGAGTGATCATAATGGATCTTTATAAATCTCCTAAAAAAGTTCTTGTAAGTGTCAAATCCTCTAACAAGGTGAAACCTAACCATTTCTTAAGTCTTTAACATGAAAGACTCCTCATAGAGTAGATCATATATTATGGTCAAACATTGTAACCTTAACTGGTTAACTTTATTACTATAGTAGTGAAGATTTGTGGGTGTCATCCCCACCCCAGTTTTATCTTCACCTTGGAGGGTTTCTGGGTAACAAATACTGTGTTATGTGTTATTACTTTCATGCATGTGATTGAATTAATTTACATGTTACAACAAGTTTACATTTATAGATTTGCATGCATAAGTTATTGTCGGATGTGGGTGAATTTGTGAAAAGGTATAAATTGTTATAGATTTTGATTTACCCCCCCCAGTATCTAGTTTACTCCTCTATAAATCAACACATACAAGAATATACATTTTAATTTTTTTTTTTCCATGATATACAAAAATTGTGTAAACCACACATTGTACAAAGAACATCTACAACCAAGCTCTAGCTTAAAAAGTTATTCTAGGGGCTAGGCTAAGAATCATTAGTATCTATGACTCTACAATCATTATTATTTCTTCCTACATATTTTGTCTTCCATTGTACCCATGGAATGCACCTTGTTAGACTCTTCCTTTCTTTTTTAGTAAATTATGTTCTCCACAAGTTTTACCATTATCTTTGCAACCAATTTGGTCCAGAAGGAATGTCACATGCTCTAAATTGGACTAACTTTTGCTTTTATTTTCCTCCTCAAGAAGAATGGGTGAAATAAAAACATCATCATTATCATTAGTAAAACACAAACTATTCTAGTGATTTTCATCATGATATGAGAGATGAAGTATAAGAGTATCTTCACTAGAAAAATTGTATATCTGGGTTACTTGGCCTTCAAGTGGTGCACATGAATATTGGTGCGAGTTACCATTGATACTACATGTAGCTCACAACAATCTACTCATGATCCAACTTTTGCCATTTTTTCATAGTATTCCTCGAAAGACATTTCATCTTCTTGAGAAAAGAAAGGCTCAAAGTCTAAATGATGCTCCATAATGTAGCCCACCACCAAACCATGATACATTGAGTGTTATTTTTTATCACCTTCAAGATGATGTGATAATAAATAATTTCTATCTAGTATCATTTCCTCCATTCTCATCTTCAATTCATTCATCTTAGCCTCAAATTCCTCTTGACTCTTCTCTTCATTTTTCTCTTCATCTAATAGGGTACTTAATTGAGATTATTTTTCTTCTTCATTGGTGGAAATTTTGAGAAAAGGAAGAGATCCTATTATTTTAAGGTCAAAAAATTCTATTTTTCTCTCTATTATCTCATGGAAACCTAAAGTTCTAATTTGATGTTTTCCTTGTGAGTGGAGAGATTTCTAGCAATATAATACTCAAAATCTTGATATGATATTTAAACTTTTTCTAGATATTGCTTCTAAATGAGATGATTAATGAGAAGTCAATCATGCATAGTTAAAATAGACTCAATGTATATGCATTGAAGACTAGGGGATAAAAATATACACACCATTCATTGAATCTCATTGTTAATCCTTAGAAATGGGATTGATAATCAATAGAAACCAATAATCTCCCATAGTGCCATTACATTTAAACATATAGAAAGAAATGTCTAAAGACAACCATAGAATTAAAGCTAGACAAGAGTGTGCATACACGATATGGAAAGACTCATAAAGACAACCCACAAATAAAGTCACAAAGAGATCCAAAGATGTAGACAAAAAATTTAAGCTACTCAAGAGTTAGATAATAAAATGATATTTTCAACTAGAGGAAATAATTAGTTGCAATGGTACTTGGCAGATGGAGTTAGGGCTAATAAAGAGAACCAAAAATAAGTAATATGTTTTTAGAAAATTGTGTCAATAAATAAATATGCACCCTATATATAGAAAGAGATTTTAATAAGAAAGATGGTTAAAGTTAATGTTTAGTTCTACCATGATTACATGCATGTATCGATTAGAATGAGACATCGCCACATAACTTACCATCGTGGAAAGTTTTTATGATACTGTTACCGCATCTAATAATGGGTGTACAAAAATAATACACCAATTATATCCATATTACAAGCCATCTTTCTACACTAGTAATATAGTGGTCTCATTTAATACGGATATAACACTATCTGTGTAACCCCTTCACCGTTCAAAGATACATAAATATAATATATGAATTTTATAAAAATTGGATGTATAGGGAAAAAAATATAACACATTAATTTTAATTATATTTTATAGAATGATATCTCCTCTTTCTATTAAAAAAATTATTGCTTCAATTATAATGCCATAAAAGCAGGCGTAACTTGAATCGAGTTATGCTTTGCTTTTTTAAATGTGTAATCCACTAGTAATACATCATTTTTTGGTTGACAGGTACATTGCACTAATTTTGATAGGTACAATGTTTAACGACATTACGAGATCAATCAAGAATTTTAAAGATTCTCTTGCATGTGGATTTTTGTGATTGGGTGCAAAAGAATTTATAATCCACCTATACAATTCATGAACATTGAAATAGTAGAATGCAATTTCTAGAGACGTGTAAATTTTCAAGTGAATGAGAAAGCTACATAAAGAGATACATTGTATGAGGATGAGCAACGATGATAAATGATCATTTCATCCTCAATCTTCACCTTACCTTTCTAGAGATGCTAATAACTATGCATAGCCCTATGAAAAATAAAATCAGATATGTAATTTGGATACTTGAGATAGGAACAGTCATATGTCTTTGGCGACAATGTTTACAAACATTTTAAATGATAAGTTCTATTAGATCTAGGGCATAGAATTATTAACATGAAATTTGGTCTACATTTTATTTATTTATATAATAAAGAACTAGTGTATATATTCTTTTCAATACTAGTTCCAAATGCAAGATGACATTTTAGAGTCAATTTGAGTCAAGCTTCTAACATAACAAAAATATAGAAAATAATGAACTAAGCAATAAGAAGAGCAACAAGAGGAGGTAGAAGGTCCTCATCATCCAACCTACTCAAACATTAATGGGATATTGTCCACCGTCTAATATTTCAATGTTCTCAATTCTTGTATTGACTATATTGTATTTTAGTATATTTATGAGTTCTTTTTACTAATACCATTTTGAACCCATTAAGCTATCAAGGTAGTGAATGTGAAAGTATTACTAAAGAGATATTCTACATTATCAATTATCTATTAAAAAAATTAAATTTCATATATAAGATCAAATTCACAAGAATTAGGCAATAGCCTACAACACAAGGATAAATTGTGAGCCTCTTCTTTGAAAGGTCTTGGGTTCGAGTCCACTCGAGCTTAATAAATAATAATAATGAATTACAATACATAATAATTAATCTTGGCTTCAACCTCTTACCGATGAGAATAAATAAAAATAATTCACAAGAATCAAAGATCAAAGCAAAAAGGACATGAGATTAAACCTCATAGAATTTTAAAAGTGCAAGAAGTCTTACCTTATTCATTGAATAAAGGACAATCACTTTTTCCATTATCATGAATGTAAGCACCCTATCTCCTTATTTTAATATCAATCCTAATACCATCCATTTCTTAATCTGAGTAATTTATTCTAGATTAATTAGATGTATATTTATTAGAAATCTTATTCTAGATTTAAAAAATAAAAACCTATTTTTAAATATTTGTTGCAAATTCAAATATATTCATACATGTAAGCTATTGTTCAATATAAATGATTTGTCTCTTCTTTAACTTATTGAATTTTATTTTTTTATTATCCATTTCATATCTAATTTAGAATAACAAAGCATTTGGAAATCCTGGGAAGCCATTAAGCCTCGGCTTTGTTGGGCTGGAAATGAGTTTAGAGATGGCCTCTATATGAACCAAAAAAATTTGTGGTGGTCTCCCTTGTTTGATGTTCAAGGGATCCCTTTGGCAAAAGTCCAGTAGGCCAATGCGCTATGTTTTTTCAAACATGACATCAGGACTCCTCGTGATCTCTTTTCTAGAGTCACCATGAACCTTCTCTTGTGGGAAGATATGTAGGTGTAGTTTCGTCTTTCCCGTCTAAATCACCAGACATTTGATCTTCTAGTTTTTGCATTGCTCCCATATCTATTACACAAGATAGATATCCAATTTGTTAAACCTTGGTGGAAGGATTAGAAGTGGCATCTTGCGACCCCTATGACCAATTATAAACCCAAGTTGGGTTATCATTGGTTGGTTTCTCACTTGCATATAGTGGATGTGCTCAACCAGCGTTGGCATTTCCATTCTTCTTAGTAGACATGGTGTTATAGGTTGGCTACTGTGTGGCAAGCCATCATTGAGCCAATGATTGTGCACTTTGCTTGGTGCGTCCTTTTCCAGGGACTACCTTTGGGTGTCCCTAACCCCAAATACCCTTTTTGTGGGCAACTTGAGATATTTCTAAATATTTTTTGGTGTTGCAAACATACCCAATAGTATTGGCACTGAATTCATGAATTTTTCAAGCCTTTTTGCCCACAAGCTTTTTCTTGGTATATGATCTTGTTGGGGGATTTGCCCAAGCTTCCCTATAAGTACTCTCAAATATGACATGCTTTCAGAATGGAGATTTTATTCACTATATGGAAGGACATAAATGTTGTTGTGTTTTCTCAGAGCTCTCTTGATATAAATGTTTTAATGTATACTAAAGCTTGCGTGTACAACAATGTAATGATGTAGATTCAAGTACAAATTGATAAGGTGGCTCTAGAGGTGGCCCACTTGCAAGATCTTTTAGCTCATTGGGGGAATGCTCCCTGTATGGTGGCCAGGGTGCCGCCTAATGTTTCTAGAGACCGTATGCTTCCTTGTGGTTGTTGGCGGGGCCGTAGCTCTTCAGCCTACCACTCCCACACCCCTAGGTCGTAGCCTTCACATCGCTCACCTAGTGGTGGTTTTGGAGGTTGTTGACACTTGATTTCTCCTCCCCCGAGGCATGGTTCTAGCTGGTCCCTGATGGCTCCTCCTATTGCTCCTACTCCTGCATGGCCTTCCTCCAATATAGATCCTAAATGGTTTTTCCTCTAGTTGGATTTTGGCAATCTCGCCTCTGAGGCCAAAGGGAGATAAAGAAAGATAAAGGGAAGAATGATGACGCTGCTAATGAGTGGATTCCTCCTATACCCCCCACCAACCCCACTGATGTATGGGGCCATGATGATTGTGAACCTCCCCCCCTCAGCTGGCACTGCTCTTGCAGTTTAAGGGTTGTTTTTTTATTTTTATTTTTATGGATAGTTAAGTGCCCGACCTCTGGCCATTTGAACTCTCGCGGGTTGACCTTGTGTCCCCCAACCCTTTTTTTGTGAATACGTAACTTTATATTTAAATTAATAAAAATGGACTATTCATCAATTTAAAAAAAAAGATAATGTCCTTTCCATTTCATATTTTTAAAGGTTTTATTTTTCCTAAGAGTTAAGATTCATTTTGTCTCATTAATTGTATGAACCATATCCATGCTCAAGTTTGAGCACTAAGATTTCATTTATGATTGTTGGATTGATGCAAAGCCTATCATTGCTATAAACTAAGGTGATAAAACTTTTTTAAATGGATAAAGGCTAAGGTGAAGGAAAGGATGCAATTATCCTCCCACAAAAATGTACAATTGACCAATTTTCAAAAGATTGAAAACATCATAATTTTTTTGAAAATTTCAGCGTTTGATTTGCATGATCTGCATAGTTTGTAATCGAAAACAACAAAAAATTGGAAAAAAAAATTCACTATGTAAAAAACAAAGTTTGACTTTGTTTTGTCTTTGGTACTTTTTTGTGGGAGATTAACCTTACCCCTTTAATGTTGATTTGACAATTTTAAATCAACGGTATTTAACATATGCCTTTTTTTTAACAACATAGATTTATAAATTCTTTAAGGGGATGCATAATTGATTTGAAGTATGCGCGCCATTAGTGCACATTCCGAATAGAATAAATGGTCAACGTGATTTCCTTAGACCTGTCTGCTGTTGCTCGGTAGGGTAGTCGGAACCTTCAAAGCAGGCGCAGGCTTTAAAGAAAGGCATTGAAATTAGATCACATGTTATCAATGCAGCGTGAGATGGTACTGCACCCCCCATAAAGTACGTGCGCCATTATTCACGTGCTTTGAAAGACTAGCCCGCGTGTCATGCACACCATGCTTTATATGCCTCCACTGTTCCTCCTCTCATCCCACATTTCATATCATCTGAGTATTTTTCTGGATAACGAGCTCTTCTTTGAAGAACAAGGAGATTCAATGGAGGAGACAAGGCCAGGATGCTCTGTGCACCTCAAGTTAGACGTCATTGGAGCCACAAATATTGATCTTGATCATCATGGCTGCAAAAGAAGTCTGTTTGTTCGGTATTATCTCAACAAGAAGATCGCTGTGAATACGAAGGAGGTGGAGGCTTGCCCAGATCCACAGTGGGGAGAGACATTCAGCTTGGAATGTGAGGGAAAAGGAGTTGATGAAATGCTGTCTAAATCAGAGTCGGTTGTGTTTGAAGTGAGGTGGAGAAGAAGAAGAGGAGGAGGAGAAATATTTGGAGGATCGAAGAGCAAAGTGTTGGGAAGGGTGGAAGTCTCGTGGGAGGAGTTGTTGTCATCTCCCACTCTTTCTCTGCAAAAGTGGTTTCCATTGATGGGGAAAGATGGTGATGATCTGTGCATGCTTAGTACTCCTGCTTTGAAGATTGCAATGTCGGTGACAGTTGCAGCAGCAGAAATATTTCCTCATCAGAAAGTAAGCAAATTATGCAGTGAAGAAAGCAGAAATGAGAGCAAACGTTTAAGACGTTTGGAAAGGGATGAGTGTGGCTGTGGAGGAGAGCTGTGCGGGGCCGATAATGGGGGTCATATATTCAGTCAAGTTTAAAGGAAATTATGATGATGATGTTCATTACGAAGTCCAGAACTTTTGGCGATGTTTCTATTTTTAAAATGTTAAATTTCAATAACGTATTAATTGCTAATTATAGGATGCGATTATCCTTCGACAAATTGATCTTTAACTTTTTTTTTTCAAAATTATGATTTTACAACATTTTTTTACGCGATAATTTCAGGGTGAATTCGTATTGATTTCAATGGTAAATAGGAGAAAACAACACAAAATCTGCAAAAAAATTGCTGTTCTCAAGACCTTTTTTTTTGTTGAAAATTTTGACTTTCAGATGGTTTTGCCGGAAGGATAGCCCGCACCCTAATTATATAACCACCTTCAACTTGCTAGTGGAATGTCTAATCACCTTACATAAGCATGTGTCAACAAATTGTTTTGAACTGCTTTGCTTGGTTCAAATTGCAATGCAAGGATAGTCTAAGCTAACGTACACGTAATGATCATTTGTTAGTGTAATGAATAATTGTTATTCATACGTTTGAACTATGTAAGGCTCTCGTTGACTACACTTGCATGGTTGCACACAACTAAAACACAAGCAAAGCTCACAATGTCAAGAAGTATGCTAGACTGCTTAGTTGATTTAAAGATTTTGAGAGCACATCTTACAACCATGGCCATCCACGAGACTACATTTCTTTGAAGTATGTTGTCAAACAATCTAGGTGCCTTGTCTATGAATTCAAGAGTCTCGAGGCCCTATGCTTCTACATTTTGCATACATGTCTACCATGGAATTTGCAACTACAACTCCTGACAAAAACTCACCTTCCATTATGCTTTGATTGTTATCCATAAAATCCTTAAAAGATTCCATTTTGGTGTAGGATGGAAGGATGATGGAAAAGGTTGTGGGATTGGCTTTACATTTGCAATTTGCATTTCATTATAAGTTTATAAAGCCTTTTCAATAAAACCACTAAGCACACAATTGATAATCATTGTAGTCCACACTCCATGAAACTGCATCTCTTTGATGTGGTGTATCAAAAGGTTCACATGTCTTTCCCATGCTTCAGTGTTTTGTATACATGTCTATTAGAGCGCTTGTAACTAAAACATCCACTTGAAATTCCCTTTCAAATATGATTTCATGGATGGTTGTCCCCAATTCCAAACATCTAATTTGAGCATAGGTAGGAAGTATGCTAGAAGAAAATCTTCAAGAGTTTAGCTTTGTATTCACTAGTTGCATTTTTTAAGAAGTATTAGAAGCATTTTCGACAAACCCATTTTGAATATTATCCTCAAATTATATCAATTCCACAAGACATCTCTTTGATGCACTCTGTTAAACAATTTACAAGACATATTTTCACATTTTACATACATATCTACTAACACACTTACAACTATGTTTGATAAAAATCCCCCTTTCATTATGCTTTGAGATATATCAAAATCTTGTTTGAAAAGAGTCCAATTCTGGCACAGGCTAGGAGGGTACTTGCAAAGGTTGTAAATTTGGCATTTTTTCAAATAGTTGACATGTCTTGTCTATCCCTCCACATTTTACATACATGCCTACGAGGGCACTTGAAACTACAACATCTAACTAAAATTCCTCTTTCATTATCTTTTGATGGATATCCATATCCTTCTCCAAAGCCCTTATTATAGCACAAACACGAAGAATGTTTGAAATTTTGGCTTTACACTTGTTAATTGCATTTTCTTGTAATTTTCTAAAGCATTTTGAACATACAGGGAGTCAAATTAGAACCATTGTATGGTGGAGAAACCACAAACCTTAAATGCATACAAAGTTTAACATCCTAACCTATACATCAAAGTAATTAAGAAGGAATATGTAAAATATGGAAAAACACAACAAAAACTCCCTCAACTAGGCTTCAATGTATTTTCTTGCTTTTCCAAGAGTACATGTGTATCTCCCATGATGATTTTGCACTTATCCATGAAAGCAAATAGACAATAGAACTTCAATAAGATTTTGAAAGATGTGGTTAAAGAAATGAGAGAAAGTGAAGGCAATTTGTAGGATTATGAATCCAAATCACCAAATTAGCAAATGTGGGCACAATTGGAAATGTGACAAATTATGACATTATTGATGCAAAAAAAAGAAAGCACAATTAAAGGATATTGAAGGGAAAGGGATATGCTAGAGTAGTGGGATAAGGGAAGAGGAAAGTGTAAGGAATTCAGAGGCTAGAATATAGGAGGTGGGGGCTAATTAATAGGGATTGTATCCCATGTGGAAATGTGAAAGATTATTTCAATTTAAAAATTCAATATTCATTACAAATTAGTAATTAGGAATTAGGAATTTTGAATAACTAAAAAGTAGCTGGTTAATTAATGTGAAATTAATCAATTGTGAGACTTTGGAAAATGGATAAATAAATGAGATTTTGATAGGGAGGCCCTAGGAGTTTAATGTTTCTTGGACTTTCTCTACAAGAATACAAAAATCTATGATTTTTATTTGATGCTAAGGACATGAATCTTCAAGTTTTGAATAGAATTTATTCCCTACAAGGTTCCTCCTAGAGCTTCCTAGTCAATATTTAGGTAAAGACTACTTTCTCTTCCAAGCTTCTCTTCATACACCTACCAAAACTTTCTCAAAGATCATCATAGTTCATTAAAGAGTGGATTGACTCCAAAAACCTCATATCACACTTGGATCAACCTCAAATACTAGTTTCTTGAACCCAAAGTTCACTGAGACCAAAAACAAGCAAAATAGATCTAGTAGGACTAAGCCCCAATTAGGCCTTTATTTTCACTTTTTGAAACTTTACTACTTTTTTTCCCAAATAAACCTAAAAATAGATAACCATATCATAGAATATTTTGGGAGACCTAAAATATTTTCTAGTTTTTAGGGTTGCAACTTCCAATGTACAATACCCTAATCCATTTTTAGGCGTATTTTGCTTGTACAAGGCAAAGAACCAAAGTTTCTTCCACCAAGTTAACAAACTATATTCAACACAAGGTTTAAACCCTGCACATAGACTCTCCTAACACAACCAATACCACTAGATCATTACTTTCTCAAATCAATAAAATCTTGTAAATGATCTTGTTTGCAATGTTAAGTATCTAGTTGGGCACACTGTCTGCTCGCCTAGAGCTTGAATGCAAATTCACAAACATGACATTTATGCATTATACCAATTGTAAAATGATACACATGGCCTATTCTTCCATTTTTACAATGGCCATTATATTCCTATTGTGGATTTACAAGATAGGGGCCTTTTTATATTCAAACCATGGCAGTGCTAGTAACAAAGCAGTTACAATTTGAATTTTATTTAGGACAGGTCAAAATTCTGAAACTATGAAATAAACTATACAAAAAGGAAGAACACAATGAAAAATATCTGATTAGAACAAACTTAATCACTATTAAATCCAAAAACACACTAGTTTCTCATGTTGGAAGAAACTGTATGGGAAAATTGCAAAAACTATCATTTGTTCAATGTTGCAAAATGTGTTAAATGACTTCCAACCTTTGTCCAATTGATCTAGGAGCCTTACATATGCTTCCTAGTGGAATCAAAAAATGTTCATTTTGAGACAAAATGTGAATACCAAACCCAAATGCCAATTCTGGTTGGCACATCCAAATTGCATATTAGAAATTATAGAAATTAGCAAATACAAATTCTGCTTCATTTATAAAAAAAAAATGACGCCTTAATGATAATCATGCTCCACTTATTTCCAAAATAATACTTTTTCAAAAAATACCAAATATCTTATGACAACCTCTTACACTTTTCTTTTCGACTCACTGGTAAGATCTCTTACACATCTATGACACTCTCTTATATTTGCAAGGGAAGAGACTGAATAGCCTCTAGGGAGCCCAATGACCGACACAGTATTGATACAAATACCCCCCAACTAAAGCTTTTAAAAAATCCCCAAAAATCAATACACATACTAATAGTCAATAAGATGTACTAATAGCCAATCACACATGTTCTAATAGTTGATGCCTTATTAGCTTTCTTGGTTGTTGATATGTCCATTTGTTCCCAAAGTACTATTTTTGTTGGTGAGTGGTTATTGAGGGGTGAACATAATGGGAATGAAGAGAATGTTTTGAAATGACACATTTTGACCACTTTGTACTCCATTGCCTCTATAGAGAGCTTCGTAAATATGAAAACACCTAAACCTTAGCTTTAAGCTCTTTAGTCACCTACAGAGGTTCACTAAAAAAATTAGTAAATTTCAATATACATATTAGGAGTTCTAGATGCACAAAGTTAGTCTAGGAAGTTATTGGATTTATTCCCCTACTTGAATTATGTTGGTTAATTATTTTTTCTCTTCAAATTATTCATTAATTTGACTCACTTTAACCTGAATCTAGGAAACCAATTCAACCAACAATTACAAAAATCATTATTGAATTAACGATTTTCCTCTAAATTGTAGAGACACAACTCTTTTGTGGTGGATATGAAATGGATATTGTTATAATGATAGGAGTTTCTTTATGACATATTTGTGGAGATTTTATAAAGATTAATAAATTTAATATCCCACACTTAGCTGAAAACAAAATGCTAATTTCTGATTTAAACACAAGAGTTTTGTCAACGATGAGAACTAAATAAAAGTAAAATAGATAACATAATTCAATACACTTTCAAATCATAAAATTCACAACAAAGTTTAATGTTTATAATCCTTCTTCCCTTTCCTCCATTTATTAATCATCACGACACATAAATTTACAAATTGGTGAACAATTAGTCTCTTAATAATCCAAGACTTGATCAACCATGTCTCAATAAAAGGGGGGATTTTAGAAACTCCCAAATGCCCTTTCTTGAATTTTTCCCTCTATTTATGAGTTTTTTCCCCTTCTCATGACTCTTGGGTTCCCATTTCATAACTATCGTTCTCGAACAAACTGATCATCCCACCTTTTTAACTTCCTTATTCTGACTTGTCTTCCCTTGTGTAACTAAATATTAAGTGACGAGAATGTTTGAACACCGTCGAAGAGAGTGATCCAGAATATCCAAGGACTTCAAACTGAAAAATTCAAATTTTTAAAAAAATAAATCATATTTTTAAAAAGTTTTTTCTAGGTCATAATAAATGACTTTTTTGGAGGCCTTTTGCTCAAAATTTGAAGTTGAGAGTTTCATTAGTCCCTAAAAATAGGTTGTTGAAGGCTCCTTGTTTTGATTGAAACTAGATTTTTAGTTCTTCTTTCCAATGGTGCAGACAATTTTGAATTTTGAGCTCTAGGTCAAAAGTTATGACCTTGACAAGTTGGGGTAAATAAATACCTAGTTTTTGAATAGTTATTAGATAAATATTTTTATTTTGAAATCATGGTTGTGGTGACTTTTGATGTTCCATCATTGTATATATTCTTACATTTTCAAAGAATAAGATGGCTTTTGGTTGGCTGGTGTCGTGGACTATAAAAGCCCTTTTCCTTTCCATTCCTTTTTTGAGTTTTTGCAAGTGTCCAAAATTTGAACATTGATATCGCATGTTTTTAAATCATACTAGATGTTGTTGTTTCAGCCCATTTTGTAAATCAAATTAGTGGTATCAGAGTGGGAACGCTCTTGTATGCCAGCTAGCACAAGAACCGCTTATCAAAGATTAGGATTGGCCACACAATTTTTTTTTGAATACCCTCCTTTGTGGCACACAAAACCAAAGTTTTTAGATAATTCATCAGTCACTGTTAAGAAGATGACGGAAGTGCTTTGGCCTGGCAATGAGAATAGATGAATTAGTTTGCATAAATGTTACAGAACTAGCAATCACCCAGTTTGGTAGCACCATTCCATGGAAATACCCCATTTAAGTAAAGGTGAATATTTATATCCCAAATTTTGAAGGAAAAGTTGATGAAGATGCTGTTGATAATTGATTATCAAAATTGGATTGGCATTTCTCTATGAATCATTTCTCTGATGCATAAAAAATAATTTTTCCCTCTTGAAAGCTAAAAATCATGTGAAACTAGCATGGGCAATAAAAATGTTGAATAAAGAAAGAGAATCACTTTTTGGAGTAGGGTTAGAAATACTCTTTGATAACAAGTCCAAATGGGGAGAATTTGTGGAATACATAAAAGAAGCATATTGTCTAGAAGATATATATGAACATAAATATATAGAATGGCAGTTGCTTTGGCAAAAGAGGGACCAATCTGCACAAGATTAAAACATTACATTCCATGCACTTTTTGCAAAACTTGGTATAGAAGATTCAAAGAAGCACTGAATTTTGAAATATCACATGTAGCTTCATAGCTATATTCAAATTGAGATTTAATTCTTGAATATTGAAACATTAAAAACTCCCTTCAAATATGCTACAAAAATTGAAGAAAAATTCAATCAGCTCAAGGGAAAAGATATTACTTTTCAAATAATAAACCAAGGGGTGAAGGTAGCAATACAATTGTAGGAAAACAAGTGGAAAAGGAACCTCCCTCAAATCCACCCAAGAATACATGGTGAATTGCTAAAAAGACACAAAATGATACATGCATATGGTGTGAGATACATAAGAGCCCAACCCATAACACAAAAGAGTGTTGAAGCATTAAAAACTTGATGACAGAAATACAAGGAGAAGAAGTTGAGCCTAAATAAACTCCAATAGAAACTTTTGGTAAATAAGAGAATGATTCAGTGATAGAAGAAGACTCGTATGTTGTAGTTGCAACTACAAAAGTAGTGCCACATGAAGATGAAGAGGGATTATTCCATTCACAGATGTGGGTTGATGGAAAGCCTCTACATTTTATCATTGATAGTGGTAGCCAAAAGAACTTAATTTCTATGGAGACAATCAAAAGGTTAAGTTTAAAAATGAAAAGACACCCACAACCATACTTTATGGGATGGGTTAATGAGGAGAAAAACATTTAGATAAATCAATAGTGTCGCCTACCATACTCAATCAAACCATTCAAGAATGAAGTATTTTGTGATATAGTACCTTTAGATAGCTATACATGTATCAAATGCATGGGTTGTATGAATCTAGACCATGTAGTATCAAATATCACATGTATGTCCAACTCAAGCTGCTTCTTTGATTAGTAGTAAACAATGTAAATGTTTAATTGCTCAAAATATAACTTTTGTCTCCCTCATGATTTGTCCTAAGAAAAAAAGCCAGTTCTTCTTCACATGCATGCTAAGGTGGCCATGTAACAATATATAAACAAAAAGAGATGGAGTCAATTTTGAAAGAGTACTATAGTGTGTTTAAATCACCAGTAGGGGTCCTCATACACAATCACGTCAAGCACTCTATTGATTTAATTCTAGGAACACCTTTACCACATGAGCCAATATATAGGAGGTCAGTTTTGAAAAATGATAAAATTAAGCGACAAATTCAAGAACTGATTTAAAGGGACACATCAGACCAAGCGCTTCACCATGTGGGAATCCAATTGTTTTGGCAAGGAAGAATGATGGGAGATGGAGACTTTGTATTGATTATAGGGCACTTAACAAAATTATTGTAAAAAATAGATATCCAATTCCTCAAATTGATGATCTTTTGGATCAACTTAGGGTGGATAAGTTCTTTATAAAAATTGACTTGAAGTGTGGATATTGAACCAAGTACCAATTGATTAATAGATCCATGCAGATGACTGCATTCAAACCAAGGAAGGTGTATTTGAATGGTTGGTTATGCCTTTTGGCCTTAAAAATGTTCCTACCACATTTATGAGGTTGATGAATGATGTGCTTAGACCATTCATTTATTCTTTTACATAGTTGTTTATTTAGATTATATACTTATTTTTAGCAAATCCTGGTATGAGCACTTGCAACATGTTGAACAAGTGATTTTGACTTTGCAAAAACATAAACTCTGTGCCAAAATAGAAAAGTTCTCTTTTGGTATGCAAAGCATCCAATACTTAGGGTATGGAATTGATAATGAGGGTGTTCATGTGGATCCTATAAAGATACAAATAATTAGAGATTGGCCACTTCCTAAAAATTTCACAAAACTTTGCAGTTTCTTGAGTCTAGCTAACTTCTATTGCAGATTTGTATTTGTTTTTTCACATTTATCCTGGCCTCTTAATCAACCACTCAGGGGTGTAACACAAGAAAAATTTCAGTGAACAAAGAAAAAATAATAAGAATTTGAGGAATTAAGACTAAGATTATGTTCAACTCCATTATTGGTCCTTCTAGACATGCAGCTATCATTCAAAATAGAAACATATGCATCAAATTATGCTCTTGGTGATGTACTCATGCAATATAGGTACCCTATTGCATATCATAGTGAAACATTTTCTAATACAATATGAAGGTGCCCCACCTATGACAAGGACTTATATGCCATTGTCCAGGCTTACAAATAGTGGAAGCATTATATATTGGGAAAGGAAACTATGATACATATAGATCATAAACCTCTTCAATTCTTGCAAGCACAAGGGAAGTCATAGAATGATAGACATCAAAGGTGGTTAACTTATTTGCAACAATTTCACCTCAACATTCATCATAAAAAGGGGATTAGTAATAAAGTAGTATATTGTTTGAGTTGGCCTCTAATCATAGGATTCATAATTGTATTGGATTCCTGTTGCCATCAAACAAAAACTTGGGCTCAACTATATGGTAATGGTCCTGATTTTTTGACATTTGTAATAAAGTTTTATAAGGGAAGCAAGCTTCTGATTTTTATATACATGATGGGTTACTTTTTCATATTGGTCACATATGTGTCCCCAGTGAAGAAAGGGAGAAAGTGATATGGGAAGCACGCTATAGTCGGGTGGCAGAACATTATGGTATTGGTGAGACTACTGCAATTCTCCAAAAGTATTTCTATTGGCCAAAAATAGAATAGGATATATTTTTATATATAAAATCTTGTGTAGCATGTGTAATTGCAAAGCCTTCAAATCATAAATTGGGCCTTTATCTACCATTACCTATGCTTGATAAACCATGGTATTTGTAATGTCCACACTTTAGCAGTTAAATTAATTTCCTATAAAGTTATTAAATAAATTAAAAAATTAAAATGTGACTTTATATTTAATTAATTAAATTAATTATTGTATTACAAGGGAGAAACTTCTAGAGTGCGTATTAATTATTGGAAGAAGGGAAGCCTCTAGTAATTTCATTTTCTAGAAGCACAATTAATTATTGTATTGCAAGGGAGGAGTTTCTAGAAAGTGCATTAATTATTGGAAGGGGGAAGCTTCTAGCACTTGCAATTAATTAATGTTTTAGTTCCTTCTAGAAGGGTGAAGGAAAAGGATAAATAGGGGTGAGAGTCTCATTGTGTAACATCAGATTTTTGTGAATGACATTTGATAAGAACTTGGATGTGTGACTCACATATCTTTTCTTGGCATTAGAGGATATTCATCCTCTCTTGTAATGTTCTAGACATCATTCCCTTGGGGTTTGGCATTTGGAATACATTACGTTGTACTTGATTTTGTCATTTTGAGAACTAATATAATTTCAACATTGGTTCAATCTTTAGTTTCCATAAAAAATCTATTTCAGCAATTGGTTCAATTTCTGGGCATTTCTAGGGTGCCCATTATAGTGGTATCAGAGCTATAAGTCCTACCATCATGTGGAGGTCTTATAGGGAATTTGGAATAGTCGAATAGAGGGAAAAGTGTTTGAAAAAATGCTCAGATGGTTACTAGGTACATTAGAGGTGGGGCAACATTTGCAACAAGAGCAGAATAGGCAAATGGATATGATGTTGTAGCTAATGGCTAGACAGATGGGCATCAATATTGGAGATTTTTATGTTGCTCTAGTGCATGAGGTAGTTGATTCCTCAAATGGGATCAAGACACCACTTGAAAAAGATGTTGGTAATTGTCAGGAGTCCGCATATGAAGCTTTGTTAGGAGATGGTGATGCAACAATAGTGGAATTAGAAGAATGTGAGGATATTGTCATATCAACAGCCACCTCTGTGTTCGTTGAAACATCCGATGAGGAGTTTAGTAGTATGCATGTAGTGGTTGATGTATGTTCTAATAATGGCACACATGTTGATCATGAGTTTTAATCAACTACAGATTCGGTTAAGTTTTCTATTGCAGCAGTTAGTGTTGTTCTTATGTCCACATATTTCAATGCAGATAGACCTATTGTTGATACCATTAGCATGAGTGCATATGGTTCACTTGTCTTTACATCTTCGTCAATACATGTTGGTGATGATGGCGATTCCAGTCCAATATATATTATGTGGGTGGATACAAAGAAGAAAAGGTTACAAAGATCTTCTACAGAGTTACCTTCTAGTGACATTTTGACTTCTACATCATTAGCACAAGTTTTGGGTGCTAGGTTGTAGGATATGTGGTTGGTCCTGATGGTGCTGGTTTGCAATTGGTTTAACGTCCACAAGAGTGTCACATACTACTTCATTTGGGATCCAGGTGGAGATTGGAGTTCATTGTGTCGCTGGATTGCTTGAGGACAAACAATTTCAAGGAGGGCAAACTGTAATGTCCCCACTTTAGCAGTTAAATTAATTTCCTATAAAGTCATTAAATAAATTAAAAAATTAAAATGTGACTTTATATTTAATTAATTAAATTAATTATTGTATTACAAGGGAGAAGCTTCTAGAGTGCATATTAATTATTGGAAGGGGGGAAGCTTCTAGTAATTTAATTTTCTAGAAGCACAATTAATTATTGTATTGCAAGGGAGGAGTTTCTAGAGAGTGCATTAATTATTGGAAGGGGGAAGCTTCTAGCACTTGCAATTAATTAATGTTTTAGTTCCTTCTAAAAGGGTGAAGGAAAAGGATAAATAGGGGTGAGAGTCTCATTGTTTAGCATCGGATTTTTGTGAATGACATTTGATAAGAACTTGGATGTGTGACTCACATATCTTTTCTTGGCATTAGAGGATGTTCATCCTCTCTTGTAACATTCTAGATGTCATTCCCTTGGGGTTTGGCCTTTGGAATACATTGCTTTGTACTTGATCTTATCATTTTGAGAACTAATATAATTTCAACATTGGTTCAATTTTTAGTTTGCATAAAAAATCTATTTCAGCAGTTGGTTCAATTTTTGGGCATTTCTAGGGTGCCCATTACAGTATTATATTTCAATGGATTTTATGTCTAGACTTCCAACTAGCCAGTGGGGAAATGATTGTATAAATGTGGTGGCAGACATATTTTCTAAAATGGCTATCATGGTGGCTTGTAAAAAAATTGTTTCAGCAGAGGAGACTGCCAAGCTATTTTTTGAACATGTTTAGGTTTTCAAAAATCATTATTTCTGATAGGGATAGTAGGTTCATCAATAATTTTTGGTCTTCACTATGAGCTAGAATGGACACAAAGTTGACAAAGTCTACAACATTTCATCCTTAAATAGATGGCCAAACAAAGGTAGTCAATTGAATGATTGTTCATATCCTTCGAATGTATCATTACAAACACCCATGTACATGGGATGAGAGCTTGTCTTATGTACAACATAGCTACAATTGTGCACTCCATAATAGAATAGGGCACAATCTATCTAGGGTTTGTCTTGGTTATCAATCATTGGTACCTATAGATGCAACACTACCTATCTTGCAATCTAGTAGTCCACTAAACACTGAAAAGAAGGCAGATAAAGTAGACAAAATTATTGAAAAGATTAGACAATTGCAACAACAAGCTCATGATATTTAAGAGCATAGCAATATAAAGTGTAAGGATAGACATGATAATCATAAAACTCCCCATCATTTCTAGATTGGTGACAAGGTATGGCTACATATTCAGAAGGAAAGCCTTTAAGGACCTAATAGAAAGCTTCATCCTATTCATTATGGCCCATGTACCCTAAAGAAACAAGTAGATGAAAATGCTTTTGAACTTGATTTGCCACAATGTTTGGGATAACATCCAATTTTTAATGTGGAATTTTTGTGACCTTATTTTCCTCCACTATTGGACATCTCTCAAGCTGTTGAACATATTTAGGCTATAGATTTGAATCCATCCACTACTACTCCATTATAGTGTGATCATGTCACTGAAGTCATGCTAAAAGCTTTGAGAAATCAAAAAATTCCTCCCTATTGTGTAGTTCAAGCTAGTCAGTTCTCTCATCAGGGCAAGTGGTTAACCAAGGAATAGATTGGAGCACAACTCCCTCATATGTTGCAAAAGCTTGATCTTAAGGGGGAAAATGATCTAGAATATCCAAGGACTTCAAATTGAGAAATTGAGAAATTCAAAAAGTTTCATATTTTAAAATATTTTTTCTAGGTTTTAGTAAACTACTTTTTTAGAAGTCTTCTACTCAAAATTTGAAGTTGAGAGTTTCATAGGTCTCTAAAACTAGGTAATCGAAGGCTCTCTATTCTAGGAGTGAAGCTAGATTTTTAGTTATTCTTTTCAACATTGCAGGTGGTTTTGAATTCTGAGCTCTAGGTCAAAAAGTTATGACCTCGGCAAGTTGGGGTAAATAAATATCTAGTTTTTAGATAAATATTGTTATTTTATTATAGCCACATATACATTTTGACTTTTAATGTTCCATCATTGTATATATTCTTACATTTTTGAATAATAAGATGACATTTGGTTTGTATACGACTATTTTCAAATTTTTACAAGTGTTTACAAAATTTGAACATTGATAACACAAATAATGAATCACACCAAACATTGATCTTTCAACCCATTTCATAAATCAGATCAGAGAGACAAAATGAGTATCTTTAGCTAATTAAGTAGAATTGCAGATAATGATAGAGATATTATTTTTCCATATGCTATCTACAATCATCGTGATCCCCTTAATATTATTAGTCCCTGCCTTTAAAAAGGCAGAGACTATTGTTTTCATGCGAATTATAAACTATTAATATGTGCTTCCGAACTTTGAAAAGAATCATATATCGTATGTTTCATGGTGTTTAATATCTCCAATTTGTAAGTAAATTTGAATTTGTCTATTTTCCTAATGGTCCATTGGATTTTTCCAGTGGTTTAATTAATTTTCTAAATGAAAAATATATAAATGCGGCAACATTTCCAAAAAAAAGCAAGATAGCTGTAAAGCTGTCGTTAATGTTGGAGAGGATAGTTCACATGCTTGAATATTAAGTCTCTCCGTTATTAGTATTCATTGCCACATTCAAACCTAGAGCTGGCTTTTTTGGATGCGATGAAATCCATAATCCAAATTTTCTCAGCATTCATGTGATGTGGAGAGAGGTCCAATGCAGAATGCAAAGACAATTTATAGAGCCGTGCCTTCTAGTCCGCACCATAATTTCTCAAGTAAGTTCAATTTTGGAATCGATTAACTTCATGATTTTTTTGCATATTGGTGTTTTCGACGGCTATGTTGATTGTAATTATATCATTACATTAATTTTGATAGTCACAATTTACTTTCAATTTTTTCCAGTGCCCACAACTGCATTCCACTTGAAAAAGTTTTTTAATTCCACTAATTTTGGTTCTGTTCACTGTGATATACTACCCAGAGAAATAAACCCTAATGTATGACCTATTCATGTTTCAGTAGTCATTCCAAAAAATCATGCTTCATCCTAAATTCTCATTTTCTACACATAATTAGTTTAACTGTATGCTTTCATCTTTTGTTTAGTCTGCTAAGAAAGCAACATTAGAGCTAAAGGTTGAAATCTTTATCGAATATGAAACATCAATTTGGCAAGTGCTTCAAGTTTAAACTATACAAGGGATTTTAATTTTACTAATGTTAGAGATATTGCCTTAATCTCCCATATTTTATACACAAGATGTATCCAGTGTAAATCCATACAATAACTAATCTCCCATATTTTATACATCTGCTTTCTATGACAATTAGTGAATATCAAGCCCTTCTTTGAAAGTATTGGTACAGAGACTTGTGATATCCATAGCTTGTTGCCTCCACATCAATTGTTTATGAAGGAAAATTAAGCTTGCTTGCAACTCTGTCAACTTTGAGCAACATTGAATTTCCAATGCAGGAGCTTGGGAAACTTTACAAAGAGCACCCAAACCCATTTAGCTTTTCTTCAAAAGAACTACAAAATTAACTACAATTCTATTAGAATCTCAAAGATAGTAAGGCTTTTGTTGTGAGAATCATAATGATTTTCAACCATTTTGGAATAAGATGCAGGTGACTTTCCTTACGGCAGCTCAACGAATTTAGAATGATTTCGATGAACACTGACACCAACATTTGCAGTTGCTGAATTCTCTTGGCGGCTACATTTTTAGGGCTTACCAAGACAATTCATGGCTGGATGATGTGTGGCCCAAGTTTCGATCCTCTGTTCAGGGGGAAAATCCTTAGCTGTTTGGCTTGCTGCCAAAGTGCTTTAAGGTATTGTAATTACTACACATTTTTTTAATCTTTTCGTTTGGTGATTTGCTGGGGTTTTGTTTGAAAATCAGATCAAATGTATAAAAATATTGAAATTTGGGATAATGGTGACAAGTATTTTTTGGTTTTGGTGGAGGCGATGAGTGACAGATGATTGTTAGAAAAAATTAATAATTTTTTTTGCAATTCGTATAAATTTTTGAATTTAATTACGCTCCTAATCACTCACTGATGCATACTTAAATTCTGTTTTCCTGATTACTAACAGATACAATTTTACTTCCAATTCAAAAGTTTTTTAAATTTGAAATTTTTTATTTAGGTATTTTTCAAACAGCGTTTTAATCTTTTTATGTTAAACTAATATTATTGATATGTAGAAAGAAAGATACAACATAATATAATATAATTTAAGTCTATTATATATATCAAACATAAAATAGATATAGCAAAATATTTTATTGAGACATAAAGAAAAATATTAATAAGTAATTGAAATTGAATTCTCTTCATTTGAATTTTGTATCTTATTCCAATAAAACTAAAGTAAAAAGAAAAAGAGAAAGTTGAGAGATTATATCTATTTCTTTTGAGCAGTGTAGTGCAATATCATGAAAACTAGTATGATCAAATAGTTTGGCACAATCCCAACCTCATCCCTTATGATGAAAACAAGTATGATCAAATAGTTTGGCATGATCCCAACCTCCCTTAGAATGTCAGAGCCTTGCACTCAGCAAGACGACCCATTGACATGATCAAATAGTTTTATCTCTCTAAAAGATGTCAGAAGAATCTTCTATGTATAATAGAATTATCTTCAAGTTGAGAAATATAGAAGGTGAAAATATTTCTAGTCCTAAAATTCTAAATCTCGAACTAATCAAATCTATGAAGGTGGGTGTGGAAATTTGCAAAGGCTGGACTATGCCAGGAGGCAAGATAAGAAATTGATTGTTATAGGGTAAATTGATTAAGCTCTTCAATACACATAGTTGGAATGACTTTTGAAAAGAAAAAAACTTCTGCATGCATTAAAAAGCATCTCAATTATGTGAAGCTGATTGCTCCATCATGCCTTGATGATTAAGAATTCAATTTATTTTATTAGATGTAGTAAATGTAGTTCATAAAGCCAGTTAAAAAAATCTAGAAAATATTGACTTTATACTATTGGATGGAGTAGATGTAGTTAGGAAAGCCCTTCCAAATGATTTTCAAAGCATAATGATAGAATGAGGAGATTAGAATGACCAAGTTGTTGACAACTTTCAACAATAGCACTCTGCACCTATTCATGAACTATAAATTTGGGGGTGTGGAAGAGTTCAACTCTTCTGATTTTTTTTTTTTCAAAAATCAATCAAGTCAATATAATTTCTTGTGGAACATTACCTGTTATTAGAGTTTCAGTTTTTGGACTTTGCTCGGTGCTCACCATACAAGCTTCTGTTTTCGCACATCCCACATAATAAAGGCCTAAACTTTGTATCAAATGAATTTACAAAATCTGAATATAAAAGACCATCTATTCTAATTTATTGTTGTATTAGTTTGCAAGTCTCATGCTATGATGGGATTGGTATTTTATAGATTACAACCAATCAAACAATTTACTTTCATAACAATGCCTATCATTACATAATAGATTTGGGACACAACTTCTAATCACTTTTTTGTGGTTCGGAATATCTTAGCTATTCAGTTTCAGTTTGTCAACAATTTAAATTATAAGATCATTGGTAGAATAATTTTTATATTCTCAAGTTTAGTTTATAGCTATGCAACATTTCAGTTTTAAAATGTCTTGGATTTACCCATCAGTAAGTGATTTTACCATTTTATAATACTATGGATTCCTGAAGTGTCTATATTTAAGGTTGATCAAGACAAAAATAGTGATCATTAGACATGTCCATCTACAACATATCTGATCGGGTATTGGGGCCTCAAGATTTAATTTGAATATTTTAGAAAGTGCTAACTGGATTTTATGTTCAGCTTTAACGTGCTCATTTGATCGGGTATTGTGTCCTTGCTTAGTATTATCTAATAAGCATTTTTTTTTTGCTTGCTGAAGTCATGAATAACGGAGTTTTTTTGACACTGGTAGATAAACCTCCATTTGACCTTATTGACTTATCACATTCTACAATATATGCACCAAACAATGATTTTGTCATGCAACTTGGAACTGCTCTTGTTAGCTTATTACACAAAAAAAAGAAGTCAAAAGAAGTTGTTCATGAGACAGGAATATTTTCAATCAATTTGGATTGCAAGGCCCGAAATGCACAACTACAGTTTGACTGGAAATCTTTTATTTTTTGTTGTTTGGCAATTACTGAAACCAAGAAGCAACCAAGAAGCTGAAGCACAGATGTGAATCTATAAACCTATCTACAAATACACAACACTAAATCATTTATACTAACTAAATCTAATAATTTATCTCTTTCTTCTTCTTATTGCAATAGGCAGGAACTGTAGCTCCCACTGAGCTCTTGTTACCACATGGGCTCACTTCAATTCGTGTTTGAAAATCTTGTATCTTTCCACAATCTGCTTGTCTTTTTTTTTGAAATTTCAAAGGCACTTTATAATAAGAACCGATTATGCTATGTTTTTTGAAACTTTATGTGACAAGAAGATTAACTTGTACTATGGGATTCCCACATCTTTTCTTGATTGATCTCTAGAATACTTAGTACTCGCTTCATGATCTTTCAAAACCATCATGGGGTTGGGCTTGAATTTATCTGCAAACATACCGAATAAAAGTTACGACTCCCAACTAGACATATTATTCGTAGGCCTTGAGGATGACTCCACATTCTCCGATTCAATTTTCTGCAACCCATATCACAGAGTGAGAAACTGATATGTAACTGAAAAACTATGAGTGTCTTCTTCATAATCCATGATCTATATATGACATGGACAAACACCAGAACTCACGTCTATTCATTTTCCCTTTGGCATTTCTTGTTTATACTCAATGACTACAAGAACTCTAGCTACCAACAAATTTAAGATCAATTTTTTTTTCAGATTCAATGTGCTAGTTCAGTGTGCTCAGTTACTATTAGTCAATAGCGCAGCGTGAGCCTAATGTATAACAGAGTAGCTGGGCCCACTGTTATTCAACCCTTCCAGGCTTTCAGTGTGCGGGTTGAGCCTGACTCAAAATATGCAGATCATGAAAATCAAATGGTGAAAATTTCAAAAAGAAATTCTATATTTTTCGATTTTTTAAACTTTGATCAACTGTACATTTTTTAAAGATAGATTTCGATTTTTTAAAATTTGATCAACTATGCATTTTGTAGGGAGGATAGCGATATCCATTCGGCATTGCACCAGGAGATAAGGTCGAGGGTCGAGGCTATCCTCTTGATAAATTACACTGAAAATTTTCAGTTTGTATTTCTGTTGATTTCAACCGTTAAAATAGCAAATAACACCAAATCTCAAAATAAATCAATAAATCAATGTGTTTTCACAGATCGGAAGCAAAAAAAAATTGAAGCGCCCATCAAGATTGGATGGTATGGTATGGTATGGTATGGCCTGATCTGAGAATCACGATACTTGTCAGGTTCTAAGGGTATCCCTTTTAACACTACTCATTTTAGGCCATCTCATCGTGCGTGAGTACCATGTTGTGGGTTATTCCAGCGCCCTATCGAGTTTCAAAGAAAATGTCAACATTCATTTACTCGGCCGTAGGCATTCCCTATTTGAATGTTGCCAAGCTAATTCTGCTGATCTACGGTGCAATCTTGCTTAGATCCTTTGGACGGCCATCAAACTGATCGTCACAATTGATTTAATTTTGCCCCTGTTCATCTGCCACTTTATTACAGAAATCATTGATTCATTAAGAGAGTAATAAAGTCTAATCGTAAATGGTATTCATGAACAAAAAATCTGATTGGAAAAGAGAGTAATCAAGTTGAATCATAATTTGTGAGCAGAGAGATCTGCGATAAGGGAACGAGAGCTTTTATTGGGGAAGAGAACAACTAAAAAGGCAGCAGATATGAGATGGGGTTGGGGAAAGAATGGTCTGACAAAGTCACATGGTTAAAGGTTATTTTCTGCTGAAAGATTTGAACTATTTACTTAGCGCTGATACGTATAACTTCCTTTCTTATCACATCTACTAATTCCCGACTCTTCGTTTCCTTGCCCTTGGATTCAGCCTCTCCTTGTGCTTCAAAAAGACAAAAGACAAAGGTGCAAAGCCTGCATTGCAAAAACCAGACTATATTAGAATTGTTAATTATTTAATAAAAGTGACAAGTAAAATTTAATTTATGAAAATAAAAATGAAATATTCTATAAAGATTATAAAATATAATATTTATATTTTCTTTGCCAAAATGAAATAATATTATACATTATTAGCTTATCCAAATCCATTTTATGAATGAAATATTAAAGTAGAGAATAAAACTCAACATCATAATATTTATAAAAAAAATGTTTTTCATTCACTGTCCTGTTGCTCCCACTCACAGTGCATTTCAAAATGCGGATGTTGCTGCCCACCGTCCTCCTATTGCTACGAATGCCGTGTTTGGGGGTGTTGCTCGTGAGAAGTCCTCTACCCATGCTGCTATGTCTCCTAGTGGTTCTTCTGGGCAATCTTAGACGACCTGCTCCAGGTTTCAGGTTGCTGTGGGGAGGTCTGTGATCTCTTATGTAGATGTGGCTGCTTTTGGGGTAGGTCTTGGTGGTCCTACCTCTGTTGGGAGAGGGGGTCTTCGTTCGGCTATGCCTGTCTCTGTAAGTAGCCCCATTGTGATTAATCTTGATTCAAAAACTATTGATGAGATTTCCAAAAAAGTGGAGGATTACTCTTCTACTGCTGCTATGTTTCGTTTTAGGGGTTTTTGACCCTCTCTTTCAAATTTACTTGATTGGATTTCCAAACACTGGGAACCAATCATAATTGATACAGTTCAGATTTACCCTGTAGCAAAGGGTTTTTTATTGTAAAATTTGTAAATGTTGTAGATAGGAAAACCATTTTGTGTAATAGTTGTTTCCCTTAGGAGGAGAGCTTCCCCCCGATGGCCAAACTTTGGTATTAGGGATTTGATCCGGCTACTTAAGATACCTTTATGGGCAAGATTGTTGAATCTTCCCCTTCACTTTTGGTTGGATTCAGTCTTGGAGTCTGTGGGGGAGGCCATTGGGGATTTTTGGATGGTTGATACAAAGTCTTTTGATATGTTTAAGATGACATATGCTCGGATTCTTGTGGAGGTTGATGTTTCTGAGGGTCTCCCTAAACAGATTACTTTGTCTTCTCCAAATGGTTCTTGGATCTAGAATCTTGATTATGAGGGTATTCCTTTCAGATGCAGGAAATGTCACAAGACTGACCATCTCACTGCATGATGTTCCTTTAATAAGGTTAGATCGAAGAAAGCACCTTCTTGGTGGTTGGGGGGTTTAGACCATCATTATACGGTTCAAAAAGTTTCCAAGGAAGGGGAAGGGGTGGATTGCTCACCTTAGAATGATCTTTCTTTGGCAGATGATAATGTTGCTGTCTTTGATGATACAAATGTTTTCTCTAAGGTGACTTTGGTTTAGGATGTTAAAGCTGTTCCTTCTCTAGAACACTGATATTGGAGCTGGTTTAGATGTCTTATCCCCTGTTGTTGTGGGTATTGATGTCCATTTTTCTTTTGCAAGGGTTTTGGGGGTTAGTAGTGGTGCTACCCCTTTCCCTCCTATGGATACCAAGTTTATCTTTGGATTGGCAGATGACTGCTGAAAAGGTTGAAGATGGATGGACATCAGTTAAAGGTGAAAAAGTCAAATCCTCCAAACCTTCGTTTGATATGTCTTTACGTTTTTAAAAGACTAGACCAAAATATAAATCTTGATGGTCTTTTTTTTTTGGGGTTGGTTTTTAGCCCTCTTGTTGGGAACTATGGCGTGTCCCTCTAGTTTGTTGGGTGATGTTCCATAGTTGTGTTAAGATCCTTCATTGCTATATCTTCTATGTCTCTTTGTACAAGGTTTTGGGTCCTTTTAAAACCTATTTTACTTAATCAAAAAATCAAAAAATATTGTTTGGTAGATGATAAGAGGTGGATTGCTCACCTCAAAATGATTTTTCTTTGGTAGATGATAATGTTGCTATCTTTGATGATATAGATGCTATCTCTAAGGAAACTTTGGTTCAAAATGTTAAAGTTGTCCCTTATTTTGTTATTGGCTGTGTCCAGAACATTGATACTGGAGTTGGTTCAGATGTCTTATCCCTTGTTGTTGTGGGTATTGATGTCCATGTTTTGTTTGCAAGGGTTTTGGGGGTTAGCAATGTTGCTAACCCTTTCCCTCCTTTGGATACCCTTGTAGTTTGCCCTAGGTCTTCAGGTTTATCTTTGGATTGGTAGATGGCTGTTGAAAAGGTTGAGGATGGATAGACATTAGTTAAAGGAAAAAAAGTCGAATCCTCCAAATCTTCGTTTGATATTTCCTTACATTCTTAAAAGACTGGACCAAAATGTAAATCTTGATGATCTTTTTTTAATAGCTAGGTTGGTTTTTAGCCCTCTTGTTGGGAACTATGGTGTGTCCCTCTACTTTTTTGGGTGGCGTTCTACAATTGTGTTAAGATCCTTCATTGCTATATCTTTTCTATCTCTTTCTACAAGGTTTTAGGTCCTTTTTGTTGGAATTACAAGAGGAAAGGTAAACTTTGGCAAGGGGGGGTGAATCAGTAGTTTAAACTTTGACCCATAAAACATTCACCACACATCCATATCATATATTCAATAAGTAAATTGAAATACCATGTAAAGCATGTACATCTAAATCATGTAAACAAATAAACATTCACACATATATGACACTAGACATGATTACCCAGAAACCCTCCAATGAGAAGGTAAAATTGCGATGGGGATAATAGCCACAAATCTTCATTACTGCAGTAATAAAGTGTATCTAATGAAGGTTACAATATTTGATTATGAGGAATAATCTACCCTATGAAAGGTCTACCTTGTTAAAGGCTTACAAATATTGTTAGGTCTTACCCTGTTAAAGGATTTCAACACCCTATTAAAAGTGTGCCTTGTTAAAGGACTTTAACTCTCAATTAAGTAAGCACCTTGTTAGAGGATTTCAATAAATCCTATTAGGACTACTCTATTAAGAGATTTAATTGATTCAACTATTAGAATGACTCAGCATTGATCCTACGGTTAGCACTTTGTTGCTTGATGATAGATCACCTCTAAACTGATGTATTCTTGATCCTTCTTGATCAAATGTCTCTCTGTTGTATACTATTTCCTTCCTTTGTTCTCCTTTAACTGATTCTTCAATGCAATTTCACTTCACAATTCCTTAGTCACCATGAATGCTTTGTTTGCGCATGCAAACTTCTCACTTCGCTCCTTCCACACTCATATGAAGTTTAGGGTTCTGTCCTCCTTAAGAAGCCCTAGGTGACTTAGGGTTAGGTATGAATCAACGATTGTGATTCATCCATTTTGCTACTTAAACCTTCCCTTTTTTTGATTGGATGCATGTCCTTCATGGGGATTCCAACTTAAGATTCATCCTTATCATCAAAATATCGTAATTCAATCTGTAAGTCGATTAAAAAATGGTTTACATAGTAATTTGTGCCGTACAAACAACTATGACAAAACTGTGTTACTCGGCATCTATAGTCTTTGATGCTCAACATATACTAATTTCTATATTGTGACTCAGCATCTGAATGACTCGGTATGCACTGCTTGCTCGGCTCCTGTATCACTCAACATTCATTATCTACTCAGCACTTGAATGACTCGACACATGAGTAACTCAACACTCACTATGAACTTGATATGCTATATTTTATACATGTTGTGCTCGACATATACTACTTGTTCGACATAAACTAAGCAAATGACTTAAGTGTGTAGACACTCACTTTTCAAAACCAATCTGAGATCAACAATCTCCCCCTTTGACATGAGTGTCAAAAACACTTGGTCATGCATTAATATCCTTATTCTTATGAGCATAACATATCTCTTATTTGACTTATGTACAAAATTTCAAAATATCAAAATTTTGCAACAACTTATACCTCAAAATCTTATACTCCCTCTGAGTTGTTTGGATCTAGTTATGTACTTAAAATGTTGCTCCTGCTGAGTAGATATGTCTCAACTGATACTCTTTTACTTCATACTTGCTCCCCCATGCTCTCTTTCTCTCCTTTGCCTAAGCTGACTTTTTCCTCCTTTGGCTCTGGCTACTCTTTCTCTCCCTTTTTACTTTCTCCCCCTTTTCTTAGCTCTCTTTCATCTCCCTCTTTTTGACACTGATGTCAATGGGCTATACACTGATAGTGTGTTTTTCCAAGAAAGATTTATGGACCTCAAGAATAATTTTGAGAGCTACATCCCAATTTTCACAAGTTACATCCAAACACTTAATTTGGATGGCCAACTTGTCAGCAAGGTGGACTAGGCTATCTAATGTAGAAAGATTAGGGTCTTTTCTCATAAGAGTTTTTGCATAGCCTAACTCCTTGTGCAATATCTCCATTTGAGGAGTCAATGTTGTTTGGATGCTAATCAGTTTGGCCCTTATGTTGGCTTCTTTGATAGATAATGCTGCTAACTGACTCTGGGTTTGCAATAAAGTTCTGAAATGCTTTTCACTTTGAGTTGGAGTCATGGGAAATTTAGCTCTTGATGACTGTATGTTGATCTCCAAGCTTAGTATGTGATTCCTTGTTTCTTGTGTGAAGAGTGTCAGATTGCACAATTTAGTGTACAGTGAGAAAATGTTCTCAATTACCTTCTTCACGCTCTTTACCTTAGTTGCTAGTGCAACGTGTGTAAGTGCTATATCACCATATATTTTCTCATTTACTTTACTTTGAAATTTCTTTTCAGACCATTCTAATAATTTTACATTAGTGTCAAGGTTTGCATCATTTACCTTTTCCACTATATTTGTCAATTGTTTAATCAGTGGCTTGGTTCCATCTGGAATAGGCAGACTGAATGCATCTAGAAAAAAGTCTTTAATATCAAGCAAAGCTTACTTCCACCTATGCTCCCTTCTAAGCAGTCCTTGATGCTTCTTTCTAGCTAGGGCTTCTTGTAGTATACCCATATGCTCTATTATTATTGTGTCATAATCATATTTTGGTAAAATAATCTCTTCATCTAAGCTTACATTTCCATATGTTATGACCTCTTCTGCCTTTGATGAACTTGGACTCAACACTAAAAATTGCAAAGGTATTGCATCTGTGCTCAGCCTCTAAAGAGTGTGATTGGAAGGAGTGCTAGATTTTGGTAAAGTTACCAAGGCTTGGATTGCTGCTTGCTCCTTTAGCATTGGTGTCAACTCGGTCTCTTTAGGCTTGTCCTTTTCTAACACAATGCTTTGGATTACACCTTGAACTTGTGCTGGAGGTGCAAATAAATCTATTTGACCTATTTGACTCTATGTTTCAATAGTGGCTTGAGTTTCTACTTTATCTGCTTCAACTGTATCAACTTTTGTTGTTGTAACTTCTGATACTTTATCTAAAGTTTGTACACTAGTGACTTGAGGGGTGATAATAGGTGGTTCTTGTGTACTCACCTCTTCCCTTGTAGTGTCAGTCACTGACTTCTAAATTTCATCTACACTCACTAATACAGGGTTGTCACACAATTTATCTTGTAGTGTAGTTTTATCAAGTATCTTTTTCAAATATTCTTCTGTAAGGGGATTGATGTTCTAAGAAATGAGATTAGAAACATCCTTTACTATAACTATTTCAGTATTTATACTTATTATTTGTTGAGGGCTGACATTTGACAATTGTATATCTTGTAAACTGTTCTTGTTACTACTCTACCTTAGCTGTTGCCTGGTCAACTATATTCATTTTTGTTCCTCCCTCAACTATGTCTTTATTGTTGTCATCTTCTTCATCATCCTTAACCTCAATAAGATCTTGATCACCTGATTTTACTGTAGCTAATGCATATGTGACTTTCCACATTTGTGTGGTCTTCTTTACAACATCTTCAATATTGTTCTGCAATATGCTAAAGGCTCTATATTTGGGTACAAATCTAACAACATATTTCTTCACGACTTTAGCAACTTGTACCTTGCTAAGTTCAGGCATAACTTAAGCAAGTGATGTCTCCCTAATTTGTCTCTCTACACTCAAACAATAATGCCATTTTTTCTCAACTCTTTCATATAAACTTTTAGGCATAGAGTTTGCAATCTCTAGTGGGGCTTTTAAATTTTTTTCCATCATTGCATATATTGCCTCCTCTACTTGATTATTTTTAAATAAACCAAGATTATCAAAATCAATATGAGAAAATCCTGATAAATCTGCATTATTTTTTACATTCTCACATAGATTGTGTAAATTTGAAGATGGATTGTGACTCACTGCTTTGAATTGGCTATTGTCATCAGATTCTTTTCTTTCTTCATTAGATTCAACTTGAGCAATGTACTTTCTCTTTGGCATTTTCTTTGCTCCTCCTTCCTGCTCTATAGGTTTTGCCTTCTCTTTAGCTTTTTGTGCAGTGACATGTGCACTAACCCTTGTGTTAGGTGCTATAGGTTTGAGCTGGCTTGGTTTGACAATATTTTTGGGTCTTGTCCCTACTTGTGCCTTAGCCTTTCTCTTCTTCTTATAAGTAGGAGTAAGTGCTTGCTTGGCTTCTTCTCCCTTAGTACCTTCTACAATTTTTGTCTCTTTGTCTTGCTGATCTTCACCCAGTCCTTGTGTTAATGCAAGTGGTGCTTGGATCTAAGTGTCTTCTTCTTCTTCATCTTCTTCCTCTTCATCCTCTTCCTACTCGACACCTTCACCAAATTTAGCTTTCAATTTCTTTACCAACTTCTCCTTCTTCTTGATGATAGAGACAGTTTTTAGTTCCATGGTAATCTTGGATTTAGCCATTTCATAATTACCAAATGCTTTGGTATTTTTTTCTATCTCTTTTGCAAGTAATGTTGTTGTTGCTGTAGAGGCCTCATCTACATTAATTTCAAATGCTAATGGCCTTAGCCATCTTACTCTTGGAGTTGCTACTTGAACAAATGTATAATCAACATCAACTAGGAAACAAACATCATCATAATATTTTTTTACTAATAATATTGGAATTCTCAATCTTTTCTTCATAGATTGCTTGAAGTCCTCAAAGTAACTAGTCATTATTGATTCAAAATTATCACCTAACTATTCAATAAACTCACCTATTTGAACTACCATAGAACTGTTTGTCTTCCATGCCACAATGCTAAATGTAGGAAATGTGTTTTGAACATAAAAAAAGATACATATCAAAATTGATCCAAATTTGCACTGAGCACTCTTTGTTTTCCTTATTGCTCCTAGGTTTTCAATCAATTGCTATAGCTGTAGCTCGACAAGATCATATATATGATCCTTCTTCACAATATTATAACCCACATCTATTGTAATACAGGGCACACTATTCAATCTGCTTGATTGGTAAAACTTATGTGCAATTACCCTTACTACAAAATCTATTAGAGGATATGTGATGGTGTCAATTTTCATTCCCCTCTTATTCCACACAACCCTTGTGCTCTTCTCAATAACTTCTTTGGATTCACTCCTCATAATCTTAGGTTGATCTAGGGTTGGATACCTTGTTACCCTATGGATTATTCTTTTGGTGATTTTGATAAGCCCATTGTCTAACCATAGTGAAATATCATGAATCCTACTTAATACAATCCTGATCCATTCAGTTTTGAAAACATTAGGGAAATCTAGGGCATGAGTTAACCCTTTCTTTTCTACGATCTTGTATTCTTCCCTTAACACTCCATTTTCACATAATTTACCATACACTTCTCTGATTTTCATATCTCCAATACTACCAATCATATAGTTGTAACACTTTTCGACATCTTGAATCATTATAACTTTTGGTGGTATCATTAATAGTGCATTGGAGGGACTTTGTTTGTATGCTATATCTAGTATGACTTTGAAAATAGGTTGTTTAACTTCATTACTAACCAACTGAACATTCAAAACCTCCTTATCATTTATGCCCTTTGAACTAGATTCTATTTTACAAAACTAGGGTTTACAAAATAAGAAACAACGTAGCTCGACACACAATAAATACCTTGCAAAATCTGATGAAATGGTGTCAAATTTCTATTCAAATTGTTTGCAAATGCTTCAGATGAGTTTTAATATTTCCTCTAGCTCTTCTTACTCTTTCTTGATTTTGAGTGATGTAAAAATGAGTTGAAATTGATCAAATACCCTTTTGAAATACTACAATTAATGTTGAGTGCTTACATAGCTATAAGCTTGACATCAACTAATTTCAGGCTCACTCAACATCCACTAGTCTTTTCATTCATTTGACAACCATTATGAGCTCAACAACAACTAGCCAGTCTAT
Organism: Cupressus sempervirens; assembly: GCA_028749045.1. Taxonomy (NCBI): domain Eukaryota; kingdom Viridiplantae; phylum Streptophyta; class Pinopsida; order Cupressales; family Cupressaceae; genus Cupressus; species Cupressus sempervirens. The sequence continues at coordinate 33,678,194 of CM053792.1, forward strand.
TAGCTTAGCATCCTCTAGCATTTCACTTGACAATCATAGGAAACTTTTCATGCTCGACAATAACATGAAAAACTTAAAGATTTTCTTTGATTCCTAATAACATCTTTCATCTTTATTCATGCTTATGTAGTTTTTTCAATACTAAATCATTTTTGGAGCTAATGTATGATATAACCTTTGAATATTAGTCCCACATACCTCTTAATTGCTTAGTTTGATGAGGTTTGATCACTAACCCATTGGGTGAAGTGATCCCTTCTCCACTTGATGTGTTGCAATCCTCCTTTTTCTTCCATGTCTTGTTCATATCGTTTCTAAAATTTTCAACATCTGCCTTGCTTTTGCCTTAATTGAACTCACAACTTGGTGCCTTTGACCTTGTTGGACAATATCAACTTATGTGACCAATCTTAAAACAACTAAAACATGTGGTTTGACTCAACCACCTTTTGTAATGACTTGTGAAGTGTGTCCTAATGCAATTCTTAGGAGCATGTCCATACTCTTGAAAATAGTGACAACTATACCTTGTATTATAATCCCAGTTGTAAAAGTTGCCATTGTTCTTTGCCTTTTTTTTCCTATCTGATGACCACATGGGTTTGGATTTGCACTCAAAATCTCTATTTCTATACTTTTGATAGTTATAACAATATCCTTCAAATCTTTGTGTGTACATGGTCTTGGTTCTGTATTGATGTGCTTGATGACCTTGTTTTTTGCACCTATGGTAGTGAACCATGCTCTTATGCTTGACAACTATGACAAAACTATGTTACTCGACATCTATAGTCTCTGTTGCTTGCCATATACTAATTTCTATACTGTGAGTAAACATCTAAATGAATTGACATACACTAGTTGCTCGGCTCTTGTATCACTTGGCATACACTATCTACTCGACACTTGAGTGACTTAGCACATCATGAGCGATTTGACACTCATTGTGAACTCGACATGCTCTATTTTATATATGTTGTGCTCGACATATACTACTTGTTTGACATGAGCTAAGTAAATGACTTAAGTGTGTAGACACTCACTTGTCAAAAGCAATCTGAGATCAACACTTTCAAGACCTATTTTTACTTAATCAAAACATCATAATATTTAATTAAATAGATCATGAAAAGTTAAGGGAAATCATAAATTTTCTTGATTAAAATAGCTAAAGAAAAATGGACTCATCCATACACAAAGAGCTTGATTAGGGCAAAGAGTGTGCATATTCATTAGAGATGTAATGAAGGCACCATAGCATAAAAAAATGAAGAACTATTATTAGAATGTGGTCTACTATTGATCCTCTTCTCTTAAAGTGGAAAAATATTTTCTTTTAATCTTTCAAAGAAAATAAGATTATGTAAGCCATCCTAGTAGCCATTTGTTCTTACACTAATTTTGAAAATGGCACCAAATTAGTCAATGAGAAAACTTCTCAGCATATGAGTGACAATTTCCCTTAGAACAAGTGGACTTCTAATTTTCCTCTAAATAAAACATCCAATCTATGAATATAAACATTCACACAATCAACAATTGTTGCATAAGTTGTAGTATAGATTGCTCCTTCTGCAACTTTCTCTATTTTAGTGACATTTGATTTTAAATTTTTTTTAGCATCAACGTTTCAGATCACACACAGTGATCACTTATTTTCTATTCTCTTGCTCTTCATCCTAATGATGGATCACTGTGTGTGATCCAAAACGTTGATGCTATATATATATATATATATATATAGACAATCAAATCCAAAAAACTTTGATTATTTCTCTATTTTTCTCCAAACTAACATTTATCATTAGATATATATAGACTACTGTCATTCAATACAAAGTACAACATTCTACACTTTTACAATCTTATATTTCTTTCTTGATTGAGTGAAAGTGAAGGCAATAAACATTGAGATTACAAACAAGTGTCCATTCATAGTATGAGAAATAACATTACTAGGTGGAGGAGAAAAATGGTCCAAGGGTAGTGTTGGACCTTTCAAGTTTCTCCTACAAGAATTCATTTATTAGAGGGTACAAAAATTAACAATTTAGTATTAAAAGCTTAAAACCACAAAAATCCACATATAATTTATTATAAAATTGAAATGAAAAAAAAGAAGAAGATATTTTCAAAATAACATATTCTAATAGACGTTCTATTGTTAGCATTAATTTCTTGTTTTGTTTTGTTAACTCCATCTGATTCATGACTCATAGGTGGCAAGACTATTTATTTTCATTCATGACCTATGTAATTGGGAATGATCACATTCATTATAATTCTAAGGGAGAACCATTGCTCCTCCTCATAATTTCAATTTAAAGTGTGCTTTAGTATTGTATAACTCATGCTTTTTTTGTACATAATGTAATCAATAAAATTTTAACATTCTACATGGTATCAAAGCCCACATTAACCTCTAAGAATTATATATTATATAAATAAGGAATAAAGAATCACCATATTTTCTAAGATGTGATTATAAATGAAAAAATTAAATGGTTAAAAAGTAATAATATAGTCTTTGAACTATAAATAACAAATTTTCAATACTCCTTAAAAAATGTATCATACCTATTGCACACCAAGATGTGATTGCTAGTTTTACAATGACTTGAGTAGGCATTCAGAAATGTGCAAGCCACTCGAACTTTCAAGAGCATGGGTGATCAACTACTACTTTAGACTTTGACATTTCTAACCACTTATCATGATTTGAATAGAACATATATTGATCCTAAATTCTTAACTTTGAAGGCTTTATAATTATTGTTGGTTTGTTAGTGGGTTAATATTGTTCTAGCATTTTAATTATTAAATTAAGGCCCAATAAAAAAAATATTATTATCACTGGGTTTGATAGAAAATATTGGGAAAAGTAGTTGTTGGGTAGCCTTGGATACCTTCATTGGAAATCTGGACAATGTCAACAACTATGTTTGAATTAGAGCATAGAGAGTACAATCCCAATAAGAGAAAAGTATTGAGTTTTGATATTTTTGGATTCTCTTTATAAGGTAACTATTCCCAAACATACTCTTGGCCAGGTTTTCACATTCTCCCCTTCAACAATGTGATTTGTAAAAGGTTTAGAATTGGAGCATAGAGAGTACAATTCTGATACGAGGAAAGTACTAAATTTAATGTTTTTTGGGGATTACAAGGCAACTATTCTCTAACATACTCTTGCCTGGGTTCTCATCTTCTCTCCTTCAATACTAGGATAAGTGTAAGAGGTCACTATTACTTGTCCAAAAGTTATCTATCTTTGGAGTTTGTATGTATAAACAAGTTCAAAGAGGAAGATCCTAAGGGCATGTTTGGTAGACAGAATTGCATAGGAATTGACATTTATAATTTTGAAAAATTTGTAATACATAGTTTGCCAATTTTAGAATTAGAATTTGGATTTGGTATTCCCATTTACCCCAAATAGTGGAATTCAATCTTGTATCTAAATAGATGTTATCGAAAAAATTCCCATTCTAATTCTAATTTCACAAAAATGACTATTGGAAAATAAGTGAAATTTAAGTATTTTTTAAGTCCGCCTTACTATATTTCATCTTTTTTATTTTCATTTTTGACAAATGTTTGGCAATTCCTTCCTACAGACCCATAATTGAACTAAAAATGATGAATAATTTAACAATGTCAAAAGGCAAGCTCATGTGGGACACGAGGGGAATTAAACTAGTGAGCTTCCCTTGAGTTTAAAAAAAACCACCTAGAGATGCCAATTTCCACGATCTCTCATCTCAGATTCTAGTAAAATACATGTCAAGATGAGATTTTTCATAAACCCAAAATTGAAAAATGTGAGAGAAGGCAACAAAGATCTCAAACCGCTCACAAATAGAGATTTTCCTCTGCCAAAAGATAACTTTAGCTTATCCTATTTATCATATTTCAAACTAGGCACACGTTTTTTGCTCCCATGGAACACTTACATATGAGGCATAGATTATTTCAGCTACATTTACTCTGGGAAGTAGGTAGAATGAGTGTTTTTAGTGGGCAATACAAAAGAGATGTTGTATTCCCAAAGAACACAACTTTCAAATTATTTGATTTCAAATTTCCAAAGAGCCTCATCCAACAACAAACTTCATTTAATTTCAATTGGGAATGCGATATTTTTCTATTTAATAAAATAAAATGCCTAAATATTATTTCAGGTCAACAAAACTGGTGGAGAATAGCAAATTTAGAATATCAAATCTACAATATAACAAAATCTAGAATATCCTAGAATAGAAAATTCACACAACCAAATGAGCCCTAAGTTTCAAACCTTTGACTTGTTACTTACAAATGAACACTTCACCACCTCACCCTTACTTAAGTTTCAAGAGGAAATGACATTGAACATTAATACCTTTTAACAAACATACCAATGAAAATCCTTTTGTTCAAATCTTTACATAGACCTATTTTCCTTTATCAAATTCTTAGTATGAAACTTGTATGGTTGGGATGGAATCTTTTAAATTATTTTCAAGATTTGAAAAATATTTGAATATTGTGAAAATTTAAATTGGTGTCAAAAATTGGGCAACAAATTACACATTGACCCATTATAGCCTAAGTTGCTCATAAATGTGTAAAAAAAGTTAGCCATTTGTATGACTTTTGTGTCTCTTTTGTGACACCTATGTAGATGTCACATATGTGTCACCTCCCAAATCCCTTCCAAAATCCTACAAATAGAACCCTTATCTCAAACAAATGAGCCCTCATCTTTTCATATTTTGGATCCAGTTTTATTATGCTACATAGTTTTAGAATTTGCTTGCATTTATTTTAGAGATTTTATAACTAATCTATTTTGGTTGAATGCATTCATGGTAGTTGCTGTTTCTCCTCTAGATATTGTTGCATCTAGTTTTAGTCTCATATTCTCTCCATCCTTAAGTTGAATTCTTAAAGTAATTTGAATAATAGCTACTCTTTGAATCATTCAACACCATTATCAACTTGGCTTTAGCTTTGCATTCATTATCTAATCTAGTGAGATTTATACATTGGTTTGGGGGAGTGCACACACAAATATCTCAAAGAGAAAATAAAACAAGGCTTAGGTTCACATGTTTTTACTCATTTGAGGTTGTGGTTAGAGATTTTTGGAGTGTGCAAGTTTTAGTTAATGTGTTGAATGTATCTTGAAATGTTTTCAACCTCTAATGTTTAACATGTTTTGTTAGAAATGTTTAGAATAACTGAGCGGGGGCTGAATCAATTACTCAAGCTCAATATATACCACTTAAACAATTTTAAATAATAAACACTTCAATGTTATGCTTATCCTGTTGTTTCTTAGTCTATATTATAAAACTGTCATAAACATAACTTGCATTGCATAATGAAAGAATTATCAAACGTAAACACACATAAAGCATTCATCACAGTTTTGACACTAGGATTTTATGTGGAAACCCAATTTGGGGAAATCCACTAGCAACATGCCACTCTTTTTCACTCTTTTTAAGTAAGCTTTGTTAGGAGCTAACCCTATTAAATGTTACAAAACACATTGTTTTTGAAATTAAAAGCAACAAAAAACAAGGGGGTCGGCCCTTAACAGTCAAAAGGCTAGTAACCATCACATTACCAACTAGTAACAAAAATAGACAAAAAGAATAGGAGTACCAGTAGTTAGAGACAAAAACCAAAAACCAGAGAGCTAGAACCAGAAAGGAACCCTATCAACTAACCAAAGTCCAACAAGGCACCTAGGCCTTATAAAAACTTAAATACAGCTAATAACTAGCAAAACCATAACTGCCATAACAGTATATAAAGTCTTTGGATCCTTGGACCCCATAATTGAACAGAATTAAAAAAAGACTTAGATTTATTTTTTCCCTTTTCCTCTTGCATGAAGAAGAATCTGGGCCCAGTCGTCGGCAAGGAACTTAAAGAGTAATTTGTTGTCCTCCACATCCAAGCCAGCTTCCTCCTTCTCCTATGCCAGCAATTGGAGGGTAGTTGCAGCAGCAAGATTAACTTTAAGTCCAAACTTGGAGAAGGTGAAAAAACCCTCCTCCAAAGCATTGACCCTTTCCTCCAGGTTCATGTAATGCTCCTCCACCATCACAGTCTCCTCTTTATGCTCCTCAACCTTCTTAGCAGCAACCTCCTTCATTTTCTATCCCTATGGTTTATCTTGCAACACTCGTGGGTTAGAAGAAATCTTCGAATTTTCCTTAATAGGGGAAGAAATGGTAATTGGGGAATTATCCTTTTTGCTCATCTCATCACAAAAATTAAAGGGTTTAAGTGAGAAGCTAGCTGAAACATGGGCTGTCTCAGTATTCCTTTCTTTTTTGTCCGACACTTGAGTTTGAGTGTCATCCATCAAAATTTTCCCAGAATTGAAACTTTTTTCCCCCTCCTAATTACCATCATCCTTTTTAGAGTTGGAAATACTTTCCTCCCTTCTGTCACTGTTATTCTCTGAGCTATCTTCTTCAACTTCCTCAACAGGGTATCTGATTGACTTCTGCTTACCCCTAGCTTGGGACTGAGCTAACCTATCAGACCTTCTTCTTGATTTTCCCCCAATATCTTCACCAGAATCCTCTCCAACAACCTCAACCACCTTATCAACTTTAAATTTCTTGTTTCCCTTTTGTTCTAGGGCTATGTCAAGTTTTTTCTTTTTCTTAGTATCCTTACTAGGAGATGGCCTAGGAGTATGGATTTTCGTTCCCTTATAGGAGCTCGGGGGGGAAATCCTACTATGGCAGGGGTTTTCCACAAAAACCTCTCTGGGGGGACATAAAGCTAAGTGGAATTGATACAGATGGAAAATTAACCCCTGATGAATATGGTGAAGTTTAAGCCTTTAATCTTTTTTTCCATAATATCCTTAATCATATCCTCAAGCGAATGCAGAAGGAAAAATAGAATGGAAATGAAATCCTTATTTCTAAAGTGATTCAACAAAGGAAAATGATACTAATAGCACACTCCAAACCTGCCTTCCAGGGTGAGATACTTCATCAGGACCAGACACACATCATCCCAGGGCTCAGGTAGCTTATCCCTTTTAAACCCTCCTCTGTAGCAAATCGGCTCCTCATTCTCCACAAAGAAGTTTTTCATGCTAGTCTCATCCGAGACTTTAGTGACTTTCTTCCATTTTTTCCCCTTCATTGTGAGTCCTATTGTCATGGCAATTACCTCCTCCATGACTTGAAAAGTAATGCCATTGATTGTAACCTTCCTATCATCCCAATTATTCACAAATTGTAACGCACAATTTTCATCATGCCCAACCATGGACAACATATAGGGAAAAAAACCCCCTTCTTTCAGAAGATACCAGGTCGCCATCCTGTCCTTGAAGTTCTCTAATCTCGTTGGTTCCAACTGATTCAAATCACCTCCCATATCAATTCCTCCACTATCTTGCCTCTCTTCCTCAGAAATATGCATCAGAACTTTATCACTTTCAAATTCTTTGTGGCTGCTCTCCTGCTTTAATCCTTTGGGGGAATAGGGATCAAAATTACAAACCCACGTATGGTGTGCACCAGAATCCCATAACATCTTATTATGAGATTCGTGGGTATTAAAAAACCTAATTTTCTCTTCCCATCGATTTCTGACATCCCAATCCATAATATCTATCGTACTTCCATTTGGGAAGCCATTCGAAGCTTGCCCCGAGTTTCCATAATTGTGAAAAGACAATTTCCTTAACTCATAATTACTCCACTTGTCATTTGTACGACCACGTCTGTCTCTTATTTCCAAAATGCTAAAGTTAATTTTAGCAACAAAGTTCTCCATCTTGCCAAAATTGGCCTTACTTTAAAATTTTTGGATCATCATTTTGAATTCTGTTGCCTTTTTCCTTGGATATCAACATCCTTAGATTTTCGTTGATATCAACTAAATTTCCCCAGCACGTGATTGCCCTAACGTTAAACCCCATGGTAGCCGCAGCGTCTACCACTTGATTACCCTCTCAGTAGATATGCTACAGGTGGACCATTCTCATTTCCTCCAATATATTTTTAATATCCAGGATGATATTTCTAATCTACCATCCCAATTTTGCCTCCCCCTTTACCCAATCGATCACTAGTTTGGAGTCCCCTTCTATAGTTAACTCTAAAATGTTTCTTGCCCTAGAGAGTTGAAGACCCCATAATAACGCCATAGCTTCTGCCACATTATTGCTACCAATCCCCACCTGGCCTGCATAAACCAATAGTACATCACCATTCCCATCTCTCAGCACACCACCAGCCACTCCTTGTCCTCCTTTCGCAGCTTCATCAAAATTTAGTTTATACTATGTGATGGTGAATGGTCTCCATATTTTTTGTTGTCTCCTCCTCCTAGCGGAGTTATCAAAAAGGAAGAAGTCCTCTTGACAACCCCAATTCTCTGCCACAATACCTTCAAGTCTTCTGGGTTCCTCCTTTGGCATCTTGTATTTAGCTACCCTTAGATTTTCCTTCAATAGTTTGTTCATCACTCCAAAAACCACTTCAACTGTCCTATTTTCTCCCTTGAATATCCTGTTATTCCTTTCTTTCCATATGTGCCAACATACATATGGTGGGATAAACTTTCATAAAAGGATTAGTCTTGGATGATGGAATGGGCAATCCCAATTATCCACAAACTGTCCCAAGTTATCTTTCATGACCCATACCACCCCCAATCTTTCCCAAACCTTAGTCTAGATGTCAACTGCAAACTGACATTCAATGAAAAGGTTGTAAATACTTTCTTCCTTTTGTTCACAAAGGCAGCAACGGTTTGTTATGTAGAATCCCCTTTTTTTCAAATTATCGATTGTTAAGATTTTTCCATGTTGAACTGTCCACCAAGAGAAATTAATCTTAGGTATAAGCTTACTGATCCATACCTTACTCCACGTTGTTGGGCATAGTTCCTTACTGAACATTAGGGTATAAGCAGATTTGATAGTGAAGTTCCCATTCAGAGTTAAATCCCAAGCCATGACATCTTCCTGTGGCAATATTGGGATCCTCTGTTCCTTTATTAGTTCTTCCAGTTCCTCTGTGAGAATACCTATCTCCTGCGGATAGTCCTCGTTAAATAGCTTCTTCCATCTGCTCCCTTGATCAATGTAGTCTCCCACTCTAACCCCTATGTCCTCCTTAAGGAGTTCCATTAAACCACTATATTTACTTAAGGCCAATGGTTTCCCATCCATCCACTTGTCTTTCCAAAACCTTATATTGAAGTCATTGCCCATAATCCACCTCAATCCTTCTCTTAGCAGTCCTCTATTTCTAACAATGTTCTGCCAAATCTTTGAACCACCCGAGAGGTCATTATTATGTAGGTTCCACTGAAAGGAGGTATTAGACAAATATTTAGCTTTCATAATGATTTCCCCACCCCGTGTTTCCTTCTACTAGTTTTCATCCAATTTTTGTGAGGAGAGCTTTATTAAGGTCTTTCATTCTTCTAATCCCAAGCCCCCCCTTAGCTTTTGGTTTACACACCTCCTCCTAGTTGACCAGATTCAATTTATTTTTCTCTTCAGTCCCTGACCACAGGAAATTCCTTTGAATTCTCTCAATTTTCTCAGCCATATTAAGATTAGTCTTAAATATGGATAAGAAATAAATAGGGATTCCCTGAAGAGCAACAACAATCAGTTAAAGTTTTTCGACATTGCTTAATATCTTCCCTTTCCACCCTACAAGCTTCTTTTGAATTCTCTCCACTATCGTATTCCAAAATTCATTAGAAACCTCCTTGGTAGTGAGGGGGAGGCCTAAATAAGTGTCTGGGAGGCAAGCGGATTGGCAATCCAATATTTTCCTAATCCTTTTTTGAAGTGAAGAATCAATGTTAAAGAAATAAATCTTACTTTTATGGTAGTTCACCCGTTGCCCTGAGCTTTCTTCATAATTATGTAAAATCATTTTCTAGGCTTCAGCCTCCATGATTGAAGATTCTCCAAATAGGAAGGTATCATCCAAAAATATTTGTATAACCTCAGCTTCAACATTAGTGGCTGGTTTCACACCTTTAATGCAACTCGAATCAACTAATTTATAGAATGACCTTCCCAAGACTTCTGCTACCATGATAAATAGGTAAGGTGAGAGCGGGTCACCCTATCTTAAGCCTTTTCCTGCCATTATTTTACCCCATGGGGACCCATTTAGTAGGATAGAGTATTGCATTGAGCTCACCATCAACATGATTAGGTTTATAATCCTATTGTTAAATCCAATTCTTTCTAGTACATCTTGAAGGAAGTCCCACTTGACCTTATCATAAGCTTTGGAAATGTCTAACTTGAATGCCATTCCAGATTGCTTGCTCTTTTCCATTGAATGGAAAACCTCATGGGTTGTAATAGCCGCATCAAGGATCTGCCTTCTTGACACAAACCCCTTCTGAGGACTACCAATAATTTTTTCCAAGAAAGGCTTTAATCTGTTCACTAAAACCTTGGCAAAGACCTTATATATAGTATTACATAGACTTATAGGTCTAAAATCATTCAAATTCAGAGGATTGGAATTTTTAGGAACTAGTGCAATAAAGGTCTTATTTATGCTCCGTAGTAGTTTGCTAGTTTTGAAAAAATCCCTAGTCGCCCAAATTACTTCTGATTTGATCACCTCCTAGAATTGCTGAAAGAAAGCAGGTGGGAAACCATCGAGGCCTAGGGCCTTAAAAGATTTCATTGAGAACACTTCCTTTTTCACTTCCTCTTCCAAGATCTTACCAAGAATCCAATCATTTTCCTCTTCTCTTATACTCCTTGGGATTGAATTAATCAGACTTCTCCTGATCACCTGGTTCCCAACAAAGTTATCTTCCTTAAGCGCCTTACTGAAGTGATCTACCACTAGTTTCCCCATTTCCTCCTGCTCTTTCAATACCCTTCCTCCTTCTTCACATAGTTTTGAGATAGTGTTTCTTCTTTTGTGGTTAGAAGTAGATCTATGAAAGAAGGTAGTATTTTTGTCCCCTTCCTCCAGCCATTGAATTCTAGATCTTTGTTTCCAGAAAATTTCCTCCTTTTGGAGGATCTCCTTCCACCTCCTTCTAAGTTTTTCCTCTTCTTGAATATTCTCCTCTGAGTTATTCCCTTCTACAATAGGCCCTTGGAGTTTTTAAAGCTTTTCCTCTACTTCTCCTTTACCTTTAAATAGATCCCCAAATGAACTTTTAGCCCAAGCTCTGACATTTCTTCGAATATTATCTAGTTTTTGGGTAAGTTTGTACATTGCAGTACCATCTATTCTTATATTCCACCACTCCTGAATCTTATCTTTGAGTTCCGGATGTGATTCCCACATTATTTCATATCTAAAAGGTTTCTTTCCCCCTTTATAGCCATCCTCCCAATGGAATAAAATGGGTGAGTGGTCAAACACCGTTCTGTTGAGATTTTCCAAGTAGGAGTTACCCATGATATTCCAATTCCCTTATAGTAATAATCTATCCAACCTAATCTAAATGAGATCCTTGCCTTTCCTATTATTAGTCCAGGTGTATGGGTTACCCCTCAGCTCCACATCCATGAAGTCCAACTTCCTCATAAATTCACTTAGATCTTGCAAGCTCTCCTGACATTCTCTGTTGCCTCCCCTCTTCTCCGAATGGTAAAGAGGGGTATTGAAATCACCCATACACATCCATTGCTCCTCCAACATAGTTTTAGATATCCTTATCAAATTTTCATACATTTCCTTCCTCCTTAATCTGCTATTAGGTGCATAGATATTAATCAGTTTCTAGCTATGGCTATTCGATTGGAAGTGAGTAATTATAAAGTTTTTTTCCTTCCAGATCTCATAGCCCTTCAACAAGTTTAGACTCCACATGGTAGAAATTCCCCCTGAAGCTCCATCTGAATCCCTATGTATATACCCTACCCCTGGCTAGATATAGCTAGCAATTTTATCAAAATTTGAGCTAGACATTTTTGTCTCTTGAATTAACACACAGTATATTTTTTCCTAAGATATTAATCACTTAAGAGCATACTACTTTTGGGGATTATTCAATCCCCTTATATTCCATGAAAGGAGTTTCATTTCTTACCTTTTGTTACTGTCTCCAGTGTAAGCTGTTTACCACTGGCTACATCTCTAGCAATTTTCTTTGTCCTAGTAACTCTGCTTGATGGTCTTCCTGCTGTTCCTGAAACTCCAATATTTGGTTTTCTCCCTCCCCTTTTCTTCTTCTTTTTCACTTCCCATTCTCCATTATCCTCCTCCTGAGGCAAAGAGGGGCTCATCTCCTTATCCATATTATCAATGCTTTCCATTACTCTCGCCGCTATCTCAGCTTGCGAGGCCTTGACTATCCTCAGAGGGGAGCAAACTAACTCCCTTATATCACCTTCCTTATGCTTATGGTCCCCCCCCCCCCGTGTTGTTGAGGAGCCCATAAAAGTTGGGGTTACCCCTTTCCCCTTAGAAGGGGTTTCAAGCTTGCTCCCCCCAAAATGGATTGTTGTCAAATCCTGTAGAGTGTTGGTTCCTTCTATTTCTCCATCTCCCAAACACTCCTCCACCGAAGACCTTGCCAAAGGTGAGCCTAGAAGATCCTCCAAATCTCTTTTGAAAGGGTATTCCTCCTATGCCTTCTCATCTTCCTTAGTATCCTTTCCCCTAGGACTCCTATCCTACGTGGAGGTCATAATGGGCAAGGTCATAGGAGGTTTCATTACTGTCTTCTCAGTCAGTACAGAAGGTTCCCCAATGGTCTCCATAACTATCCTTGGAGAGCTCTCCTTCTGTTTATCTTTTTGTATTTTAGCTTTGAAATCCACAATAAGATGACCAAATTGCCCACATATTTGGCAAAACAAGCCAGCATTCTCATATTCTATGGGCTAAAATCTCTCACCCCATTTAGTTTTTAAAGTGACCACAGTAGGTAGTGTTCTATTCAATGCTACATTCACACAGAATCTAGCATAGACAAGTCTTAATTTTTGCATTGTCACTTTGTTAGTAGTAACAAAATGACCAATAGAGTTCCCCAACCATCTTAATATCCTTTCATCCCAAAATTCCATAGGGAGGCTAGGTAATCTTACCCAAACTAGGGAAAGTTTGTTTAGCTCCAAACTAGCATCAAAGCCCAGATGCCATCTAGTTAGGGCCAGACAGTGCTTCCCAAAATACCAAGTCCCTGACATAACCTCCATGAGATCTTCTTCCATGGTGAATCTGAAACAAAAAAGACCACTTGGCATGGCAGAAACACTTACAGTTCCTTTGAACTTCCACTTATGGTCCACCCATTTCCTTACCGTCTCGATAGAAGGGCGAAAAGCAAAAAATCTGCCAACAACACAAAGTTTGAGGCCAGAAGTCACATTATCCATCATATCATCAGGGAGTGCAATCACAAGACCCTCTTGTCCACGTGTTACCATGGGATTTTCTGGTTGGGGTTGGAAATCTTGGTACCCACGAGCACATTCTTCCATCCTGACAGAGAACCCACATCCAACTTTTGGGCACCTCCTTGCTGACAACATGCAAAACTTCCTCCCACCAGCTTAGTGACGTCCACACTTGACCATTTATCCTCCAAATATGACTTGACATTCCCTGACCCATCAAACACCATGGAACCATCACCAATAAACTGGTAAACATCTCTACTCATCGCAAGCACCAGTTGCAGGTCTGGGCAAGAAGGCAAATTCGGTCGTTTAGGGCCCTCCATCGTTCAAAATTTAAAAAGAAAATGGGCAGCAAAGTTGCAGACATAGACGAAAACTTAGATATAAGTAATTGTTAAATGTGACTTGGTTAGAGGAATTATTCAAATTGTTAAATGTGACCTTATTAGAGGAATTATTCACCTTGTTAGGAGTGCCCTTGTAAGAGGACTTTGATCATTCCATTTAGAATGTCACCTTGTTAAAGAATTTACTTAGAATGTTAAGTATTCAAATGACTATTAGGTCAATCTCTGTTAAAAGGATTTCAATACAAACTGTTTGCAATGACTAGAAAAAAAACAATAGGTTTTGATTTGTGTGATTACAACTCACTTTCTTGGTTCAGATCTTTCTTTGGTCCTTGTGCTATCTGGCTGATAAGTTCTTCACTTTCATCTTTGATCTTGATTCACTTGGAGATCCTTCTGTTGACAATTGCCTATATGTAGATATGTAAATATTGTCATTAATAGAAACACATGATGTACATGCTTTAGTAAACCTAAAAAATAAAGGTGCTTAGTTTTTAGGTACTCAGAAAATTGTCCAACTATGGTAATGGTTTACAACATTGTATTGTTTTATGTATAACTCATTTATACGATGTTATTCTTAAGAGATAAGATATATGAAAGGAATATACATGTTGATGATGATGTTTATAACCTCAGATATTAGTATAGACAATACATAAAAGAGATATTTAAGATGTATAGAACATCAGAATGAAAGGTAAAGGAATAATTTTGTTTACAAAATAGTTACTTGACCAATTAGGGATGATATCCTAGATGTTTACTCTAAGTTGGGAAAGTTCATATGGTCTTAGCTGACCTAGCACCAATTTGTGAAAAGGCATGGTATTTATGCAAAGACATCTTGTGAGATTATTTGGAAGTGACATGCAAAAGTTGTGAATGTGAAGTTTTGTATCATATGTAGAAGCAATTTTTTGATAACCTAATTTTGTGATCCAAGATTGAGCTAAGGTCAGAGATCAACTAAAAGAAGGTACAACATCCATACTTCTATATTCAAGGAAATTTAATTACTTTTTTGGGTAGTGAGATCTTCCTGTAATGAAAGTGCATGTTTGGGCAGTGAGCTCTTCTTGAACACATTGTACCACAACTCCTAATTGGGTTGGAATCTCCTAACAGGGATTCAAAGTCTCCTAATAGAAACTCATATGTACTAAATGAGTTTATAAACTCCTAATAGGGTCCATCCTCTAAAAAGAAACATTTATATTAGTACATCATCTTGTGGGTACCATTGCCACCAGGGTTTTCCCTTGGCCAAGGTTTCTCTAGTTAGCAAAATATGGTGTTATAAGTTCTCTTTATGCATGGTTACTCTTATTTTTTAGCATTACTTGTTTACTTTCTTATGCATGGTTCAAAGTAATTAATAATATCCAATTGGTGACAAAAGTTTGTAGAATATTGATTCATGCCCCCCTCTTGGTATGACATATTTCTAACACCTTCATGACAATTAGTTCACTCTTCTCAATAACACTTAAGCCTTCTACTTAGATTCACTTATCAACATCAATGTCATCTCTGAAATCTTTCTCTATTAGCTTCACAATCACTCACACTCATGTGTTTCTTATTAACCTTGCTCTATATGTCTCTCTTCACATACAAGCTTTGCACAAACACACTCACATGTACTTCACCATACCACTTGTTTGGCTCTATATCTCTTTATATATGCAATACATACTTTACCATTTTCTACATCCATCAAAGATTTTAGGGTTTATGATTAGGTTCAACTTGATTCACTATATCTGTCCATCTTTTGAATCTTCTTCTAGAAACTTCTCTAGAATTTGTCTATTAGGTCTTTACCTAATACTTTGCTTGAATTTAATGATCCAACTCATCAATCTTATCTTCAATGCAGTTTGCATCTCCCAAGAAACTAACTGATTCAACTTGATCTTGTTGAAAAGAGATTGTTTTGAAGTGAAGAACCTATAATGGAACAATCATTATTTTGTCAATGATGTCAAACCTGCTACCTGCTAGTAAAACAATTTCTTTTTGGTCTAAATGTTATCATGTGGTTGATTGATGAAGAGGATTTGAAAATAGGAGATAACAAGATAACCTAGAGAAAGGTTGAGTTGTTTGGTGTATAAAAGGAGCACTAAGACCAAGTAAGACATTGCTACTATAGTGTATTTTATATCTACTTAAAGTTTAAATTGAAAGATTACTCAAGTTAAGACTGAAAGGAGATCAAGTAAGAAAAGTGTCTACCAAGCCTTGCTGAGTAGTTAGTGCAAGTCGAGTAGAAATCAGTGGAAATTGAGTGAAAATCAATAGGTGCCAAGAAAAGAAGACAAATAGTGTAAGCCAAGTGAATGTTAGTATATGTTGAGTAAAGTTTGGTTGGTGCCGAGCATCAGTAAACTTTAGTGTTTTCCAAGTGCCAGAACAATATAGATGTCGAGTGACAATAAACAATGTTAGATTGAAGATTTGACAAATCTAAGCCGATGAATTTGATTTTTTGAATTATGTGAAGTGTGTGGAAGATAACTATGATGAGCTGGTGTCATAATATTTAAGCTAAACTATTTTGAGGTGAATTCAAGGAAGATTGTAGATGAAGTTTCTAGAGGAACCAAATGGAAAAGTGGGTAGATTCATTGAATCCTACCTAACCCTAAAATAAAAAATTGTGGTTAAGCAAAAAAAGATTTAAATTATCTATTTATAGAGATAGTTGGTTAGAAGAGAAGGTTGTCATGTGCAAGAACCTAAGGAAGATAAAGAGTCTAGTGTATTGCTTCATCTAGTGGTCGAATAAAAGAGACTATAGTTGGAATACAAAGCAAGAAGGCTTGAGGGGATGAATAATTGAAAGGTGAACAAGCTATGAGAGCTTAAGTGTATGAATGCCAAGTAGATTGGAGGACTAAAATAAAGATATGTAATCTATAAGTAAGTTGTAAGTTTTTGTTAGATCAAGTCCTACTGTTACTTTTGAATAACTCTACTAGTGTGGATTAAATCCTTTGGATTAAGATTGACTTGAAATTTATTTATAAATCCTTTAACTAGATGACATTCTATTGGAATGGTCTAAAGTACTCTAACAAGGCTCACTCCTAATAGGGTGATTGGAATGCTTTAACCAGGTCACATTTAACAATGTGTATCATAAATTTTAATAGGGTTAGCCTGTCACAGGGCATCACTTTAGAAGAATGAGAATTAGTAGCATGTTGCTGGTGGTTTTTCCAAAATTGGGTTTCCACATAAAATCCTTGTGTCAAATTGTGTGAATTTTCTTATGGTATTCCATGTTTACATTTTTGCAAAGTTATTTTGACCTAGGACAGTAACCTACAATGTAAAAGTATTGTTTAATCTAATGGATGCATGCATGTTAAGGTTTTATGGATATAGATCTAATTAAAATTGAAAAGTTTTACTTGTACATCTAGACCTTGGATAATTGATTCACCCCCCTCTTAGTTATTCTAAAGAATTCTAGCAAACCTCACAATTTCCTTGAATTCATTCTTATACTGTCACTCAACAATCTCTAAATTTTGGCACTCAATCATTACTGAATCCTCAGTCATTGTAAAGATTTCTAGCTCATCATCAACTATATTCTTCATTTGATGCTAATGCTCAGTCAATAATAGATTTTCTCAGACTAACTGTAGATTGGTTGACACTAGCATTACTCAACACCAACTGTATTTTATACTTCTCCTCAACTTGGTTTAGCTTTCTTGATATAAACAATCACTTTGCTTTATCAAAGTCTATCTAATCAAATATCTATTGTAACTTCCTTTTCATAACTCAACCTTTCCTCTAGGTGCTATTGTTATGAGAAATTTCTCAAATCCTCTTCACCAATCAAATAGATATGATATTTAGATTAGGTAGCAATATATCTTATCAATAGATTTGACATCAATGACAAAACAACAATTGTTCCAATTGTAAGTTTCCAACAATCTCCCTCTTTGGCATTGCTGGCAACATATCAAACATCTTAATACTAACTATAGCTTAGTTACCATACAATAAAAAGATTTTGTCTTAGGAGTAATTTCTCCCTCTTTCTGTAATCTCTCCTTCTGTAAATTTTTGAATTTCTCTCTCTGAAATTTCTTGTTGTAGTAAGTTCTCCCTCTTAAGTAATCTCCCCGCCTTTGACAACAATGTCAAAGATGTGTAGTTGTCTCAACTTCAAATTGTTCATACATAAGAATTATGTAGATTTAGCATGTCTTGCTAATATTTGTCATCCGTCTATGACTGATTTGTTATTTTGTACTAAATTATCTACCTTGGGCACTTCCCAAAGTAGATTTTTATTGCATCACTATGTAGGATATTCTGATTAGTATATGTGATGTAATGCACCTTTCCTACTTAAGTTGGTTTGATTAGGGGAATCACCCCTAGTTTACCTCTAAGATATTCATGAGCATCTTTAGGCAAGGGTTTTTTGAATATGTCTATGATCCATTCTTTGGTATTCACATAATCTAGCTTCACTTCTTCGTCTTGAACTAATTCCCTTAAGTAGTGATACTTGATAGCGATGTGCTTTGTCTTAGTGTGCATCACTCGATTGTTTGAAATTTTTATAGCACTTGTGTTATCAAAATAGATAACCACTGGATCTGTGATTTCTTCTTTCATGCCTTTCAGTAACTGCTTGATCCACATAAATATTTGAATAGTTCACTATAGCTGCCACATACTCGGCTTCAACTGTAGATTGAAAAATACAATTTTGCTTCTTGATTTTCCATGACACTAATCTCTTTCCTAGAAAGAATGCACCTCCACTAGTGCTTTTTCTATCATCAATATTGCCTGCCCAATCCGAGTCAGTAAACACCCTTAGTTGAAACTTATCATTTCTTTTGTAATACGATCCATAGCCTTCTGTACCTTTCAGATATCTCATTATCCTTTTCAATTCCATCATGTGGTTCTCTTTAGGATTTGCTAAAAATCTAGCAACTATCCCAACTACCAAAGCAATATTTGGCTTGCTGTGAATACCATATTGCAATTTTCCAATCATGGATCTATATAGGGTCTAGTTCACATTAGTAGAATCATCAGTCTTAGATAGCTTATGTCCAGTAGACAAAGGTGCACTCACTGGCCTAGAATCTTCCATACCAAAAATCTTTAGTATCTCCTTGATATATTTAGATTGTATAATGAAAATACCAAACTTCATTTGACACACTTGTAGTCCAACAAAGAATTTGATTTCACCAAACATAGACATTTTCAATTCCTTCTTCATTTCATCAGAAGATGATTTTCATAAAGCTTATCTTCGTCCAAATATAATATCATCAACAAATATTTTAGATAATAATACTTCATTATTCTTACCATTCTTCAAATATAGGTTACTGTTATCATTTGTCCTTTCAAAACCAATCTTCACTTAATAGTTGTGTAATCTTTCATACCATGTTTTTGGGGCTTGATTCAATCCATAGAGGGCTTTGTTTAGTTTACATACCATGTTCTTCTTGTTTGGAATCACAAATCCTTCAGTCCATTCAATGTATACTTCTTCCTCCAGTATACCATTTAAAAATGCAGATTTGACATCCATTTGATATACTTTGAAATTTTTGTAGGCTGAGTATGCAAGCAGAGTTCTGACCCCTTCAAGTCTTGGCATTGGAGCAAAAATTTCTCCATAATCAACTCCTTCTTCTTGAGCATAATCCTTCCATACTAGTGTTTCCTTATTTCTTGTTACTTCTCCATTCTCATTGAGCTTGTTCCTTAAAACCCACTTTGTCCCAGTGACATTTTTTTTCTTTAGGTCTTTGCACAAAGGTCCAAGTATTGTTCTTCTCAATATGCTCAATTTCTTCATTCATTGCTTGGATCCAATATTCATTGTCTAAAACATCCTTTGTTGACTTGGGCACAAACTCACAAAGTAATAATGTATTATCTTTGAGTCTTCCTCTTGTCATAACACTTGATTGAACATCACCAATGATTTTTTTAGTTTTATGATGTCTTCTCACATATTTTGCTAGAATAGGTAGTTTCCTTCTCTAATCTTCTATAGGTTCATCTTGAAAATTAATTTTAAGTTCATTTTCTCTTCCTTGCTCTAGTTTTGGCTTAGGTTCTACATGCTCAACATTTTCTGTCTAATGATTGACATTTCCTGTCTGTGACTCAACATCTTCAATTTTTTACTTGACACCCACTCACCACTGCTCAACAATTTACATTTGCATTCCATCATTTCGTGTCTGATGGGAACTTGTAACTTGACTTGTCTATTCACTTTGAGTGCTAAGAGCATCATCATCCACACAAATGAATGTATTGTAGTCTTCAAGTTCTTCATTGCATGACATGTCACCTATTTCTACAAACTCATCAACTCGCACATTTGCACTTTTCACAACTTTGTTAGTGTTAGAATTTAAACAGTTATAAGATTTTCTTTTAGTGGAATAACCTAGGAATATGCCTTCATCACTTTTTGCATCAAGCCTTCCATTCCTATTGCCTTTTAGTATATAGCATTTACTACCAAATATTTTAAAATATTTAACATTAGGAGCATAACCATACCATAGTTCAAAAGGTGTAGCATATGTACCTTTCTTGACTTGTACTCTATTCAAGATATAAACAAAAATACTATTTGCTTCTCTCCAATATTTCTATGATACATTCTTCTCCATAATTAATGTTCTTGCACAATCTATTATTGATATGTTTCTTCTTTCACCTATTCCATTCTGAGGAGGGGTCCTTGGTGCTAACATCTATCTTTTGATTCCTCTATCATTGAAAAATGTATTGAACTCATGTGAAATGAATTCACCATCTCTGTTAGATCTCAAACACTTCAGACTCTTCCCTGTTTCTTTTCCAACTCTAGCTAAATACCACTTAAATAACTAAAAAGCATCAAATTTAGCTTTAAGAAAAAACATAGTTATCATTCTAGACTATTCATCCACAACTAGAATGAAAAATTGATCTCTACAATAAATTTGAATACCTATGGGTCCACAAAGGTTAGTATGAGCCAATTCCAAAATATCATTAGCAGTATATGTTTTGCCCTTAAAACTAGACTTTGTCATCTTTCCCAATTGACATTATTTACACATAGCATTGCTAGGCTTCTTTAGTTTAGGCAACCCTCTTACTTTTTTCATCTTACTAATATTCACCAAATTGTCAAAGTTCACATGACATAACATTTTGTACCATAATCAAACATCTTCTTGTTGTGTAAATAAACATGTCTCATTTGATAGGTCTGGATGGAATAGGTTACCTCTTATCTGCTCACTGGTTCCAATTTTCTTACCATCACCATCATGTATCTTGGCCTTTCTATTGTGAAATTCAACTCTCTGACTTGATTTGTTTAGCTGTGAAACACTCAATAAGTTGTAGTTAAGTCCTTCAACCCAATAAACACTGTCACATGTTATCTTATCAGTTAGTTGAATAATACCTTTACCTTTTATAACACATGGGATATTGTTACCAAATTTAATACATCCACCATTGTATGGACCAATATCTTCAAGTTTTTCTTTATCACTAGTCATATGATTGGAACATCAACTATCAATTATCCATCTATCACTTTTGTTCACATAAGAAATTAATGCAATTTTCTCATCTTCATTAGAATCTTCTTTCATAGAAATATAGACATCTTCATTATCATTACTCTTAGCTTCATCATCAATATAACAATATTTCTTACCTTTTTCATCCTTTCTTCTCTTGTAGTCTTTGTCATCTCTTCTTCTTTTGTACTTTCTTTTCTCCTTTTCATCCTTATCATCTCTATCAGGACATCTAGCATCAACATGACCAACTTTGTTGCATGAAAAAAAAATTATAGGTAGTTTACATTTGTATTTACCTCTTCCTCTTCCAAACCTTTTTACAATAAGGGCTTCAAGTTCATCAATCTCATCATTAGAACTATCACTTTTACTCTTCACATGTGTTTCTTTCTTCTTGCTAAGTACTAGTTGTGACTTGAAAGTAGATTCAGTAGTAGCAGGTGTGTAGTTATCAAAGTTAGACATCTCAAAAGTAGTAAGTCTACCAACTACACCTTCCAAGATCAAATTGTTACCTAGTGTGCATTTTAGTTCTTGGATTGCAGAGACTCTAATTGTTAGTGTAGTTTTTTATTTTTCTTATTTTGCTAGGTTTTTCCTACACTTTTAATAATCTCGCTTAGGTTAATAAAGCATGTCTTATTAGGTGAATGGTTGTGAGGTGTCACCTTCCTACATGTGAGCATCCATTAGCTATCTTGGGAAGATACTTTGCTATCTTTAGTCCGATAGATGGTTGCTCCTCATTGGTTGGTGTTGCCACCTCCTCCCTCTTCCTAGCCTATATAAGCATGCTACCTGGCTTGTATTTACATCTCTGGTTTTTGCATCGTCTTAATGCTATTTTTCTTCTAGCATTTGCATTATTCTCTTGGAGACTAACTCTATGATGCTATTTTGATTTTGTATCATTTGCATTCATAGTTTAGATATTTACTCTTTGCACTAGTTTTCTGGGTTATTAATCTTATCAGATTCTAACACTAATGACATAGATAGGGAGTAGAGTCCTCAATACATTATCACTATTTCATCTTTGATTTCTCCATTTGCACCTTGAATAGAATTGACAACCTCTTTAATTGTTGTGTAGTATTGTACTATGTTCTCACCTTCCATCGTTCTCATGTCATCAAATTTACCTCTTAAGCTTTCTGATTTTTCTCTTAGAACATTGTCATCACCTCCATATATGGTCTTCAATCTATCTCACACCTTCTTTGCACTGTCACAGTCTTTTAGGTCATCAAACTCAACATAGATTAGGGATGAGGAAATCTCCAATATTGCTTGGTTGTGTTCTAGTTTCTACTTCAGTTGTTCAATATTTAGAGGAATAGTTGTTACCTTTACATATTCATTGTCTACAGAATTTCCAGCAACATCACTGATACTGTATATGTGCAAATTCATCAAGTTCTGCCATGCAAGAAAGTTCTCCTTGTTCAACTTGGGTACATCTCTCTTATTAGTCATGATCTTAAGCTTTAAGTACCTTCAAATTTTTCTCTATACGCACTATGATATGATACTAATTAATAGAAATGTTTAGAATAACTAAGATGGGGGGGGGGGGTGAATCAATTACTCAAGGTCAATATATACCACTTGAACAATTAAACAATAAACACATCACTATTTTGCTTATCGTGTTGTTGCTCGGTCTATACTGTAAAACTATCATAAACATAACTTGCATTTCATAATGAAATCATTATCAAACGTAAACACATAAATCATTCATCATAATTTTGACACTAGGATTTGTTAGAAATAGATAATACTGAGGTGGGGTATGAATCAATATTCTATAAACTTTTTCCCACAATTGAATATTGTTAATTACTTTATAAATTGTATATGAAAGTAAACCAAAATGTTGAACAGTAAATATAACCATGCACATAGAGAACTCATAACACCGTTATTTGTTAACTAGGGAAACTTTGGCCAAGGGAAAACCTGGTGGGGATGATATCCATTAGATGATTCACTAAACAATAGGATCCTATTAAGGATATTGACCTTGTTAGGAGTCTATGAAGTACATATAGTGTCTCAAGTCCTTGTTAGAAGCCTCAAGCCTATTAGGAGTTGCTTCGACCCTGTTAGGAGTTGGTGGATCAAATACAATGTATGCAAGAAAATCCCACTTCCCTAACATGCAATTATACAATTCAATTCTTCACAAGAATAGATATACATACAATACTTTTTGTTTGTTTTATTTCACACTTTCTTTGATCATGCATTAGATGTAGTTTACATATCATCAAATTCACATCAATCAAAAATATTGCACAGATCATATATATGTCTCATAGCTCATCATACATTGCACACTTATCTTCACAAGATAAGCTCTTTACTTATACCACTCATATTCATAATTCATTGCTTGGTTGGCCTTCATGCTTTCAAATGCTTGGCATAATATGAAATAACTTATGGAATAATGTCCACATAGTTGGCTCATCATGACTTAGTAATTATTTTGTTACCAAAATAATTCTTCAAGTCGTACAATCCAATTCTATACTATGCTCTGTTATCCTCTATTAAATACTTGTACTAGTATTTCAATCATATCTCATGCCATAATGTCTATACACATTTACACTCTGTATACATCATCATGACAGTGTTATAGGGCTTTCCTCAATTGTGCATAAGCTAACTCTCAATGAGTCATCCACACACAACACATCAGTTCTTTGTGCTTCTACAAACTGTCTAATACTTAAGACAATTTTCTATCTCTAAATGCATAAATGAAATGCTGAATGTATGTTGCCATAAATGACAACACTTGATACATCTATTTGACAATATTTCCAATAATCCCCCCGTTTGGAATTGATGGCAACATTTGGGAAAATTGGCTGTCCCAAAATAGCGTCCTACATAAAAAAAAAGAGTAGCTTGACAAAATTGCCTTCAAAATATAACAATTTTATTCATGTTTTGATGGATCATTACATTCCTTAAATCTCCTTTAGATTGATACATAGGTACATATGTATAATCCCCCTTACATATACAATACATAAAATTTTCCTTCTACACATTACTCCCCCTTTGACATCAATAGAAAAGGTGTCAAAATTGTATTCTCAAAACTGGGTGATCTGCTACCGATCATCTTCTCAATTTGGAAAAAAAATCTACATAAAAAAGTTTTAGCTTGTCTACTTTCTTCTTCTAGTTTTCCTTTACTAAATAAAAAATACTAATTAGTGCACTTAGTGCATAGGATGCCACTTCAACTGCACTCAAGTCAGTATATACAAACTTGTCATAGGAAGTCTTTGCTATAAGACATTCCTCCAACTACCTTGACAAAGTACTCAACTTAGTTGACAAAATTTCTCTATGACTAGACAGTCTCTTTGCCTTGTTAGATTCCAAGGTTTTAATCACACTATGGATCCTCTCCACTTCTATTCTATAGTCTTCAATGCTAGTCTCTGGGAGTAGTAGCTTTGAAGTGAGTGATTCAAGTTCACTCATCTTACTCTTAATTTGACTCTCAAAGTTAGTTAGGTATTTGTATGACAATGCATACTGTCCATACAATCTCTTACCTTCATAAATATATATTTTTAGTTCCTTAATGCTTTCATCAAGTGCCTTCAAGTCATTTCTCACATTGGTTCATACTGTATCAAATATTGATGCATCATGCTTCACCTATGCTTGCATTGAAGCTACTTCTGTGAGAGTTGTGAAATCTTCATCAAAGATTTTCACCAACTCCCTGGTCTTTACCTTCAAGTTTGGATTGGATATAGTTGTAGTAACTATCTTTTGCATTCTATCCAAGACCTCAATCAATGTCTTCTCCAAAGACTTTATAGAATTGTTCTTTTCAAACAACTTGTTCAACAAGCTCATTAAACCTTTTTGATCATCATAATCATCTAATGGCACTAATACTACTGCTATTGCTACTTCTATTATTGGAGTTACTGCAGGAATAGGTGTAACTACTTTTAGTTCTACCTTCTTCTTCTCTTCCCTGGCTTTCTTCTTGTCTTCTTCCAATCTTTCTGCTTCTTTCCTAACATCTTCTTCAACTTTCTTCATTTCCTCTTCTTCTTTCTTCTTATTCTCCTCTTTCTTTTTCTTGTCCTCTTCTTCTAGCCTTTTTACCTCTACTAACCTCTCTATTTCTTTCTTCTCCTCTTTTTCTTCTTCATCAGAGCTAGAGTAAGCTATTATATTGCTGATTTTGCCAATAATATTTGTTCCATATGCTACAAAAGGATTCTCCTTTGTATCTACAGTTATGTGCATACTATCCATTTGCATGGATTCAATATTTGTAACAATATGCAGTGGTGAAAGTGCTTGTTGCTATTGTTGTTCTTCTTCTTTTCCTTCATCACTAGATGGTGTGTGTCATGAATTTGAAAATTGCCTCTTTTGTCTCCTTCCTGACATCCTCATAATTGCCTCCCATTAGAAGAATTGCTCTTCTTTATTCCTCAAAAAGGGCTCAATACCCTTCAAAATTATGTTTGAGTCATCCTTAGAGTCAACCTCACATAGTTTATTTATCATAGTGGTCCTTAAATTTAGATCTTCTTCTAATACTCTCTTCTTCCTATTAATTATCCTATTAAATAGGTCTTTAGGTTTCTTATTCTAAATGTTCTCAAAGTTCTTATTCCTCAAAATCATATTCCTTACAATGGCATTTTCCAACTGCCTTCAATCCATATTACTATATAGGTTATAATACTTATTTAACTATACAAAATTGTCATCATTAATTATTTTTATGTTTAGGTTCTCTACGTTTGATTTCCATGCCTTCTTTCTAGCTGTTGTTTTCCCTTCCTATACATCTTGCACTACTAGTTTATCCCTAACTTCATTGTCAGAACTATTAGATTCGTTGACTTGCATAGTTTTCTTCTCTTTCTTGGTCCACTATTTTTCTACTTGACACTTTTCTTTGGTGAAGGTGCAGGTTCTTGCTTCACCTTTACCAAGCTCTTAGATTTCCTTTGTGCTGTAGGTGCTTCCACCTCTGGCTACTTCCTTGGCTGATCACTTCTTGTTCTCACAGGTTTCACTTGTGCAACTGCTACATATGGTGCAATAGGGGCGTGTGCATTATGGTTGCACTATTGTCACACCTTTTGAAGATCCTAATACAATATTTGGGGTTGTTGCTAACACTTCAGATTGTCCTCTTTCTCTCATTTCCATTGCAATTCCTTTAACTTCATTGAATTCCTCTCTAGTCATGCCCAATTCCTTAAGGATGGAATCTATCGCCTTTTCCACTTTCTTCTTGCTTTCCTTGCTGTGTATTTTAGAGTGAATTATTCTCATTTTCTCCTCATAAGTTCCCCATCTAGGGCACTTTGTGTCCTTCTCAGATTGGAGTATGATCTACACATGCCCTTCTATGAGGTCAATGCTCATCTCATATCACATGGCTTCAATGAACATAACCCTTGGTACCACAACTTCCATACAAGTTTTGTCTGTCTCCACCATGAAACATATTTCATCCTTATATTTCTCCACTGTAAAGGGAGGTGTTCTATACCTCTATTCCATCTCAAATTGGAAACTTTTTATCATTCTATCAATTTCATCATCTTTGACATTCCCCAACTTTAATATGTAGCATTGAGTCACCATCTTCATTGTGCACTCATTGCTATCCTAATTCATTACTCCAAGAAACTTCCTTGTAGCATAGAAAAACAAATGAATCAATAGGGACACAAATCTAAAAATTGCGTTCTTTGTTTTCTTCACTTTGACAATGTTGTCCAACAAATGTAGTCTGATAATCTCACATAGATTAACTTTTCTTCCTTGAACTACCATCACATAAGCTATATGTAAAAATCTAGCTAGTACTGAGTCAACCCTTGATCGATGGTTGAACTTGTACCCTAATATCTTTCTTAATAGCTTTACTCCTTTGTCTTGAATGAAGTCTACCTTCATGTTTCTTCCATCAAACCTTGTATTTAGGTTCGTCTCAACCATCTTTCTTACATTCTTCTTGTTGACAGGGTTACATCCCTCATTACTCAATCTTGTGACCTTATGAATTAATTCATTTTCAATAACTATCCATGCATCACCTAGCCATAAAGAATCATCGTGTGCGGTACTCAAAATAATTTGGGTCCAATCATGATTATCAAACACCATATAAAATATATACTTCACTAGATTCAACTTGCTTAGGTGTGCATACTCAAATTTCAAGGATAGGTCACTGTTACACATGGTTCCCAAATCTTTGTGAATATCTTCATCTCCTATGCTCTCAATCATATAGTGGATATAACTTCTAATATCCTCAACATGAAGCACATTCTTTAGAACTTGTGAAAATGTGCCCAATAGGTCATCCAAAAGTGATACAAATGGGTGCTTCTTGAATACATATTGTGGTCTATCACTCACATCATAGATGGTTTGACTGGCCATTACAATTCTACTATATTCACTAAAAATAATTCACTTTAGCTTTGTAAAATACCTTAAACATCATGTTTAGGGCTTTTGTTGTTAGTTTGTGGCGATTGAACAAGGAAGTACTATTACATACTTCATAAATTGTTTGGGGCTAAAATTTTGGGCCCTATTTTATCGAGATTTTGGGCTGACATGCAATTATCAATTATAACCTTAAAGTGGTAAAAATACTTCTATAAAAGGGCTTAGGGTTAGGGATTATTTCATAAGGTGATGAAAAAATTTGTTCTTGCGGCGATATTGAGATGTAAGGGATTACAGATTGCAATCAGGTTGTAATCATTAGATCATAAAAATATTGGACTTGCTATTTGGTGGATGTAGCCTAGGGTTTCGGTGAGCCATGTTAAATCTTGGTGTCTTGTATTCTTTTCTATGTGATCTATTATTTTATGATATTCTTTATATTTGCATGTAACTGTTATTTTTGTCCATGGTTTAATCCTAACAAGTGGTATCAGAGTGAGTTTGTTTATTAGTTATCCTCTGCAGGAAAGTCTCATGGTTGAGTGGGAGTTTCACAGTTGAGTGGGAGAGATGGTAGATGAGGGTAAGTTGATGGTTGACAAGTTTAATGGGTAGAACTTTTAGTTATGAAAAATGCAAATGGAGGACTATCTTTATCAGAAGGATTTATGGAAGCCGTTGAAATAAAAATCAAAGAATCAGGGATCTACGTCAAATGATGACTGATATCTTTTAGACAAAAAGGCACTTGGAAGCATTCGATTATGCCTGACACCATTGGTGACATTTAATATTACAAAAGCAAAGATGATGAAAGAGTTGATGGAAACCCTAAAGAAATTATATGAAAAGCTCTCCACTTCAAACAAGGTATTTCTCATAAAGCATTTGTTTAATATGAAAATGATAGAAGTTGGATCTATTGTAGATCATTTAAATGAGTTTAATACTATTACTAGTTAGTTATCTTCTGTGGGTATTGATTTTGATGAAGAAATTAGGGCTCTCCTGATTTTGTGTTCTTTGCCTGAAGGTTGGAATAACATAGTAATGGCTATGAGTAATTCTGTTTCTGGATCTAACACCCTAAAATATGATGATGTGATCAGTGTTATTTTGACTAAGAAAAGTTGTAGGAAAACCTTAGGTGGATCTACATCAGGAAGTGCTTTGAATGCACAAAGTTGAGGCAAAACAACTGAGAGAGGAAGTAATTCCAAAAATTGTGAGAAATCAAGAGGAAAGTCAAAGGGGAGGAGGTCTCAATCGAGAGGACCAAATGACTGCTGGTACTGTGGTAAAATAGGGCATAAAAAGAAATACTTCTGGAGTCAAAAGAAAAATGAAGGATATAAACTAGATGGAGACAAGGAGGCAAATGTAGTAAGTAAGAAATTCGAATGGGATGCTTTACTTCTGTCTTTAAAAAGTGTTGATGATTCATGGGTTTTAGATTTTGGTGCTTCATATCAGGCTACACCTCATAGAGGTTATTTCATTGATTATGTCCAAGGGATTTTGGACTTGTTTATTTGGGGGATAATGAACCCTGTCAGATTTTTGGAAAGGGAAAAGTTAAGATTAAGTTGTACAATGAGAATCATTGGCTAATACATGAGGTAAGACATGTTCCAAGGTTGAGTAGGAATTTAATTTCAGAAAGGCAACTCGGTGATGAGGGTTGTGTAGTCACTTTTAATGATATAAATTGGAAGGTTTCAAAGGGTTCCCTATTAGTAGCAAAAGGTGTGAAAATATGCACCTTATATCTTTGTACAGGTCATATTGTTTCTTTTACTTTAATTGTTTTAGAGAAAAATGAATGTTTAGGAATAATTACTGTAGTTGAGCAGGGAGAACATTTAGCTACTATAAATTTTGATACAACGCCATGGTACAATAGACTTGGGCACATGAGTGAGAAAGGTATGAAAGTACTTCATTCAAAAAAAGTTTTACTAGGTCTGGAATGTGTTAATATGAATTTCTATGAAAGTTGTGTGTATGGAAAACAAAAGAGAGTGATTTTATGAAGACTGGGAAGGAAAATAAATAGTAGAAATTAGAGCTTGTACATACTGATGTACGAGGACTAACTCAGGTATCTCCCTTGGTGGCCCTCATTATTATGCTACATTTGTTGATGATGCAACTAGAAAAGTATGGGTTTATTTCTTTAGATAGAAATTTTATGTATTTCAACCTTTTAAGAAATGGAAATGCTTGGTTGAAAATGAAATTGGTAAGAAATTAAAATGTCTTAGATCTGATAAAGGTGGTGAGTACTGTAGTCATGAATTTGAAGATTATTGCTCCACTAATGGCAATTTTTGAAAGAAAACTATTCCAAGGACTTTACAAGAAAATGGAGTGGCTAAACGCATGAATAGGACTATAATGGAGTGTGCAAGGAGCATGAGGTTGCGTGCTGGGTTGCCCTTACACATGTGGGCAAAGGCTATCAATACTACTATATATTTGATTAATAGAGGTTCCTCTACTCCTTTGGGTTATGGTATTCTAGAGGAAGCATGGACTGGTAAGAAGGTGAGTTATTCTTTTCTCAGAACCTTTGGTTGTGAAGCATTTGCTCATATAGATTCTAAAAATAGAACCAAGCTAGAAGCTTAGTCAAAGAAATGTGTTTTTTTTGGATATGACATTAATGACTTTAGTTATAGGCTTTGGGATTTTGAAAATCATAAAATTGTAAGAAGCAGGGATGTCATATTCAATGAGAAAGTGTTGTACAAATATTTCAACAACATGAGAAGAAAGAAGATGATTATGTAGTGCTGAATGATACTCCAAAAGATGATGTTCCATCAATTCCTCATGATGTGCAACAACCGCAACAACAAACACCACACACACCGGTGAATGTTAGATGGTCAACAAGGATGTAGACTTCCAAAAATATTTTCTCCTTTGTATTCTATTTTACTAACCGATGCTGATGAACCTGAATGTTATGATGAAGTTGTGTAGATGGATACTAAGGTTCAATGGGAGTCTGTGATGAAAGATGAAATATACTCTTTGTTAAAAATTAAGACATGGGATTTATGCAAGTTTCCTATAGGTAAAAGGGCTTTAGAAAATAAGTGGGTTTATAAGTTGAAAGAAGAGGAAGGAGGTAAGAAAATATTTAAAGCCAGGTTTGTTATAAAAGGATTTGCATAGAAAAAAGGCATCGATTTTGGTGAGATATTTTTTCCTATTGTTAAAATGACTTCTATTCATACTATTTTAAGTATTGTGGCTACTAAAAATTTGCATTTGGAGTAGATTGATGTTAAAATAGCCTTCCTTCATGATGATTTGGATGAAGAGATATATATGGCTCAGCCACAGGGATTTGAGGTCAAAGGTAAGGAGAACTTAGTGTGTAGATTGAAGAAAAGTTTATATGGCTTGAAGCAAGCACCTCGGAAACAGTATCTAAAATTTGATAGGTTTATGCATGAGCATGCATATAATAGCTGTCACTTACATCATTGTGTTAATTTCAAAAGGTTGGATGATGATAGCTACATTATTTTATGTTTATATTTTGATGATATGCTTTTAGATGGGTCTAACATGGATCACACTAAGGGGCTGAAATGCCAATTAGCACATGCATTTGCTATGAAGGATTTGGGGGCAGCAAAAAAAATCCTTGGTATGAAGATTTGGAGAGATAGGAAGAATAGGAAATTGACACTATGTCAAGCTGATTATGTTGAGAAGATGTTGCAACATTTGTCTATGGAGAATGCTAAAGCTATCAGCACACCTTTACCTGATCATTTGAAGTTGACGAAGGAGATGTGTCCCAAGACACAAGAAGAGGAGGATAAGATGTCCAAGATACCCTATGCTTCAGCTATAGGAAGCTTGATGTATGCTATGGTATGTACAAGGTTAGATATTACACATGCAGTGGGAGTTGTTAGCATATATATGAGTCATCCAAGAATTGAACATTGGAATGCAGTCAAATAGATTCTCAGATATTTGAGAGGAACATCCAGTAAGTATTTATAGTTTGGGGGCTCTACTACTAATTTACATGGCTATGCTAACTCAGATTTGGATGGGGATATTGATACTAGGCGGAGTACTACATGTTATGTATTTACTGTTGGTGGAGTAGCAGTGAGCTGGGTTTCTAGGTTATAGAAGGTTAATGCATTATCCACTACAGAGGTAGAGTATGTTGCTGCTATAGAGGCAATCGAGGAGATGATATGGCTTCAATTATTTTTTGAAAAATTGGGACACACTCAGAGGGATAATTATTTTTTTACAGATAGTTAGAGATTCATTCATCTTGCAAATAATTTTGCTCTACATTCAAAGACAAAACACATATAGTTGCGGTACCATTTCATTCGATCCATTTTTGATGATGGTTAGTTAAAGCTAGACAAGATGCATATAGATGATAATCCATTAGATATGTTTACAAAGGTAGTGACAAGGGAGAAGCTAAATTCCTCTTTAGCTTCAATTGGTCTTCTAGACTGAATAGGTATGCAAGAACAACACAGTCCAGGGTGGTTTGATCTAGTGGGAGCCCCATTTGGTAGTGGTATTGCTATAGGATCAATCTCCAAGTGGGAGACTATTTTCGAGTGCGAAGTTCGATCAATCCCCAAGTGGGAGATTGTTAGTTTTTGGTGACTGATCATGGAAGTACTGTACATACTTCATAAATTCTTTAGGGTTCATGGCATCACCCCAAAAAAATTTTGGGCCCTATTTTATCAGGATTTTGGGTTGACATGTAATTATTAATTATAACCCTAAAGTGGTAAAAATACTTGTATAAAAGGGCTTAGGTTAGGGATTATTTCATAAGGTGATGCAAAAATTGATTCTTGTAGTGGTATTGAACTGTAAGGGATTATGGATTATAATCAAGTTTAATCACTGGATCATAAAAATATTGGACTTGCTATTTGGTGGATGTAGCCTAGGGTTTGGGTGAACCACATTAAATATTGGTGGCTTGTGTTCTTTTCTGTGTGATCTATTATTTTTTGATATTATTTATATTTGCATGTAATTTTTATTTCTGTCCGTGGTTTAATCCTAACATCTACATCTTTGCACTTCACAAACTTCTCTTCACACTTCAATTCACTATCAAATCACTCTACAATTTACTCAGGGCACTTTACATGAATAAATGGTACAGACAATCCTGTTTGTGATCCTTAAATCATTTCAAATTGCACTTCTAATATAGTGCCTCTCCCATTTGACTTCTGTAAGTCATACTCATGGATGCAACCTTGTTGATCTTTTTCTATGATGGATCTTGATTGTGACCATGAGTGGTCTACACCGTAGAGGTGATTTGATGTATGTTTCTATATCTGTTGCTTTGATTATGCTTATGGCTGATTTGTGAGATTATGATGTGATTTTGGTTTGCTAAGGTTTGTGCTAGTGGTTACCAGGATCGATGTGGTATCATGAGGTTGTTTAGTGATTACCTTGATATGTGTGCAAAGATTGCACTATGAACAACTACCATGCTACACTACACTAGGTTCCTGTAGTAGTGGCTAGTCATGTTTATGACTGTGTTTGCTTATGTGTTTTAAGTGCCTTTTTACGTTGTTTAAACAACCATTATTAAATGCTTAAATGATTAGAAATGGATTTTCCATGTTGGATTATTTGGTTATGTGCTGTGGACATTTACCTTGTTATATTTTGATCTGAGAGATATTTGTTACTTATGTTATGTTTTACTTTTGAGATGACTTGAGGGTCATATGTTATACCTTGATTTCACTATCATAGATGTTAGACTGCTATGCTATTTAGTTAATCATATTACATGATGATGCCATTTTGAGATGATAGTGTGTTTTATGATGATATTTGGTTATCTAGTATTTGGACATATCTCTGATTATGTTATGTTATGGATTTAATGCTATGGTTATTTACTTCATTCCTGCATTGTTATGCTTTATCCAAACATGAGTGATGTAAATAGATTATTTTAATATAATTAAATAAATGGTTAAATTAGGTGATTTAATGCATTTATTACTTCGTCTATGCTATTATATGCAATTACACTTTATTGTGTTGTTTACTGTGCAGGATTTATATCCTTGGCAGTGGCACATGGAGTTAATGATTCAACTATTCATATTGTACCAATGTCATCCCTATATGGTCAACGTATCCTTATTTTAATTTTTTAATTAAACCTTTCAATGATTATTAAATCCGAATTCATTTGCATTATGTGATTAGACCAATGAGCATGTCTGTGCATTTAGAGTTTCACATTGTCGCAAAAGTTGTTAAGGAATTTCCCTATTTTTGGGTTTTTGGGCTTTTAAATTGAATTATTTTAATCTTTGGTAGCTTTTCCATAGATGAATTACTACTTATAGGAATAGCCTATTTTTGTGTGGGTCGATTCGAGGTTTAACTAGGTTGGCTAGTTATTTTCCCTAATCGATTATTCACTTGAAAAGTGAATAAATATCCAAAAAAGAATTTAATTCCTCACTTCTCACTCTTGAATTAGAAATTTGGAGAGTAAAACCCAAAAATACTCTTCATGAGGATTTATTGTTTTTTTCATTGTGGGAGCTACAGGCGTGGGATCGTCACGAGGTTGGGCTTGCTGGATCCAGCAGGAGGAAATCTTGGATTGTCATGATTTTTAGCTACTTCTATGGGCTATTTGTTATATGGTTCAAATTCCCATTTTTCCCTTTTGGTTGTGAGGTAGGGCTTTCCTATTTTATTGTTTATGCTCCATTTCTACTTTTGCTTTTGGTAGCCATTTATTTAGAGGCTGAGAACTAGCGTTCCCCTCCATTTCTATATGCTAGCTCTATTTGGTTGGGCAGGTATGAACATTTCCCTATTTTTTGGGATGAGGGTTTGGGGTTTTATGCCGTTACGCTACTATTTTTGCATACGGTGTCTGAACTTGATTATTTTTGGATTTTTGGGGTTCTTGTACCTAAAGGCCAAATGGGTTTTAATTTCAAAGTTTTTCCAAAATTTGGAATTTTTACCTCATTTTGTGTGCCACCCTATTTTCTCAGGTTTTCTTGGCACAATGTGGGTTGTGGACCTGGATGATCCATTTGGATATCAGTCATACCATTGTTGCACTTTTATGTTGCATTGGGATGCATGTCGCATTCATACTCCGGATGTCATGTTCAGTTGAGTGATTTTATACTTGTCGTTATGGTTTCTCTTGGACCTTTGTTATTGTTTTGTGGACACTAGGATTAGTGTAGAATCCATACTCTCAGATTGAGGCTGGTTGAGTGAGTTCATGTAGTTTGGTCTTGTTGCATCATTGGGATTCGTGTAGAATCCATACTTCTAGATTGAGGCCGATAGAGTGATTTCATGATGTATGGTTTTATTTGGCTTTGAGATTCATGTTCAATCTGTCCTCCCGAGTTGCTTTTGGTTGGGTGTTTATTTTCGTATTATGTTCTCATCTAGTCCTTGTGTTTTGATCTTGATGATGGTGGTGCGCCACACACAAGTATGTGCACATACATTTGTCAGTGACTTGCAAGGCCTGATCTTCAGTGGTACTTCTGGAAGTTATGACCATGGGGGTTGGGATGAGAGTTTGCATGCCCACATGCACTTGTCATAGGATGAGCATGGGTAGGATAGGGTAGCATATGGAGGGGGCTCCTATCTTGCAGCCTAGCAATCATGGCACATGGGTTGGCAGAGGGAGTTTTAATTAAGTGATAACTAAAGAAAATTTGTGAGTGGTAATAAAACTTAAGGTGATAAAATTTTGTGTGATGGTTCCAAGGGAGTACCTTGTGAGAGTTTCCACACATGATCTGAGCTTGGGCTTGTCGATGCCAAGCAACTCTCCATGATGTCGACGCCTACTTAGTAGCCTATTGAGTGTCTAACTAGGACCCATACTCCTTGCATTATCTTAGGTTCTTGGTTACAACCATCATACTGTCTGGCATGAGTGTTAGCCACGGATGATTGTTTTGTGTGTTTTGTGGTTGGATCTTTATCTCCATCAGCATAGTGGGTGTGGACCTATGGGTAGCACGTGGTTGGGAGGTGTAGCTACCTCTACCACTGCTAGGGACTAGTGTATAGAGATAATCTTTTATTCTAATGTGACTATTGCTAGATGTTTTCACTTAGTACTTCAAGTTTTGGAGTATGCTTTCTTGTGATTTATGCTTTCAATGGGATGCTTATTTATCATGTTTAGATGATGGTAGTTTTGATGCATTCCTCAATATGATGATTAGCATGTGATAGGTGATGTTATCTACTTTGTAGGATTATCTTATGCTTTACTACTTACATGTTAGATTTCCTTATGCTTATGTTGTAGGATGTTACTAGTGACATCCCTATCACGATAGTACTGATAATCTGATCGGTGGCTTGGGATGTTACGCGCGAGGGATGGCTAGGATCCATGATGGTCTTATGATGCTATTGATAGTTGGGAGGAACCACATACTTAATTTGGTTGTTTGGTTGTTGTGATGTTATTTCTGTACATTGAGATGTTGCTTATGTTCATTGCGATGTTCCTTTCAATACATTCTTTACTGCTTGGTTTAGATGGCTAGATGTTCCCCTTTCTTGTTTCATGGCTCTTGTTGTTTATGCACTCGAGTGTTCACTCCTCAATCTTTGTGGATC
This sequence comes from Cupressus sempervirens, assembly GCA_028749045.1. Lineage (NCBI taxonomy): Eukaryota > Viridiplantae > Streptophyta > Pinopsida > Cupressales > Cupressaceae > Cupressus > Cupressus sempervirens. The sequence goes on from CM053792.1 coordinate 33,714,706, forward strand.
TGGTACTCCTCAGTGTGGAGGTTCTGAGCTCAGTTTTAGTCTATTGTTTGTCTTTAAGTTGTTTCTTGAGTTCCCTAGGAAACCATTTATTAGCATGGTGTGATACAATATTGTATCACACACCTATTGAAATTGTGTCGTGCATCCCCAACATCTATCGCACACCTCTTGGAGAAATATTGTGTGATACATTCTAGTATCACACCTCCTTGTAAGAACTATAGTACGATACCCTTAAAGTATCACACGCCTTTGAGAGAAGTATCACCCAGCCCTTGAAAGTGTCACCCCCCTTTAGGAATATCGTGTGACACTTTCTAGTGCTATATTAAAGTATCGCCTGGATTTTTGCAAGACCTGTGCGAGTGTTCGGTGGAAACTTTTTGGTTTGATCTAAACTTTTTGGGAGTTGTTTGGGGTACCATCTTAGGAATTCTTTAGTCCTTTGGTGTCACATTTTTAATTTAGAATGTGTTCGATTCGAATGTAATTTTCTATTCTTCATTATCAGTCATTTTGTTCGGTAGTGGTGTTTGGAGATTCGTTCGTTGCTTGGATTTTTGGTAAAGTCTTCTATTGTGATCTATATGATCCCTATATGATGTTGACATGTGCATTCATACTTGTAAAAAATAATAATTTTGGCTTATATTTCATTTTGTTCCAAGGATCTCCGGGCAGGGCATTACATCTAGTATCAGAGCCCATGTTCAAACATTGGGATCTTTGCGTATATGGTTGCCCATATTTTTGTTGCTGTGTTGGTTGAGTTCAAGTGTCTTGGAGAAGAACTCGTGCTCTTTTTTGCTTTGGTATCTACTTGTGACGGACTTGATTGTCCAGTAGATGTGACTAGATCAGTGTGAGGAGAAGGAAGCGTGTCTTCCCTTGTTTTGTAGATGGTATCGATGTGCTTTGTTAAGTTGGTTGCTTGTGTGACCTCTTTGGATGGAACCGCTGATTGGTGTCCTAGTGTTGGCTTTGAGTGCCTTCTTTTGTTTCTCCTTGTGGAGTAAGGTGCATTGATTCCTTATTTTTCTCCTAATTGTAAGTAAATAGATGAATCTTATTTGTGATTTTGTGTTATGTCATTATACTAATGAAATGGTTCTTTTCATTGAGAAATAAGTGTTATTGTGAATCTTTGCAAAGAAGTAGGTTTGCATTATATCCTTGGGTTAATGACTTAAGTCCCCAATTTGATTACTTCTTAAACTTATGGAAATTATTGTTCTCTACATATGCATGAGATTACTAATGGTATACTACTTGATGTGTGCGACTGTGTTCTCTAACATTGCTAGGATGATGTATTCCTTAGCATTGTGTGGTGATTTATCCTCTTGTGTGACTATACTTAGTCATCACCTATAACGTGATTTGTTTGATGTCTTATTTTATTTGGCTAGAGGCACTTTCCTCATGTTGTTGGGCTAGCATTGGTTTTTAGTATTTTCCTCTCTTGGAATGGTCATCAAATTTTATCCATTGCTCTCTTTGTGACAGTTGTCATGTTTGAATTATTGTTGAAATGAGCTCTTTTTGATACTTTATTTTTGGAATTGAAAATTCCCCATTTGGGATTTTTGTTTTGGTTCATGATGACTATTCTGAATGTGTTTTAACTGCTGCCCAGTTGTGCTTTGTGACTCTACCATGTTCATCTCGAACCCCTGGTAGTATGTATAAGGAATAATATCATGGGGAACATGCTAGTGTGTCTTTGTTAGTTTTAAAGTTGTTATTGTAATTAGATGGTTTAAAAGATGAGTAAATGGAATGTTATTCTTGAAAGAAATTGAAAGGTATGTACTTGTTTTATAGTGACTCTTGAACCCTTGCTTTGAAAAATTTTCAGTTGCATTGTGCATTTGTGCTCATGTTATTTTCAAGTAATGAAATTATGAAAGATAAGTAATGATGGTTTTTAGTGTGTGAACTACCTTTCATTCCATGTCTTATGTTGTTTTGGGCATGTGTGTTCTTGAGTGGTTTTGGATGTTTCATCCATTGCTTGTCTTGGTAACTGAGACTATTGTTTTACCTATGTTGTTATGTCTTGAGTGGTGACTCAAACTCGTAGATCTTAGGACTCTCTTAGCTCCATCATGTTGTATTCCTAGTTGATATCTTTTTGGCACTTTTGAATGGAGTCAACCTATTTCTGAATGTGAAAGTTATGGTCTTTAGAGTGAAGGCAATTTTTGTGCTGATCTGAGATTTCATGCAAGAAACTAGTGGTCATGCACTTTCTTGCTTGGTTCATTGCACTTTCTCACCTGGTTTACTAAGAAACTTCATGTGAGACTATGCTAATGCAAAGTTTCACCTGGCAAACAAGAAGTAACTCTTTCACACTTTTGGAGTTGCTGATCGATGTTTCAAGTACCTTTTTCAAATAGAGGCCAATTCAATCATGACATATCATATTTATGGCCATTGGAGAAGTTTAAATCTTCATATTATTCTTAATGGAAGAGTTATCTTGTCTTCATAATCTACTAGGTACTTTTTGGGGTTCGTGCTTGGGTTTGTGTGTTTCCTATTGCACCGACCCACCCTTACGAGGTGAAGTTTGGTTTGTGAGTGTAACTTGCTCAAGGTTGATGTTGCCTTGTCATTTGGTAGTGACTCAATTCTTTGATGCGTCTAGATTCTCCTTTTTGGATGTTGACTTTGGTGAATCTCTGTATCCTTTTCTCTCTTGAGAAAGTAGGCTAGTGTGGTTATGCCACTAGCTCAGTTAGTATTTTTAGATGAGTATATTGATGGTTGGTGGAATTGTGAGTTCCCTAATGTGTCTTGGGCTGATTTAGTGCAGAGGTTGAGAGAGACTCCCTACCAGTCCTAATACTCTATAATATCTTTCTCCCTAAGCTTATGTCTTTAATGATTTGTCTCAGTCAAGTTTTCTCATTGATCATTGACTTGAGGCTGGAGATTGAGTTTAGTGGTAGGATGGGTGTGGTATTCCCAGCATGGTGCTGGAGGGACATGGTATCATTGGGCATATGTTACCATCTTGAGAGTTGGTATGAAGTTTTACATGATTTTTTCCATTAGTGAAATTCTTTTTAGCCTTGTGGAAAGGTGATATCTTGTCTAGTTGGGTTGTGTAACCCTAGTTCCCAGTGGTAGTTGAGCTTTTGTCCTTTGGAGGGGCACCGTGCTCCTGTGCTTGGTGGTTGGTAGTGGTGAGTACCCTTTTTGGAGTGTGTGATTTTGTAGGTAAACCATCATCCTCTTGTGCAAAGGGTGAGTTTATGTGGATTCTAGAATGATCATGTGTGACATGATGGTATTCTTGGGAATTTTGGGATGGTCATTCCCCATGATTCCAACTCTTGTTGGAAGTGTGTAGTGTTTTGACCTTATGTTGTGGTCATGTGGTAGGTGCATGTCATAGTTGGGCACCTATTGATGAGGTAGAGTGAATTTTTCCTTACCTTGTATGGTTGAATTTATGGCTAGATGGGTTTTTCCTAGCACCTAGAAGGTACCTTGTTGGAGGACCTTATGTCAGTATGACACCTTTCTCTTGTGATTGACCTATTTTTGGGTTGAAAAGATGGTTTGAGAACATTATAATGATCTAGTTTGACTTGTGGAGAGTTTGTTGAGTCATTCCTATTGCTTGGTTTTGATTTTGGTTCTTGTTGTGTTTTGGGGGGGACGATGTAGTGCCTCTCCCATTTGACTTCTATAAGTCATCCTCATGGATGTAACCTTTTTGATCTTTTTCTGTGATAGATCTTGATTGTGACCATGAGTGGTCTACACCGTAGAGGTGATTTGATGTATGTTTCTGTATTTGTTGCTTTGATTATGCTTATGGTTGATTTATGAGATTATGATGTGATTTTTGGTTTGCTAAAGTTTGTGCTAGTGGTTACCAGGATCGATGTGGTATCATGAGGTTGTTCCATGATTAACTTGATATATGTACAGAGATTGCATTGTGTACTACTACCATGCTACACTGGACCAGGTTCCTGTAGTAGTGGCTAGTCATGTTTATGACTTTGTTTGCTTATGTGTTTTAAGTTCCTTTTTATGTTGTTTAAACAACCATTATTAAATGCTTAGATGATTAGAAATAGATTGTCCATGTTGGATTATTTGGTTATGTGCTGTAGACATTTACCTTGTTATATTTTGATCTGAGAGATATTTGTTACTTATGTTATGTTTTACTTTTGAGATGACCCAAGGGTCAGATGTTATACCTTGATTTCAATATCATAGATGTTAGACTACTATGCTGTTCAATTAATCATATTGCACGATGATGCCATTTTGAGATGACAGTGTGTTTTATGATGATATCTAGTTATCTAATATTTGGACATATCTCTGATTATGTTATGTGATGGATTTAATGCTATGGTTATTTACTTCATTCCTGCATTTTATTCTTTATGTGAACGTGAGTGATGTAAATAGATTATTTTAATATAATTAAATAAATGGTTAAATTAGGTGATTTAATTCATTTATTGCTTTGGCTATGATATTATATGCAATTACACTTGATCGCGTTGTTTAGTGTGTAGGATTCATATCCTTGGCAGTGGCACATGGAGTTAATGATTCAACTATTCATATTGTACCAATGTCATCCCTGTACAGTCAATGTATCCTTATTTTAACTATTTAATTAAACCTTTTGGTGATTATTAAATCTAAATTCATTTGCATTATGTGATTAGACCAATGAGCGTGTCTATGCATTTAGAGTTTCGCATTGTTGCGAAAGTTGTTAAGGAATTTCTATGTTTTTGGGCTTTTTAATTGAATTATTTTAATTTCTGGTAGCTTTTCCACTGATGAATTCCTATTTATAGGAATAACCTTTTTTTTTTTTGGGTCAATTCAGGGTTTAACTAAGTTGGCTAGTTATTTTCCCTAATTGATTATTCACTTGAAAAGTGAATAAATATCCAAAAAAGAATTTCATTCCTCACTTCTCACTTTTGAATTAGAAAGTTGGAGAGTAAAACCCAAAAATCCTCTTCATGAGGATTTACTATTTTGTTCGTTGTGGGAGCTACGAGCATGGGATCATTGTGAGGTTGGGGTCGTTGGATCCAGCTCGAGGAAACCTTGGATTGCCGCAATTTTCAGCTACTTCTATGGGCTATTTATTTTATGGTTCAAATTCCCATTTTTTCCTTTTGGTTGTGAGGTAGGGCTTTCCTATTTTATTATTTTTGCTCTATTTTTGCTTCTGTTTTTGGTAGCCATTTGTTTGGAGGCTGAGAACTAGTGTTCCCCTACATTTCTATATGCTAGTTCTATCCGGTTGGGCGAGTATGAACATTTTCCTATTTTTTGAGATAAAGGTTTGGGGTTTTACACCGTTATGCTGGCCATTTTTGCATACGATGTAAGAACTTGATTATTTTTGGATTTTTGAAGTTCTTGTACATAAAGGTCAAATGGGTGTTAATTTCAAAGTTTTCCAAAATTTGGAGTTTTTACCTTGTTTTGTGTGCCACCCTATTTTCTCAAGTTTTCTTGACACAATGTGGGTCGTGGACTTGGATGATCCATTTGGATATTAGTTAGACCACTATTTTTTATGTTACATTAGGATGCATGTTGCATCCATACTTTCGATGTTATGTTCGGTTGAGTGATTTTATTCCTGTTGTTATGGTTTCTCTTGGACCTTTGTTATTGTTTTGTGGACACTAGGATTCATGCAAAATCCATACTCTCGAATTGAGACCAATTGAGTGAGTTCATGATGTTTGGTCTTATTGCATCATTGGGATTTGTGTAGAATCTACACTTCTAGATTGAGGCCGGTAGAGTGATTTCATGATGTATGGTTTTATTTGGCTTTGGGATTCATGTAGAATCCATCCTATCGAGTTGCTTTTGGTTGGGTGTTTTTTTTTTGCATTGTGTTCTCATCTAATCTTTGTGTTTTGATCTTCATGATGGTGGTGTGCCATACATGAGTACGTGCGCATACATTTGTCGAGTGACTTGCGAAGCTCGATCTTCTGTGGTACTTTCGAAAGTTATGATCATTGGGGATGAGATGGGAGTTTGCATGCCCACAAGAACTTATCGTAGGATGAGCATGGGTAGGGTAGGGTAGCATATGGAGGGGGCTCTTATCTTGTAGCCCAATGATCATGGTGCTATGGGTTGGCAGAGGGAGTTTTAATTAAGTGATAACTAAAGAAAATGTGTGAGTGGTAATAAAACTTAAGATTATAAAATCTTGTGTGATGGTTCCAAGGGAGTACCTTGCGAGAGTTTCCATACGTGATTCGAGATTAGGCTTGTTGATGCCAAGTGGCTCTCCATGATGTCAACCCCTACTTAGTAGCCTATTGAGTGTCTGACCAGGACTTGTACTCCTTGCATTGTCTTAGGTTATTGGTTACAACCATCATATTGTCTGACATGAGTGTTAGCCATGGATGATTTTTTTGTGTGTTTTGTGGTTGGATCTTTATCTCCATCAGCATGGTAGGTGTGGACCTATGGGTGCCATGTGGTTGGGAGGTGTAGCTACCTCTACCACTGCTAGGGATTGATGTACATAGATGGTCTTTTATCCTAGTGCAACTGTTACTAGATGTTTTCACTTGGTACTTTGGGTTCCAGAGTATGCTTTCTTGTGATTTATGCTTTCATGGGGATGCTTGTTTATCATGTTTAGATGATGTTAGTTTTGACACATTCCTAATTATGATGATTAGCATGTGATAGGCGATGTTATCTACTTTGTAGGATTATCTTATGCTTTACTACTAGCATGTTAGATTTCCTTATGCTTATGTTGTAGCATGTTAGTAGTGATGTCCCTATCACGATAGTACCAATGATCTGATCGATAGCTTGGGATGTTATATGCGGGGGATGGCTAGGATCCATGGTGGTCTTATGATGCTATTGGTGGTTGGGAGGAACTGTGTACTTAGTTTGGTTGTTTAATTTTTGTGATGTTATTTTTGTACATTTCAATGTTGCTTATGTTCACTGTGATGTTGCTTTCAATACATTCTTTACTGCTTGGTTTAGATGGATAGATATTCCCCTTTCTTTTTTCATGGATCTTGTTGTTTATGCACTCGAGTGTTTGCTCCTTGATCTTTGTGGATTTGGTACTCCTCGATGTAGAGGTTCTGAGCTCAGTTTTAGTCTATTGTTTTTTTAAAAGTTGTTTCTTGAGTTCCTTGGGTGACCATTTATCAGCATGGTGTGATACAATATTGTATCGCATGCCCATTGAAATTGTGTTGTGCATCCCCTGTATCTATCACACACCTCTTAGAGAAATATTGTGTGATACTTTCTAGTATCACACCTCCTTGTAAGAACTGTCATACGATACCCTTAAAGTATTGCATGCCTTTGAGAGAAGTATTGCCTAGTCCTTGAAAGTGTTGCTCTCCTTCTTTAGGAATGTCTCACGACACTTTCCAGTGCTGTATTAAAGTATTGCCTAGATTTTTGCAAGTCTTGTGTGGGTGGGTAGCAGGCACTTTTCAATTTGATCTGAACTTTTTGGGAGTTTTTTGGGGTACCCTCTTAGGCATTCTTTAGTCTTTTGGTGTCGCATTTCGAATTTGAAATGTGTTCGATTTGAATGCAATTTTGTGTTCTTCATCATCGGTCATTTTTTTCAGTAGTCACGTATGGAGATTCATTGGTTTCTCGAATTATTGGTAAAGTCTTCCATTGCAATCTGTGTGATCCCTATATGATGTTGACATGTGCATTGATACTTGTAAATTTTTTTTTTGGCTTATATTTCATCCTTATTCCAAGGATCTCTGGGTGGAGCATTACATCTCATTAAATGTGTATCTACCACAAATTTAAATACTATCTCGATTTATTAGTAAGCTTTTTCTCTGAATTCCTACTCACTGAGATCATATCTAGACATTGCGCACTTGACCATGGCTTTCACTCTATGTACTTAACCATCTATTAACTATGCAACTTCCAACTTTCTCTCTAACATTAGTTCTAGCCAATTGATGCACTGTCTCTTTTGAAACTACTTCATTCAAGTAGGATGATTCCCAAACAATCTATGACTTCAATGTCTTATCACGTGCATCAAAATACTTTTCTCCAAAAACCTATAAGAGATTTCTGGATCCTTAGCTATCACAAATGCTTCTTTGAATTCATCAACATGTTCCTTAATTACTTCTTTCTAACTGTTTTCACTGCCATTATCATTCGTTCTGTCATTTCTATTGTTGTTCCTTCTATTATTGGGATTCTTGTTAAAGTTCCTTCTGTTCATTCTACAATATCTTATTGTGTGTTAGAATTTATTACATAATTGACATATATGTGCATTTTTTCTCTAATTAGTTCCATTTTGATTCTCAGGTGCTCTGCAATTCCTTGCAATGTGTCCAAGATTATTACACTTGTAACACACAAACTAGTTCTTCTCTCCATTAGATTTCTATCCATCCTTGGATCATTCTTGTGATCTTCCTCTTTCATTACCTACAGGATTAGTATTCCTAAACATTCTACTATTTGCATTATTACTATGAAACTTAGGTTTCTTACATTCTATTGCTTTATGCCCATAACCATGACAATTATAATAATAGAAATTAGTAATGGGTTTAAAAGACTTACCCGTGCAATCTCTTTTCTCATGTCCAACTTCATTACCTATGAAGCATCTACCTTTGAAATCATGTCTTACTTCCTTGGGTGGTTCATCTTTCTTAGGTTTATCAACTTGCTTTGTTTTCTTAGGTTCATCATGTTTCACTGATAAATCAATTAATTCTACTTCCTTTGATACTTTAGTAGATGTGCTTGATTTAACCTTACTTTGATCAGATTCCTTAGTGGATTCAATAACTAGATCTAGTTTTCTTTTGATTTCAAATTTCTTGGCTATTTTTTCTCCAATCAGATATCCAAGTCTTGTCTTGTCATAAGAAAGTCTCCGGTGAAATATTTGTTGATCTATTTTCTCACTACTAGAATAAAGTTTCTCTAACTATTTCTTAACTTGTTTCAATTCTCCTTTCACAATGATATTGTACTTTTCTAATTTAGCATGCTCAATCTTGATAGTATCTAGTTTAGATGTAACTTGAGTTAACTGGGATCTAAGGTCTGCATTCTCAATTTTTAGTTTAGGTTCATTCTTGCCACTATTTTTTCTAAAGGATCAACTTAAGTTCAACAATTTTTAGTTCATGTTTCAAAATCTGATTTTCTTCCTGAAGGTTTCCTGCTTCATCATTGCCACTAGTCTATACAATTGAGTCCTTGCTAGATTTCAGATCATCAATCTTGTCTTTCAATTTACCAATGAAGACTTTTGCATCTTCATATCTATCTTCTAGGTTATCTCTTTCTTCAATAAGAAGGTCAATCTACTCAAGAGCTTCTTCAATGTTTTTCTTCAACTGTTCCATATCTATAGGGATCTTACTCAAGCTATTAAACTTCTTTTGAGTAACTAGGCTCTGATACCAATTGTTAGAAATAGATAATACCGAAGGGGGGGGGGGGGGTCGAATTAGTATTCTACAAACTTCTGCCCACAATTAAATATAATTAATTACTTTATAACTTGCATATGAAAGTAAACCAACAATGCTAAATAGTAAATATAACCATGTACATAGAGAAATGATAACACCATTATTTGTTAACTAGGGAAATCCTAGCCAAGGGGAAACCCCAGTGGGGATGATACCACTAGATGATTCACTAAACAATATGATCTTGTTAAGGATATTGACCCTGTTAGGAGTCTATGAAGTACATATAGTGTCTTGAGTCCTTGTTAGAAGCCTCATCCCTATTAGGAGTTGGTGGATAAAACACAATATATGCAAGAAGAGCCCATTGCCCTAACATGCAATTATACAATTCAGTTCTTTACGAGAATAAATATACATGCAATACTTTCTGTCTATTGTATTTCACACTTTCTTTGATCATACATCAAATGTAGTTCACATATCATCAGCTTCACATCAATCAAAAATATTGCATAGATCATATATATGTCACATAGTTCATCATACATCACACACTTATCTTCACAAGATAAGATCTTTACTTATACCACTCATATTCATAATTCACTACTTAGTTAACCTTAACACTTTCAAACACTTGGAATAATATGAAATAATTTATGGAATAATATCCACATAGTTAGCTAATCATGACTTAGTAATTATTTTGTTACCAAAATAATTCCTCAAGTCATACAATCCATTTCTGTGCTATGCTCTGTTAAATATACATACTAGTATTTCAATCATATCTCGTACTGTACTATTTGTACACACCTATCACTGGTATATGTCATCATGACACTTTCATAGATCTTTCTTTAACTATGTATAAGCTAACTCTTAATGACTCATCTGTACACATCACATATGTTCTTTGTGCTGCTACAAACTGTCTAACACTTATACAATTTTCTATCTCTAAATGCATGAATGAAATGCTAAACATATGTTTCCATAAATGATAATGCTCAATACATCTATATGACCATATTTACAATAGGATTTTACGTGGAAACCCAATTTGGGAAAATCCAATAGCAACATATCACTCTTTTTCACTCTTTCAAAGTAAGCTCTGTTGGGATCCAACCCTGTTAAAGGTTGCAAAACATAATGTTAAATGTGACCTAGTTAGAGGATTTATTCACCCTGTTAGGAGTGACCTTGTAAGAGGACTTTGATCATTCCATATAGAATGCCACCTAGTTAAAGGATTTGCATAGACTATTAACTCTTCAAATGACTATTAGGTCAACCTCTATTAAAAGGATTTCAATATAAACTATTTAAATGACTAGAAAGAAAACAATAGGTTTTGATCTTTGTGATTACAACTCACTTTGCTGGTTCAGATCTCTATTCAATCCTTGTGCTAACTAGATGATAAGTTCTTCACTTTCATCTCTGATCTTGATTCACTTGGAGACCCTTCAAGCAATCAATCCAATTTTCTCAATAACACTTAAGTCTTCTGCTTAAATTCACTTGTCAACATCAGCATCATCTCTACAAATTTTCTCTATTAGCTTGATAATCACTCACACTCATGCATTTTTGATCAACCTTGCTATGTATGTCTCTCTTCACATACAAGATTTGTACATACACATTCACAAACACCACACCACATTGCTTGTTTAGTTCTGTATCTATTTAAATAGGTAAATTGTTCTTTACCATTTTCTACATCCACCATAGATCTTAAGGTTTATGATCAGGTTCAACTTGATTGACTATATCTATCTATATTCTTGATCTTCTTTTAGAAACTTCTCTAGAATTCATCTATTAGGTCTTTACCTAATCCTTGCTAGTATGTGTTTTTATCCGCAATTTCATGTAAAGTTTGTTCATTTTGGACAAAGTTATTGTTGAAGGTCTTTTTTTCTTGATAGCACTTATTTTTTTTTGGATTTGGGGGGGGGGGGGGGGGGGTTTTGGGTGTTAAATTTTTGGAATAGTTCGAGCCCAAACAGACCTCACGATTGGGTTTAGACCTAAAAACCCTCATTTCCATATAAAATACATCCCATTTGGACACTGTTGGCTTTGAAAGCCTTGGCATGCCTTAAGAGGCACTCAATTTTTTATTTTTTAAAAGACAAAAAAATGTGGACCAATTGTGCTCTAGCAGTGGCCCGCCGCTCATCATTGACTTACTTCTTGCTGCCCTCAGCAGTGCTAGCACCACCAACCGTTGCTCAGCGCCTACCCAATCACTTGTAGAAATCATAATGTGGCTACACAAGACCACACCATGTGGCAGATGCTCAGGTTCTAGCTATGTGGCTATTTGTCACATCATTTGCCACATGACCTAGTGTCTGCTTGACATGTGTCACCTAGACACATCACCCCTGGCCACCCCATGCCATGTCATCATGCCACATGGCATGCATAGTTAGCATACTATGCCATCTATCTAGTCAACATGTCACATTAGCAATGGTTTTTTTTTTTCCTTGTGATGACAAGACAATCATCAAAATTGTCATGAATTAATAACATCAACACTATGTTAGCACTACATAAGCAGCTTGGATGCCCTTCTAGGCCATAAGGAGCAACGTTTGGTTTTTTTTCATAACTTGAGCATACAAAATTTGTTTATGGAAAATGAGATATCACCAAAAAGTTTTTTTTGATCCCGATCTGATTGTATAGTTTTCATTAAATTTTGATTCTTTTTAGGTACCTATTCTCACTGTCAAAGGATCGACTTCATTTGTGCACTTCGGGGTCATATCTTCTGTGCCTGAGCTCCATTTTTTGCCAAGGAAAAGGCATAGGAAAGATCTTGCAGTGCTCTATCTAGATATACTATCATTTTCATTAGAATATTTCAATGGTACATAAGTCACTCAACTAAAGCCTTTTTCCTCTCCTCATTGTCTACACATTGCTTTTAGCTATTGGGGTTCAGTTTCTTGTATTGTGAGGGGTGTTTTTCTATACATTTTTTCTATCATTTACTTTAGTACAACATATATCTTTCAAAACCAAAAAAATCTTCTCTAAAATAACGAGTGAGACCTCTTCTTGTCTAGCTCCTCTAAACCCACATAACTATCACACATGGATAGTTTCTATGAAATGGTTACTTCATTCCAAGGGTTTGTGGTCTTGTTTGGATGAGGATCAACCTCTATTTCAAAGTCCATTTGAAACATATCAACAAAGGAATAAGATGGGTGAGGCCATGGGTCTTATCTCTCTTAGTATTGTAGAAAACTTACAATTTCATCTAGATGAGTGCACTACTCAGGAAATGTGGCTCAACTTCAAGACCTTGTTTGGTATAGTCAGTGAGTTCAGAGTACTTCAGCTTGAGGTGAAACTTACATCACTTGTACTTGATTCTTTTCCCACCATTGAGGAATTTATGATGAAATTCAACCAACAAAGATCATTGTTACAGGGTTGTGGCAGGATGCAGACAAATAAGGAGTGCATTTTCTTAATACTATCAAAGATTTGAGGAAACTTTTAGATTTTCTCCTTTACTTTTTACTCTAATATAGATACATTGGTGATGAATTACTACTCTGATACCACTGATGAAGTACTGCTCTGATACCACTTGATAGAGGGCCACACCACCCTTACCCACTCACAATCAAGAAAGCAACAATATAGAGACCAAAAAAAAATGCTTCACGAATAATTTTATTATACTTGAAAAATCCTTACAACACCTACAACATGATATGACTTCTTCAACATAAGAGAAATCCTAAATAAGAGTCTTCACACCAAGAGCTTCACCAATAACTTCTACTTGAAGAGCTACACCTTTAGAGTTTTCACACCTTGAAGTCTTCACACCTTCTAGCTTCTACTTCTCAAACTTCTCCTTGAGCTTTCACCTTCTTCTTTAGCTTCTACTCCTCAAGCTTCTCCTTGAGCTTTTCCAAGCTTGAGCTTGATTTAGAAATGCTCATATGCCTTGCTTAAATAGGCAATTACCACCCCATGCATGACTTATCCACAACCTTCTAAAACTTCCATAACCTTCTAGAATTACAACTAAGCACCACCATGTGGCCCAATTAGAAAATTATATTTCCTTTATGGATCATAACAAATATTAAATGCAAGATTTAAGAAACTTTCCACAAGCTTCTAAGATGCCACCTACACACCTCGATTAATGTAATGACAACTATTTTTCTTATTTTTCTATTTTATGCCACCTATGCACCTCGAAAATAGAAATTCCTCCTTTTCCTTTCTTTTCTCCTTTTTATTTTTTATTATTTCTCCTCTAATTTTCGTCACTTTTCTCTCTCCTCCAGAATTTTTTTTTTTTTTTTTCAATTTTTTTTTTCCAATAATTTTCCAATGCAAGATGCTCCTGCATCAATTGGTTAGTAATTTCACCGTGCTAACATTTGAGGAATTTTGTGATGATTTGACTAGAGAACAAACCAAGATTTCCTAGTTGGATTCTCTATCAAGATCAAAGATCACATCATTGGTTGCACAATCATCTATAGTGAAGAAGAAGTAGACACTAAAGCCCATTAAAGATTTAGTTGGTCATGAGATTCCTCCAAGCCATCTGTATAGTCTCCTTCCAAACCACAATGCAATGCTAAGAAGGGTTAATATTCTAAGTTTGGTGAGTCTTCCTCCAAGATTAAGAAGTCCATAGGTGATCCTTGAAGTTTTTGTGGCAAGAAAGGACATCTAGTTTCCAAGTGTTGGAAATGGTTAGAGGATTTAGAGGATACCATGTAACAACATCACATCTCCTCTCTTCAACCATGTTCCTCATCTATGGGGAAGGGTCATGCTATTCATGTATGAGCCTTGTCTTCAAGATCATCTTGGATCATTGATTCTGGTGCACCATATGACTTGTAACACCCCGCTTGGGAACCCAAAAGAAATAAACCTAATATGTTACAAAGTTTACTGAACTATTTTTTTTAAAAAGTTTAAACAACATCACAGTAACAATTATATAGAAGCAATATATACATGCACATCAAGAACACATAATCAATTACAAATACAATTTAAATTCCTCAAGGATTCTTTCACGTTGAGTCACATTTAAGAAAGTTTTATTAATAAGTTTAAGTCTCAATTACAATGTCCATAATCATTAAATAAATAAACACATACATAGTCATATAAGCAAATGCATAAGTACAACTAATACTATGAAAGCACATCTAATAAATAACATCCACTACACATGTCATAAGATATGTGAAAATAGATACAAGTACATCAATATATAATACAATATCTTGTAAGATCTCAAAATACATGATACATCAAATGAATAAAAGTCTTGAAGATAAGAGGAAGAATTATAATGGTACCACTGTATCAATGAGCATCCAACATTTGTCTATCTGAGGGGGACCCAAATGGTAAGAATACACTACCTCTCGGCTGCATGGTCACCTAATCAGGCTCCCAATCCCACCGTGCAGGAGAGATAATGTATGATCTACACACAAATATTCAAATCATAAAATAATCCTAGGCAAGGAATCCTGATAGCCAAGTCTACCTCAAGGGTAACACAAACTACTCAAGAAGAAGAGATAATAAAAATCAAAAGGAAACTCATTCCAATACTAACATCTCATACCAAATCAACATACAAATACCAAGACCAAAAATATACAACCATCTCAAAATTGATGACAAGTGTCATAAGCACAATGACCAATAGATAACAACTGTCACCAATAAAAGTAAACTACCAATCACTAACTCCAACAATAAAAACACCACCAACGAATAACTGATCATTGATTAATATACGTTAACATCGACAATAAGTGACATCCAATCAATTAGTAACAATTCACAATAAATATACCATCAAAAGTAATATCCAACAAGTCCACCACTAGATGAAAATAAAAAAAAAACCATGAAGGAGACTTAAGCTACATACTATGGAGTGTCATCACATGAGCCAACTCTAGAGTTACCCTGGCAGTCTCTCAAGACCCCGTCCCCCTAGTGACTCTATGCAGAACCAGAATACCCTCTCATGATGATGAGGAAACTAGTCATACCTCTCAAGGTATCATCTCCATCTCATTCTTAGTCTATACAAGCACTTAAGGCATGGACAAGGAAAAATCTCTAACTTATCATTTTAATGTATCTCAAGGAAAAGGGCTAGGCAATATATTTTAATTACTATGTTATCACTTGTCACACAACTTACAATGAGTTATCCTAGCAGCCACTTTGGGCCCTAACCCCCATTGCAAGCCACTCCCATAGACATGCACCTAGACTACCTTCTCAAAATTCACAAAGCACAATAGTGTCCCATACCACAAAAAGTAATATTGATCAAATTTGGTTCCTTAACAGGCAACCCAAAAAATAACATTGGTTCTCAAAACTCAAGTTCCTATAAATGCTCAATAATATAAAGCTCATAAAACATAAATCTCAATTCAAATAATAAAGTTCATCATGACATCCAATCAAATAATCAAAAAAGAAATCTCAAAAACCACCTCTAGTTCACATCCTAACTTGACCAACTAAGCAATCCATAAAGAAAAACAATCATGAAAATAAACATCACAAGACTATAAATAGAATATTAGAAAACACAATTTTCAGCCACATGATTAAATTCCACCAATTTCTCTTGTTTAGTTTGGGTCATAAGGATGTATTTAGAAATAGGTAAGAATATATATGTTAATATAAATTGTTATGCTAATATACTTATTTAAAACAATACATATTTAAATATTCAATCTTTTTGCACATATAAAATATCATGCAATATTGTCATATTATTAATTTAAATTATCTTAAATCATAAATAATTTAATTAATAACATAAATGTATATTATTGTATTTAAATATTGATATTAATTTCAATTTCTAAAATATTAATATGACTT
This sequence comes from Cupressus sempervirens, assembly GCA_028749045.1. Classification (NCBI taxonomy): domain Eukaryota; kingdom Viridiplantae; phylum Streptophyta; class Pinopsida; order Cupressales; family Cupressaceae; genus Cupressus; species Cupressus sempervirens. Next base: position 33,731,148 of record CM053792.1, read on the forward strand.
TATTTAATTCTAATATTAATATTTAATTTTCCTTTAATTCATAATGCAACTAGAGATAAAATTATAAATTTAATTTTATTATTTATAATTTCTCTCATAAAGTCGAATAGTTATTAACTAAATGATTACAAAGTGAACTCTAGCACAACTTCTCTTAAAATATAATAAAATTATAAATATTTAGTTATTAATTTCCCTCTTGCATTAATAAATATTAAATTATTTATATGAAACTAAGAGTTTAATTAGACTTAAAGAATCACTAATATTACTAACATTCACTTTAACATTTGCCTCCTCCTTTCACCTCTTCACATACACTTCTTTCCTCTTTGTCGACAACTTCTTTTAATAATGCTTTTGTTGATAGCATCATGGATGTTGATGGATTTCAAGCAGTTACTAAAAAAAGGAAAAATTGATCTAATAAGAATAATATGACATTAAATATGCCAGCCTTTTAGCCTCCTTCATCTATTAATTCGATTGTTATTTTATAGGACTCTACAAAGTCCTCTACCCTTGTTGTCAATACGATTGTGTAGGAAACCACTAAGGCTTCTGCCCCTGCCTCCTCTATTCCAAAAGTCCCCAATCCGAAGATCCCTATTAAATTTTTTCAAGAAATCTCTGATGAGTTTATCTTTGAGGTCATACCAGCAACGCCTCCATCCAATCATCCCACAGAGCAGGATATTGTTTCTCCTTCTCTCTCAGATAGTGAAGATATCCTCATGTCAAAGAGGAAAGGGAGACCTCCTAGTTCAAAATAAAAATAAAAATAATAAAAAGTAGAATCAGACTATCCTTGGTCATGTCTCTCCTATGGAGGATATTGTAGGTTCTGAAGCATCCATCCCTAAAATTCTGTCTCAATGAATTGTATATCATGGAATATTAGAGGACTTGAATGTCCTGATAGAAAGATTGTGGTTAAAAATTTCCTCATTTCTAATAATAATATTGATATTATCATGTTGCAAGAAATCAAAACTACTGGATTCAATCTTGAATCCAATCTCAACTTTATTTGGAAGGATGCTGTCAAGTTCTCCACTAATCACTCTCAGGGGAGAGGAGTGGCAATTTTAGTCACGATTTTAGTCAGCCCTAGATGGGGACCTAAAATTAAGAGCTTTGGTTTTTCTCCCTGTAATAGAGCTATTTGGTTGATTTTCAACCACAATGACATGGAATTCAGTATTTGCTCTATATATGTTTCCAATGACTATAATGAAAGGACTATGTTTTGGTCCTAGCTCTGCTTGCTTCCAGATATCCCTTGGATGTTTGGGGGTGACTTTAATATGATAGAGGAACAAGAAGATAAGATGGGTGGTCACCACTTTTCCTGGAAAGATAAGGAAAAACTTGCTTGGAATAATTTTAAATTTTCTAAATCTCTTTTTGATCCATTAAATGGGAACAAGAACAATAATCTTGGTCTCCGGTATACCTAGTGTAATTATCAAAAAGATCAGTCTAGAATCTATTCTAGGTTGGATTGGTTCTATCTTAATAATAAATTTTTCTCTATGATCCCAGATAAACATAATAACCTGGTGCTTGTTTCTCCTACTACTCTTTTGGATCATCATCCTATCTCTATTTTGATCAATCTTGGTTGTTCCCCTAGTTCTAGCAATAACGTTAATAGTAAATTCATCCTTAATACTAGCTTATTGGAAGATAAAGATATTCTTGCTACTATTTCAATTATTAGACTCATTAATGAGTCTCAATATCCCTCATTATCTTATATTAGTAGGTGGAATATGGATATCTTTGCTTGGCAGAATTTGTTGAGAACGGTTGGTCAAAACAAGGCCAAGGATTATAGATATAAGGAGTCCCGACTTAACAATAATTTGTACAATGCTGAGATGGCCATTCAAAATAATTTTGATGACCCCTATCTTTTTCATCAACTTGCTTATTCTAAGAACACTCTGAGAAAACACCAACACCAGAAAGCTTTGGGAGCTAGAATCCATTCTAGAGCTCATTGGCTTCAATTTGGCGACAGAGGTAGTAAATTCTTCTTCAATCTCATTAAACAAAAGTAGGCTAAGGAGACTATAGATAAATTTTTCATTAACAATCAAATGATTTTAGATATTGATGTTATTAAAAAAGAGTTTGCTCAATTTTATGAAGATCTTTTTACTTTCGAGGACTCTTAGGAGGCTAGGGCTCTTAGAGATCAGTGTAGGAATCTTATCCCCAAAAGGATTTTGGATAATGATGCCTCCATTCTTGAATATCCCATATCTCTGGAGGAAATTGAAAAGTCCATCAGCTCTGTTGACAATGATAACGCTCCTAGACCTGACGAGCTACCTATGGAATTTTATAAAGCCAACAGTAAATGGATTTGCAAAGTATTACTTAACATCTATAATGAGGCCATTGATACTGGAACTTTGGGTAGTGATATTAACTTTGAAATTATTAAACTCATCCCTAAGGAGGGAAACAAATCCCTCATAAAGAATTGGAGACCTATAACTCTTTTAAATGTTTCTTATAAAATTCTTGCTAAAATCATGTCTTGAAGGTTGGAAACCATTCTTCCTAAATTCGTTTGTCCTACTCAAACTAGTTTTGTTAAAGGGAGATATATCTTAGAGAACTTGATAACTAGTTGGGAAGCTCTTAATTGGGCCAAGCATACTAATCAAAATGTTGCCATGTTTCTGCTAGATTTTGAAAAGGCTTATGATAGAATAGAGTGGGACTTTATCAATATGATGCTTGATGCTTTTGGCTTCCCCTCTTTCTTTTGTGGCATTGTTAAAATGCTCCTTAAAGATGCTCATGCTCAAGTTGATATTAATGGATTTCTTTCAGCCCCTTTCCCTTTGGGTAGATTGATTAGACAAGGTTGTCTGCTTGCCCCTGCCCTTTTTGTTATAGCCTTTGAAGCTCTCTTCTATATTCTTAGAGACAACACTTTATCCCCTACTATCAAAAGCATCACCCTTCCTAATAATAAGAATATTATTAATTGCTAGTTTGCTGATGATACCTTTCTCTTTCATGAAGTATCTGGAGCTGATTTCGAAGTTATGATCAATAAACTCAATTTTTTTTGTAAGATTTCTAGAGCTAGGTTATCTCAAGCCAAGTCTATTTGTCTTGGATGGAATGACCAACCTCCTGATTGGTTTGGTAAATTTGGTTTCCAATGGGGTGGTCCCTCAAAAATTGTCAGATATCTGGGTATTCCTTTCTTTGTTGATCCTTCTTTAAAAGAAATGTGGAGCTGGGTCAAGGATAAGATCCATAATAAGTTGAATAAATGGCACAATAGGTCTCTGTCTTTTTCTGGTAGATTTCAAGTCTATCAAAAAATTCTTTCTTTTAATAATATTTACTTTGCTTCGATTTGGATCTTTAATGATTATCAAGTTATGGAAATTCAAAAAGTTATTAGGAAGTATCTTTGGTCGGATGGGAAAGGAAATAAAAAGACTCACTCTGTCAAGTGGAGTTGGTGTCATGTTGATAAGCTTTTTGGGGGCTTGGGCTTTAAATACCTAAGACTAAGTGGTCTTTCTTTAGCCTCCAAATGGATCTTTCATGCCTTGGAGGGAGATGATCCTTGGAGGGTTCTTATTTGTAATAATATTGAAAGGGGTTATCCTAAAAATGCCAAATTCTAGAAAAATCTTCCCCTCACTGATCTTATTTGTGATAATTTTCCTGTCATTGTTCAAGGCTCGATTGTTTTTAAGTCCATCTGGAAGGCCTAGAACCATGTTAGGCAATTCATCAAGAATAAAGACTTCTTTGATGATAAGACCCTCCATGGTGAGAGGTTCATTTGGTGGAACCTTAAGCTCAGTAATAAGCCCCTTGTTCTTACCCAAGGCTGCTCCACCAATATTTGGGCCAATCATGGGATCAAACAACGTATTGACATCTTTGAAAATGAAAGACTTATTTAGTGGGATGAGTTAAAGAGTAAATTTAACCTTCTTGATTCTCATAAGAAGACTTATAATATGATTGTCAAGGCTAGTAAGAATATTCCTACTTTATGCCATGTTGATTCTAATAGTTATTTGAAAATTAAATGGCCTGGTGGTATTATCATTTCTAGTCTTAAAGCTAAGAACAATTACTCTATTATAAACTACAATAATGAAATTATCAATCATATTAATAATATTTGGTATACTAATTTAGATGTTCCTTCCTGGAATAAGCTTTTTGATAATCTTTGGTAAAGTTCTATTGATCCTAAAATTATATGTTTTAAATGGTTACTTATTCTCAAGAAGCTTCCTATTAGGAACACTTTCTCTGATACTAACGTTTGCAACATTTGTAGAACCCCAAAAATAGGAAGACATATATTTTTTGATTGCAGTTTTGCTAAAGAGGTTTGGTTGATGTTTGGCATTTCTATCCTTGCTACTTTTAATATTCTTGAAGTTATTACTAGTTTTATTTCTAATGCAAAAAAAGATGTTAACATGTTTTGGGATATTCTCTCAGCTAACATTTTGTGGCAAATTTGGAAGTGTAGGAATGAAGAAAGATTTCAAAATATTCCTAGATTGCTTACTGAGTCTTTTTGAAGTCTCACATATTTCAAAATTTACTCACAAATTTAGATAACTATGAAAGTCAACAAGTCTAATTTCAAAAGATTACTTAAAGATGAACATGCCACATTCTTTGATAAAAAAGTGAAGAATGGTTATTTTTGGAGGTTTCACTTGGACAATATTCACACTTTCAACCAAACTGTCAACCACATCAGCAAGGAGATTAAAAGAAACCCTCATAACACTATTGGTGAAATGATCTACATGCTTAAGCAAATCCGGGATCAAAAGAACTTGGTCTGGATGGAAGGTGCTATGGGTTGGACTATGTGGGTGGACACCTTTGAAGATGTGTTACAATAGTTGTTATTTCTTGTTCCAGTCCTTTCTTTTTTAGCTCAAGTTATATGTGATATTAAGCTTTTTTGTTGTGTGAGGCTTGTCCTTTGATACCCTGATACTCGGTGGTTTTTGTTGTTTCCTTGAACTCCTTATACTTAATATAAGAAAACTAAATGAATAATATTTATTTAAATTTTATAAATTAATAAATAATTTTAATATTTTATTTTTAATTAACTAATTTATTTTTAATTAATTTATTTATTTTTAAATAAACAAATTTGAAAATTAAATTATATTAAATAAAAATACACATGGAATTAGTATTTTTGCATGTCTTTGATCTCTCAAATCATGCAACCATGCTATACTTATTTTTCTATTTTTAGCATATTTGTTTTAATATGCAACCCTACTATACTTAGCTTTCTATTTTTAGAATATTTATTTTCACATGCAACCATACTATACTTAGCTTTCTATTTTTAGCATATTTATTTTCACATGCATGTAACCATATTATACTTAGCTTTTTATTTTTGGCATATTTGTTTTCACATGCATGTAACCTTACTATCTTAGTTTCTATTTTTAGCATGTTTGTTTTCGCATGCATGCATAAGTCTGGTTACAACATGCTTTCCTCTCAATTAATTATTGTTTTCAATAAATTTTGTAATTAAATTATTTTAAATATAAAAAAAATATTTATCTATATTTAGAAAATTCATAATAATCTCATGGTTCTAATGAAAAACTTAAAGTTGAAACCCTAATTGTTTAAATTATTATTTTCTTCCAAATTTCAGTAATCAAATTTTCATTATATTAGAAAGGAGTTTATAAGTATAGTCACAATAATTTTCTATAGTTTTTCTATAATTTTCTTCAATCAAGTTTTCCTTTTTTTATAATCTACAACATAATTCTTTATTCAATAATGAATATAGCAAATTAATAAGCAATATGCAAACACCTAGGAAGACACGAAGTAGATAGATCTTTCAATAAAATTCTACAATGGGTTTTCAAACCCTACCTCAAAATCACAGCTAAATTCTGAGACAATCTATAAATGCATACAAATCCAAACCCTCTGAAACTTTCAACAATTTTCTTGATCCAATTTTGAATTTTTCTCTCCAAAATCTGTGTATCTAGAATGAGCTCTAATTTCCTTAATAAAGAGTTTTCCCCCCAAATAAAGGCTTTGATCATGCAATCATGCAAAAACCCTTTGTCTTTAATTACTATATTTTAATTTTCATGCACACACTTTATGCAATTTAGTTAAAATAAACTTTATTAAATTAAAGCTTTCTCTCCCTTATTAAATCATGTGACATTTTTAATATAATATTTATTAATTTAACTAATAATATTATTTAGAATTTATTAAAAATAAAACTCCAAAATAAATTATTATTAAATTAAATAAATATAAATACACCTAAATTATAACTTTAATCAAATGTCCTAAATTTAATTCTTTCATGCACATTTAATGAACTTTTTAATTAAAATATTATTTTATATTTTATTTTGCTCCAATTTATTAATTAGTGCAAGCACTAATTAAAACATAGTTTATTATTTAAATTAATAATAATCAAAGTTCGTTGTTTAAATGCAACTCTAATTTAATTATTATTAAACAAATAATTATAATAAAGCAATATTAAATTTTTAATATTTTAATATTTTAATTATCTATTTTTTCCAACTTCTTAAATTAAACTTTTAAATTAAATATTTTAAACTGAAGTATATATTTAATTAATTAATAATTAATTAAATATCATCATATTCTAATTTCTCTTTAACCAATTTCTTAAATTTAGACTTCTAAATTAAAGCACATATTTAATTAGTTTTTTTTAAAAATTAAATAAATATTCTCATTTAATATTTTCTTTTTAAATCAAATAATATTTAATAATTATCAATATTATATGAGTAACCAAAATATTATAATTAAATCCTTTACCAAATAAATCACATAGCAAAATCCACATAAAAGAAACATTACGAAAACAAACCAAAACTCAAAATAAAAAACACAAACAAAGATAAATTCACGGGTATAAAAAGGGTGGAAAGTCAGTTACGATTCCTCCTTGCAAGATAAGTATTTAGGCTATGACTAGGATTGGACCTGAATATTATCTCCCCATTCTTATCATTGAGTTATTGTAATAGGGAACACTCATCGTAGCAATTTAAGAAAGTCAATGCCCAGTACCTGCAATCCTGCGTAAAAGATGAGCATGTACATATGCATATATATCTAAACTAAATAGGCAATGGTAGGGAGTGGTACATCATGTAGATCCTGACTAGCAGGTGACTACAACTCCCTCCCTTAACCACATCAAACATGACAAATAAAAAGATAAAATAGACACACATGCGATACACATGCAAGTATGGGGTAAGTACCATAATAAGTCAAATATCAAATGCTCAGATAAAATAATGCATAATTACGAACATGAAATAATCATCATTAAAGCATCATTTGACATTGCTATGAAAGGAATCACATTTATCAACTATGAATCATTAAAACATCATCAATGCACTAGTAACTATAATCATTAAACAACTCATGAAATATAGTAAACTAAGTAATCATCGTTGATATATCTCTAGTCCAAGTTATGAAATAAAATCCTTGAAACTAACACATCCATGAAATAGGTATAAAAGATTTTAGTAAATATAATGGAAAAACAAACTATAGGTGGGCACTACATGACTCATTCATAGGATTTGGTAACCACACTTGTTCATAGTGCCACATCACATATTGTAGTTGGAAACTCTACAAAACTCTTAGCTCTTGGTTTAAGTTCAGTTTCCTTAGATCATGGTTCTCTTCATGATGCTCTTTTAGTTCCTAGCATTTCTATGAACCTTCTTTTAGTTTATTAGATTTTCCTTTCCGACTCTGGTAAGACAATTGAGTTCTCATCACATGATGTGGTTATTCAAGATCTCCTTGATTGTGATTTAGTTATTGCTACTGGCAGTATGGATTGTCAATTTCACTTATACTAGTTTGATGGCTTTGAAAGCTCAAAAAGAGTGGGTTCTTCTCTTGTTGCACATGCAAAATCTATGAGCAATCTTTGGCATGAGCATTTGGGCCATGTGAACTACCACTATTTACAACATATGAGTACAGAGACACTTGTTTTTGGGCTACCACAAATCTCTTGTACTGATGATGTTTGTTGTGGATGTGTTCATGACAAGCATCATCAAGATTCATTTAATTTGTGAATATCCACTCATACTAAGGCACCCTTGGAGTTGATTCATAGTGATCTTATGTCCTTTCCTACTTTTTATGAGCTTGCTATGTGATCACATTTATTGATGACTTCTCCAGACACACATGGGTGTACTTTTTGAAGCACAAATCTGATGTCTTTTATTCCTTCTAAATCTTTAAGACATTTGTGGAGAAACAATCTATTTTCTCTCTTAGATGGATACACATAGATAATGGGGAGGAGTATGTGAATCAGGCATTTAGAGATTTTTGCACTGAGCATGGTTTACTACATAAACTTTCAGTTTCACACACTCCTTAGTAGAATGATGTTTTCGAGAGAAATAATAAAACCTTATAGGAGATGGAAAATTCCATGATTCAGTCATAGGATATGCAATCTTCATTTATGGTTGAAGCATTTAATTGTACCAACTACATTCAAAATCAGATGCCCCACAAGGCATTGCAACAAATGACTCTTAAGGAGGCTTGGTGTCATGCCAAGCCTGACGCTTCTACATTTCAAATTTTTGGCAGTAAGGCATGAGCCTTTATTCCTAATGCTCTAATGAAATATATGGAGAAGAAGAGTTGACCACTCATCTTTTTTGGTAACTATGAGGATGTAAAGGAATAAATGTTGCTTGATCTTGAGTCTAGAGAGGTCTTGTTTCGATGAGATGTCTAGTTTGATGAGTGCTTTCCCCTTCCAGATTCTCCCTCCTTGGATTTATCCTCATTGCCTACTCCTTCCTCTTCATCTCTTGAGGATGTTCCATCTTCAAAGGATCATGTAGATGATGATCCTCCACATCCACCTTCTCCACCACCACTAGTTGCTCCACCTTTTCCTAGGTGGGCCCATGTTATAGTTAAGTCAGCTGGTTCTTTGGCAGGAGATCCTATAGATACTTTTTGTACTCAAGGTTAGATATCTAGCTCTAGTCTTATGAGTCATGCTATTTCTGTAGATCCTTAGAGATTTTCAGAGGTGACTAGACACTGAGAGTGGGATTTGGCTATGGATGAGAAGTGTTCTTCTTTAGTGAAGAATCACACATGCAATCTTTGTACTCTTCTAAAAGTAAGAAAGTTGGTTTAGTGCAAGTGGTTATACCATACCAAGTATGTTGTAGATGGCTCTGTTGATAAGTACAAGGCATGTCTTGTTACAAAGGGATTCTGGCAGGTTGAGGGTATTGATTACTCTAAGACTTTTTCCCTGTCACCAAGATGAATTCTATTCACTTTTTCCTTTCACTAGTAGCTTCATAGGGATGGCCAGTCTTTCAGATAATGCGAAGAGTGTGTTCTTGCATGGTGATTTCATGAGGAGATCTATATGGAGCAACATCAAGGATTTGTGCAGGACTCTTTTTTAATTTGTAGGCTTTGATTCTCATTATATGATCTCAAACAAGCCCCTCAGGCTTGGTATGAGAAGATGGACTAGTTCTTTCTTTCTACTCACTTCACACACTGTCATTCTGATCATATAGTAGACATTGAATGTTAGGGGGTTGATATTGTGATACTTGTGCTCTATGTTGATGATCTCATCATTATGGGCAGCTCATCCTCCATGATTCATAGTGTTGAGAGAGCATTGATGGAGCAGTCTGAGATGATAGATCTTGATCTTCTACATTATTTTTTGGGTCTATAGGTTACTTAGACTTCTAATGGTATTTCCATCTGTTAATAGAAGTAAGCTCTTAATATGCTCTGACGCTTTAGCATGCTTGATTGCAAGCTTGCCCCTACACCATTTCAGTCAGGTGTTGTCTTGTTTACCACTTGTCCTACTACTTTAATGGATCCCACTTTACATAAACAATTGGTTGGTACTTTTTTGTACTTGACACATACTCATCTTGAACTCTCCTTTGCGGTTGGTCTTGTTTCTCAATTTTCCCATGATCCTCATGTGAGCCATTGACAAGCTGCCAAATGTATCTTGAGGAACATTCAAGGCACTACACATTTTGGCATTCACTACTCTATAGGATCCCCACACATTATTGCCTTTATTGACTTGGATTGGGTCGATGATGTTGATGATAGAAAGTCTACTTTTGGCTTTGTTGTCTATCTTGGCTCTGATCCTATCATGTGGTCTTGCAAGAAGCATTTTGCTATTGATTTATCCTCTATAGAGACTGAGTACCAAGAAATGATATTAGCTAGTTAGGGGATTTTGTGGCTTCAATAGTTGATGACTAAGTTTGAGTTTCCTCTTGATAGTCCCACTATGCTTTAGTGTGACAATCAAAGTGCCATACATATTTCTCGCAACCTAGTGGAGAATCATCATACTAAGTATATCAAGATCCAAAATTCACTTCATTTGATAGTTGACTCAAGATGGTGTTATGCTTTTGGAGTAAATTCCTACAGAAGTGTAGGTTGCCAATATCTTCACTAAATCTTTTGCACCACCATGCTATCTTCAGTTGCACACCATGCGTGGGGTGAAGGAAGTTGTCCTTGGGGGGGTCTTAGTGAGGCCTTCCTTCCTTTCATGTTTTTTAGCATGTTTTGTCTCATCTCTTTTTGGAGTAGAGTTTTTCTTATGTATTTTTCTCTATATCTCCACTGTATAGAGATTTGGTACCTAATCAAGCCTTGTTTCTAGGACCCAGGTTTCCTTCTACATTTTAGTTTCCTTTCTTTTTCATGCATTTTTTATAGTTGCATTGTCACTCATCTTAAGCGGGGAGGGGGGGGGGGGTGTAGTTAGAATAAAAGGTTTATTATATTTTACATAATCTTTAGATTTCACTATTGTATTTTTGACTTTTGTCTCTTCATGAATGTGACATTTAATATTTATTTCCTTTTATTAAATGTCACATTATCTCTTTAGGGTTTTCTTGTTTAGAATGGTTGATCTCCTTTTATAAGGATTGATCCCCTAATATTTTGTAACACTTTTGTTTCATTATTTTCTCTTTTGAATATATTTTCATCTTGAGAGCCACTCTTATCTTCTTTACTTCATTCTTCCTTGTAAAAAGTTATTTGCTTGCAGGTGATCATTGTGGCTTTTGTAAAGTTGGGTTTTGCATCATTTTCACACCAAATTCTATAGCTTACGCTTGTTACACATAGGTAAAGCCCACTTATCATTTATGGAAACATATCTCATCCACACGGTCTCTTGAATTGTGAATTAGTTTTGTTAATGATTGAACATGAAACATACCCAAATCTAGAGTAGGAAATTAGGATATAGTCAAACAATTTTGATCAATGATGATATAAGAGTAATCAAACATGGCTACAACTTTGGTAATATGGTATATATATTATTTTAGTATGGTTTCATGTGTTTATGTGATGATTAGTATATATTTTAATGGTACAAAGTATAATTGATTCAATATAATATTGTTACAAAATAGTTTATGTGACTAGGCATTTTGACCTAGCAAATTGAATTGTTTGGACAATTCAATTACTTGGAAATGGAATAATGGAATTCAAGGTCTTAAATCTAAGATAATATAGTTCTATTTTGGATTTTGGAATATATGTGGAAACATTTGGTGAATATTTTTGTGATCCAATAGGATAAATTATTTATATTTAAAATAACTAAGAGTGGGGGGGTGTATGTGAATCAATTATCCAAGGTCCATATATACCAATTAAACAAACAAACACTTAAACAACTTTAGATCTTAACATTCCATAGCTTGATCTCTATAGTCAACTTTTAGTAACATCAACTAGCAGTTCACTATCATAAATATAAAAGACTTGTAGAATGTAAACATTAATAGTAAATCATCACATATAACATCCACACAAGTTTGATATTAGGATTTAATGTGGAAACCTAATTTGGAAAAAACCACTAGTAACATGTCACCAAATTTTCACTCTTCTAAAGTAAGCTATGTTAGGAGCCAACCTTGTTAAAGGTTACATAACACACTATTAAATGTGACGTTGTTAAAGGATTAATCACCTTATTAGGATTGGCCTTGTTGGAGAGCTTTAGAACATCCCATTAGAATGTCACCTTGATTAAAGGATTTACATATGACTATTAGTTCAACCTTGATTAAAGGATTTCAAATACTGACACAATGGTTAGAAAGTAATACTAGGTTTTGATCCGTCAAGTATAACATAATTTGCATAAATAGATCTTAGTTCAACCCTTAAGTTGCTTCATTGTTATTTTAGTCTTTGATTCACTTGACAACCCTTCAAGCAATCACTCTTCACCTCCACTCAATTCATCTCAACCTTTTGCTTAAATTCATCAGTTAATAACATCAAAAAATGATCCAACCTTTTTCCTTCTCTCTTCTAAAATTATCCCTTGTACCTCCTTAAATAGGTAATTCTAATCTTTTACCACTTAAACACCACTGTACATCTTATGGTTATGATCATATTCAACACATATAATGAATCTATCCACCTTCTTGGTCATCCTCTTCTTTTCTAGAAACTTTTTCACAAATCCTTACATAGAAACACACAAACATAGTTTTCCTTGATTTAAATGTTTTAGGTCATCTATCCTTATCTTCAAAATACTTTCTATATCCTAAGAAATCCTCTTAGTTAGATAGAAGTTATGATTTCTCATAAATTGTTAAAATGTTGTTCCTTGGCTAAGACTATGTTTTGACACTCGGTCATCACTAGGTTACTCGGTTGCTAACAATTTTCTTACTCAACACATATACTATTATTCATTCAATACTAATGCTCAGTCACCACTAATTCTACTTGACACTTAATGTGGCTCAGTTGACACTAGCATCACTCAATATATACTTCAAATTCTTTAATCTTCTGCTCTATTGGTCGGTCAAGCCTATGCATTTGGTCTATCATTGATCTCTTCTTTGAGGCTCAATGTAATTTTCTTCTCCACCTGCAACATGATTTAAACAATCATTTTATCTTGTCAAAGTCAAACTAATCAAGTGTCCATTTATAGTTTCCTCTTCATAACTCAACCTATTATCTAGATACTTTTGTTATGAACAACTTCTCAAATCCTCTTCATCAATCAAATAGACATGACACTTAGATTAGATAGAAAACTATCTTACCATAAGATTTGACATCAATGATAACAAAATAATTGTTCTAATTGTAGTTTCCAACAATTTTCAAGGGTATAAAAGAAAGACTTATAGTTGGAATACAAACACCACTGAGGGGTGAATTAGTGGTTACTTAATAAAATTATGAAATATGAATAAGAGATGCAATAAGAATAAATTGCACAAAGTCTATTTAGTGGAAAAACCATTAGGGTTAAAAACACATTGAATCTAAAACTTTATTGGTCTCTTCGGAAAACCTTTTAAAGCTACCACTCTGGGAAGTACCAACACCCTCTTTTAGAAACACCAATTTAAGGAACAACAATCCCTTACACCCAAAGCACAAAATCCAAGACTACTAGCACCAACTTCCAAAATGAAGAATTAATATACAAAGTTAGAGTACCATCTATATTACAATAAAAATCATGAATCGCGAATTCAACTCCAAGTTGAAAACATATAGCAGGATATACTTTTCTTCTTCTCCCTCTTACTGATTCTCTATACATCATAACATTAGGCTATATTATTCAAGCCTTTTAAAAAGGAACATATCAGATTAAAAATGTAAAATCATACTTAAAACAATAAATTTTAATGTAAAACAATGACTTGAGTTAATGTCTTTCAAAGTATCACCTTTCTTTAAGTAATAAACCCTTGTTTCTCCTCAAAACATCAAGTACCCAAATATGTTCTCTTTTGAGATTAAAACATATGATCAAATAATCATGTGAATAAATCAAAAAATAATATGAGTAAGTGCACCAAGATGGTCTACAAAAGGAGGGGTATATATGGATCCCTTTTTCTTGAAATTAGGTAAACCTGAACTTGGACGTGATGTTTGAGGATCATCCACTCAACATGATGAGATATGTAAAAAATAAAAATTGTATTCCTCTAAATCTACTTTCTAAACTACTAAATTTTTTTAAAAATGGATAATATTAGGTGGGTCAAACCTTGTGCATACGGAAAATACTTCCTATTTTTAAAGAAAAATATAACATAGTTGTTTTTGTGTGCAACACAAAAGACATATTTATATATTTAGTATTGTTAGAGTAAAGGATTGATTTCATTTCATTTATTAAATTACATTTACTCCCTACTTAAGATTTCACTTTATGCACATGCATTTTCATTTAATAATTAAATAATAATTATTAAATGTTATTTTACCTCTTAGGGTTTTACATCTCCTTTATTAGGATTGATCAATTGTATTTTCAATTCATTCTTTCAATATGATAATATATTCTTGCATATTTTCAAAGCCAAATCCTTGCCTTCTCTTGTCTTATTCTTCTTTGTAATAAGTTCTTGCATGCAGTTCTTCTACTAGATCTATGGATTTGTTCTCATCAAATCCTTCATGGTATCTGAGTCAGATATATGTTGTATCTTGTTCTTATTTAAAGAAAAAGAGGAACAAGGGTTTGACAGAATAAATCTGGTTGTTTTTAGGTATTTTTTTTGGAAATAGAGGGGTCTCTAAAATTTAGAGCACTTTGAGGCCAAAAAAACCTTACAATTGGATTTAGAGGACATCAGAACCCCCCTTTCCATATAAAACACACCTATTTTGGTCAACATTGCATTCTAAGGCAAAAAACAATTGCCTACCAGGGCCGTACAACCCTTGGAACACAAATCAAGATGCAAAAAATAACAAAATTGCAAAACAAAACTATTTAAAAAACAATTTTTTAAAATAGTTTTTTTGCACATCCTATTGAAAGAAACATGTCGCTAGCACACAGCCCACAACGCACTCTGCTCCACCTTTTCCTCACTCCACTCCACTCAGCCTGCCATTGCCAGCACCATTGCCACTTATCCCCAAGCACCACCTCCATCTAGTCATGCCACCTATGTGCCCCTAATAGTTCGCTAGCCTCCCTCTATTAGTTTGTGGTCACGTGGGGGGCCAGGATCTTAATTTTGAGCCCCTAGGTAATTTTTGGGGGTTTCAATCATTTTAATTTTTCCTTCTAGACTACCTAGTGGTTTTTTGGCTCTAAATTGAGAAAATAGAGGTGTTTTTGGAAAAAGAAGATATCATCGGAGAGTTGATTTTGAGACAGAGTTGATGGTGAAGGTATTTTTTGGATTTGTTTCCAGTTTGGTACCTTTTTTTTAGTCATAGTATAATGATCCTTTTTGCATTATGGGGGGCATAACTTTCTCATTTTAGCTTTGTTTTTCTATTCGAAAGAAGTGTCAAAAATCTCTTCTCAAGAACTTTATAGATTCTTTGTTATTGAATCATTATTTTTCAAAGGTACATGTGATTCTCAAATTGAAGCATTTTGTTCTTTATACTTGTATACACTTTCTTTCTGGGGGGTGTTTATATTATTATCTTTGTCATTTATATTATTAAACCATAGCTATTAAATAACAAAATAAACACCTAAAAACAATGGCTGAGACCTCTTCTTGTCTAGTTCTTCTAACCCACATAATTATCACACATGGACATCTTCTATGATACAACTTCCCTATTCAAAGGGCTTGTGGTCTTGTTTAGATTAAGTACAACTAGTTTTATAAATGCCTTTTTAGGTCATGTATCACATGAATATGATGGATGAGGCCATGGGTTTGATTTATTTTTAATGTTTTAGACAGCTTGCAATTTCATCTTGATGGGTTAAATTCTCCTAGAGAAGTGTGGGCCAAGTTCAAAGACTTTTTTGGTACCATCAATGAGTTCAGGGCACTTTAGATTGAGCCAGAGCTTTCATCACTTGTACCAAATGTGTTTCCCTATATTGAGGACTTTATGATGAGGTTTAAAAAACAAATGTATTTATTATAGGGTTGTGGTAAAGTGAAGACTGATAAGGAGTGCATTTATCTAATATTGTCAAAGCTTTGAGGAAAATTTTAGATTTTCTCTTCTACCTTTCATTCCACTATGGATGCTTTGGGTCCCAAATTTATCATGCCCACATTTGAGGTATAATGTGATTGATTAACTAGAGAGCAAGACAATCTTGTACAGTTGGACTTTCTAATAGGACCAAAGAACTAGGCATTATTTTCTCAGACATCTACAAGGAAGCTTAAGTAGAAGCTAAAGCCCAAATTAGATTCAATAGATAGTGCGAGTTCCTCCAAGCCTTCTCCTAAATTAGATGCTAAAAAATCCACTTTGAAGAGTAAACCTTCTAAATCTAGCAAGTCTTCCTCCAAGACTAAGAAGTTTACAGGCAATACTTTTCTTTTTGTGGAAAGGAAGAACACCTAGTTTCCAGGTTTTGGAAACATCTTGAGGCTTTAGAGGAGGCCATGCAACAACATAGTATTGCTTCTCTGAAGCCACCATCTCCTCCTTTTGGGAAAGGAAATACTCTTTTTGCACGAGCATTATCTTCATCAACTACTTCGATTCTTGATTTAGCTACTTCCCACCATATGACACACTCACCTAATTTAGTTACCTCACTTGCTCAGACTGTTACTACACAAATTGTAATTTGTAACTTTGCACAACTTATAGTTTTAGGTTCAGGCACCATCTCTTTAGAGGATGGTTTCCTATAGGATGTTCTCTTGGTTCCATCCATTTCTATGAACCTCTTGTTTGTCTTTCAGATTTGTCATTCTAGATCTAGCAAGATAGTTGAGTTCTCACCACATGATGTGGTTATTCAAGATCTCCATGATCCTGACTTAGTTGTCCCTACTAGGAGTGTTGATCTTTACTCTCACTTATATCAGGTTGATGGCTTCAAGAGCTCTAATTCTATAGGTGTTTCTCTTATTGCTCATGTAGACATAGTGAAAAAGCTTTGGCATTAGCATTTTGGCCATGCCAACTACATATATCTATAGCAGATGAATGCATAGGAGATAGTGATTGGACTACCTTACATCTCTTGTACTGATGGTTTTTTTCAAGGTTGTGCACTTGGAAAACATTAAAGAGATCCATTTCTAGTAGGTAGATCCACATGTGCTAAGGCACCATTGGAGTTGATACACAGTGATCTTATGTTATTTCCCACTCCATCTTTTTCAAGTGCTCAATATGTACTTACCTTCATAGATGACTTATCTATACACACATGGGTGTACTTTTTGAAGTACAAGTTTGATGTCTTTGATTCATTTCAAATCTTTAAAATATTTGTGGAGAAGTAGTTTGGTCTTTTTATTAGGCATATATGCATTAAAAATTGTAGGGAATATGTAAATCAGTCTTTGGGATATTTTTGCATTAAGAATGGTTTACAACATTAGTTCATAGTTCCCCATACCCCTCAGTAGAATGGGGTTGCAAAGAGAAAGAACAAGACATCTTGAGAGATGGCTAATTGTATGATATAGTCTTGAGCTATGAGTTCTTCATTTTGGGTTGAGGCTATCAATTGTGAAAACTATATTAAGAATCAGGTGCCTCACAAGGCATTGAAACATTTGAATCCTAAGGAGGCTTGGACTCATGTCAAGCCTGATGTTTCTACATTCCACATTTTTGGTAATGAGGCTTGGGTATTTATTCTAGATGCTTAGATGAAAGCCATGGAGAGGAACTCATATTTTTTGGCTACTGTGAGGATGTGAAGCTGTATAGGTTGTTTGATCCTAATTCCAGAGAGGTCTTATTCAATGAGATGTCCATTTTGATGAGCGTTATCCTTAGATGGAGCCTCCATCACTGGCTTCTTCCTCACTACCTAGTACTTCCTCTTCTCCTCTATAGGATTATGTATCCTCTGAGGAAGATCTTGATGTTGATCCCCCTTCACCACCTTCACCAGATGTTTAACAATTTCCCAAGTGGGCTTGTGATACTATTGATGCAACTAGAGCTATGGTAAGAGATCCTTCATATTCTTAACGCACTTGTTCTTAGACATCTAGGACTAGACTATTGAGTCATTCCATTTCAGATGATCCATATATTTTTGCACAAGTGAAAGGAGACTTAGAGTGGGATAGGGCTATGGATGAGGAGTACTCTTCTTTGATGAGGAACCACACTTGGGATCTTTGTCCTCTTCTGAAAGGAATAAAGTTGGTTTGGTGCAATTGGATGTACCATACCAAGTATGTTGCAGATGGTTCTATTGAGAGGTACAAGGCACGTCTTCTTATGGAGAGATTTTCATAGGTTGAGTGTATTGATTACTCTAAAACCTTTGTTCTTGTCACCAAGATGAATTCTATTTT
The DNA here is from genome assembly GCA_028749045.1 of Cupressus sempervirens. Lineage (NCBI taxonomy): Eukaryota > Viridiplantae > Streptophyta > Pinopsida > Cupressales > Cupressaceae > Cupressus > Cupressus sempervirens. The sequence continues at coordinate 33,749,591 of CM053792.1, forward strand.
CCTTGTACTCTCTCTTGTAGCTTCTCAGGGATGGGCAATATTTCAGATGGATGTGAAGAGTGCCTTTTGCATGGAGACCTACATGGGGAGATCAATATGGAGTAGCCTCATGGTTTTGTGCATGATTCTTCTATGGTATGTAGACTTCAGAGGTCTTTACATGGTATAAAACAAGCCCCTCAAGCTTGGTATAAGAAGATATTCTTGCTTGCTTTATAGTTCACTCAATGTCATAATGATTCTAAAATATACATTCAACATCATGGGGTTGACTTATTGATACTTGTGCTATATGTTGATAATCTCATCATTATAGGTAGTTCATCCTCTATGATTCAGAGTGTTCAATGAGATTTGAGAGATCAGTTTGAGATGATAGAGCTTGGACTTTTGCACTATTTTTTGGGCCTACAAGTTGTTCAGTCTTTAGATGGGATAGCCATACTCTACCAAAAGTATGCTCTTGATATGCTTTAGAGATTCAACATGCTTGATTGCAAGCCTGCTCACACACCTTTTTCAGTCTGGTGTTGTTTTATCTACCACTTGCACTACTCCTACAATGGATTCCACTTTATATAGAAAAATTGTGGGTAGTTTGTTATACTTGACACACACACATCCTGATATATCCTTTGTGGTTGGACTTGTCTCTAGATTCTCACATGATCCACATGAGAGTCATTGGCAAGATTCCAAACATATTTTGAGGTACATATGGGGTACTACATGTTATGGCATTCAATACACATCACAGGATCCTCACATTGTTAGTTATAAAGACTCATATTGGGCTGGTGATATTGGTGATCAGAAGTCCACTTCTATCTTTGATTTTTATCTTGGTTCTCATCCTATCACATGGTCTTGCATGAAGCAACATGCTTACACATTATCATCTATAGAGGTAGAATACATGGTAGTTGTGCTAGCTAGTTAGAAGGTTTTATGGATTTGGATTTAACAGTTGATGAAAGAGTTTGGATACCTTCTTGATAGTTACACCTTTCTTTGGTGTGACAATCAAAGTGCTATACACATTTCCCACAACCCAGTTAAGCATTAGAGGACCAAGCACATTGAGCTTCACATGTAGTTCATTAGGCATTTGATACAGGATGACTCTCTTAGCTTGGAGTACATTCCCACTACTAAGTAGATTGTAGACATCTTGACTAAACCTTTTGTATCCTCGCAGTATCTTTAGTTGTGTTCCATGCTTGGGGTGAAGGAAGCTATCCTTGGGGGTCTCATTTTTGAATCCTTCCTTCCTTCCTTTCTATTCTTTAGCTTATTCTATTTTTTTTGGATTAGGGTTTTTACCATGTGGCTTTCCCTATTTCTCTAATTTTCAGAGATTTGGTTGTGTTGGGTACATCATCAAGCCATGTTGCTAGGACCCATTTTTTCTTTCAACATTGTAGTTTCCTTTCTTTTTCTGCATTGTTTGAGGCTACATTATTTCTCATCTTAAGGGGGGTGTTAGAGTAAAGGATTAATTTAATTTAATTTATTAAATTCCCTTTACTCCCTACTTAAGATTTCACTTTATGCATACACAACTCCATTTAACAATTAAATATTAATTATTAAATTTGATTTTACCTCTTTGGGTTTTTGTATTAGGGTTTTCCGATCTCCTTTGTTAGGATTGATCAATTGTATTTTCAATTCATCAAGTATTTTGAAAATTCATTTTGTAGGATTATAATTAAGAGTGAGATCTAGAAGTTATGTGCTTTTTTTGGTAATTTTTTTCATGATTATTTTATTGGTGTAAGAGCACACCTAGGCTAACCTCTCCATGTCTAGTATTTTGGCTTTTTTTTACTCTAGCCAAGTCAAGAAGTTTAGATTAAGTTTTTTTAAGACCTTAGAAGGTCATTTTAAATGTGGGCTAAGTGAGTTAGCCATTACGACTAAGGTCACACAAATAGCCAATGTTAGTTTTTGATTAATTTTCTTAGTGTTAGAAGCTTAAGGTGAGGTTAGGGTCTTAAATGTGTTCTAAAAACTTTATGATGTTGTAAAGATGTCATAGGGTAATAAATGGACTTGGATCCTCAAAATGTTGGATGTTAGTAATCCTAAGAAATATGATGATGCCAAATTAAGGTCAAGAAGTTATTATGACAACATTTGCAACTATAGCAAATATTGCATGCAACTTAGTTACCTTGGATCCCCTTAATTATAGGGAGTGGGAAATTGACCAATAGGCCCTAGAATGATGGAGATGGCATCAAATACTACCTAAGACTCTAATCTAAAAAGGAGTGATTGTTGTAATAGTTTTGAGTGTGGAATATAGCTCTACACCAGTGTTACAACAATTTCTTGAGTTTTTGTGTGACAATGTCTTAAAATGGATTGAAGGATTGGATCTAATGATTGTATAGTATTATTTTATTAGTTTAGAGATCTTCTAATTTTATAGGCAAGTTTATTAGAGTAAGTATTGAGTGCTGAATAAATTGGTTTTGTTTTAAAGACCTTACTAGTTCTATATTGACCAGTCTGTGCAGTTATGGCTCCCCCATGAAATCTAGACATGGGAAACACCTAAGGGTAGATATAAATTATAGAAGAGTCATTATTGTGTATATGTTTAGGATTAGGAGTCATGGAAGTATGGGGAGCTATTTTTGCTACTAAGCCCTAGGTGAGTAGACAGAGCTCAGTTAGAGGTTTAGGATAAAGAAAGAGAAGATTTCTTGTAGGGTGGAAGGGTATTGTATAGAAAAGGTATTGTTCTAGGTAGGATTTCATCATATCCTAATGTATTGAGAAGATTGAACCTATACCAATCCATTGACCAAGCTTTGAAATTTTTTTCCATAAGAATACAGTCAGTCCTAAAAACTAGGCCTATTAGACCTATTTACCCTAGTTCATAGGAGCCAGTGTACGGAAGTTGTCAGACCCTAAAACCTACAAAACCTTTTAGAGAATCTAAAAGGGTATTTCAGTTTGGGATTGGTTTTCCAAGTTGTTTGTAAATTTTTGGCAAGAAATTGGAATTAGTAATTTTCAAGGGCTAATTGGAACTAGGCCTAATTAGGCTTCATAGAGACCAAATCTTGAAATTGATAGGAAATAGACTTGAAGATCTTTCCAAATAGATTTAAGAGGAGGAAAATGGAATTTTTTTATGATGATGGATACCCCTACAATGAAGAGTGGAGTTGGTGAGAGAGTAGCACTTAGAGATTTTTAAGTGAAAGTTGAAGGATTCTACTATCTAAAGATGTCAGTCTTTCAAGGTTAAGCACAAGGGTTGAGAACTCTTTGAGAAGAGTTGGAATTTGACTTACTTAATCACCTAAGCCAATTAGGACCTAGAAGATACTAGGTTCCTAGAAGAGACAAGATAACTCTCTTAGTAGGAGTGCAAGAAAACCTTTGAACACATACACCAAGAAGTTATGTGCTTTTTTGTAATTTTCTTATGAGTATTTTATTTTTATGAATTTGCAAAGTGACTGCATTATGAAATTTTGGTACCAAGTCATATGCTGAGCATAACTTGCATCAAAATAATAAAAACATAATTTTTGAAAAAAGTTTATAAAATGAAGCGTAGACCATTAATATGTAATTTATTTTTAATTTGATTAAGTATATTATTAGTGAATAGATTGTCCTTCGAGAAAATGCATGCAAATCTGACCCTGAATGCCCAAGTGAAAGGACAAACTAACACCAACAGTTGGACAGGTTATCACTGGGTCGATAACCTTCCTCTGAATTTTATCAGGTACAGCTCCTTGTATAAAATATACAATGAATTAAACGTGAATGCTTCCATGAGAAAGCATAAAAGGACATCAAACATCTACCTGTAAAAACAAAGTATATGCGAAAACCTATAATACTGCATGAAAAGAAAGCAAAGAACAACAACTGACACAAAGTTCATTTGCTGACACTGCATGTGTAATGAAAACGAAACTATGTCATTCATCTCCCTGAGAGAATTAAAATCAGAGCCTTGCAGAATATTTGGAATGTCAACGTAATAAAGAAACAATGACAACAAATTGTAATTTCAGGGAAAACTGAAAATGACTCAAAGTCCAAATTCAGTGGAAGGAAAAATACATTATCAACAAAGTATAATATGTTTAACCTTTAGCCTCCCTTCCCTGACTGTAAAAGAGCACAAAGACTCCTTTACACATTGCAATCTGACCATTATTTAAAGAAAAATAGAAACTTCTTTCACAATATTACATCAACTATCAAAATCCTATCTCTATCTCAGAAACACAATTTTGGAAAAGAAAAATAGCCCATGCTCTGCCTCTCACAGCCTCTCAAGAAAATGGAATCATTTGCAAAATCTCCTTCTTTCCTGAAGCTCAAAGTCTGCAGTCTGGAAGAAGCCAAAATGGAACAGGAAAAAGAATGGGACCCCCTGTAGCACAAAGTCTCAGAGAAATCCAATCTTCCCCCCTATCATTGTATTCACATCCTTTGTTCTGTTGTAGCCTAAAGTCACTTAGCCAAAACTCAAAAAACTAGAACCCCTTCTAAATACCTTTGTCCTTTATTTATTCTTCTCTTGGTCCATCTCCATTCCCTCTCCCGTAACTGATTCTTGGAAGTCTCCTTTGTTTAATCTTCCCTTCCCTTTTTAATATATCCCCATAGTTATAATGTTTGACTCTTTATTAAACATTAGGTAACAAGTCTAATGACATATATCATTAAAGTTGTGATATAATACATAACCTTTTCCATTCTGTCCTGAAAAGATTATACGGGAGATATGTTTATAACCCAGAATTTTAATATATCCTGATAATTATAATGTTTAATAAAACATTATAATTGAATTTGTTTCTCTCCAAACTCTTACTTAGACACTTGTCATATATCTGCATTATGTGAAAAGTTTACATATGCCACTTGTCATTTGAATAATCTATTTTAAAACAAAATACTTAAGATGTTGGTGGATTTGATGTAATTCTGGCAGTAAAAATAGGCCTGATTTCGGGGGGCATAACTAATTATTGCACTGTTAGATCTTGCTAAATTTTGGTTATGTTATTAGAATCCTCGTTCTCCACTTTCTCACCAAGGTGATTTTGAAAATAATGTCTCAATAAAAAGTTACAGGTCACTGTTTGAGGGTCTATATGACTGTCAGAAAATCTGACTTGCTGAATTAGACTTCCCAGCTACTGATCATTGATCCACCATCTTGAAAATGTCTCCCTATCTGCACATATTCCCTAGGTTTGTATAAAACCAAGAAGCTTGGTTTTTAAAGCAAGAACAGTATAACATGAATGTTAGAATTTTATAACTTCAAATTCGTGGATTTGTTATCGGATATGAATGCAACATGACTAAATTTCTTCCCCAACACAAAGATAATATGTTTACCAACAACACTGCCCCAATCATACAGAAACACAAGGAGGTCCTCTCTCTTTCTTCACAAAAATGACACAAATGCTTTGGTGGTGTTTTCTAATTCATTCTGCCCATTCATTTGTAACAGTTGCATGGTGAAGAGAAGCATCCAAAGCCATTACGTAGAATTGATATTCAAATGATAGAACTTGAGAAAGATAAACTTGACTAGATCCTAGATCAATTATGCAGTGCGCACCAATATTGGGGGTCTTGGTTCCTCTATGTTTCTTAATAAAGGTTGACCATTCAATGTACATACGTTCTGCCTTCCTTATCCCTTGTATGCTGATTACTCATAATCATTTATGACTTTTATCATTCTTGTGATGGGGAAGGAAAATGGTAGACATTCTTTTATATAATAGTCCCAATGGTGCACATTATTAATATTTCTCTAGGTGCTATCTTATGTATCCACCGAACCAATATTTGATTTTGGGTTAATGCAGTGGTGAACATTGTGATTCTCCTTTCCAACAACTCAAACTTCTCTTCAATGCTGTTATACATATAATGACATCACTGGTGATATCCTTCTGGTCACATCATTCCCAGACTGAGGCTCAGATGTGTCATCTTTAGCAGATTCATCTAAAATATCCTTATTGAATACAAAAGTTGAGCTTCCATCCATCAAGTTGCCTTTTGAACCCAAACAATGAAGTGTGACAATGCTAAAGTTGCTAAGCTCTGATAATAATGTTCTAAATGTCCTTGCTATGCCACCTCGAACCAATGAGTCTGAACTTCATTTATATTGAACCTTTAGGATGGGTTATTTGAACCATTAAACCATTCTGAACTACTTTGAACTACTTCGAACTTCAGTTCGAAGTGGTTTGAAGAGGTTCAACATCTGAAACTAAATTCTGAAACTGTGAAACTTCTTGTAAAGTCCTTTGAACTTGGATTAAATGATCCTTATACCTTTGCTCTGAATCATTGAACTTGACAACCTTAAGCCTAATCTGAGTCTACATGTTGAACCAACAAACCACCTTGGACCTCTAAACCATCAAACTACTTTGAACTACTTTGAACTTCAGTTCGAAGTGGTTCAACAACTCTAAACTTGAAGCTTTGAAATTGTGATCATATTGAGTACTAACATTTATCAAAATTTATTAAGAAAAATATAGACTTATGCCTGTGATGACTATCAAGACATTGGTAAAAATAATTAATGTTTACAATGCTAAAATTTTCCAAAAATAGAAACAAAATATAGGGTTAGAAAGCTAAGAAGATGGGTGAAGAGATCTACTCTATTTAAAATGAGTTGGAAATATATTAAAGAGATCTACAACATGATCTAGATAAAACAATATTATGACATATTTATTATTATTTTCCATCCATTTAAATTAAGTATAATCTAAAATAGGTATTTATTGTTGTAATGTCCCCCATCTTTTAGACCCTCAGTGGAGTTCTTAGCTTTTCATTCTTCGAAGGCTAAGTGGAGAAATAAATTAAATTAATGTCAATAAATAAATCTAAAAGTAAATTTATATATAATTAATTTAATTTTATAGAAGCACAACTAATTATTGTATTGGAAAGGGGGAAGCTTCTAGAGAGTGAAATTTCTAGAAGCACAACTAATTACTGTATTGGAAACGAGAAAGTTTCTAGAGAGTGCAATTAAATAATATTTTATTTCCTTATAGAAGGGTGAAGGAAAAGAATAAATGAAGGTGAGAGCTTCATTGTGAGGCATCCATTATTTTCTTATTTGATTTCTTTGAGCTCTGAGCAAGGGTTAATTCAACATTTTCTATTGGAGAATATAGTACTTTTGTGTGCCTCCATTTGAGCTAGTGAAATACCCAGTCAATTTGGTATTGGGAGGAAATCATATAGGTGTTCTATTTGAGCATATTTGTGAAAGATCTTTCAAAGGGTTGCAACTATTGGAGAAGAAAAATCAGCCTTTTCATTGTTCCAAACTTGTGGCCTAGGGCCAAATTGTGGAGTATGATTGGAGGAATAAGTGAAATATTGTTACAGTGTCGCCACTGCTACAGTGACTTGCTACATAACAAATCTAGATTTCTTGAGTGATTTCCAGATTTTTATCCATTTCATTTGGAATTTATTGGAGGATAAATTTGAATATCTTAGGACATGTTTAAGAATTTATAAATTATTTGTAATCTGAATTATATTAAAATCTTAAATCAAAGAGTTTTCAGAGGGGATTAGAATATAATTAAACATCATAGAAGGTGCTTCCCTAATGTCTTATTCGTGTAGATGTATATTTTATCATTTGTAACCAGTGTTATATATTTCAAAACAATACAAAAACATTTTCATCTTCATTGTTAGATGTTTTGGAGTTCTTTGCAAGCATATTTATTAAAAGTCTAGCATTTAGAAAGAAGTTAGAATTTAGATTTGTAATATATCCCTTGTGCGAAAAGTGTTCGATGAAACTCTCAGGTTAAGAAATTAGAAAACTAAAATCAAAATTGTAAGGGATATTACATTGGTATCAGAGCTAAATCCTTCGATCCTAAGGTTTAGCAATCACAAGAAACTATCCGAGATTTGCTCTCATAGTTTTTACACTTCCAAGTGAGCTTTGTCAAACAAGGAAGAGGAATTTGATAGACATCTAGACACTATAGGTGATGAGAAAGAGGGTATCCCACCAAGAGATAATAGGAATGAGGATCAAGAAACAAGGAATTTTTTTGAGAGCAATGGTTACTAGAAAGCAGTGGATGGCTTTGAATTTGCAAGCACTCACCACCATGGTTGAATGCATGAATCCATAGGACAGACAAAATTAGGAGCAATGGGATAATAAGAGTGTAGTGAGGTCACATAGAGCTCATAGGACACATTATAGGAAAATAGACAAGCCTACTCATCCTATCTTCATTAGAGATGAGCCTAAGATAACACGTACAAAAGAAGCAAAAGAGGAGATGTTCACAGATATCCTCAAGGTTGTGAATGATGAATGAGATTTATTAGCTCCATAGGTGTGAGGGAGGATAACTTTGAGAAGCTTGTTAACCTAAGGAGAGAGCATTACAAGATAAAGAGACAAGATATGAGACCTCGTGTCAAGGATAATTAACTAAAGCACACTATAAGGAATCTTTCCTTGATTACATTTGGTGGTAGTGGCAAAATGACAATGCAAGCTTGGATTCAAAAGCTTGATACCTCCTTAGCACTAAGACCTATGGCAAAAGTGGAGGCAATAAAATATGACATGCTATATTTAGAGGAAGTTGCACATGATTGGTGGTACATTGGATGGTTACCCTTCACCATAACCATGTGACTTCATATTAGGACTTTGTGGATAGGTTGGTAGAGAGGTTTGATAAGAAGGATCCAAAAGTATACTTATGAGAGTTAGCAAAACTAAGACAAATAGGCGGATTGGAGTATTTCATTAGTGAATTTTAGAGGCTATATGTTATGGTACTAGGTATCTTAGATATGAGATTGGCTATTTTGTACATTGAAGGATTATCTGAACCACTGAAAGGTTGGGTAAAAGCCTTTGATCCATTCAATTTGAAAGTAGTGATTAAGAAGGCTAGAAGTATGGAACAAGTAGCCCCAGTAAATAGATTCTAGTCAAAGGGTGCATCATATAGAAAAGACAACAAACCATTCTTCAGGAAACCTGAGAGGAATGAAATAAAGGTTGAAAATAAAGATAAATCATTTTCTTCTTTGAATAGAGAAACATTGAATGATTTAAGGAAGAAAAAAAAAAAATTTGCAAAGGACCTCGTGACATGAAACATGATTTTCATTTGAGGCAAAAGGGAAAAAAAACATGGATAGGTGGGCTAATTATGAGGATTATGATTTTGAAAATTTGGACCAACAATCTGAAAGTGAGGAATCAATTGAAGAGAAGGGAGGAACAAATGATGAAAAGTTGAACAAAATGGTTATAGGTGATGAGAAGATTGAGGGTAGAATTAAGGAGGTCCATCTCACTAGTACAACAAGAGGGCACATTCAGGATGAGAGCAGTATTGGCTAGTCAACAAGTTATCATTTTGTTTGATACAAATGCTACTCACAATTTAATTGATTCCAAGTTGATTGAAACACATAGAATATAGACATAGCAGTTTGAGGGTCTGCGAGTGAGGGTAGCTAATGGTTACATCCTCAAATGTGACATGAAGATTATAGGTCTGCCCTAAAAATCAACAACTTTGATTTGAAAAAATTATTTTTATGTTGTTAACATGGGCGATATAGATTTGGCTTTGGGTATGACTTGGTTACATGATATTGGGGAGTTCACTCTCAATTTTAGAGTAGGGGATGCAGTTTCAGTCAGATGGAAGACCCATATACTTAAGGCCATTTGTGATAGTGGGTTTAGGATGATGTATTTTAGACACATAAAGAGCTTGTTGAGACATGAACAGGTGTAGTGGGCAACCCATTACACTTTAATGCCATCACAGGGGCAACAAAAATCAAAATGTCACCGAGATACACAATGTTGTGCCCACCCATATTTTTCTTTTCCATTATATTTACCAAATTCTTTTTATGCCTATTTCATGCATGTGTTAGTTTGAAGGGTATTGGATTTATAATTACAAAATTATTTCATGACTTGGTTTACATGTATATCAATAAAGAATTACTTAGTTGAATATATTTCATGTGTTGTTTAATGATTATGGTTATCGGTGCATTAATGATGCTTTAATGGTTTTTAGTTAATAAATGTGGTTGCTTTCAGGATGATATCAAATGATAAACTTTCATGTTTGAATATGTGATGATTTATACCTAGGATTTATTGTAGTACTTACCCCATACTTGCATGTGTATGGTGTGCATGTTTGTTTTACTTTCTATCTAACGTGTTTGATGTGGTTAAGGGAGGGAGTCGTAGTCACCTGCTAGTTAGGATCTACATGATATACCACTCCCTATCATTACTTGTTTAGTTTAGATATATTTATATACGTGTACATGCTCATCTTTCATGCAGAAAGTAAGACTTCTCTGAATTGCTAGGATGAGCGTGCCCTATCACAATAACTCAATGGTAAGATGGGGAGACAATGTTTAGGTCCAATCAAGGCCATAGCCTAATTACTTGTCCTGAGAAGAAGGACATGTATTTCACTTTCCACCCTTTTTAAACTTGTGAGGTTATCTTTGTCTATATTGTTTAAATTTGAGCTTTGGTTTGTTTTGGTAATGTTACTTTTCTGTGGATTTTGCTGAGATTTATTTGGTAAATGATTTAATTATAATATTTCGGTTAATAATATAATATTGAGAATTATTAAATATTATTTGATTAAAAAGAAAATATTAAAGCATGAGAATATTTAATTAATTAAAAACTAATTAAATATGTGCTTAAATTTAAAAGTCTAAATTTAGAAAATTGGTTAAAGAGAAATTAGAATATGATGATATTTAATTAATTATAAATTAATTAAATATGTACTTCAGCTTAAAAGATTTAATTTTAAAGTCCAATTTAAGAAGTTGGACAAAAAAACAATTAAAATATTAAAGATTCAATATTGTTTTATTATAATTATTTATTTAATAATAATTAAATTAGAGTTGCATTTAAACAATGAGATTTTTTAATTATTATTAATTTAAATAATAAATTATACTTTAATTAGTGCTTGCATTCAGTAATAAACTAGAGAAAATAAAATATAAAAGAATATTTTAATTAAAAAGTTCTTTAAGTGTGCATGAAAATATTAAATAATAAAGTTTATTTTAAGGAGAGGCCTTTGCATTTTCAAAAATTTAGAAACCCTAAATAGAGCTAAACTCTTTATTAATAGATTCAAACTCATTTCTACACACATAGGTTTTGGAGAGAAAATTTCGGAATTGGATCAAAAGAATTGTTGAAAGTTTCAGGGGGTCAAGATTTGTATGCATTCACAAATTGTCTTTGTTTTTAGTTGTGGTTTTGAAGTAGGGTTTGAAAACCCATTGTAGAATTTTATTGAAAGATCTGTCTACTTTATGTCTTCCTAGGTGTTTGCATATTGCTTATTAATTTATTGTATTCTTTGTTGAATAAGGAATTATGTTGTAGATTTTGAAAAGGAAAACTTATTAATCAAGAAAACTTGACTAAGAAACTTATGGAAAAAATGTACAAAATTCTTATGATCGTATTCTTTTAAAACTCTTTTAGATAATATAGGAAATATTTGTTTATGAAAATTTGGAAGAAATGATAAATTGAACAGTTAGGGTTTCAACTTTAAATTTGTCATTAGAACCATGAGATTATCATGAATTTTCTAAATATAGATAAATATTATTCTTATTTTTAAAATAATTTAATTGCAAAATTTATTGAAAAAAGAAAAAAATTAATTTAGAGGAAAGCATGTTTTAACTGAACTTATGCATGCATGTGAAAACAATTATGCTAAAAATAGAAAGCTAAGTATAGTAGGGTCACATGCATGTGAAAATAATTACGTTAAAAATAAAATCTAATTATAGTATGGTTGCATGCATGTGAAAATAATTATGCTAAAAATAGAAGCTAAGTATAGTAGGGTTACATGCATGTGAAAACAATTATAGAAAGTTAAGTATAATAGGGTTACATGCATGTGAAAAAAAATATGCTAAAGATAGAAAACTAAGTATAATATGATTGCATGATTTGAGAGATCAAAGACATGTGAAAATACTAATTGTATGTGTATTTTTATTTTGTATAGTTTAATTTTCACATTTATTTATTTAAAATAATAATAATGATAATTTATTGATTTCTAAAATGAAATGAATATTATCCATTTAGTTATAAAGTGAATGTTAGTATTAGTAATTATTTAAGTTTAATTAAACTCTTAGTTGCATATAAATAATTTTATAATTATTAATGCAAGAGAGAAGTTAATAAATAAATATTTATAATTTTATTATATTTTAAGAGAAGTTGTGGTAGAGTTCACTTTGTAATTATTTAGTTAATAACTATTTGACTTTATGAGAGAAATTATAAATAATTAAATTAACTTTATAATTTTATCTCTATTTGCATTATGAATTAAAGAAAAATTAAATGTTAATATTGGATTAAAATAGAAGTCAAATTAATATTTAAAAAATGAAATTGATATTATTATTTAATCTAATAATATACATTTATGTTATTAATTAAATTATTTATGATTTAACATTATTTAAATTAATAACATGATAATATTGAATGATATTTTATATGCAAAGAGATTGGATATTTAAATTTACTTATTGATTTAAATAAGTATATTAGCATAACAATTTATATTAACATGTATATTCTTACCTTACTTCTAAACACATCCTTATGACCCAAATTAAACAATAGAAATTGATGGAATTAAATCATGTGGCTAAAAATTATGTATTTTCTAATATTCTATTTATAGTTTTGTGATGTTTATTTTTATGATGATTTTCCTTTGTGGGTTGTTTAGTTGACCAAGTTAGGATGTGAACTAGAGGCATTTTTGAGATTTCTTTTATGATTATTTGATAGGATGTCATGATGAACTTTATGATCTGAATTGAGATTTATGTTTTATGAGCTTATGCTATTGAGGATTTATGAGAACTTGGGTTTTGAGAGCCAATGTTTTTTTTGGGTTGCTTATTAAGTAACCAAATTTGATCAATGAACTCTTGTGGTATGGAACACTATTGTGGTTTGTGATTTTTGGGAGGTTGTCTCAGTACATATCCTTGGGAGTGGCTTACAGTAGGGGTCCAAGACCCGAAGTGGTCAGTGCCAAGGTAACCTATTGTAAGTTATGTAATAGGTGATAATCTAGTAATTAATATTTTGGAGAAATGCACTATAAAGATAAGTTAGAGATATTTGCCTCGCCGATGCCTTGAGTACTTGTATAGACTAAGGATGGGAATGTGATGACAGTATGACTGATTTTTCTCATCTTCTTGAGAGGCTTTTCTGGTTCTTCATGTGTCATGTTGAGGGTCTGGTGTTCAAAGTAACTAGTTCGGGGTAACTCAACACTTGAGGATCTAGGATCTATTGAGAGATTAGTCTAGGGTAACTCAAGTAGTTTGACCATGTGATGAAACTCCCTAGAATGTAGCCCGAGTCTCCTCCACAATTTTTTGTATTTTCCTTTAGTGGTGTTGTTATTGGTGGTGCACTTGTTGTTGGATGTATTTAATGTGGTTATTTACTTTCATTGATGGTGATTGGTGATTTATGGTTAATGTACTTTTGGCATGTGGCTTTTTTCTTGACGTGGATATCTTTCATTAACTTTAACTTATGATTTTGGTGATTTGATCTATTCTTGGTATGTGTAAGGTGTTGGTATTGGAATGAGTGTCGTATTGATTTTGATTATTTCTTCTCGTTGAGTAGTTTGTGCACCCTTGAGGTAGTTTTGGCTATCAGAATTCCTTTCCTAGGATTATTTTATGATTTTATTATTTGTGTGTGGATCGTACATTATCTCTGCTAGAAACTGGGAGTGGAAACTTAATTAGGTGCCCACGTGGTTAGTAGGTAGTGTATTCTTACCATTTGGGTCCCACTCAGATTGATAGATGTTGGATGCTCCTTGATACAGTGGTAGCATTATCATTCTTCTTCTTATCTTGAAGACTTATATTCATTTGATGTATCTATGTATCATGTGTTTTTAGATCCTACGAGATATTGTATTGTATATTGATGTACTTGTATCTATTTTCACATACATTGTGACATGTGCAGTGGATGTTATTCATTAGATGTGCTTTCATATTATTAGTTGTACTTATGCATTTGCTTACATGACTATGTATTTGTTTATTCATTTTATGATTATAGACAATGTAATTGAGACTTAAACTTATTAATAAAACTTTCTTAAATGTGACTCAACATGAAGGAACCCTTGAGGAATTGAAACCATATTTTTAATTGATTACGTGTTCTTGATGTATATGTATATGTTGATTCTGCATTATTGTTACTTTGATGTTGTTTATACTTTAAAAAAAAATTTCAGTAAATTTTGTAACATATTAGGTTTATTTCTTTTGGGTTCCTAAGTGGGGCATTACATAGAGGAATTGATAATCAAGCACTACAAGGTTTTTAGTGAAACATTGATACGTAGACCTCTAGATAGAAGTAGTGAGCATATTATTGAGTTAGAGGAAGGTGATAAACCCATCACAATTATACCCTATAAGCATCCAAAGAGATTGAAGGATGAGATCAAGAAAACCATAAAGGAACTACTTGCTATGGGGCACATTAGACCAAGTAAGTCACCTTTCACTTCTTCTATGGTTTTGGTGAAGAAGAAGGACACAACTCTTAGGATGTGCATAGATTACAGGGTCTTAAATAAGAAGACTATCAAAAATAGGTACCCCATCCCACGGATTGATGAGTTATTAGATGAGCTACATGGAGCATATTTCTTCTCCAAAATAGATTTGAGATCATGCTATCATTAGATCTGAGTTAGAGAGTAGGATATAGAGAAGACAACATTCAGGTGTCATTGTGGCCATTTTGAGTTTGTAGTTATGCCATTTAGGCTAACTAATTCTCCAACTAATTTTCAATCCACAAGGAACATGGTCTTTCAACATTAGTTGAGAAAATTTGTGTTAGTCCTCTTTGATGACATCCTAGTGTATAGTAGGACATGGGATGAGCATGTGTAGGACTTAGACACTATATTGAGCATTCTAAGTAGGGAATCCTTGTATGCAAAGGAGTCTAAATGCACAATTTGGGATTATTAGAGTTATTATATCTGGATCACATTATCAGTTCTTAAGGAGTATGCATAGATTTTGAAAATATTCACATTTTTTATTGAGTGGCCTACTCTAGTGAACCTAACATAGTTGAGAGGATTCTTGGGGTTGTGTGGGTTCTATAGGATGTTTGTTAGTGGATATTCTAGGCATGCAATACCCTTGATGAACTTGATGAGAAAAGGGGATTTCTTATGGACTCTTGAGGCACAAAAATGTTTTGATAAATTCAAGGAGTTGATAACTTATTGTTTAGTGCTAGCATTACTAGATTTCAAAAAACCTTTTGAGTTGCATTGTGATGCATCTTGCGAAGGTGTTGGAGCAGTGCTCATGTAGGAAAAACACCTGATTTCTTATAAGAGTAGGAATCTCAAGAGGTCTGAGAGGAGATTCAACATTTATGATAAGGAAATGTTGGCCATAATACATGGTTTGGCCAATTTCAACAAGTATTTAGTGGGTAGAAAATTCAACATAAAAAATAACCACAATAGCCTAAAACATTTCCTGTGGGAGCGAGATCTTTAAGACAGGAAACAAAAATGGGTAAGTAAATTAAAGGCATATGAATTTGATATTACCTATTTCAAGGGGACACAGAATGTAGTAGAAGATGCCTTGTCATGAAGACCCTACTTGAGCTTGATGAAATATATATATATATATATATATATGTATATGTAAGGATTGGAGACATTTGATCCTTGTAGAGTATGAAAAGGATACATGGGCATCAAGATTCATAGATGGATTGGTCTAGAATAGTTATTTCACCCTTGTGAATGAGCTCATCATTTACAAAAGGAATATTTATTTGGTGCCAGGTTTAGAGGTGAGGAGGATGGTGTTGAGAGTTTACCATGACTCACCTATGGTAGGACATCTAGGTTTTTACAAAACCTACCAGCAGATTCGTGAGCATTTTTCTTGGAAAGGGCTCAAAGTTGAGATGTTGTAGTATATTAGAGAGTGTCCTACTTGCTAGAAGAATAAATAGGAACACTCTTACCCAACCAACTTACTTCAACCACTTACAATTCTTGATAGGAAGTGGGAGTGTTTGTCCATGGAATTCATTATAGGACTACCAAGATCTCAGGATAGAGATTGTATATATGTTGTTGTTGATCAGCTTATGAAGTTTGCCCACTTCTTCTCAATTTCTACTACATACACTGCTACAGGCATATGAATTTGATATTCTATTTCAAGGGGACACTGAATGTAGTAGAAGATGCCTTGTCATGAAGACCCTACTTGAGCTTGATGACATATATATATGAGGATTGGAGACATTAGATCCTTCTAGAGTATGCAAAAGATACATGGGCATCAAGATTCATAGATGGATTGGTCCAGAATAGTTATTTCACCCTTGTGAATAAGCTCATAATTTACAAAAGGAATATTTATTTGATGCCAGGTTTAGAGATGAGGAGGATGGTGTTGAGAGTTTGTCATGACTCACCTATGGTAGGACATCTAGGTTTTTACAAAACCTACCAGCAGATTCGTGAGCATTTTTCTTGGAAAGGGCTCAAAGTTGAGGTGTTGTAGTATATTAAAGAGTTTCCTAGTTGCTAGAAGAATAAATAGGAACACTCTTACCCAGCCAACTTACTTCAACCACTTACAATTCTTGATAGGAAGTGGGAGTGTTTGTCCATGAACTTCATTACAGGACTACCAAGATCTCAGGATAAAGATTGTATATATGTTGTTGTTGATCAACTTATGAAGTTTGCCCACTTCTTCTCGATTTCTACTACATACACTACTACATAGGTGGAAGATTTATTCTTCAGAGAGCTATTTAGGTTGCATGGCTTACCTTAGAGCATCCTCAGCAACAGGGACAAAAGGTTCATGAGTCACTTTTGGTAGGAGTTTAGATTGTGTGGGATGGATCTCACTTTGAGTACCAACTACTACCCCTAGAAAAATGGTTAGATAGAGATAGTGAACAAATGGGTGGAGAGATACCCTAGGAGTTACATAGCAAGGCAATAGAAGGCTTGGGTTAAGTGGATATATCTATGTGAGTATTTTTATAGTTTGACTTATATCCAAATCTCACCATTCATGGCATTATATGGATATGAGGCACCCAATTTCATGGATATGTTGCTATCAGATAGTATAGTGTACTAGGGACTTATTAAAAGAGAGCCAAGACATTGTAAATGCTCTTAAGGATAATATCACTAAGACACATAATCAATAGGAGCAGTATGCTAATTAGAAGAGGACTGAGTGGGCTTTTGAGGTAGGTGATATGGTATATTTTAATGTTGCAACCTTTCCACTAGTCCAATCTCAAAAAGAGTGGTGCCGAGAAACTTAAGCCACATTATTATGGGCCTTTTAGGGTGATCAAGAGAGTTGGAGAGGTATCTTACGAGTTGGATTTGCTAACAAAGAGTAGAGCCCATAATGTTTTTCACATTTTGCACCTCAAAAAGACATTAGGACACCATATTGTTCCTTTTATAGTGCTTCCACCCTTGTATGATGAGGGAAATTGGTATTGGTGCCAAAGGCTATCATTGATTTTAGGGAAAGGAACTTGAGGCAGAATACTATAAGGGAGTATCAAGTGAAATGGAAGGACTTTCTAGTACTAGAGGATGTGACATGGGAGAATGAGGAGATTTTGCAGCACCCTAAATTGAAGTTTCTTGAGAACAAGCACATTCAGAGAGAGAAAATTTTAATGTCCCCCATCTTTTAGACCCTCAGTGGAGTTCTTAGCCTTTCATTCTCTAAAGGCTAAGTGGAGAAATAAATTAAATTAAAGTCAATAAATAAATATAAAGGTGACTTTATAGTTAATTAATTTAATTTTATAGAAGCACAACTAATTATTGTATTGGAAAGGGGGAAGCTTCTAGAGAGTTCATTTTCTAGAAGCACAACTAATTATTATTTTGGAAAGAGGGGAGCTTCTCAAGAGTGCAATTAAATAATATTTTATTTTCTTATAGAAGGGTGAAGGAAAAGAATAAATGGAGGTGAGAGCTTCATTGTTAGGAATCCATTATTTTCTTATTTTTGATTTCTTTGAGCTTTGAGCAAGGGTTTCAACATTTTCCACTATAAAATGGAGTTCTTTTGTGTGCCTCCATTTGAGCTAGTGAGATACCCAATGAATTTACTATTGGGAGGACATCATACATGTGTTTTATTCAAGCATATTGGTGAAAGATCTTTCAAAGGGTTGTAGCTATTGGAGAAGAAAAAATAGACTTTTCATTGTGCCAAATTTATGGCCTAGGGCTAGATTGTGGAGTACGATTAGAGGAATAAGTCAGATATTATTACAGTGTTATCATTGCTACAGTGACTCACTACATGTAAAATCCAGATTACTTGAGCAGTTTCTAGGTTCCTATCCATTTCATTTTGCATTGCATGGAGGATAGATTTGAATATCTTAGGGCATGTTTAAGAATTTAGAAATCATTTGTAATATGATTTATATATGAGTTTTACATCAGAATTTGTTTCCCTAATGTCTTATTGGTGTAGATGCATATTTTCTCATTTGTAATCAGTTTTATATGTTTAAAAAATACAAAAAACATTTGCATCTTCATTGTTATAAGTTTTGGAGTTCTTTGCAAGCATATTTATTAAAAGTTTGGCATTTAGAAAGAAGTCAAAATTTAGATATTCAATATATCCCTTGTGTGCAAAGTGTTTGACAAAATTATCAGGTTAAGAAATCAAAAAACTAAAATAAGAATTACAAGGGATATTACAATTGTTTCCCAAATATGCAACCAATAAATAAACATAAATGCTAACATATTTTAAATTATCTCTCTCAAACACTCACACACCCACATAATCACTAACTAAATAACTCTTAAAATCTATCTCTTACTAACTCCTAACCTCTCTCTCCATGTTGTTAACATTAACCTATGCATCTTTCTAAGTAACCCCCAAACCCCCTCTCTCTTACTAACCCCTAAAATCTCTCTCTCTCTCTCTCTCTCACACACACACACACACACACACACACACACACACACACACACACACACACACACACACACACACTCACCCACCCACTCACTAGCCACTAATATGTCTCTCTTACTAACTCCTAACCTCTCATTCTATCACTAAATAATAATGTCTTTCTAACTTGTAACTCGTAACCTCTCTCTAACTAAACCCTAGTCCACCTCTCTCACTCTAACCCCTAAACCCTTGTAATGTCCTCATTTCCAAGACCAATTTTAATAATAGGGTTAATATAAGGAATAAATAAATAAAATAAAATAAAATATAATTCTAATTGTATCCGATAAAGTTAAATAAATAATAATATCTATTTCTAAGATTGAATTTAATAAATAACAATAATAATAAATAAGTATTATAACATAATATATCATTTTCATCAAATTGATATAATATAATGTTATATCCATTGAATACAATATAGATGAATTCTTGAATAAATATATAATTAATAATAAACCTATTATTATTACAAATACATTTTAATTGTGAAGATATATAATTAATATGATTCATATAATTCATGATTATGTGCAATTAGTAACTATATAATTACATATTTTTACTAAAATTATATTAATCAAATATTGCAATATAAACTGAACCAATATATGAATGGTCACAACCTTTGATCCATAGAAATATATAAGGAAGGACATAATACATTCATATTATTACATCCTCTATGGATAATTTCTATGAACATAGACAGGGAAAATTGAATATATCAAATAAGGAAACAATTTATTAGAAGCAAACGAATAAAGACCATACAATCTGAATACAAGCATCAAATTGGAAGGGTAGATGAATTCATTTAAAGGCCAATTGTGAGGGGATAGAGAAGGAAAGTCTACGTCTAGTTAGAGGAATAAACAAATATGAACTGCAACAAAGAATATATCCTAGCAATAGTGAAGAGGAAATAATACAGGAGACATACATTCATGGCAGAAATGATAATGAAATACCCATATAACTCATAGTATGTAACTCATCTATATCAATATCAAATAATAGACATATTCAATTCAAACTCACCACACACAAAGTCTCCAATCAAAGAGTTTGTAAGAATCAACATGTGAAGGTTAAATCTCAACTCAAATGAGACATCTGTAGGGAAGATATTAGGAGAGTTGGAAACAATCAAAAGAAAAGCATAGAGTATTGAAGACATATTAGAATCTATTCGTAAGAGAAAAGAGGAAGAAGACTCTTAGGGATTGCGATGCACAACCATTGTAATTTTATATATAGTGAACATGATTTTTAAAGCCAATCTGATACAAGGAGAATGCAGTCACCAAATAATAAATTCCCCTCAATAAAACTATATCTACTTAGCCTATGAGTGAGGATATATAGACATCAATGAACAAAAGGAATGAAAAGAGTATTGAATAAAAACATATATTATTAATTACAAAAAATTATAATCAAAATCACACATGATTCATGAATAATCATATATGTATAATAATGAAATCAGAATAATCCAAGTGCTAGAAATAATGCCCTCAAACATCGAAGAATATCCTATTAATCTATTTCACATGTATCTTGTTCAAAGTAGTCAATCTAAGAATTTGGTCTATTATCAGGATTAGTTACATGTTGAATGAATTCAAAATAAGAGAGCTTATCAAACCACACTAAATAGAAAAATCATCAAACTCGAAGACTGTATAAGGAAAAATCATCAAGCTCAATATTATTGAATTAGCAGGTCAAGGAGAATACAAAGGAAATAAGAAGCTAATGTAATAAGAAGCATCAAGAGAACAAAAAAAATGCTTTGTAGTAAGAAGCTAATGTCAAGAGTCTTTAAGGATGGAGAATTAAACAAATGATCCCCAAGAAAGGACATTACAACCCACCTTCTCTCTCTATCTATCTGATGGGGGCACAACCCAAGAACATAATGGAACCAATAGAAAGGGAAAATTATATTAATTGAAAAAATAAGCTAGTACAAATAGTGCAGAGAAAATAAACTTCAAAACATGCCCTAAGGGCTTACAATAGCATAAATAATGCTTGTACCTGCCTCTGGAGGGCTCTAACCTCCTCAGGATTAATGGCTCTGGCCCTTCCGCCACGCTCTCTTCATGGAGGCATCTTCTAACTCAAACCCACAACCACACAGTGCTGGTGCAAACTGCCTCACAGTCAGCGCTCTATCTACACACTCAGGAAAACTCGCTCTGATACCACTTGATGGGGACACAACCCAAGAACAGAATGGAACCAATAGAAAGGGAAAATTATATTAAATGAGAAAATAAGCTAGTACAAATAGTGCAGAGAAAATAAACTTCAAAACATGCCCTAAGGGCTTACAATAGCATAAATCTGGAGATAATTTCTCCTTTTAGTACCTCCTCTCAAACTCCACTCCGAACTGCCTTTTACAATGCTAGAAATCTCCTTAAATAGACCCCGGAGGGTTAAGGACTAGGAGTACATTCTAGAAAGTGCTAGTAGGCATCCACTAACCAAATAGAAGGTTTCGGAAGCTGCGTTAGAAGTCGGTGCAAATCTAGAAGAATCCAAAAATGGTAACCGAACTTTCGGGAGGCATAACTTTTGAATCGTAGCTTTGATTGATGAACCGTTTACATTTTTGGAAAGCTCTGGAAGCGCTCTATAGCCCTATAGACAAGCTTTGCTTGTCCCCCATTTATTGACCCTTTTCGAGGTCATTTAATACCCCTAACCTGACTTCGAAGCATTCTTACGGGGTCTCCAAAACCCAAAAAATTGCAATAACTTTCAAACCGTGGGGCCTTTTGACCTAATTTTTTTTTGGAATGCTCTAAATCAAAATTATATTCATCTGGCCAATTCACACCTTCTAGGTCACAAAAATGATGGCCAAATTGCATGCTCCTATTTTTTTAGGATTTTCAAACACACTGATAGTGGAACTGTGAGAGTTGGAACCTTTATTTGACCCAAATGGGTATCCAAAAATGAAAAGACATGAAACAAAAACTAAGTCTAAGTACAATTTTTTTTTGGGTGACACAGGATTGCCCTTATACCTTTGGATGCTCTTGCATCACTATCACACACACAGAAACACCTAAGATCACTTTCTCAATAACTCCTAACCTCTCTCAATATCTCACTAATTCATAAGCTCTCTTTCTTATTAACACACACACACACACACACACACACACAAACACACACACACAAAACACAAATAATCTAGAGAGATGTTATCAATAACTCTCTCTCTCTCTCTCTCTCTCTCTATCTCTTATTACAAGTTAGAGAGAGGTTATTAGTAAGTGAGAGAATAATAAGCTGGGAGTTAGTAAGCTTGTGTGTGTGTGTGTGTGTGTGTGAGAGAGAGAGAGAGAGAGAGAGAGAGAGAGAGAGAGAGAGAGAGAGAGAGAGAGGTTTAACATTTATAATTTAGATAAAGAGATGTTAGGATTTAGTGAGAGAATGAGATAGATTAGGAGTTTGTGTGTGTGAGAGAGGGGGTTTAAAATTTAAAATTTAGATAAAAAGAGGTTAGGATTTAGTGAAAGAATGAGATAGATAGATAGATAGATAGAGAGAGAGAGAGAGAGAGAGAGAGAGAGAGAGAGAGAGAGAGAGAGAGAGAGAGAGAGAGAGTGCACGCACATGTGCATGTGTGGGTGTGTGTGTTAGAGAGAGAGGTTAAAGATTAAGAATTATATCAAGAGAGGTTAGGATTTAGAAAGAGAATGAGAGAGATTACAAGTTAGTAAGAGAGAGAGATTAGGAATAATTGGTTGATTGAGTGAGTGTGTGTGAGAGGTAGAGAGAGAGAGATAGGTGAGAGAAAGAGGGAAACTATGATAGAAATCTTACCTACCTATTCATTCCATATTTGGGAAATAATGACTACCTATTTTAGACCATGTTTAATTAAAATGGATGGAAAAGAAAATATTAATTTCCCAGGATTATTTTAGTTCCTTTATGTTATAGATCTTGTCAATAGCTTTCCAACACATTTTTAATGGAGTAAATCAAACTCTGGATGTGAAAGTTATGGCTTTTAGAGTGGAACCTATTTTTATTTCTTCAAAAACTAGTATGCTTTTAAAGAATTAAGATTATGATCCATCACTTGATCAAGTTTTAAAGATATTTTCTTCCTTGGAACCTGATCTAGTTTTTCTTTTTATGTATTTTGGCTAGGCTTAGTAACCAAGCCTGACAAATTTTTGAATTTCAAATAACCTAATCGGGTTATGAATAAATTGATCGGGTTGTTGATGTATTTGGTTATATATGGGTGCATACACCCATATATACCTTCTTCTATATTTCTTAAACTTGTGAAATGAAAATTAAGTTACAAATAGAAATATAGAAACATAAAGCATCACCCTTCTCTTTGTTGTTATGTAAACTTCCTGAAATATGTTATGTCTATTGTAAATTCCATACAAGTCCTAAAATTTCAATAAAAAATTGTATGTTGGACATTTTAGAAGAATGTGTCCTCTATGTAAAAACTAAGGAAGTCAAATTTTTTGTGACTATTCTATACCCCAAACTGTAATTAGACCGAAACTAGTCATAACAATTCTATAACTGCTTCTAGTTTATAGCATTTCCCTCTATCAATGAATGTGATCTACAAACGTTAACAAAGACTATTCTAGATAATTCTAATACCTTTCCAAAATATATGGTAGTTGGGGTTTTTAGAATTACCATTGCCATTATGCCAAAAGCTTGAGCTATCAATGAACGTCACAACAATCAAATACAAGGATCAATGGGAGGAAGTTAAGCACATGTCACAAATCCATTGGTCTATGTTGAACAATACCTTCACCTAGAGGGGAGGATGCACCAACCTCCCAAAAATCATGCCCCCCTTAGCATGACCTGAGGGATTTGAACCCGTAACCTAATGGTCTGATACCACTTGTTGGAATCACTATTGTTGTTACACCAAAAGCTTGAGCTATTAATGAATGTCACAATAGCCAAAGACAAGGTTCCAAAAGAGGTGGTTAAGCACATGTCACAAATCCATTGGTCTATGTTGAACAATGCCTTTATTTGGAGGGGAGGAGGCATCAACCTGCCAATAGGGTTTTAGTGGATCATTAGACCTATCAAATATTTATTCATTCAAAAATATTTTTGTTAATTATTATAATTGTTTTCTCATCCATTTTGAACATTAAGTGTTAAGTTCGAAACACCTTAACAAATGTCTCAAATATGTTTATGCCAATGTATGTAGATACTAAATAAGATAATTACATGATGGATAGCACATTATACCACTTTGCAAATAACACCATTTTATGTACTAAATGATTAAGAGATTTGATACTGCATTATATGTATCAATATCACAACTAACTATTATAACTACTTATTGGCATCACTGACAACAATAAAAGACCAAACACCAAGTGTTTTCAAGATACTCCCCCTTTGGAATTGATGTCAATACCAACCTTTACATGTACCTATGTCACATGTACATTGGGTGCCTATATAAAACATTTGTACATAATCCATCAATATATAATATCAACTTCATTTATCAAAATCATATAATCTTGACTTTCTCATACTTTTTCTCCCCATTTGACATCAATGAAAAAGGATATATACTTGCATTTTGGTAAAAAAAGATCATAAATTCTTGCCTTGAAACCTATCACACACTAATTAACTTATGCAAGAGAATAGATGGATATAAACCCTAATCTTTTTCTTAACCCTTCAAATACTTTCTTTGGTGAAGGATTAGAAAAGATATCAACTAGTTCTTCTCATTAGAAGAGACACATTCCAAAGAAAAATTAGCATTCAACACATGTTCCCATATGAAATTATAATGAATACCAATTTGCTTTATATGTGAATGAGTAATTAGATTTTTAGAAATAGTAATTATAGTTTGATTATCACAACATATAGGAAGTGGCTTAGACATTCTTACTCTCATATATGACAAAATTTGAACCATTCAAAGAACCCATTGACAATAATAACATGCAACTATATATTTATCATTTGTGGTAGAAAGTGTATTATGTTATTTTTGTGGAGTCTGATCAGTCTCCAAGTGGGATATTGTTGTGATGTGGAGCCTAATCAAACTCATAGGTTTATTCAGTGTGATTTTCCTCTATATTATTTCTATGGGGGTTTGGGGGTAGTGCCCCCAAGATGGGGTCAATGGGTAGTGCCATTGTGAGGTCTTGGGGCATTGCCCTAGGTATGCTCCCTATTGTAGTATAGGGTGAGGTCAAGGGACAACATCCCCATAGGGGTTTTCGTGGATAGCACCCCTAAAGCTAAAAAAATACTTTATACTATAAAAGGTGTCAGCTACTATTTTTCTATTATTCTAGCTCTAATTTTGTAAGCAACAAAAGCTTGTATAGAAAGGCTTAGGGTTAGGGATTTCATTATGAATGGTGATATTATAGCTTCTTGCGATGATATTCAGATGTAAGGGATTACTAGTTGTAATCAGGTTGTAATCACTAGATAATAATAATATTGGACATGCTATTGGTGGACGTAGCCCAGGGATTGGGTGAACCACATCAAATCTTGGTGTCTTATGTTCTCTTTTATGCGATTTACTAGTTTCTGGTATTGGTTATATTTGCATGTAACTATTATTTTTTGTCTGAGGTTAATCCTAACATATTAGATTCTTACTTCTTACTATTCCAATACACTAGCCTATTACCTAAGAAGAATGATGTTCCTGAAATACTTTACCTATCATCAAGGTAGTCTGCCCAATCTAAGTCAGCATAAGAAACAAATCTGAAATCATCATGTTTAGGATACTAAAATGCATATTCCAAAGTGCCTTTACTATATCTAAAAATCAATTTTAACTTCCATAACATGATATTCCTTAGGTGAAGACTGAAATATTATAAATAGACAAACAACATGTGTGATATTAGTCTATGAAGTAGTTAGGTATAGTTAACTACCAATCATGGATCTATAAGTGGTTTGATCAACATAAGGATAATCATCATTTTTATTAATTTCATAACTTTTCATCATTGGTGTTCTGGTAGGCTTACAATCTTCTATATGATTTTTTTTAACATTTATTTTTCATACTTTATTTGTGATGAGAATACATCATTTTTCAATAGAGAAATTTGTATCCCAAGAAAATATGGTAATTTTCCAAGCATAGGCATTTCAAATATAGTTTGAATAAGCTTTGAAGTACTTTGACTTAAAGCATCACCATTTTATTCAAAGACTATATCATCAACATAAACATGTACCACAAGGACATCATCGTCTTTAACCTTAACATACAAGTTAATGTGAACACCACCTTTTGTGAAACCATTATTAATGAGATATTGATTCAAATAAGAGTACTAACCTCTAGGAGTTTTTTCAAACCATAGAGTTCTTTCTTGAACCTATAGACATGATTAAGAAAATTATTTCTTTGAAATCCTTTTGGTTGATCCATACAAACATTTTCATCAAGATAACCATTTAGAAATGCAATCTTATCATCCATTTGATGCATTTTAAAATCTTTGTAAGACAAAAATGCAAGAAATATTCTAATTGCTTCAATTCTTAAAAATCATGTTGTGTAGGGGGGAAATGGAATCAACCACCTTAACACCTTGTGAAGGGGGAAAACCAAGATCCATCCCCTTAATTAGATTTGAATGAGACACAAGGGAAGTGTCAATGCGTAACCTAATGCAAATGGATGAATTAGTTGGATTTACTTCCCTATCACCTCCACCTTAAGAGGGTTTAAGAAAGTTGATATGCAATATAAAACTGAAATATAAATATATGATAAGATGATAATGGGTATTGAAATAGAGAAAGGGAAAATGATATACCTTGCAAGATATAGACCTGTAAATGGGATGTCAAATGAGCTCCAAAATTGTTGATTCCTGTGATCCAAGTAAAAAAATTTGAGATCTACAAAACATAGAGGTCATTTGGAAAATTGGTAGGGCTTACTTTCTCCTGAAGTAGGGGTGCAGTGTGTTCCTGATCAACTGTATCTAACCCTAATTTTAATTTTGAAGTTCCAAAAAATGATGAAAAGGGTATCTAAATCTATAATTTGTTCACCAGTCTAAGATCTGAAACCTACAAAATAAAAGATTTTTATTTGTTAGTTGGGGGGGGGGGGGTGGGTTACCTTGGTCAAACCCCAGTTTAGGAGTTAACCTTGAGTTAAAATAGAAAATAAATGCTAGATCTAACACAAAGAAATAAAAATCTATGAATATGCTCTTGAATTTAGAATATAATCAAGTATGTAGATGCAATATCCTTGACTCAACATCAAAAACCCTAGGGAAGGAAATCAAAGTGAAACCAAAATCTTCGTAAATAAATGTTCTTTAAATCTACTTAAGATTAAATTTAGATCTTGATAGGATGAATGTAGAGGATGAAAAATGGATCTTGAATGTATGAAAGGAGATCTTCAATGTTGATAATGCTAGATCTTGCATTAACTCCTTCAAGGTATTGAATGCATGAATCCTTGGTCTTTGATGGTGAAATTTCTTGAATGCCTTGAATTCTTGTAGAATGCTTGAGAACTTGAAAGCTTGATCTGTTGAGTTTGTGATATGAAAAATGAAACAAATGTATGGGTTTATAAAGGTATTAGAATTAACTTTCTTTTGTACATTGACTTATCTAGGAATTGACACCCTAAAATCACTCTAGACACGAGGTGTAAGTATACCCAAAACAAGGCCCAAATAGGGGCACACTACATACTTGATTTTCCTAGAAGGGCTACACTAAAACCTTGATTAAGAAGGGGTATACTATGTCCCTAACAACTAGCTAGAACCCTTGGGATTCCTTTGGGGTCCCAAAATAGGTCCCAAATCTTGCAAATCAAGTGCATAGATATAGTTGTTATAATGTGGAAAATATATTTTGGGTGATTGGATGAGGGGAAGGGAGGACCTAGGTGGTTTAATACTACCTTGAGCTTTACACTATGCAAATAGGAGCTTTAAAGAGGATATATTAGGTCCTACCTTGATTCTGCCTAGGAGAAAAGAGAAGAAAGGGGAGGTGTTGATATCTATGCCTATGTTGTCAATTAGTGCCCAAACACTTAGTCATTTACTAGGAAATATTATAAGTTCATCATTATGACCAAGTAATCTAGTAAAGGCCAAGCATACAATACTTATACCAAGTAGGATAATGATTTTATAGTATTCAATAGCGACAGAGTAGATGTACAAGCCGAGAAATATAGTTGAGACTTAGCATGTTGGCAAGTTATTAAGTGCTGAGAAAATAGGAATATAGAAGTTGAGTCACAATATGAAGAAGCATACATGACTGAAGATTAGAGCATTCAAGTGCCAAGTAGTTCAATTTTGACATATAAGTTTGTAATGTCACAAACACATATACAAACCATATTGGCCAAATTTTATATAATATTTAATAGTTGTAGAGCCAGCTAAGAAAATTACCACATTTATGTCAAAAGGTAATGATCCCAAGGCATGCAATTGAACCAATCAAAAAATGGGATAGAAATGGAAAAATATGATTAGGTGTAAGCCATATATCAAGATCTAGAACCTTCACAAAACATCTATTTAAGGAGGATTCTAATCCTAGAATCATAAAAAGAGAGAAGGAAAAGTATCCTTATATGCAAGTGTATGTGGAGATGCCTATGAGTGTATGCACATGTGAAGGAGTGAAGATGAAGTCTGAAAGAAGATCAAAGAAAGAGAAATAAGAGTAGTGAAGGACTAAGAAAAGTTATTAGATTAGGAGATCAAATCAGAGATACAACAAAGAGGAGACCCAAGATCAACTTACAGAGAAAACTGAGGTTCAAGTACTAAATATGTTATTATTAATTGAGATAGGGTAAATATCTTAATAGAGTGGTCTTAATAGATATATGTAAACCTCCTAATAGAGTCCTTCATCATGAGTGTAAAATCCTTTAACAAGGTGAGACCTAATAGTATCTTAAGCTTTTAATAGGGAAAACCCCTCATAGGGTAGATCAAATCTTATGATCAAACATTGTAACCCTAAAAGGTTAACTTTATTGTTTCAATAGTGAAGATTGTGGGTTTCATCCCCACCCCAATTTTACCTTCATCTTGAAGTGTTTTTGGGTAACCAAATCATTGTGTTATGTGTTGAATTGTTTTGGATGTCATGTATTTCATTTTTGTTTCAGCATTATAGTTTTAATGTAGATTTATTATATGAGATGAATTAGGTGTGCATTTATGAAATTGGTTTTGAAGTTAAAAGTTTAAGATCCTTATTCACCCCCCACTCCATCTTGTTTCACATATACTTATTCCAAATGGAGGAATGCAAATAAATGGTGAAATCACATTAAATAGGTGCTAAACATCATTAAGTTGAGGTAATTCCAATATAAGATGGTATACATACAAATGTATCATCAAAATTCACACCTTCTCCTTGAGTATAACCGTTACACACTAATATAGTGCATCTTTCTATCTTTCCATTTTCATCAAGCTTACTTCTAAAGACCCATTTATCACCTTTTTTTTAAATCTTTAGGTCTAAGTAAAAATTCTCAAGTCTTATTTCTTTCAATTTGACTTAGTTCCTCTTTCATAACTTAAACCCAAAAATCATCCTTACTAGCTTCTTTATATGTTTTACATTCAATTAGAGATAGAAAACAAAGATTAGTACATTCATTATATGTAGTTCCTATTCTTGTTTGAATGCCTATATGTTTTTCCCCAATAGTTGGTTCTTAAGGATGATATTTCTTCAATCTTTTTCCTATAGAATTTTTACCTATTAGTTTTGGTGTCCCTATTTAATAGTTAATATTTTATCACTTATTCACTTTCTTAAATTCTATTATATTGATTTTTTCAAGTCATTATAATCTTCTTGGAGTCCAAAGTATTGTCCAATATTTTATTTTTTCAAGTCATTATAATCTTCTTGGAGTCCAAAGTATTGTCCAATATTTTGTTTTTTGTTTTTTATCCTACACAACTTCATCTACTTTCACATGCACACTTTCAACAAGTTTGTCCAATCCTTTATTAAAAAATTTATAGGCCTTACTTTGAGAATAATATCCTAAAAAAATTCCTTCATCACATCTCGAATCAAATCTTTGTATGTTATCATCAATATTCTTAATGAAACATCTACTTCTGAAAATTCTAAAATACTTAGTACAAGCATGAATTCCATACCATAACTCATAAGGAGCATGTACTTAGTTTTTACCCGTAGTTGCGCTTTGTTTAAAGTGTAAACTACTATGTGAGTTGCTTCTTTCAAAACCTATTTTGAACTTTGAATTTATATAGCATAGCCCTTTCCATTTATTTTACTATTTGACTCTTTCTCTCAGTAGCTCCATTTTGTTGAGGTGTCATTGATGTTGCATATTGTCTTTTGATACTATGTTCTTTACAATAGTCAACAAACTCATCATTAAAACTAACTTCCTTATTATGTTCTTTTCAAATTAAAACTAACTTCCTTTATCTAATCTTAACCACTTAATCTCATATCTAATTTCTTTTCAAATATTTTCCTAAAAATCATAAACTTGTTAAATGTTTCTAATTTATGATTTAAGAAAGTTACCCATTTCACTCTTGTCTAATCATATATAAAAAGAATGAAATATGTTTCACTATTTAATGACATAATCCTTGTAGGACCACATAAATTAGTATATAATAAATATAATGGTTTAGAAGCTAAATATTCTTTAGAAGATAAAGATGCCTTTTTAAACCATGTTGACACCCTTCACAAATAACATTGTTTGGTTTACTTATATATGGCATACCTCAGACTTTTGATGCTCTCTTACTTTTACCAAGTTATCAAAGTTCAAATGCCCAAGCCTTTTGTGTTAACCAACTTTCATTCACCTATCCCATAAGACAAACAACTTTATGAGCATTAGCATTTGCGATATATTTTAAGTATTCTACATTCTTTTTACATCTTTTACCAGATGCACCCAACTATCCTAGTTTAAATTTGATTTGAAAGCCATGATAATCAAACACAACTCCATATCCATTATCACAAATTTGACTAAAACTTAGAAGATTATACTTCAATCCCTCAATTTAATACACATCATTAATAGATATCTTGTCACTAAACATCAAAGAACCCAAAAACTTAATTTTCCTAGAATTATTACCAAAACGTACACTACCATCTTTGTAGTTAATTAATTTATCAAATTTTTTCTAGTCTTTTGTCTTCTTGCCTATCATGTGTCTCGAACAACCAATATCCATTATTCACAAGTATTGTGTTTAATAATTTAAATCAATTTGAACAAACATAGACTTATTAATCTTAGGTCTACATTTCTTAGTTACTTTAGTATCAAATTCTTTGTTAACTTATAGACCAGTATATGATTGATCATGTTGAAATGACTTGTTTTTTAAATTCCTCACAACAAGATGAAAGCGATTGAATTTGTGACATTGTAGACTATTCATTTTAGGATAATAATAACCAGCATACAATTTTTAAAATATCATTGACATATATTTGCAATCTCTTATTCTATGTCTATATTGATGACACATGAAATAATACCCATTAAAAAAAAGTGAACCTATTTGTAGATCTTTTACCTATTAATTGAGAGCTTGATATAACCTAAATTTTATCATTATAAATATGATTAACACCTTCATTATTATCTTAATATTAAGTGGTATTATTATGATCTATGTCCTTACTTTCATAGTTTAATATCTCAAATAAAGACTATTCTTTCTTGTTACTACAACATTGTCCAAGTTCAAAACCAATTCCTATTAGATTATCAGTTTTCTTTTGATTTCTTAATATGTAATCCAAAGCAATATTCTCATATTTTTCTACGTACCTTTTATATGATAAATTTCACTCATTAACATTTTATGTTCTTGATCTTTTGAACTTAACTCTTCCTTAGTGACAAAAACAATTATCTTTTGTTCCTCAACCTGTAATTTCAAATATGTAACTTGTTGACTTGACTCCTTAAATTCATCTTCAAAATTATCTTTTTCCTTTATGAATTGATTTTCTTGAAAAATTCACTTTCTTTTTAATTCCTTTATCTTTTTAAGTGCATAAATAATTTCACATTCGAAATCAACTTCAACAAGTTTAATACCATTACAATTATCTTGTTGACCCTAAAATAAATCATAGTATTGTCAGTTAGTGAAAAACAATTAGTTATTTACAAGGAAAACTTGATCAATCAACACTATGACTAAGCTACTATATAAAAGTTGAGACATGTAAAGGAGAAGTGTATACATTTAGTTGTTGCCAAGCAGTAGCAACTACCAAGAAAACTAAGTATCATGGAGTATATAGCAGTTGTCAAGTTATCCATGATGTAACACATCAGCTCAGTGATATAGAGGCTAGGAAAAATAGTAGAAGCCAAGGATAGTGTATGTTGAGGGACATGAAGCTCAACCGTGACTGAGCATTAGAAAGTTATATATGCCGAGTTAAATAGATTTTGTATATATGTTTGGAATGACACAAAATCTTATGTAAACCATTTTTTTCAAGCTAGAAGCATGTTTTTATGATGGAGGAGTTAATCAAGGAGGTAATTAAACCTATGATTACATGTCATTAATCCCTATGTAGTGAGATCAACCAATCCAAAAATTAAAAGGACTAAGTGGCTAAAAGGATGAATCTAGATCATTACTTGAGATCTAGAAACTTTGAAAATGGATATTTAAATGTGATTCCATGCCAGAAATTCATTATTGAGAGTTGGAGGATTTTATGGGTTTGAAACTAAGGTGAATTAGCAAGTTGTGAAGAAAGCTGACCAAGAAGTACAGAGAGAAGTTATGCAGATCTATCATAAAGAGATGTTTTGTCACCAATATTTAAGTACAAACTAAAGGATCAATGTACTGCTAAATTTTAATAGGTGTATTAAGGTGAATCTCTTAACAAAGTGGTCCTAACATGCCCATGTAAATCTTCTAACATAGTGCTCACTTAATTGTGTAGTTTAAATTTTTTAATCAAGGTAGACTTAATAATCTTGTAAGCTCTTAATAGGGAAGAGCCCTCAAAGGGTAGAATATTTTGTTGGTTTCATCCCTACCATAGTTTTACCTTCATCTTAGAGGGTTTTTGTGTTACCAAATTTTGTGTCATGTGTTGATTATGTGTTTATATGTTTTATTCATGTTATTAGATGTTAGATCTAATATTTCATGAAGTTTCATATTTCATAATATGCAAGGTCAAGGGTAATGAATGGTGAATTAAGTATGAACATGGTTTATGTTTGAAGTGGTAAAGGTTTTTGAAGATCCTAATTCACCCCCTCCTCTCAAAATCTTACTTTTCCATTAGATTTTCAACAATTGGCATCAAATTTGTTTTCTCTTAGAAAGAAGTCTAACCACTTGAGAGTCAAAATATTGGAGATGGAAGCCTATAAGTTGAAAAGGTGATTTAGAATCAAAAGCTTGATTTGTAACTTACATTTGAGCAAGTCAAGGTTGCAAAAGAAGAATTGAAGAAATCCTTGAAGAGAAGGAAGGAGATTGACATTCAACAAAATGACACACAATACAAAGAAGAAAGCATTGAAGACCTATGTGATGAATAAGGATAACTTTAAGTAGCCCCCTCCCCAAGAATTATAAAAGTTCATGATGAATCCAACATTAGTTTTGGGGGGGAAATTTTAATTTCTATTGGTAAGTTTTTTTGATGTTAGGAAAAAGTTTAATTTTAGATGCGATTTTTCTCTGACCATTAAAAATTTCATTAAATTGAGGCAATTTTGTCCCTTTTGATAGAAAAAAAAATATCGTATAAGGCAATTTTTCTCATTTATTGGAAAAAAATAATTGTATTGGGCGAATTTTACCATTTATTGGAAAAATATATATTTGATTAGGCAATTTTTCCCATTTATTGGAAAAAATATATATTTGATTACGTGACTTTTCCTATCTAGTGAAACAATATATATAATGCATTGGCAAATGTGTTATAAAATGGCATGATCACTCAATAAATCATGACTAGAAATTAATCATATATTCTTAAAATTAGTTGTCAGGTTATCAAAAGATTACACTCAATAATAAATCAAAGAGTGATAAGAAAGTGAGGTATCTATAGGATGACACTTATGTGGAATGTCCTATTGCATTTATGACGGAGTGGAATCTGGTTAAAAAACTATTCTTTAAATTATAGACATCCTAGTCAATGGTTGTCATTATAAAAAATGTAGTTGATTGTTAAAAAATGGGATTGCCTATAGAAGAGGGATCATCGAATAAAAATCAAAGCCCTATTGTCAACCCAAATTTGACTATGGAGGAGGATGAGGAACAAAGTGATCTTACTATCAGGCTTATTTCATCTTCGCAGGTTCTCTCTACTAAAACAGAGTAGGAAAAGGCTATCCTCTGAGAAATGTTTGTTGAAATGGCTCTTGATCCTGCTAATTTTGAAGAACAAATTGTAAATGTGGTCGAATGGAAAAACTAGAACTTCAACACTTTTGGGATGTTTTGAAGGATTAGATAAGCATTACACAAAGAATCATTAGTTTAGTTAGGGTTTATTTTGTAAAACATGTTATCAAAAAGTGTATGAATTTAAAATGTAACAGTAAGCATGCGCGCGCGCGCACACACACACACACACATAGATAAAGATGAAATGTAAAGAAAATATAGAGAATATAATGCAAAGTAAACCCCTTTTATTGATATTTAATATTTTTTATATTTTAGTGGCATGATGTTTTCTTTTGGGCTCTAGTTAATTTATAATAATTAGATGATGTATTTAATTATTACTTTCAAAATTTGTGTGAATCATAAATTCATTTTCTAGTAAGTACTTACTAATTAGTAATAGTACATAGTACACATGTTACATGCAAGTAGGAATTGATGTATGAAGTGATGGATTTTAAGGAAATGTTTCAAACAACATATCATATCTCCAACATACATGTGTAACCAGTAACATCTATCTATAGAATATCATTCGATGGTAATATATCAACGGTTAAAGGTTTATTTTAGGCCAAATGTCTCAAACAAAGACTCGACCTTGTTCAAGTCTCTAGAATGGTGACACATTTCCTTCTACCATGTACCACTTGCAGTGGACATTGCATATATGTCTTGTCACTGTCAATTACATTCCCTCTTCCATTGGCTATAAACACATTACATCTTTTTTGGCATGAACTTGCATTTATTTTAAAGATTTGCAAAGATTTAATCATTTAATATAATTGAATTAGAGACCAAATGAACAATTTTGTAGGGACCATCACTCAATTACTCAACTTATTTATAGGCAATTGAGCTTCTTCTTTCATCATTGCTCATCTCATTTTTGGTAGTCAATAGTCTGGTATACTTGTAGTGCTTGTTAAATTATGGTATGGTTTACTTGGTGTGTGGTAGACTAGTAGTCATTTCTCTATAGTCACTAGTCTACAGTCATTGTTCTATAGTTAATTATTTCATAAATTTTGAATCAAGATGGACACTCCAATTTTCCTGACATGCAAATTGGAAGAGGAACATAAGGCCTTTTTAGGTGACATCCCTGATGAAAACCACTTATCAATTTGCAATGAGGTTGTTCCCAATGTTCATTTCATTATTCATGTTACAAAAATGATTCTAGGGAGTGAGTTTTTGGAGAACAAGAATAGGTACCGTGTCAACATGAACATTATGTCTCATTTTCTAGTGTATCTGCTTGACCTCAGAGAAGAAAGGGTCGACATTTTTGTGCTCTTGAGAAGGATTTTAAAAGTAAAATATGTAGGTAATGCAATTGACATTTTTTCTCATGCAAAATTAGGGATGAGGATCCCTTGGGTGGGTGACATCTGTAAGCTTCTCAAACCTAACCAGAATCTGGCCCTATACCATTTTTCTTGGACCTGACTACTAGGTAGTTGAAGCACCATAAGAATGGGCATGAATTATCTTGGATTTTATCTAAAAATGATATAATCTTGATGAAGTGGCACATGAAAACCCATGGCTTTAAGAATTCATAGCCTTAGTAAAATCTCATGCTTTCTACAAAGACTAGTACAATAGTACTAGGGTTTTCCCTTGTAGTCTGGTTTCACTTTCTATTTTGTTTTATCAAATTACAATCATTTTACATGCATCTTTCTCATATTATTATTTTCAAGGAATATCAATGAAAAATTTAGAATTCCATATAAAGTTTTATTTTATTGTTATTCTTACTTATGTGATGTTTTGTAATTTTCAAAATTTTCCATTAAATTGTTAAGAATTTTTTTTATAACATTTCACATTCAATCAAAATTAACATATTCAGGTTTAACATTTAGTAATGAATTTAATTAATAAATCACTTTAGTATTTTGTTTGAGTAGTATAGAATAATAGAATATGTGGAACAAAATCGATAATTATTTTTATAATCAAATTTAATTTTCCATTGGATGGGTTTATGTTACAATAAAATTTAAAGTCTCCTTGAAAAAAAAAATATTTTAAAAATTAGAAATATTCTAATATATTTAAGAGCTATGTTAGTAATATTATAAAGGTGATGTTGTGATTAGTGTTGGATGAACAAAGATCAATGACTCAAGATATTTTTCGAGCCAAGTTCGGAAACAACCGACTAGCTTTTTCAAATGCCCCAGAAAGAAGACACATGGCAAACATGTATTGGGCATGAAATCACTATGGTCATACTAGAACCATTTGATCAACTTAGATCAATCACCAGAGATGATTTTTGGACAGATCAGGGGAATGCTCATCCATTTTTATAAATGTGCATCGAAAGAAGACACATGTCAACTCTAATAACTAATAAATTAATAATGATGTATCCTTATCGAACTATTCGTATTGTAATAACTTTTTAAGTATGATATATAAATTAGAATGATTTAACTATATTGTATTAGGTCCTTAATTATAGCCTAATATAATTATTGAAGTAATTTTCTAAGTTCTAACATAATAGTAAATATATTAAATATTTATAAACTACTCTATTTTCATAAAAACACTTTGATTATAACATACCGACTTTTTATTTTTTAATCATCATCAAAAGCATAAAATAAGATAATCATTTTGTTAAGGTAAGTGATTCGGTTTGAAATTCAATGCACAAATATATAGATTCTAATTTCTTTTTAAGTTGTTATGAATATTTTCTTATTCAATCACAAAATAGTTTAAAAAAATATAACACAAATAAGTCAAATTTTTTCTTAAAATAAAACATAAAACATCTTTATTCAATTTATTTTTAATTAGTAATTTTTATCATTAATAAAAATATTTTTGATTCTCCTTAATTAAATTATCACAAGTTATGAAAAATAAAAGTCACTACATGGCACTTATTTTATCATAAGAGATCTTATTTAAATCTAAACTTTTAATCTTGGATGTACTTTAGATTACTTTGGAGTCTTCGACATGTGTTAATGTAATGTTGTTATTATTATAATATAATAATAATTAATATTCTAATTATAATTTAATATAATGTCACAAGTGTTAATACAATAAAGGGGATTCCCCGACTACTGTTGGATGAACAAAGTGTTGGACTAATTTAGAATAACTAATTGGGGAGGGGTGGGGGGTGGTGAATTAGTTATCCAAGGTCAAAAAAACCTAATAATACTTTTTAGTACTTAACAAATATATGTGCATACATTGGTTAGATCATCCAATATCCCAAACCATAGTATATTATAGTCCTAGGTTAAATGAACTTTGAAGAAATGTAAACATGAAATACCACAAATTCAATCACACAATTTGACAAAAGGATTTAACATGGAAACCCAATTTGGGAAAAACCACCAATAACATGCTACCAATTTTCACTCTTTTGAAGTGAGCCCTATGAGGAACCAACCCTATTAAAGGTTACAATGCACACTATTAAATCTGACCTTGACTAAAGGATTTCAATCACCCTACTAGAAATGAGGCTTGTTAGAGGACTTTAGAACATCCCATTAGAATGTCACGCTATTGAAGGATTTACTTATGACTATTAGGTCAACCTTAATCCAAAGGATTTATCTAGACTGATACAATTGTTAGAAAGTAACAATAGGATAGATCTAATAATAAAAAAACTCACTTATAGATTAAAAATATCTTATTCATCTATCAATTCTTCTTGGCATTCATTCCTCTTCATCTCTAATAGCTTGTTCACCCTTCAAGCCTTCACCTCCTTAAGCCTTCAAGCTTTGTATACCAACTACATGTTCATTCCTTTAGCCACCATATGAAGCAACACCTTGCTCACACACATCACACTTTGCTTCTAGCCTATTATCTCCTTATATAGAGAATTTTGATTTTTTTTTCACTTCAACACAATTTTCCATCTTAGGGCTAGGTCAGATTCATTGAATCTACCCTCTTTTCCATTTTTTCTTACAATCCTCTTCAAATTTGTCTCAAAATGAGTTATCTTGAATTTTGTGCCACCAAATCATCATACTTATCTTCAACACACTTCACACAATTCAAGAAATCAACTTTGTCAGCTCAAATTTGTCAAATATTTGATCAAAATCTTTGTACTGTCACTCAATAATAACATGTTGTTTGCTTGGAAATAATATGCTTCTGATGCTCAATCAACACTAGGTTTCTTGGCATGAACTAAGTCTTCACTCGCTCGGTCATTACTCTCATTCTTTTGATGCTCAACACATACTAAACTTCCTTCGCTTGGCACCTATTAAATTTCACTTTTCTTGGCCATAACTAACTTTTTGCTTGGATTCCACTGTCTACTCAATCAAGCTTGTCAGACACGTTTCTTTTCTTAGTCTCCTTCTTGTATTTTCTCAAGTATCCTTTCATTATAGCCTTAAGTAGATAAAAAATACACTATATCATCAAATTCTTACTTGGTCTTAGTGCTCCTTTTATACACCATGTAACTCAACCTTTCTCTAGGTACTCTTGTTATCCTTTCTTTTCAAATCCTCTTCATCAATCAATCAAATTATAATATTCAAACCAAACTAGCAATTATCTCACTAACAAGTGGCAAGTTTGACATCAGTAATAAAATAATGATAGGTTTCAACAATTTCATACATTTCTATACTTCAACAATCTGCCTCTTTGGCATTGATGACAAACCAATATCGAAAAAATACCAAAAAGAAACTTAATACCTTGTATCAAAATATCTCCCTCTATCAATATCTATCTTTCTTCTATATAGGCTACTGTCTCTCTTCTTCCTCAGATATTTAGTGTAAACTCTTCCTCTTTAATTTTCTCCTTGACAACAATCTTTCTTTTATGGTACTAATCTCCCTCTTTCTTGATAATGCTATATTTTTCTTTTGTATATTCTCCCTCTTTAACAAAAATGCCAAAGACTTGTCATCTTCTCATGTAGATATCAGAGATTCAAGTTCTCCCCTTGTCACATTGCATGTGAATGTAAATCTTTAGTTTTAGCTCCTTCCTTACTTTAGGCAGTTCCTAAAGTATGCTCCATTGCATTAAGTTGTAAAGTATGCCATTCAACTCAATTGATGCAGGGCACTACTCTTGCTTCTTAAGTATCTTTGAATAAGGGTATAGCTTACCTCTAATATATTCATGTGCATCCTTAGGTAGAGCCTTTGTGAATATATTAGCTATTTGTTCCTTTGTATTCACATATTCCATTCTCACTTCTTTGTCTTGAACCAACTCTCTCAATTAATGATACTTGATTGCAATGTGCTTTGTCTTTGTATGCATCATAGGGTTCTTAGATATGTTTATATCACTTGTATTGTCATAGTAGATTATCATAGGTTTAGTGATTTCATCCTTCATTCCTTTGAGTAACTATTTGATCCACCCCACATTTGTGAAATTAACTTCAATAACCACATATTCAACTTCAATAGTAGATTGTGAAATATAGTAATGTCTCTTGCTAGTCTAGGTGACCAATATTTTTCCTAAGAAAAATGCTCCACCACTTGTACTTTTCCTATCATCAATGTTTCTAGCCCAATCAACATCTGTATAGGCTCTCAATTCAAACTTTTCATTCTTCTTGTAGTATAGACCATAGTCTTATGTACCTTTTAAATATCTCATAATCCTTTTAACAACCATTAAGTGATTCTCCTTAGGATTTGCATAAAATATTGCAACAATCCCAACAACTAGTACAATATCAAGTCTACTATGAACAACATATTGCAATTTTCCAATCATAGATTTGTACAATGTTTGATTTACTATTTCCATTGTAATGCTCAAGGGTAATGAACTTACTTTTGTCACTAGTCATATGGTGAGAATTTCTAATGTCAATGATCCATCTTTCACCTTTGGTTACATAAGATACCTATGCAATTGCCTCATCTTCATTTGAATCATTTTTCATAGCAACATAGACAACTTCATTATTATGATCATTTGATTCATCATTAGATTCTTCTTCAGCAATGTAACAAGCTTTCTTTCCCTTATCTTTATAGCCTTTTTTACTCTCATCTTTTCTACTTCTAGATTTGTCTTCATTTCTATTATTTTTCTTCTTAGGATATCTTTTTGAAATATGACCAGCTTCATTAAAATTAAAACATATGATGGGCAACATGTTTCAGCATATGTTTTATTGTTACTAGCAACATGTTTGACCTTTTTCTATTTTTTAGGTTCTTTGAGTGTCAGTTTACCTTTGAAAGCTAAATCAATATTATTATATTTGCAATTATCAAAATTTGAAAGTTCAAAAGTAGTGAGTCTACCAACCAGTCCTTCAAGGGTTAGATCACTACCAGGAGTACACCTCAGTTCTTGTATAGTAGAGACTCTAATAGCATAGATAGGCAACAATGTTCTTAATGCTTTTATTATCAAAGTCTCATCTTCAATAATTCCATTTTCTTCTCTGATTGCATTTACAACATCTTTAATTCTTGCACAATACTGGACTATAGTCTCACCTTCTTACATTCTCATTTCATTAATTTTTCCTCTTAGATTTTCTTCTTTGGCTCTCAACACATTCTTGTCTCCTCTATAGATCTTCGGTAGGGCATCCCACATTCCTTTAGAAGTTGTACATGTTTTGATGTCTTCAAAATTTGAATAGCTTAGGGAAAATGCAATCTCCAACATTGCTTGATTGTGTTCTTTCTTTT
Source organism: Cupressus sempervirens (assembly GCA_028749045.1). Classification (NCBI taxonomy): domain Eukaryota; kingdom Viridiplantae; phylum Streptophyta; class Pinopsida; order Cupressales; family Cupressaceae; genus Cupressus; species Cupressus sempervirens. Next base: position 33,791,100 of record CM053792.1, read on the forward strand.
GTTTTGGTTGTTCAACAGTTAAGGCTCCAACTACTTCAACATTTTCAATGGTAATAGTTGACTATGCATAATCTCCAAGTTCTCCTAGATGCAACTTCATCAAAATTTTCCATGCAGGAAAATTTTCCTTGTTTAACATGGGTACCTCTTTTCTGTACATCTTGATCTTTAGCTTCAAGTACTTTCAAACTTTTTCCTTCACGACCAAAAAATGCTCTAATACCAATTGTTGGCATAATTTAGAATAATCGAGAGGGCAAGGTCGGGGGGGGGGGGGGGGGTGGGTAATCAGTTATCCAAGGTGCATATGTATGGTTAAAACTTTTTAGTACTTAACAAATACATGTGCATGCATTGATTAGATAGTCCAATACCTCTAACCCTAGTATATTACTGTCCTATGACAAATGAACTTTGCAGAAATGTAAACTTGAAATACCACAAATTCAATCACACAATTTGACACAAGAATTTAACATGGAAACTCAATTTGGAAAAACCACCAATAACATGCTACTTATTTTCACTCTTCTGAAATGAGCCCTATGAGGAGCCAACCCTATTAAAGGTTGCAATGCACACTGTCAAATGTGACCTTGATTAAAGGATTTCAATCACCCTATTAAGAGTGAGGCTTGTTAGAGGACTTTAAAACATCCCATTAAAATTCCACCTTGTTAAAGAATTTATTTATAATTGTTAGGTCAACCTTAATCCAAAGGATTTATCCAGACTAATACGGTTGTCAAAAAGTAATAATAGGACTTAATTTGATAACAAAACAACTCACTTGCAAATTACAGATCTCTTATTCAACTATCCATTCTACTTGGAATTCATTCCTCTTCATTTCTAATATCTTGTTCACCCTTCAAGCCTTCACCTCCTTAAGCCTTCATGCTTAGTATGCCAATTGCAGGTTCATTTCTTCAGCCGCCATATGAAGCAACACCTCACTCACACACTTCACACTTTGTTTCTAGCTTGTTTTCTCCTTATATAGAGAATTTTGATCTTTTTCTGCTTCATTACAATTGTCCATATTAGGGTTAGGTGAGATTCATCGAATCTACCCTCTTTTCCATTTTGTTCCCTCTAGAAACTTCTCTTGAAATCCTCTTCAAATTCATCTCAAAATGGTTTATTGTGAATTTTTTGCCACCAACTCATCATACTTATCTTCAACACACTTCACAAAACTCAAGAAATCAACTTTGTCATCTCAAATTTTTCAAATCTTTGATCAAACTCTATATACTATCACTCAACAATAACATGATGTTTTGTCAGCAACAACATGCTTCTAATGCTTGGTCAACAATAGGTTGCTCAGCATGAACTAAGTCTTTTCTCACTTGATCATTACTACTAGTCCTCTGATGCTCAATACATAGTGAACTTCCTTCACTTGAAACCTATTGAATTTTTCTTTTCTTGGCCATAACTAACTTTCTGCTAGCTTAAACTAAATTTCTCGACCTTACTTTTGACTTGATCAAGCTTGGTAGACACATGTCTTTGCTTAGTCTCCTTCTTATCTTTTCTCAAGTATCCTTTCATTGTAGCCTTAAGTAGATAAAAAATAATGCCATGATCCGACATTGATAATGCCATGATCCAACATTGAAAGCCTCAACAATGTTAAATATTGGATGACATGAATGATAGTTTGACCTAGCACTAAGAGCCGTGACAATACTAAGGTTAGATTGATAAGATTGATAGGTTTCCAAGGCACTAAAAGCCACAACAATACCTAGGATTGGATAAATGATGATTGATTTGGGATGTTTGATATGTTTTGGGTTGATTAGGATTGATTTTGAGTGATTCTGAGTTGATTTGGGGTGATTTTGAGTTGATATGAAATAGTTTGGAGTTGATATGAAATTGATGGGAAAACGGATACAAATGATGGAATATGATTGATTTGGCCAAAAGATCAAAGCTAGTGGAATGAGAAAATGGGATGAATTAGTATGAAGAAGTGATGAAACCATAGATGTGAACCATTTTTGAACATCTATAATTTTCCCCTCTTTGATACAATGTGATTTAGAGCATTGTGTTAAAGAATAACTGGTGAGAAAGCCAGAACATGCCCCAGTAGGGATGATATATATGGGTGCCCCCTTGATAAATTGACTAAGATAAGCATATTATTAGTCAATTTGTCGATAATGAGAAGACAAAACCATAGCAAATGACAGAATGAAAATTAGAGCTAAAATGTGAAAGTTATGAGGCCTAGAGTGCAGAACATGATCAACTAGGAGCCCAAGAGTGATTGCATGGATTAACACTTAAGAATGAAACAAAATGATAAAAATGATAGCTCATTTTTTCCACAATGAAGATACAAATCCAACACAACTAAAGGATTGTAAATTCGAGTTAAAACACAAAAGTTATGGGCTTTGAAGTGCAACATAGGGGCTTTTTAGGGATAGTAGGTCCCCAAGTGCGCCCAAAACTCAACCAAGTGCATCTTGGATGCACTTGGTAAGCCCAAGTGCATCATGATAGTACCAAGTGCACCCATGATGCACTTGGGAAGCCCAAGTGGACTTAGAAAGTGTGAAATCTACCCGAGAAGGCTCCGGGGGCCAAAATCAAGATGATGGGGGTCAAGCAGGAGTCCAAGAGTAGTTTAAAGGATTACCAATCCATATAGTGACCAAATAATGAAAATGATAGCTCATTTTTTTCACAACAAAGATATGATTCCAACTCAACTGACAGTTCATAAATTGTAGTTGAACTGCAAAAGTTATGGCCTCCAGAGTGTGACATAGGGGCTCCGGGAGCAGTTGTGGTATCCTAGGTCCCCAACTGCGCCCAAAATTCATCCAAGTGCATCTAGGTGTGTCATGATAGTACCTAGTGTTCCCATGATGTACTTGGGAAGCCTAAGGGAACTTAAAAAGTGTGAAATGTTCCCTAGAAGGCTTCGGGGGCCAGAATCAACCCAATTGGACTCGAAATGACCTAAAACTATGCGTGCATGCCCAAAATGATGGAAAGATGTCCTAACATGAGTGAAATCATCAAAAATATTTAGATTTGGTTAAATATGGTGAGAAAAATGTCAAACTAAGGTTGAACTAGGTGGAAAGACACATAAAGTTGATTGACAGTGTAGGATGATGCAGGAATGCATGAATGCAAGATGAAGATGATGTGGTGAAATGGAAGACATCATCATGGTGATGGAGAATGAGATGAATGATAGAAGAATGAGGAGATACGATGAGAACCAATTAGATTGAGGTGAAGGCTTTTGCTTCTAAAAAGTGCACTATATGTCAAATGGAGCTCTATTTTGATATGGAAAATGGAATGCAACACATCATGGCATAAAGGGCAAGAGCGCAAATGCAAGCCTTTTGCGTAAACAAGCATGATGCAAACAAAAAATGACCTTGTCCTTCCTAAGGAATATGTACATGCCCTAGACTCTCAAAGGTACATTGTAACAGACTAAAATAGAAAAGGATGACCATGAACCATCTCGGTCACTCTCATAGATAAATTTATATCATCGAGTGGGATAGGAACATGATCAAAGAAAAACAAAGACAAAAATAAATCACTCACTAAATAGTGTGAGCCAACAACTATTCTTGTCCATTATTACTTTCTTTTTAGTGTTTTAGGTGTTTAGATGGTGTTTGAAATGTTGATGATGTGATAGTTTTGGTTGTAGATTCAGTTGATAGGTTCATAGTAACATGTTAGATTGACTATTAGTTCACATTGCTTGGATAGTGTGATTGTCTTGAAAGTGAAGTGCTTCGAGTTTCAATTTGCAAAGTGCAAGTGTTTATGCAAAAGGGATGGTTATCCATAGTGAATATGTAAAAGGTTTATTACAAATTTTTGATGGGTTTTGTGATTTTTAGGGTGTTTGGGAATATTTGATGTTTTTGTGTGATTGGTTTTTTCAAGACATTTTATGATTTTTAGGTTTTACTTTGGGGCATTTTATGATTTTTAGTGATTTTTTTCAAGACATTTTATGATTTTTAGTGATTTTTTTTAGGACATTTTATGATTTTTAATGATTTTTTCAGGGCATTTTGTGATTTTTAGTGATTTTTTCAAGGCATTTTATGATTTTTAGTGATTTTTTAAAAAGGTGTTTGATGATTTTTAGTGTTTTTTTCTAGGATCATATTCAAATGTTTAGGATTTTTTAAGGATCGTATTTGAATTTTTAAGGATTTTTTCAGGATCGTATAAGCATATACAAGTGTTAGCTCCAATCCGTTATGCAATAGGTCCAATGGATAACAAGTTTTTAAGGATATGCCCCCAGTTCAAATTCAAACTCATGCACTACATAGGTGATATGCCCCCAGACAAGATGCACACTATGTACAAAGGCCAAATGACAGAGTATGTACAGACTGGTGATGCGTTAAGTAGGATAATAAGGGATGTCAACTAGTTCATGAGCCATGGTAAGGGACCAGGGATGTCTTGCAATATGAAGGATATTATCAAGGAATGATAGAGGGGGAAAAACCAAATGGAATCTTGAGAGATGGAGGAGCAATAACTAATTACACATGGTGTCTATTTGCTAGGTTTTCACCATGGTACTTGCCCAAAGCACCTATTTGTTAGGTTTTCACTGTTGGACAAATTTTTTTGCTTGACTCAAATTTTTGTGCCAAGATGCCTATTTTCTAGGTTTTCGTCAAGGCATCCATTTTTTCATGACTTTTTTCTTTTCTTTTTTCAGGACTTTTTTGCTATTTTTTTGATATTTTTTCAAAACTTTTAGATAGAATCAAGAACATTGCTAACAAATGCTAAGAAGAAATATGTTGTTGGTGTTGGTAATTGATAATCTCTAGATCCACAACTCACCATAACTATGTAGGAGTTTTTCTAAGTCTGTAGCTAAGATCAAACCATTGAAAAGGCCTTGAGATATACCATTGTGTACCATATGTAAGACAGTGTCTGCCGCTTGTGAATCAAGGAATCCAAGGATAATTGGGTCAATAGATATGTCATGTGGGATGTCACTAATGATGACATATGAAAAGGCTTGTTGGATAAATATTTGAGCCTGGGTGTTGGGAAAATTAGGTAGCTAGATTTGGGGATAAACAACTAGATATAAGGGAGGGTTGAGACCAATGACCTTCTGCATGAACACTGATCAAGAGAGCTCCGAAAGACTTTGTGGCATGTTGAACACTAGAACACTGATATTCATGGCATCATATTTTTCATCTTGTATCCTTGGCCTTACTAAGGAGTATATCAACATCCACATACTTAGAGGAATCTGTGGGTTGTGCTTCATTGTTTGTTGGGATTTGGTATGCAGTAGCATCTCTTAGATTTTTACAAAACTGGAAAGGATCTGGATCACCGGGGATGGTAACCTCCATGTTGTCATAGGAAAAATTAATGCATTAATGATATGTAGAAGGGACTACTTTCAGAGCATGAAGCCAAGGGCATCCCAGTATCATGTTCTAGTTCATTTCGATATCTAGGACATGGAATAATGTATCTTTAGTAGCTGGACCAACTCTGATAGGTAATGTGATGATGCCCTTGGAGAAGCATTCACTGTCATCATAAAATTTTATTGTGATTCTTCAAGAGGGATCCACATCATCTTTAGAATAACCAAAACCTTTGACAACCTTAAGAGTATAGATGTTCAGTCTTGCTCCTCCATCTATTAAGACACGTCTAACTTTGGCATTATGGATGAAGACTTTGAGATGAAGGGGATCATTGTGACTAGGTTTATCCCTAGGAATATCTCAAGGGGAAAAGGTAATATGCTATGAGGTAGATAGGTTCCCAACCATGGATTGGAACTGGGCAACATCAATGTTATCTACGACTACTAACTCTTTAAGGGATTGATCCAAGATCTTTTAGTGTTGGGGAGATGCACACAGTAGGTACAAAATGGATATTTGTGCAAGGGTCTTGCCGAGCTATTCAACAAGGCTATAATTAGATGAAGTAGGAGTCGCAGGTCTACTAGGGGGTGCAAGTCTAGTAGAAGTAGTAGGTCTAGATGGGGCTCTAGGTTGGTTGATCTTGGTATGGTGTTTGGTGATAGTGCAATGAGGGTCTTCAACCTTTAAAGTGAATGTGGATATGTGGGAATCTGACTCATTGAAATAGTTGACAGTGTAGTCATATCCCATGCATGCGTAATTCACATTAGCTTATTAGTTTGAGTTTGAACTTGAGGGCTTCTCTTTGTCTTGATTACCCAAAGGATCTTTGAAAATAGTGTGATCAGAGTTGGATGTTAACAATTACAGATCAATTGTGATTACACCATCATCTATGAGGTCTTGTATTGCATGCTTTAGTTGGAAGCATGATGAGGTCTTATGTCCTTTGGTGTGGTGGTAATCATAGTATTTGTTGTCATCCCACCAATTTGCTTTATTTAATGGTTTGTCTTTGATTGGGGGTAGTTGTAGGAGGTTGTTACTTAGTAACCATTGTAGCACAGTCTCAAGAGGTATCCCCAATGGTGTGAATTTCCTATCCTTGGTTCTAGGATGTCTTCAGGGTTTGTCTTGTGTGGAAGTCTTAGTTTTCTGGTGTGGGGCTGATGTTTGATTGGGAGTTTGCAAATTTGTAGGATTTACACCTTTCAAAGTCAGTTAAGGTTGTGCTATACTAATCATGCGGGCATCCACAATACCATCATTAGTCACATTCTTTTTTTTGGAGAAATTTTTTGGCATGTCATTAGAGGAACTGGTGTTTGTGTTTTCCTTATTTATCTTAAGGATTGCCTTACAGATAAGAGCATCTTCAATGCTAGCCCCCTTTTGTAGGGCCCATTTGCCATTGCACCAGAAGCCATGACTGTTAGTGAACATGGAACACCACATAATTAACCACCTGTGGGCAGGGGAGCACGTCGCATCACCCAAAAATCTCCCCCTCGATGCACATACCAAGTGCTTACGCGGGTCGGGAAGGCACCGGGGAGATTTGAACCCATGACCAAGCCAAAACCAAGCTCTGATACCAATTGTAGGGCCCATTTGCCGTTGCACCAGAAGCCATGACTGTTAGTGAACATGGAACACCACATAATTAACCACCTATGGGCAGGGGAGCGCGTCGCATCACCCAACACCTTTTTCATTAGTTTATAAATAGTGCTTGGGCTCTTGATTTTGAGTTCATACATTGAGTCTAGGACTATGTTTTCAATGCATAAGCTTACTTGTTGTTCTTCAGGAATGTCTAGTGAGCATTGACTAACTAATCTTCTCTAGCATATTAAGAATGTGATAAATGGTTCTCCTATCTTCTATTTAGTTGAGAACAAAATTAGAAAGTGTCACTTCATTCATAATGTTAAAAGCAAAGTGGGAGATAAATTTGTCTGCTAGCTCTAACCAGGACTTGATATTACCAGGAAGTTTGGAGTACCATTCAAGTGTGGGCTCACCTAGAGAATGAGGGAACAATCTCATGAGCTAAGTGGGCTCATCATTGAGTTTAGTGCATGAGGCACAAAATTCTTGGATGTGATCAATGGGGTTTCCTTTTCCTTGGTATTTTTTGAACCTTGGAGCCTCAAAGTGTTTTGGGAATGGAGGCATATATAGACTTTTATTGAATGGGTTAGGACATAAGTCCCTTTCTATATATAGAGCCTATTTCTTTTGGACTCCCAATGCCTCAACTTGTTTGAAAAGTTGTTTGAATTGTTGTAATAGCTCTTCATTGGGATTTTGTGTGATAGTTTTTCCTTCAAGTATTTTGTGTCTATGAGTAGACCTTTTGCTATGGCAGGAGCTATGTCTACTCAGTTTTGACATTTCTATGTTTGATGAATTTGGTGATGTGTCACTAGGTGGTGGAGGTATGTTGGTACCTTGAAGATAGAAGGGTCCCTATTATTTGGGAACTTGTTGTGGTATTGGACGTGGCACTTGTTGCAATATCGACTGTGATTGATGTACCATGTGTTGTTGATGTGTCATTTGTTGTGGTTGTTGTTGGGATACCTTTGTTGGATGCATGTGAGACCATGTATGTGATTGTTATTGTAGAGGTATCTATTGGGGTTGTTGTGGCACATGTTATTGTTGTAAAAAATGTTGTTGGTATGCAATTTTTTTCTCAAGCCATCTTTGATATTCCAACTATTGCTTGAGTTTCTCTTGTTGTTTAGCAAACATGGATTTTTTTTTTTGGAATTGTTGTTGATACATTGCATGGAAGTCAAGTGGGTTTATGTTGGACCGCGTATTAGGGATGTTGGATGTTTGCACCACTTGAGGTTGTTGTTGTTGTGGTTGATGTTGTTGTTGATATGTTGGATGTGTGTTGGAAACATTAGGTCCTTGGACTATCATAGGTTGATGTTGTTGGGGTAGTTGGTTATGTCCTTGAGAAGTGATCCTCATGTTGGTATTGTTTCTTCGGCTCCTTTGTGTGTTAGAGGTTCCTCCTTGTGAAATCATATTGACTTGACTATCAGATGTGTTCCTATTGGGAATGGGTGTAATGTCAATAAGGCTTTTCCTTTGCACGTCAATAGGGATTTTTGTAGTTGATGTTGCACATAGTGTACTCGTGGGAGGCTCCATAACATTTTATGTCATACCACTTGGTAGGGTTAGGAACAAAGGTGCACTTTGTTGATTTTCCTCCAAAGAAGGTATGTATGGAATCCCTAGAGCACAAGTCCTTTTAGGTGCATCTTGCTGTTGCATCATGTGACTAAATTCAAGTCTTAATGTCCTTTTGGGGTGTTTAGGAATCAGTGGTATTTCGTTGAACAAGGGGTTAACATTGATGTGTTCAAATGTACTTTGGAGGATTCCGATGGTTGATTCTAGATGGGACCTTATAGGTGCCATTATTGTGTTTGAAAACTCCAAAGGTTGTTTTCCCTTATATAAGTCTAAATTGATCATGGGTTGTATGTTTTCAATGGTTGTGTTGGTTTGATGTTTGGACTTAGGTCCTTCAACATTTGGGTTGAATTTGATAATTTCTTGGGTTGCCAAAAGTTTGAAGTTTTTATGAAAGTTTTATTCTTCACATGCCCTAGCCATTTGTTCATCAGTGATTCCATAATCAATGTCAGAGTCATCACTAAGGTTTATATTACCTTGTCATATGTTTGATGTGTTAGGGTGGAAGGTACTTGTGTTAGGTTGGCTGAATTCGAAGGAATGTGATTGTTCATCTTCAGGTGTGGTTGGTACACTTCCTCCTCCTGGAGGTATTGACACAAATATAGGTTAAAATTTTGGACTCCATTGAACCATCCCATGAGTGGGGGAAGTGTTTGGAGGAAATCTCATAGTAGGTGCATTGTTCACAGTTTGTTGTGTCATAGCTTGATTATGATGATCTTGAAGATACATGTTCAAGGGGACTGCAAGTATAGGTTGTGATGCCTTGATTTGGTCTTCATCAAATGTTTGTTGGGTTTTCTTTCTCTTATTCTATTGTGGATGAGGTTTTAGTTGTGCTTGTGCCTTAGAAAACAAAGGTTGATAAAGTTCTTTGGGTGTTTGGGCTGATTGTGTCCTAGTAAGTGCTGGCATGATACCTAAGAATGCAGATGCAATGGAGGGAAACCTGAATGGACTTTCTGCCTCCCAAGTGCACACCTAAACTACCAACTGGGCTTAGATAGTGCCATCCATGACATGGTTGGGGGTTTGAAAGTGAGCAGTTGGTAAGTAAGAGGCATGCAATGGGTAAACAAAGGTGCTAAGGTGCCAAAAATGCAGATTTTGAGTGTTTCCTAAGGTCTTGGGGTGCAATGCAAGGTGTGGAAGTGTAGATTAGGGTTCTAGAACCTATAAAGAAACACATAATTACCAAGTGCATCCTAAAACTACCAAGTACATCCTAAAATCACCAATCACACACTTGAAGTGTGCATTTGATAAAACATGGTTTTAGTTGGTAAAAGAGGTCAAAACTTGATAATTAAGATGTGGGTATGCAAGATATGAGTATTTTTGGGATTTTTAAGTGTTTAGGGATGTTATGCAATGTGAGGAAATGACAAATGAATTATGATTTTGACATGCAAAGTGAAAATGTGCTAGGGATATTATGCAAATGCGAATGCAAGATGCCATTTTGAAGGTATGCAAAATGAAGATTATGGTATGCAAAATGAAGGTTAGGGTTATGTTTTGGACTTGGTAATGACACTAAAGGTAGGAGTATGCAAGGTGTATTATGAAAATTATGGTTTTCTATGGTTTGTAATGACATTTGGGATATGCAAAATGAGGGTAAATGCTCAAGAAGGCAATTTGGTTGATGGACAATTTGATAGGGTTTGGTAATGAAAATGATGCTAGGATTCTGATCAATGCAAGATAAAGGGGATATACCACTAGGGTAAGTCAAAATGAAATTTATGAATATGATTATGCTAATGATAGAGGTCTATGCAAGGTTTTTAACTTAGGTGAAATCTTTACAAGGTATTAACCTAAGAGTTTAATGTTGTGACAATAGACTTTAGATCTTGACCAAAAAAAGACAAAAGGTGATAAGATCAAAATGACAAAGAAAAATCTACCTCGACATGATTAGTGTTTGACCAAAGAAAATGATAAAAGAAAATGATAAATGACCATGGTCAAGATCCATTATCCATTGACACAATGTAATAGTCTAGAGTTCATACTTTTGTTTAGATTGTTAACTAAATTCAAAGGTTTTGGGGGCTCAAAATGATGTTTCGAGGACTCCAAATGGTAGTGATACAGAGAGGATATTTAATATGGAAAATTCCTATGATGAAAAATGGGATTTTGGGTGCAAGATGCGGTTTTGGGTCAAGTGCAGAATGGGAAGGTATAGAGGCTCCTAGATGCAGTTTTGGGGTCCTAAAGTGCAGTTTGGGGGCCCAAAATGGTCATGCAGGTGCCCAAGTGCACCCTGAAAGTGCTCCAATAGTGTAGAATACATCAATGAAATATTTGGAGCTTATTTTGGTGTAGTTGGTAGTTTTAGGATGTAGTTGGGAGGTCAGGTGCAAACTATGGGGAAATGGTGTCCTGAATGATACCCAAAAGCTGCAAATTTTGACACCTATACAACCAAGTGTGCCCCAATAGTGTAGACTATGTCAATGATGTAGTTGGTAAGTTTTGGATGTAGTTGATAAGTTAGAAAGAATAGAAAGAGGTTTTGGTGGCTTCTAGACTCCTAAAACTGCTCCTAGGGGTCCCAAGTGTGCCCTGACATAGCAGAGTGCACCCTAGGACAACAAGCAAAAAAAATGCATGAAATGAGAGCATAAAAGTGTGTTACTAGACCCCCTAATTAATCTATGTGTGATATGGAAGTTTAGATAGCCTTTATACCCTTCCAAGTGAGATCCTTCCTTGCACCTACCAGCACAAAACAAGAAAACCCAAGTTAGATATGCATGTTCATGTCAGGTTCACCAAATGTAGTACCTAGAAAATAGCCTAAATGGATAACCTACTATGAGAAATCACAAAATCTCAATGATCATATGTTATCACCCACTAGTCTACCATGAAAGCCAAACTAATAAAGAAAGCAATAGAAACTCTCTCTTTCGTGTGTAGCTCCCATGTCCTTTTTTCTTCTCTAAATGATGTAGCTCTAAAGTTGCCTATAGTGCACACAAATTTGAAGCAAAGTATATGATAGGGATAATGCTATGAGAATAATTGAAGTGTGATTTAAGCTTGAGAGAAATGGTATGAAAATGTAAAGAAGCTAAGGACTTCTAAAATGCTCAAGAATTAGCACCAAAGGGACCGAAAATGAGAGAAAGAGTGCTCATTTTCTAATGGGAATGGAGGATGAGGGCATTGGATTTTTCACCCTTAGATATGTGATGTGGCAAGAGATTCCTTTGAGAATCAATGATGAATATGACAAAATATTCCAATTGTAAGATTGTATGATGCATGGAAGTCAAACTTGGCTAAATGTGGAAGAGAATCTATGACACGTCATAACACACCTCAACCCACTTAAAGCCAAGAATCTATGACAAAGAAGCCACAGATAGACATGCATAAGAGAATAAGAATATTTGATTATGACATATTTTATCCAAGTGTCAAAGGAGAATCCATGAGGTGTCATATCCAAGTGTCACTATGATGCAATATTTTATGGAATATTTGAATTAAAAATCCTTTTATTCCACAAAACAAGAATGAGTAGAAAATGGAATTAATGATGGAAAATGGAACTTAAAAAATTAAGAATTTCCATGGTTTTTAGATAATGAATCAATTAATTAATAAAATCAATTAATTGAGGATGATAATTAGGAAGAATAATTAGTCAGCATAATAGAATTAAATTATGGGTCATTTAATCCTATAGAGAAAATTAGTAAATGATTGGCCAAATTGATTAAATAAATGCGATCATAACCTTTGATGAAAATGTGACAATGATAGTGGAAATTGACTAGGATGGTGATAGGTAGACCAAATCCATGGTCAAATTGATCGATTGATTGAAATTGATAACATATCAAGGACACATGGCATGAATTGATTGATACATAACATTTAACCAACATTGTAAATGCTACAGGATCAAAATTTATTGAAAAGGTTTGATCATAATAACATCAACGAACACTGTCAATATTATTAAAATGGTTGATAATGCCATGATCCGGCATTGAAAGCCTAAAAAATGTCAAATATTGGATGACATGAATGATAGTTTGACCTAACACTCAGAGCCGTGACAATACTAAGGTTAGATTGATAAGATTGATAGGTTGATAGGTTTCCAAGGCACTAAAAGCCACAACAATACCTAGGATTGGATAAATGATGATTGATTTGGGATGTCTGATATGTTCTGGGTTGATTAGGACTGATTCTATGTTGATTTGGGGTGATTTTGAGTTGATATAAAATTGATGGGAAAAAGGATACAAATGATGAAATATGATCAATTTGGCCAAAATATCGGAGTTAGTAGAATGAGAAAATGGGACAAATTAGTATGAAGAAGTGACGAAACTGTAGATGCAAACCATTTTTAAGCATCTACACACCCATGGTAAATGTCATAGTGACACACATGACTCAGTGACAAGGCATCATTTGCGTTTTATGAAAAAAAAAGAAACTGACCATCATTCAATCAACTTAGATTAATGACTCCAAATGAATGTTGGGCCAATTTTAGTTACAGTCAACTTGTATTCCATTATGCCCTAGAAAAAGGACATGTGGCATTTTTGACATAATATCTATTGAGGCATTGACATCCTTTACACCCCGTTCGATCAATAAAGATCGAATGACCCTAGTTGTATTTCAAACTAATTTTGGCAAGAGTAGTCTTTCTTTCTGAAATTCCATGGAAAGAAGACATGTGATATTGATGTAGACTATGGTGCAATTATGGGACATGTAAAGAGGTGATGATCGATACTCTTACTATTGTTGGAGCATCAAAGATCGATGACTCAATATTTTGGGCCGATTTTGTCTACCTTCATTTTTTGTCAAAATTTTTCAAGAAAAGAATTCTTGAGAAAGTAGTCACTGAATCTTTAGAAATTAGTAATAATTATTAGAGTTAATCCTAAATTATACTATAATGTCACACGTTTATGATTTTAAAATTAATTATAATACCAATTGTCCACTATAAAATATAGGTAAGAATTAATAGCAAACACATTCTTGACTTTTTCAATTTTACAATTTGAAAAATTTGCTTTTGTGTAGACCGTAAGGTTTGGTTTTCATTGTTTAATCTTGGATCTCTACACAAACTACCAATCCAAGATTTAGTAAAAATATTGGAGCATCAAAAAGGGGTTACAAATTAGAATTTGTAAATTGCAATACAGACCCAATCTTCCAAGATAACTCACAACGTCACAACAAATAGTTCTAAATTTGAGTTTCAACTTTTTGGGTAAGATCTTGAGCACATTGTTTATAGTCAGTTTAGTAACTAGCATTGGCTATAGAATTTTGGGAATAATTTTCAATTATCATTCATTGTAAGCCTAAATTGTTTACCTTCTTATGGCTAGGTAACTTGCAAAGTTAAATATTATAATTACAACTTAGGGTTTAAATGTTAATTGCATTTGTAAATTGTAATTTGTGTCTGTGTATAGTTCTGTAAATTTTTTAACAATGAAAAAAATATAATAGAAGAGTGGCACTGCCATTTGTAGTGGAATTGTAACCCAAAGTAAAATACAAGGGACTAGGAAACTATATTTTGATTTACACAAAGTGTTTAAAATGTCAGGTTTTACTGATGAATTCCATCATATTTCAGATCCTATTACCTATGGAAAGAGTATTAAGGAAATTAGATATGCAATTGAAGATGAGTGGAATGATCCACAAAAGGAGTCAAAATATATTAAATTGAACAACATGATAGGGTGCATTGTAAATAAATTTGCAACGTGAACTGGGGGAATTACCTGCTTGGAGTTCCCTTAAGTATTATCTTGTCTAAAATTTGTAATGGTTTGTGTCTAAAACTACAATGAAAAAGGAAAGGCAATTGTCGATCAAAATACACATGACGTAATTTTTTGAATTACATAGAGTGAATTTGGTAGATTATTTGACCTAGGGTATGAAGCACAAAACCCAACCCACATTGACTTGGAAAAACTGGAAAAAAGATATGACAACTTACTATGTCATCTATATTAGTAATTGCAAATAGAATACTAAGATCTATAAAGAAATCACAATACCAAATAGACAAACACTTACGAGATGATGAAGAGAACACCGTGGCGGAAAGTAGACCAAGAATGGTAAGCGCTTCAAGTGTAGCCTTAGTAATTTTAATGTCCAAATGTAGATGGATGTATGCTCAAGAGTGCTTCAAGATTCAATGGAGTCCTTCAAAGGGTGCATGTGTGAATATGTAGCAATGATTGTGAGTGAGCATTATAGCATAACAAGGGTATAGAATGGATGATTGTAGTCTTCAATGGAGCATTATAAACTTGCATTAGAATGAATTTTTTATTGTGAAGGGGGAGGGTCCAATTTATAGGCCAAGGGGTAGTGAGATGGATGACCAAGATGCAAGGATGAGAGATTGGTGAGGAAGTACTAGGATGCAAGGAAGGGAGATCACATGGATTGTGTTTCTTCAAAGCTCTTGGGTGGTCAAAATAGAGGGTCAAATGTAATTATGAGGGAGGAGGAGTGTGGACAAGGAATGTAAGAGGCATTAAGGATATTTATGGCATGCAAGAGCCATTAATGCTTTTGGATAGGAATGGAAGAGGATAGGGGAGACTATTGACTTTGGCTTGGGTTAAGAGTCTTAACCCTTGCTTAAAGTTATGCACATGTTTAAGAATGGTATTAGGCTCATCTTAGGAGGGGGGTTAGGAGGTAAGTGGCTTAGCTTTTATGGGATGGGTTAGTTGGTTAAGCGAGGTTAGTATGGGTGAATCAGTTGGATTAGGAATTTGGGATGATTTATTAAATGATTTATTTAATAAAAGGGAGATGTTGGATTAAATTAAGTAATTTTTGCATTTATTTAATTTAATAGAGGAATGGGGATTTTAATTGATAAATTGATTTTGGAATATCATTTGATTTTATCAATTGGACTATAGTTAATTAAATAAATAAATTAACTAGGGGTTGATGATTATTTAATTAAATATAAAATATTTAATCAATAATATCCTAGAAGATGATTAAATATGATTACATAGTAATTTAATCAATTTAGGTGTATACATCTTGCCCCTCTTTGACATAGTGTTGAGAAAATACTATTTCAAAGAAGTTTGAATATAAATGATGCAAAGAATATTTTGAAAGCAAGATGGTTGCCCTTTCTTGGAGTAGAAGAGGAGAGAATGGACTATGTGATGCCCCATCAAGAAGGTGGTAGGGAGAGAAAATGAAGCTCGATGAATTTTTGAAAATTTTATAACAAGTCAGGATGAGAAGAAAGATGTAGAAGGACACAAAAAGATTAAATAAGCATTAAAAATGACCAAGAAATTGTAAAAATAATAAGTTTGAAGGAAAAGGGGGTCAGTGGAGGGGTCATAGAGGAAAATAGGGCACCACAAGGGACCTATAAGGGGGGCTAGGAGAGATAGAAAGGGTTATTTTCTCTCATACTGACATGAAGATATTACTTTTTAGAGCTTTAATTTAGATGATGCAATGGCTGCACAGGGATGACCAGAGCATCGGGTGGATGAAGCATGATGAGTACAGGCATAGTAGACACCAAACCAATCAATAGGCTAGAAAAACTTTTCTCTATGATTTTTATATTTTATGCTATAGTGTTCCTGCAATTTGGAAAGTGTGTTCTTGTAGGTACGGGTTCAATGAGATCACTCTGGAGATCTATGGGAAAGCAATCCTGCAAAAATGTCTAGAGGGTAGGGGTAAAAGGTTAAGTTGGAAACTATTTTCATGAGAATGCAAATTTGGCTAGTATTTTTGGTGAGAATGCAAATGTAGTTGAAATTTTACATGGGTTAGCAATCTTGCCAGCAAGAATGAGTTACCATTAGTGGGAATGTAGTCTCATAGGTAAGGGTAGTTTAGAAGAGAGTCAACATAGGACTGAGGAAATATTGACCAGGAGGGGTAAAGGAAAGGATGCATTCTTGTAGTGAGTTGGAGCTGCAAGAACGTGGGGGTTTACATTTGGTAGTGGGAACACAAGTTAGGGTTTTAGTGGGTTTAGGAAAGGTTAAGGAGTGATCCCACTACAAAGTGTAGTGGTGGGAATGTGGGTGGTATTAATGGTTCATGGGAATGCAATTGTAGGAATACAGGGAAAAAGTAAAGGACTAAGGGGGAAAGGGAGGGTGATGAAACATGGGTAAACTATTTTTGGGAAGACAAATAAAAAACTGACATGAGTGTTACTTGGCTTGAACGTAGTGGTGATTAGACACTTTGGTGTTGTCAGAGTGACATACTATTATGTTGCACATTGGGGAGCAATTTCCACTGACAAAATTGGCAAGGATTGATGACATTAGTCTTGGGTACCTAGCCAAGCTACCACATACACAGACATACATGGTGATTGTGACAATGTTATGTGAGCACTGTGTAATGTTCTTCTGAACAGTTTTGGTAATATTCCTAAAAGTTTTAGAGATTTCTTGAACAATTTTAGAGATGCTCCCAAATGGTTTATGCTCTAATACCACTATAATGTTTTGAATGGTTTAGGTAATGTTCTCGAAAGCTTTGGAGATTTCCCAAATAGTTTTTGCTCTGATACCACTGTAGTGTTCCAAACGGTTTCGGTAATATTCCAAAAGCTCCTGAATGGTTTTTGTAATGTTCCCAAAAGTTTTAGAGATGCTCCTAAATGGTTTTGGTAATGTTCTTGAAAGTTTTGGAGATACTCTTGAAAGGTTTTTTATCTGATACCACTATAATGTTCCATTCTAGAGTTTCCTTATGAAATCCCATAGTATGCTTTAGGTATTCCTTTTGTGTGCTTCAGGTAGTCTAGTTGCATGCTTGAGGTGGCCAATGCTTCAAGTAGTGCTTTGGGTTAGTGATTTAGGTTAATTCCTTGAGTTAGTGCTTTAGGTTAGTGCTTTGAGTTAGTGCTTCAGGTTAGTACTTCAAGTTAGTGCTTTGGGTCACTTTAGGTGGCTAGTGCTTCAAGTTAGTGTTTTGGGTCAATGCTTCAAGTCAATGCTTTAGGTCAGTGCTTCGGGTGGCTAGTGCTTCAGGTAGTATGGTATTATCTTGATGGTCATGTGGTAGAGTGTAATGATCTGTTCACCTTGAGTCCCTAATAGTGAGTTCCAAAATGCTAAATGTCCATACAAACAAGCTTGTAGGAAGGTTCTACAATAGAAAGTATGATCATATGGTGTCTGGGGAAGGTGTACAGTAGGAAATTGTTGAAGAAAATGGTGGATAGATCTTCTATTATTTACCTTGGTGACCATACAAGAAGGTAAGAAGTCTATACAATAAAGACAAAGGATTGTATGATATGTAAGGGAGAAGATAGGTATAGGGAGAAGTAGTGGATGAAGTTGTACATTAGATATGGAGGTCATACAGCTACACTTGGAGGCTGTATAGTAGGATTGTGAGGTTGTATGACTGAACTTGAGGCCTTTTTAAATGTAGAGATCAAACTATATTTGATATCCAAAAAATACACTCACCATACATGCTATGAAATGATAGAAGAAATGATTCAATATAATTCCTAATATATATATGCATCAGCTACAAAGATTGTGCTCTGATTTTCCAAATCTAAATGAAGTGTTATAGGCAATAGAATAGGGTGAGGATTAAATCTCACCAAAACTAAATAAGCCAAGTAGGGAAGGTATTTCACTTCACAAATGGAAAACAATAGATAATCCCAATGGGAATTCACAATACAAAATAAATAATTCAAATGCATATCTATGACTACCTACAAGCCGTGCTTAAATACCCATCAAGGAAAATCTTTTCGTAGGTGTACAAAGATGGCCAATGACAACACTTACCAATGGAAACTAAAATAAGAATAGGTCCAAGATATATTAAATCAATCTAAAACACAAATAAAAATATTAACTTGGGTCCCATATTAATTAATTAAAGTAACTAATTAAAGGTACTTGTATTATTTAAATTCTTGAACTAGTTAATTAATTAATTTAATTAAAAGTATTACGTTAAAATTTGGGGACATGACAAATCCTCGTTGTCCAAAGATTGCTTGCCCTCAAGCAATCTGTCATTTGAAAAAACACCAATAGTTCCAGGGTCCCAAATCAAATGTATAGGCAAGACAAGTGAAATGGCATCAATCTTTTGCAGTACCACATTGCTATTAAACTTTCACTGTGCCACTTTGATATAAATATTATCATATCTTGAGTCACCCAGATCCCAAACCAAACATGCAAGCAAAATGAGTGAATTTTCATCAAACCTCCCTTGCACCCCACTATCATTAAGCATCCATTATGCCACTCTGATACAAACATTGTCATAGCCTTCACTAGGAAATCAATAGCACAAATTGATGAAATATTTCATGTCATTATGTTCAAAAATCTCTTTGGGTATGGTCATGCATATAAATGCTAATGCTAGTACAAACTTACCCACTGACACAACCACAATGACCACTATTATATTCCTAACAAATGAAACCTTAACAAAGAGAGCTTCAGTGGTGAGAATATTGATGAAGGGGTGCTCGACTATGAGAACCTCGATGACATGAGATTTGGTGAAGGGTGTCATGATCATGGGAACCTCAACAAAGAAGACCTTATAAAAGGGAACATTGGTAGAAAAACCTCAATAGGGAGTACCTCAGTGGAAATTTTTTTTTAGCTGCAGATAAAACCTCAATGGCACGCAAAACCTTAGTTAAAGCCTCGATGATGGATAGAGCCTCAAGAGCAAGAAATGTCTCAATGGAAACAAACGTAGTTATTGTGACCGATGCAACCACAATGATGGATACACAATGATGATGGAGACAACCATGATTCTATAAATGGATACAACTATAGTGAAAAATACACCCTTGATGATGGGTATAGACTTGACATCAGTGACAGACACAATAATTTTGATAGATGCAATGATGGTGATGAACATGATGATGGACTTGGCAATAGACACGGTCACTATGACAACAATGGACACAATGAAGATAATATACATGACAAAAATGGCATTGTCAAATGTGGCAACAAAAAAGGTGGTGGTGATGACAATAGACATAATGACAATGACAGATATGGCAATGACGACAACAACAAACACAATAATGGTCACAAATACATACTCAACAATGGACATAGACTCAGTGTCAGTGATAGGCACAACGTTGATGGATATGAACTTGACAAGGGACATGAACTCAATGAAAGGCAAAAATTCAATGTTATTGATGGACATGATGGTGACAAACACAACAATGGTGATATACACAAACTCGATGATAGACTTAGTGTCAGTGATGGACACAAACTTGATGATGGACATAAACTTGATGTTGGTGATGGACATGATGGTGATGGGTACGATGGCGATAGACACAATGATGGTGATGGACACAAACTCAATGATAGACATAGACTCAACATAGGTAAGTGATACAATAGTGATGGACATGAACTCAATGATGAACACATAATCGATGTCATTGATAGACATGATGGTGATAGATATGATGATAGTGATGGACATGAACTCGATGATAGATGTAGACTCGATGTTGGTGATGGATACAACAGTAATAGACACAAACTTGACAAAAAAATAGACTCACTATCAATGACAGACATGACTGTGATAGATATGACGATGGTGACATACATGAACTCGACAACAGACATGGACTCAACATCGGTGATGGATATGATAGTGATGAAAATGATGGTGATGAAAATACAACCTCAGCAATGGACAAGCCCACGATGATGAATATAGCTTCAGTGATAGACGCAGAGCCTCAGCAATAGGCACAACTTCTATGATCAACACAACTTTGACAACTAATGAACTTCCTCAATGGATAGTGCCTTGGTGATAGGCACAACCTTGGGCACAACTTGATCCGTCCATGTCTTCACAAGATCTATGCAAGTAACCTCTTCCTTTTTTGGTGTTCTCCCCATGTTGGCGTAGTAGAAATATTTAGAAAATCCTCCTTGAGTAGCCCTATAATCATGCCTTCATTCTCCTCATATAAAGCATCACCCTTATCATTGTCATCCATTCTTTCCCACTTGTGCAAATGAGATATTAGTTTTTCTTCTATGTGCTTGAAAAAATTACTGACCAATCTATATGATGCTATAGAGGGAATACATTCTAGATTATGAACAAACCATAACATAGATGTGATGGGTTGGGATATTTCATCCATTTCTTCAATGCACAAAATCATAAGACTCTCCATAGAAATTGAAATCTTAGTATCATGATCTTCCTTGATGGTGAGCAAGAAGTGATGAAACATATCATGGACCAAATTTTGCAATTCAAGATCTAAGAGAAGGTTACTTACTTTTACATTTGTATAATTCTCAAATATTGTAGATCTCCTACCAAAAGGGTCACCACTGAAGTCATTAAGACTCTGAAAGCTATCAACTATCAATTGCAATATCTCTATCATGGTGTTATCATCATACAATACTTTAGGAGCTAAAATTCTCAAGACTTCACTGAGACATGTTGCAACTACTAATCTTTTATCCTTGTCATGGTGTCTCAAAAGCTTGGGTTGACTTAAGGCCTCCTTAATCGATGAGAGAATTCTCTGTCTAAATCTTGAAGGTAATTGGTTTACCTGACAAAAAAAAATTCAAATATATCTAATGGAAGATCAACACCCTTACTGAGCTCTTTGCCAATCCTTTGTAGTGCTTTCAACCACCACTCTCCATCACTGTTCAAGGCCATAGTGTGATCCAAGTACCAAAATCTCTCAATCATCCCAGTAGGCTAGCAAGATCACCAGCTTTGATACCACTGTAATGTTTTGAATAGTTTTAGTAATGTTCCTAAAAGTTTCAGAGATGCTCCCGAATGGTTTTTGCTTTGATACCACTATAATGTTCTAAACAGTTTCAGTAATGTTCTTGAAAGTTTTGAAGATTTCTTGAATGGTTTCGAAGATGCTCCCAAATGGTTTCTACTTTGATACCACTGTAATGTTCTGAATCATTTTAGTAATGTTCCTAAAAGTTTTGGAGATGCTCCCAAATAATTTTAGTACTATTTCCTAAAGTTTCAAATATTCCCCTGAATGGTTTTGGTAATGTTCCTGAAAGTTTTGGAGATGCTCTTAAAAGGTTTGTAATCCAATACCACTATAATGTTTCATCCTAGAGCTTCCTTATGAAGTCCCATAGTATGCTTTAGGTATTCTTTTCATGTGCTTCAGGTAGTCTAGTTGTGTGCTCAAAGTAGTATCTCTCAGTGCTTCGTGTGGCCAGTGCTTTAGGTTAGTGCTTTAGGTAGAGCTTTAGGTCAGTGTTTTGAGTGTGTTGTTCTTTAGGTTAGTGCTTTGGGTTATCACTTTTGATTAGTGCTTAAGGTGGCCAATGCTTAAAGTCAGTGCTTTGGGTCAGTCCTTTAGGTTAGTTCTTTGGGTGGCTAGTGCTTCAAGTAGTACAGTATTATCATGATGGTCATACGGTAGAGTGTAATGATCTATTCACCTTGAGTGCCTAATAGCGATTTCTAGAGTGCTAAATTTCCATATGGATGGGGTTGCAAGAAGCTTGTAGATAGGAAGTACAGTCATATAGTATCTGGGGAAGGTGTACAATAGGTAATTGTTGAATTAGATAGTGTATGGATCTTCTATTGTTTACCTTGGTGACCTTTCTGAGGGTGTACAAAGATGGCCAATGACAACACTTACAAATAGAAACTAAAATAAAAATAGGTCTGAGATGTATTAAATCAATCAGAACCACAAATAAAAATATTAACTTGGGCCCCATATTAATTAATTAAAGGTCCTTATATTATTTAAATTATGAGAGCAGTTAATTAATTAATTTAATTTAAAAAATTACATTAAAATTTGGGGACATGACATTTTGGCATGGTGAGATAGACACCTTCCATATACCAATAGGGGAGATGATAGTTACTCTAGAGGATGTGTACATGATTTTTTGGCAAACTGTGCAAAGTACACTAGTGATGGCTAGTAGCGAGGTTTCAAGAGAAGTGACTATGTAGCAACTAGTGGGGCCTAAAGTCCAATTTTGTATCCAGAGGAGCCAGTTTCTATTAGATGAGTATTTAGATCAAGGGGCAATATAGTGGAGGATATACTTTTATGTGTGTGTGCTAGTCTTAGGGTGCATTGTGCCAGATACTAGTGGTACATGAGTGACTTTGGCATTGATATCGATGATCATGTAGATCATGGATGACAGAGTCTCTACTAGATAGGGATCATTGATGTTAGCCAAGATATACTAAGATCTACATTAGATTGTATAAGAGGGTGTAGGGTACCAGGGGAGGAGTCTGGGTTTCTTGATATTAGTACAGGTATGGTCTTGGGAGCACATCACAATGTTTAGATTGATTGGTTGGAGATGGAAGTAAGTAGAGGAGTGGGTTGTGTATAGCTGGGGTGATCTTCTCACCTATCACCACACAAAGGAGGTTGACTATTGGTGAGTCTAGTTAGATGAGGTGTAGGCCATCATATGGAGGTTGTATATGGGTCTCAAGCCATGGGCAAAGGAGAGGTAGCATCTTCCTTATACCATTTTTCCATGTTTCATTTTTGGGCACTGAGAGTACATTGTAGAGTAGTATTGGTCAGCTAGGGCCATGTAGTAGTTTGAATGGCCATAGGTTGTCTCAAGGGAGCTGAACTGGTATTAGCACATGATGAGGGAGTCAGTGACCATGTCTAGGTCAACATTACAGAGGGATGGGTTACTACAGGCATGATGAGGTTTAGCACCACAATACAAGGATTAGTTTGGTGGGGTGGCAGATGTTACCTCAACATAGGAGTATAGAGATTTGTTTGAGTACCCTAGGCTAGTAGGCTAGGCCTAGGTGATTAGAGCATCAATAGTGGTGAGAGAGATCACTTGAGTGGTGATGCATGAGAGATTTTTGGCTAGGGGCCTATAACAACGAGATGAGGTGATGGTATAGGAGGAGGTTTCATAGAGCTAGATGCAAAGGGTTTTCACAAAGGTAAGATAGGAGAAGGCTAGACCACAATTATATAGAGGAGAGATTACGTAGGAGGAGGAGAGGTTGTAGCTAGAGGTGAGGTCATAGGAGGAAGTGGATAGGGGACATAGGGGCTAGTGGATGGAGAAGGATCATCCTTAGGGGAGGGGATGATGGACTAGTAGGCAAGTACATGTCCCTACAACAAGCACATGAGGCTACTAGAAAACTATTGTAGGATACACAACAAGAGAGAGACCAGCTTCAAGAAGAGTGAGACTAGTTCTGAAATGAGTGTAATGTAGTGCAAGGCTAGGAAGGAAAAGTGGAGTTAGAGTTGGGGACACTATGGATGGAGTCTCGGTAGTTAGAGGGAGGTTGGAGGTGATGGCCTTGGAGAGGAAAAGATTGCAATGGAGGATGGACACAATCTAGGAGGAGAGCTATAGGTTGGTGGTAGAGGTGGCTACATTAAGGGCACATATGATAGTGGGGGGTGGATTGGAAGAGATGAGATAGCTAAGGGGGAGGTGGAGGACCTTCAAAAGAGCGAAAAGGTTTCTACCATAGGAGATACCATGTAGTGGTACTAGTAGATCAAATAGAGCATTATAGATGATTGACATGGTCAAGTATAACTAGCATGCATATGGGCACGTAGGGAGGGGAAGAGACTGGATGGAGTATTGGGGGCTCTCAAAGGATGGGTGGGTCTTAGTGCATAGAGTAGACCTATAGGATAGGGCAGAGCTAGAGGTGAGACAAGGGGATAGGTGGGAGGAAGGATGAGGCAGAGAGCTCTGGGACTAGAGGAGGGTAGATGAGGCCACCACCACCACCACTAGTAGCATCAGGTGTAGAGAGGGACCCTTACAAGTCTCATGGTCAAAATGCGATGGATGAGGATGAGGAGGAATAGTGATATGCTACATTTTGGATGTATTTTTATGGGCACAGACCCAGTGTATGTTGTATAGATATTTTTACTATATGGGCATTGGATTTGGACTATGATGGACTTTGGTATTCTTTTAGGAATGGGTGATGTATTATTTATTCTTTTAAGGGTGTGATATATATATATATAAGCATTCATTAGGGAGGGATATGGATGTACTGAGTATAGTGTTGTGGGATTTTTTGATGTGGATATTCTATGAGATGTATGTGGATAGATGTATGAGATGGATTGTCATGTTTTATGTATGATGTGATGTTTGGATGTTTATGAAATGCATTATGTTACTCATGCTTTGTGATACAGGATCTAATGTTCTTGCATGATATAAAAGATGTTACTGATGCTCTGCGATGTAGGATGTGATTTTTTTAATGAAAATAGATTATGATAATGATGTCCTATGATATGGGATATAATTTTTTGATAAGTAGTGTGATGTAAAAATGAGAACTAAAATGAGAAGGAAAATTTTGGGATGACATAAATGGACAACTGTAAAATGAGCCTAACAAATTATGATGATGAAAAATAGATAACGAAAAGTTTATGCTAATGAAAAATTAATCTTTGAAACCATGAGGATGAAAAATAGACAACTAAAAGTTTATGATAATGAAAAATGAACATTTTAAAACTATGAGGATGAAAAATGGATAGCTAAAGGTTTATGATAATGAAAAATGGACAATTGAGAGTTTAAGATAATGAAAAATGGATAGCTAAAAGTTTTATGATAATGAAAATGGATAACTAATTTTTTTTATGATAATGAAGATGGACAACTAAATTTTTTATGACAATGAAAATGGACAACTAAATTTTTTATGATAATGAAAATGGACAACTAAAATTTTGTGATAATGAAAATGGACAACTAAAATTTTTATGATAATGAAAATGGATAACTAAAAAATTTTATAACTAAGATAATGAAACTGAACCTAAAACTATGATAATGAAAGTAGATTTAAAACTATGATAATAATGGATTTAAACTAAGATAATGAAAAATGGATCTAAAACTATGACAATGAAACTTGGACCAAAAACTATGATAATGGAAGTAGATTCAAAATTATGATAATGAAGATGGATTTAAACTATGATAATGAAGGTGGATTTAAAACCATGATAATGAAGGTGGATTTAAAACTATGATAATGAAGGTGGATCTAAACTATGATAATGAAGCTGGATCTAAACTATGAAAATAAAGCTAGATCTAAACTATGATAATGATGAGTAAAAAGGAAGCATAAAAATGATGATGGAAATGATATGCATCATGAACTTCAAAGAGTTAGGATGATGCAAATGATGACTAAAAATAAAAAATGATCATGGTAATGTAGTGAGAGATGAGTGTATATGATTATGGAAATGTAGGTAGGATGATAAGGAAACATAGGTGGGGATAGGATTTGTAACATATCAGTGATCGACCATAGTCTTTTATTGAGAGGGGGGATAATGTGCACAACTTTAGCATAATTTTTTGCTAAGGAATCAAAAATAAGGGGAGGGGGATAGGTGGTTAGATTAGATGTGATGTGCGTGGTAGGATAGGAGATGTAGGGGGGTTTCTTAGGAAAGGAAAGTGTGGAGGTAGGTAGGAGAGATATTTAAGGTAAGAAAAAGTAGGATGTGATAAAATAGATATGACATAAGGGAGATGAATGTGAGTTTTCTTTTCTACTTATGGAACAGGGTAATGAGATAATGGAATGATGCTTGAAGCTTGAAGGTGAGGTACTTCATAAAGAAGTGCCACCGTATAGTTTGAGCACTTAATATGATATAGGAGTATTGGGTATATGCCAAGGTTACTAAGAAAATCCAAGGCTTCTACCCCAATATTACATATGACTAACTCAAACAAGTAAGCACGGATTGCCCCAGCATCACACATGAATCCCAGAGGAATCAGAGTGGAATGATATTGGATGATCCACAAGAAAACAATATTTTCCAATTGCATCATGTGATTATGAAAGAACACATGTTTGGAACATGCAAGGGTTATATTCCATTGACTCACAAGTAGAAAAGACTTGATCAAAACCTTACTCTCTTAACTGGCCCATTCATAGTGCACCATGATATAAAAAGATCATGGCAACCTTGAGGAGGGAACAACGAAATTGCTTGGAAAAGATACATTCTAAGAACCTAAAATTGACATCCAATATCAAGAGAGAAAGAATAAATCCATAAAAAAGTAACCTTTTTCCAAAGAGATTGGTAGGACTAGATACTAATGAGCCAAGGTAGAAATATGAGGCTGGATGCCTCTTGCAAGAACCTATCGGTAGTATTCTTTTGGCAACTATAACCTTCTTGAAGATAACTCTTTGATGACATGGGATTTTTCTATAGGGTTCAAAAAAATGACTTTCTTTGACTTATGACCTAAAGGGGGAATACTGAGAATGTACAAGTATTGCTATACAAACTTTCAAGATACTTTGGACATTTGACATGATATGCAAGTGGGTTTGTATATAATGGTAAAAGCTCAAGATGAGGAGGTAGCATGATGCATATAGTACATTGTTTTTACAAGGGTGTGATACACAAATATGGTACAGGAGATAAAATACAACTGATATGATACATATGGTAACGTATAGGGATGTAATAGATGTGTTAACCATGGTAGAATGCATTGTTCTAATAGGATTTCCAAGCTAAGGGATAAGGATAGTATGTCATGATTTATGATAGTGCGGTGATGGAATCATTGGAACACCTTTGGAAAATGGGAAGATGGGTAATGAGATGTGGAGGATGGTGTGGGAGGTGTAGATCATTGATAGATAATGAATAGGCCAAGTACATATGGCACATATATGCTAGGTTTTCACCAAGGTCCCTATCTAAGGCACTTGAATTGCAAGGTTTTCAACATTGCATGATTACTTTCCTTTATTATTTGATTTTTTTTGGGTGCATTTTAGGACCTTATATTATTATTATTTTTGGTTCTTTTCATGGGACTAGTGGGATATAATGAGGATCTTAGGAATAGATATTGTGAAGGTGAATGATGTTGGTGGGATCATTCAGTATTTCTCCCTCAAATGTTGATAGCTAATATGCTCTTGAGCTAAAAGATGTTGTGACAACATATGGACCAAGCCATGTGGGTTCAAACTTTCCCTTCTTTTCTCAGTCTTCTTGGACCTTCATGTTTTTCTGGAGGACCATGTTGCCTACTTAAAATTGGCATGGATGAACTTTCCTTTTGAAGTTGCACTTAAGATGATTTTGATAGACCATGAGATGGTCATAGGCCTATTTCCTTTTTTCATCAATTACATCAAGCTAGGTGAGTTTGGCTACTTTGTAATCCTCATCTAATATCTATCCTCATAAAGAAATGTGCAAGGATGAGAGTTCAACCTTGATAGACAGTACTAATTTGACACCATAGACCAAGGAGTATGGGATTGTGCATGTGGATGTACAAAATTAAGTGTGATAGGCCCATAGGGAAGGGTTGATTTGCAAATGCCAATCATGGCATGAATCATTGACAAGTTTCTTTAGGATTTTGAGTAAGGTTTTGTAAGTTTCCTTAGCCTGACCATTGCCTTGTGGAAAGTAGGGGCTACAAAAATGGTGATGGATAGGAAGAGAGGTGCATGATTATTCAATATTTAGGTTTTCAAAGTTACCTCCATGGTTAGTGAAAATAATAGTTGAGATGCTAAAGTGACATATGATATGATAAAGGATAAACTTGAAAACTTGAACCATGGTGATGGTGATAAGTGGGACTGCTTCAACCTACTTAGTGAAATAATCAGTCATAATGATTATCCACTTATGTCCTTCTAATAGGGGTGCTATAATGCCAATAAGGTCAAACCCCTAGCATGCAAATGACCATGGTAGTACAATAGGTTGAAGATTTTGAGCTAGGGCTCAGATCAGACTTGCGTGTTGCTGAAAAGTTAGAAACCTTTTAACAAAGTCACAAGCATCATGCTCTAGAGTAGGCCAATAATATCTAGCCCTAAGTATTTTCTTAGCTAGGACTATATTGCTTGTGTGAGTGCCATAAAGTCTAGTGTGTGGGTGTATAAGAATTCTCATACTTGACTAGAGTGCAGTTGATGTAGTAAATAGCCATCTCTTTTCCTTCATCGTCAAGTTGTGCTAGAAGAGCACCTAGTGCTATTGGGGTAGCTATGATGTATAATATGACCAGTCTTCCTATAACTAGTGGAACAAATATAGGTGGATTAGCAAATTATTACTTTATTAGTTCAAAGTTACATTGGCAAATAGGATCCCACCTGAACTTTTGATACTTTTTGAGCAAGTGTGTAAATGGTTGACACTTGTCAGCTAGCTAGGAGATGAATCTTCTAACTAATTGTAGCTTCCCCTGGAGAGAGCAAAGCTATCTAAGTGTCTTAGAAGGATCCATATCCATGATGACCTTAAACTTTTTAGGGTCAATCTCAATACCATGTCATGATACAATGAACCCTAGGAGCTTTGTAGATGTGATGTTGAAGACACATTTCTTGGGGTTGATCATGAGATGGTACTTAGCTAGCCAATCAAACACTTCCTTGAGGTGAGATATGTGATTAAGGACATTAAGAGACTTGACTAGATTATCATCCACATAATCCTCATGATTTTTTTGGATGAGGTCATGGAAGATGAGCGGCATGGCTCATTGATAGGTTTCCCCAACATTTTTAAAACCTAAATGGCATCATGTTGTAATAGAAGGTCCCCCAAGGGGTGGTAAATGATGTCTTATGTTGATATGCTTCTGCTATCTAAATCTAATTGTATCCTAAGAAACCATCCATTGGTGAGAAGAACTCATGGCTAGTGGTGAGATTGACAATCATGTCTTTATTTGGTAACAAGAAATCATCCTTTGGACATGCCTTATTGAGGTCTCTAAAGTTTGTGGAAATCCTAATATCATAAGAAGGCTTTATGATAGGTACCATGTTGGAGATCCAATCTAATCAGTCAATTAAGAAAATGATCTTCACATCTAGCAATTTGTCCAACTCTGCTTTGACCAATAAGGCAACTTTGGGATGCATCTTACAGAGTTTTTGCTTGATTGGTTTAACCTTTGGATCTAGGGCCAAGTGGTGTACCACTAACTTGGGGTCCAACCCTAGTATGTCTTGGTAGAACCATGCAAAGAGGCCAATATTTTCTCAAAGGACTTTGATGAGGAGCTCTTTTTGTTTAGATGGCAAAGATGCAACAATGTATGTGATCTTTGGTATCTCTGTTAAACTGATATTGGTGGGTCTGGTTTCTTCTATAAGGACTGAGAATATTATGGGCCAATGATCTTGTAGGGGAAGGATGAAATCTCCATCCTTAAGTGTCTTAGAAAGTTTTTCACTGTTGGATGCATCCTTTATTTTCTTTTTCTTTTTTGAGTGATTCAATGGTGCTCTAGAAGAGTTTTCACCAGGGAATACTTTTTCTTTGCCTTTTTTCTTTTTGTTTTGTTTTCTTTGTTCATTTTTGTGATTGGAGATTTCCTCCTCCCTTAAGTAACCCTTTGGATCCACCTTGTAGATATAAGTTGATGGTGGAGGTTGTTTCTTTTTTGGTAGTTCAACTCCCATGAATCTAAGGAGCATAAGTTGCATGGAGAATTCATTGACACAGATAAAACTTGGTTGGTCCTAAGCAATGAGCTTGGGATAAGTTAGTGGTAAGTCCATGAGGTTAATTGAAAGTTCACAAAGCACAGAGGCTCCTAAGATAAGTTCATCATGGAAAATTTTTTCATCGGCTTTCTTTTCAACTTCCTCAAGAATGTCTTCAACCTCAACAGGATTATCTTCAATGTTCATAAAGGCATGCTTATCTTTTATGGTGCCCCCAATTGTAGGGAATCTATAACCTAGGCCTTTATTTTTTTCTTCTTTGTAGGCTTCTATAGGATGTCTAATCCCTAACTCTTCACAGCCTAGACCACCTCCTTGATAATCCCATTTCTTGGTAGCAAGGTGATGTGACTATGGATTTTTTATTTCTGAAATAATCTAGGAGTTCTTCACTTTTAGGAGGTGGATCTTTGTATAACCATGCTCTACTATTAGGATTTTTTCCCTCTCCATTGAGGATCTTGTTAGTAAAAATATGGTGATCCCAAGTTTTCTGAGTTGGGGGGTTGTGTCTAGCTTTGGCCCCTGGTAGATCGGGCACCCTCTAGTATGCAGATCAAGCAGTAAAATATCAACAACAAAATCATCTAAAAGACTGTATTCCCCAAAACCTTGGTAGTTGATCTTAACCATTGAAAGAGTGGAGGCTAAAATGGTGCCTAAATTGTGGAAAGTTCCAAAGAAGCTTGTTAGAGTGGGGTTTTCATTGCACCAAAAGATTGATCTATCAATGCCCAATACAACTAATTAGCTTATAGTACATAGGAGGTGGTTAAGCCCTTGTCATGAATCCCAAGGGGAGCACTAAAAAATTTCCAACAATCTCCCCCTCAACTTTACCTGAGGATCTTAGGATTCGAACCTGTGACCAAGCTCTGATACAACTTGTTAGAGTGGCATTGTTGTTGCACCAAAAGACTAATCTATATAATCACTCAACTTATAGTACATAGGAGGTGGTTAAGCCCTTGTCATAAATCTCGAGTAGAGCTTTGAACAAATTTCCAATAGAGCTAGCCATCGTGTTGTCGATCTTGATTCCAAGACAATGATTGGTGTATGAAGCTTCTATAGCATTGGAATAAGAAAATAGTTCAGGATCAGGGTAGATGGTTATCGCAATGCCATTATATAGAAATTTGATGCATAGATGATATGTGGATGGAATGAACTTCATGCCACGAATCCATGGTCAGCTAAGGAGGATGTTGTATGGGAGGTTAAGATCAACTACATGACAAATTGTTTCTTGAGTGGCTAGGCCAACTCTGATAATTAGCAAGATAGTTCCTTCCATGACCCATTCTAGATTATCATATGCTTTGATAGTGATGACCTCACTTAGGGTATCTACCTTAGAGTATTCAACTTTTTTGATGAATTTTAAAGTACATAGATTCAAGGTTAATACATTATCTATCACCACCTATTTGATAGAAAAGTTAGAAATGATGACAACTACATAAAGTGGAAGTATATGATCGGGCTCAATAGCTGGGATGTCTAAAGTTTTGAAAGATAATTCATAGGAGGCATATAGATGGCCTACTAGGTTGTTCAATTTGGTGGCATTGATGTTAGTATGGACATGTGACTCATGAAGAATATTGTCAAGGATCTCTTGATTAAATGGGCTTGTGTGTAAGAGATCTAAAATGGAGATTTAAGTTGGTATATTTCCAAGGTTTTCCAAGATTTTATATTATGGTCTTGATTTACAAACTTACACATCAGAGATCCTTCAAGGTATGAAAAATAGAAGCCCCCCTTCTATGGGGACAATGACTCTTGGAGAGGAAACCCAAGTAGCCTTATGCCTCTACCAAGGAAAATACATATGTCAGGTAACTTCAAAGAATTCTTATATTCTCTTGCACCATGAGTAATACACCAAGGATAAAAGGGTAGCTACTAAATTGGCTCATAATTAGTTCTTTGGAGCCAACCACTTGGTTGTTATGTATGTGATTCACTTAAGAATCTATTTAGGACATGCTAAAATCATGGAAAAGTTTTCCCACCTCAGACTACCCCCAAAAATACATTGCCTAAACTTTCCTGATGGAGTGAGAAGGTTTAGACCTCCTCTCATTATATATCAGCCAGATTATTTACCAGTTTAAGCTTCTCACCAAAGGGGATGCACTTCCTAGGGGTGGATGAACTCTCTAGAATCACTCCTTGATTGTTGCAAATGATCTTTCTAATAACTTTGGTACATGTGTCACATATTTAAAGGTCCTAATTTGTAAATAATAGAGAAGACAAAGATGTGCTAAAAGGCACAATCTCAACACACAAAAGGCACTTGATCCATTCTAATTTAGAAGCTTTCGTGTATCCTAATAACTACTTTGAAAATACATGTGATTAACACAAATGGTTCATTTCCAACTTACAATGATGGTCAACATAAGAAGTCGCATCAACAAAAGGAAATTGAGCAAGTGAAAGCATTGAAAGAGATAGGAATGAGAGAAAATCAGCTTTAATACATTTAAGATTGAATTTTATTCATTTTAAGCCCA
The DNA here is from genome assembly GCA_028749045.1 of Cupressus sempervirens. NCBI lineage: Eukaryota > Viridiplantae > Streptophyta > Pinopsida > Cupressales > Cupressaceae > Cupressus > Cupressus sempervirens. The sequence goes on from CM053792.1 coordinate 33,823,963, forward strand.
AAAGTTGAAGTGAAGTGTTTACACATAATGTTCATTTGCACTTGAAACTAAATGTTTATCACACTGGTTCTTTTTTAGTATTTCAACATTCGAGATTTGGTTTTCTAATTATTTAAGAAATCATCCCAATGAAAAATGTGTTTAAATATGCAAACATTCATTCCACTGAAATATTGAAAGTTTTATTCATAAGAATTTGAGATTGAGTTTTAAACAACTATATTAATTAATCCTATAAAAACAAACTGTTAGGATTCCAACAAGGTTCCTACAAGCTACTCCTGTAAAAAAAATTAGAAAAAAGAGATGGTTAGTTAAACTAGTGAACCCACATGAGTCAGCCTATGATCCCATTATGTGGGAATGTAGTCAAACAACATAGGATCATGGTGCACAGACTAGTGAAAAAGAACAAGAAGTGGGTCACAAGAAAAATAATTACAGAGAAATCTCACGATAGCATGATCTCGTAGGTGTTTTGGAAAGCAATCCTGCTAACAAGTTTATCTATGGGTTTGAGAATGAAAAATGAAACTAGATATTTGGGCTTGGATGTTTTGTTCAAGCATTCTCGTAGGTTTTTACAGTGATCTTGCCAGTAAAAATTCATGTTCCATGGTCTACAAGATTGTTGGGGAGGGTTTTTAATGCCATGTGGTAGTGAGGGTTCATAATGAACACATTCCTGCCTATGCAGGTTTATAATCTCGCTGATTTGTCCTCTCAAATTCACAGCCATAACTTTGTGAATATTCTACTTTTTGAAGGTTGTTTACCAAGAAAATGATTAGGTGATTGGGATCATGTTTCCTGGTTTGAGATTTAGGCACTTGCAAAAATGTTAGAAAACCTAATAGATACAAAAACAAGCACAATATGTTAGTTGATAAAGTAGGTGGGAAATTGATTAAAATGACCTGAATGCGAGGTCCCATCAGGCATGCCAAAATGTATCACCTATACTAGTAATTGTAAATAGAATACTAAGATCTAAAAGCACTCACAATACCAACTTGACTAACACTTATGAGAGGACGAAGGGAACACCATGGAGGAAAGTAGACCATGAATAGTAAGCTCCTCGAGTTTAGCCTTGGTAATTTCGATGTGTCTAGATGTAGATGGATGTATGCTCAAGAGTGCTTTAAGCTTCAATGGAGTTCTTCAGAGGGGTGGATGGTTGAATATTTAGCTATGGTTGTGAGTGAGCATTATAGCATAACAAAGATGCAAAATGGATGATTGTGGTCTTCAATGGAGCATCATAAGTTTGCATGAGAATTAATTGTTGATTATTAAGAGGGAGGGTTCAATTTATAGGCCAAGGGGTAGTGACATGGATGGCCAAGATGCAAGGATGAGATATTGGTGAGGAAGGGCTAGGATACAAGGGAGAGCACATGGATTGTGCTTCTTCAAAGATCTCTTGTCACAAGGAGATTAGGCGGTCAAAATGGATGGTCAAAGGTAATAATGAGAGAGGAGGAGTGTGGAAGAGGAATGTAAGAGGCATTTAAGGTATTTATGGCATGTAAGAGCCATTAATGCTCTTGGATAGGAATGGAAGAGGTTAGTGGAGACTATTGACTTTGGCTGTGGTTAAGAAGTATTAACTCTTTCTTAAATTTGTGCACATGTTTAGGAGGGGTATTAGGCTTAGCTTAGAAGGAGGGTTAGGAGGTAAGTGACTTAGCTTTATTGGGATGGGTTAGTTAGTTGGCTAAGTGAGGTTAGTATGGGTGAATGGGTTGGATTAGGGTAATGATAGGGTTTAGAGATTTGGGATGATTTATTAAATGATATATTTAATAAAAGGGGGATGTGGGATTAAATTAAATATATGTTTGCATTTATTTGATTTAATAGAGGAATGAGGATTTTAATTGATATATTGATTTTGGGTTATCATTTGATTTTATCAATTGGACTATAGTTAATTAAATAAATAAATAAACTAGGGGATGATGATTATTTAATTAAATATGAAATATTTAATCAATAATATCCTAGAAGATGACTAAATATGATTACATAGTGATGTAATCAAATTTAGGTGTCTACACTTATGACTAGATGAAAAACATTGTTATATCAGAATATTAGTAGACGAATTCAATCTACCTCATGATCATAAATCTCCTTATGAATTGGATATTTTTTGCAATGGGTTTAGGATACTGTATCTCTACTATCAATATGTTTTGGTTCAGAAAGTAACAAGAAAGTGGGTGCTAGCATTCTAGAAATAATTTTCAATATTCATTGTCTACAAGATCCAATAAGATATAATTATATTGTGCACATTTTACATCACATGCACACACAATTATTAATGATTAAAAGAGGTTCGAACCCAATGTCACAGAAGACATTTAGATACATGACCTATTTGTATTATCTTATGTTATCAAAGCATTGTCAAATTTTTGAAATAAACAAGCTTCAGCTTAAGTTTGATAAACCAATATTTGAATGGACACCTGTGATTAGGATGGGTGATCCCCAAGGGAAGTACAACCACTTTATATCCTTCTTTTTGGCACCACTTTATCATAAAATTATAGGAACTTCAATGCCTAGATTGTCTGTGTCTTGTAAATGATTAATTTAATTAGGAAGTCAAATTCAATTGTCTAATTGGTACTTTATGGAAGAGTATATCATATTAAGATTTTATGGTTCAATTGTAGAACCTTACAAACTTCAAATACATGTAAAAAAGAGGGTGTTTGCATTGGAATATGTGCAACATATGAAAAGTACAAGTGTACTCTTTCATTGTTAGAAAAATAAAAGTATTTTTCCTTCCTTGCCTGTCAGATGTAGAGGGTTCACATTTGAGAGAAGAGCATTCGATGTAGTACAAGATATTTTTACAATTTTGAAATTTGTTGTTGCTAGGCACTGGCATTATGATTCACTAAACATAATTGGTATAAAGCTTTTACAAAATGGGAACTATGCAAGAAAATGTCAACACGAGAGTATGTCATTGATTGAAAGATTTTAAAACATGGGCTCATGGGAAGAGGTCAAAATAGAGATGGAGAAATGCATTAGTGAAAACAATAGTTCAATACATGAATTGTCAACACAAATTAAAGAATTACATAGACAAAAATAAAAAGTGCAGCCCATGGTATCCTACAATTTCTACCAGAAAGTGGATTATCCAAGTAAAAACATCTTCCAGATGCTATAAATAAATATTGTGTAGTTGCACATTGGTGTCGATAAAAAATAATGTTTTTTTTGGAAATGTGAAAGAATCTCGACGACCTTGAGACCTCTATAGATTTTGAAGACTTACCTGAGGATGAAATTTTAGCAAATTATGGGATAAAGAGCATCTAGATGTAGTAGCAATACAACATGATGCAGATGATGAAGACAATGAGTATGAGGTTTTTAAGGATACTACAACCATCGCCATAGGCATTGTAATTGGTTCCATTGAATCCATTGCTTCAACTACTACTACTACTACTAGTACATTTGATTCAACTGGAGAATATATTCTACTTAATCAAAAAACAAGAGAAAATTATGGTATAGGGGAAAAGATGATAGAAAAATGGGTTATCTAGGTGATGGTGGGCTGGGCACAACAGGTCAAGGAAATTTGTATCTACTACTAATACCAGTAACATTGAAACCTAGTCATAAACTAGTCATTAGAGATGAGTCAAATGACCCATCAGGTTCTTCAAAAAAAGGTGAACCCCTATCATCTTAAAACAAGCTAGAATTTAAACTTGTCATGTTGTTTCATCTTCAAAAAGGATGATGCAATTGTTAAGAATTTGACTAGAATACTGTAGTTGAATCTCACTATACAAAGAAGAAAAAGGTTTTGGATACTCATGCTGATACAATTCTAGTCACAATTCCCTTACGAAAAAACCTTCAAAAGAGTCCAAAAACCCCAATTATTAGTGGTAGTTAGGCAGGATTAGGAAGGGATGATATCATTGGTAATCCTCAAAATGTAATTATTACAACCCTACGCATTGGTGGAGACAAGTACAATGTTGCAAGTGCTCTTTCTCATTTCAAACATCATATTATATCAGTAGACCTTAATTTTGAATTTGAAAATTTTGTAACAAATTTTCAAGAAAACACAAAAATGAATACAAAAAGTAATAAGGCATTCAAGAAGGATCTAGTTGAGGTGACTCATTCTCAAGAACCTACATTGAGCAAGATATTTCCAACATATAACACAAATAAAGAAATGATTGAGTTTAATATTGTTTGTCCCCCACAGCTAGATAATAATCCACCTAAGAGAGATAAATCCACTACATTTTCATATTAGCACACTATCTATGGATTTATTCAAAGTCAAAAAATCAGACAAAGTAAGTATGGTAACAAAGACCAACTCTGTGGTCTAAAATTCACTATTCAAGAGAGAGAGGTGGGTGGATAAGGCAATTGAGTAGTTAAAAGTAGACCTAGAAAATGTAAAGGCAATGGAAAAAGCAATAGATAGCAAGTGAAAAGAAATAGAGAAAAGGATTACAAGTGCTTCTTCTCAAGAAGAAAGTGCATAGCCTCAACTAGAAAATATGGAGGCAAAAATGAAAATTTTGAAGGAACATAAAAAGCTAAGTGATGTAAATGTTTTCTCCATGTTTTCTCTAGTCTGCATACCTTCTCTTTCCTAATCCTCAACTTCAAAATCCTTGCTACCAATACCAGTACCACTACTTGAGTTGGTGATCTCATTGTCTGAAATGTTGCCCAAACATCTTCTTTGACATTTCTTCTTCCACAAATTTAGTTCCATTTCATAAGGAAAATTATTGTCTTCATATCCAGATGTATATAGCCTTGGACAATTTTCTAAATTCTTGTCTAGTTTATTTCTTACCTTTGACTTTAAGAACCCCAAAGCACTAAAAAACTCTCTCATCCTCCACAGACCCCAATATCATGGTCAAACATAATTCAACAAGCTTAAATTTTTTTAATATGGAATATATCCTGCAACACTTCTCTCTGAGCTAGATTTCTCCAAATTTTGGTTGTCGATCATTCTTCTCTAGAGTTCCACATAAGATCATATTGTTCCTTCATTATAATTGTGATGGAGTCACAACCCAAGAACAAAATGGACACAATAGGAAAGGGAAAATTTTATTAATTATGAAAATATGCTAGCACACTTAGTGCAGAGAAACAGACTCCAAAACATGCCCTATGGGCTTACAATAGCATAAATCTAAAGATAATTTCTTCTCCCAGTACCTTCTCTCAAACTCCACTCCAAACTGCCTTTTACAATGCTAGAAATGTCCTTAAATAGACCCCAAAGGGTTAAGGATTAGGAATACATTCTAGAAAGTGCTAGTTGGCATCCACCGACCAAATGGAAGGCTCTAGAAGTCACGTTAAAAGTTGGTGCAGAACAAGAAGAATCCAGAAATGGTAACTAAACTTCTGGGAGGCATAACTTTTGAACCGTAGCTTCGATTAGTGAACCATTTACATTTCTAGAAAGCTCTCAAAGTGCTCTATAGCCCTATCTCATTTTTTGGCCCTATACAATGTCATTTAATGCCCTGAACCTAACTTTGAAGCATTCTTAGGAGGTCTCCAAAAATTGAAAAATTGTGATAACTTTCAAACTGTGCAGCCTTTTGACCTTATTCTTTTTCTAGAATATTCTAAATTAAAATTGTAATCCTCCCTCCAATTTACACCTTCTAATCCACCATAATTATGGCTCAATTACATAGTCCTATTTTTTTGGCATTTACACGTATCCCAAGGTGCTCAAATACTCTAACCTAGAACACTGATAGTGGAACTGTGAGAGTTGGAACCTTTATTTGACCCAAATAGGTATCTAGAAATGAAAACACATGAAACAAAAACTATGTCTAGGTACATTTTTTTGGGTGACACAGGATTGCCCTTATACCTCTGGATACTCCTGTATCAAATTGCAAAATGACAGTACTACTTTTTCAAATGAGATTCAAAAACTCCATTTACAATTACCCTATTGATTTGTTTTCTTTTGTAAAATTGATATATCAAAACCAATACCTTATATCTAAATTTTTTAGGACTTCTTAAACTCCAATATTGGGGAAACACAATACACATTGATTTAAATAATTCATGTCAAGGCAATCTTTCTCTAATTTCTAAGGAAATATTATTATAAATTTTCTTCACAGAGTCCATTACAAACTCAAAAATTTGTTCAAACACTTCCATTATAACAGTTAATTTTGGATGCATGGGTTTCTTTTATTTTCTTGTGGACACAGGCCTTCTATAGTAGTGCATTGGTATCTCAACACCCCATATATTGGCACATAACTCCCCCTTTGCATGAACCTTTAAAAAATTATTAGGATTATCCAAATTTGGGATTCTCGTCCACCCTAAGTAAAATTCATCCATAGAAAATGAATCTGGATTTCTATAGAGATTATCGAGGGTCACACATGTCATTTTAGGTAGCATATTATATTCTACAATATACATAAATCTCTATTGGATATTCTTCATTATATTTCTCATTTCCTCTAGCATGGGAAGAATGGTTTCTAACACTAAGAGTGTCTCTACATTACTTAACCTTTCAAGTAGCTCACCATATTTATGTTGACCACCTTGATCATCACAAGTTGACTCCATTGTACCAAGCAACGATGGATATTCAAAAAAAAAATTAATGAGTTGGTTCATCCAAAGAAATCCATCTGGTTTCATTATCCTTAAGAAGATTTCTCCCTTTAGTTAGTCCCTAGGAAAACTATTGAAATTCCCTAAATTTTTTAGGACTTTGATAAATGTGCCTATAGATCTCTTTGATTAGAAATTCAAATATATATATATATCTAGAGAGTTTTAGACAATTCCAAAAGCTAGATTCATTTTGTGGCTCGTGGAGTGAATTCCAACTATGTAATGTGCAAGAAAATCTCTTAACTTTGCGACAAGACCATTCTTGTGGCAATGCATTACTAAATGTCCATCTCCTCTGACACACACCAACTTTTGAGAAATTTTCATTTCATCTATACCTCCATATTCAATTAGGGAACTCTTTACTAGTTCAAATATGTTTTCTGTTGTTGAATTATCCTTCATTTTAACAATAGTTAATAGATTGGGTTGGCAGACAAAATTTTGTATAGTATAGACATGCATGCATACCCATGAAGGATTATCTATTGCTGACACCTCATCTAAAGATAATGCAATGAAATTTCACTCTTTGATTTTTTCTTTGATATTTTCCTTTTCAACCTCAGTAAGGCAACTTGTCCATTCCCATCCACTCTTTACTAACCAATGGCTCCTCAGATCATAAGAAAATATCAGAAAGTATAATAAGCCACTCAATGGTGGGTAGTCTATCATGGCACACCCTTTTCTCAAAATATAGAAGACAACACTTAACTAAAGAACTTTACCCATTTCTTCAAATTTCATTTCTTTTCCAAGAAGAGATTCAATGGAGCCTTTTACTTCAGTAGACTTCATTTTTATTTTCTCCTAAAATTATAAGATTTATGCATTCTTAACATGTTGACATTCCTCCTTGGTTTTCCATCTTGTCACTGAGTTTTTCACTCCATCTATGATTTTCTTCTTATAAACTTTACCAATATGCTTATCTATGGTTGTCATTTTTTTAGCTCTAACCTCTTTTCCTTTTTCTTTATCCTTGTGCATAGCATACATTTGGATTCTACTAGAGGCTCAACTTCTTTTGCATTGCGTACATGTTCAATGAATAGATACTTTGAGGCCCATTCTATTTGAAAATTCCTGATCGATAAATCCCAATTCGAATCTTTTTTGGATCTTGCATCAACTTTTACATTCCTCCTAGTCATGCACCATCTTTGGAATTCTCATACAAATATATAATATTATTCTAGCTACTCTAGGTATTGACATGAATATCTTGGCTACTCTAGGTATCTATTTGAGTATCTTCTTCGAGTCCGTCATGATTAGAGATATCAAGTTAGCCAACTTCTTCAATATGTGTCAGTGGAACTGGTAGCGGCAATGGCTGGGAATATTGGAAATGTACTTGTGATGTTGTAGCTTCCTCATTTTGGTCACTAAAATATGATGACAAGGTTTTGTGAGTGTATTTGGCTGGCATTTCTTGAATTCCACCACATGTAGGACTCATACCCTTGTTCATGTTAGACATCTCCCAAGAAATATTGGATTTCATAAAATTCAAGTTGTTAAAAAAAGGATAGTCAACTATAATCTATTACATGTATTTATCTAAATAGTATTCACTGGTTGTACAACCTACACTATAAAACATAGATGTCCTAGGTCTCCCTGGTTATTGCAAGACTCAGTGGTATTGGTTAGTGGTCCCAATTGATAACTGACCATCATCAGTCTAACTTGTATATACTAAATAAGAACAAACTAATATTACAGAGAACATATAGATAGGGGTCTAAGTTACTCATGTTTTCCTAAATTATAGTCTACATACTCGTGACTCATTCAACAATGATCTCAATAGTTTAAGAAATTGATACTTTTCTATTGATTGGAATTAAGACATCCTACTAATCTATTAATGTATTCATACCACTCTTTTTTGGTAAATTTCGTAGGAATTTTATAGCACATACAAAATATTAGGCAAAGCGTGCATAATAAAAACATGTCTTCTCAAATTTTCAAGGTGAATATGGTCCATCCATTATATGGCCATGCATTATATAGTTGGAAAAAATGAATTAGTGTATGACACATGTCCACATATTTGAGAGTGAATGTTGCACCTCTCCTAAAACATTTTTTATACCAAGGGTGAATTAAGGTTTCCAAAAAGCTACGCTTCAAAAATTATAGGCGAATGTATTTAATTTGTCATGTGGAAGAAATATTTTTGATTAATTGTTTTGTTTCCAAAGGAAATCCAATGGCATAAATCCTATGATGATAGGCTTGGGGGTGTGACCCATTTTTGGTAAACTTGGGGCGACATACCATACCACATATGCAGATTTTTTTTGCCAAACTAATGTTGATCGATGAGAAAAATTTGTCAATTGGAAAATATTCACCACAAAAGTTAACCTTGGTGATGAAGGAAGATCCAGTGAAACTTATGTAGAAATAGAAGATCTATTGGAGAATAACAACATCTTGAATAAAGAAATAAGAGAACTAAAAAGAGAACTACAAAGAGAACATGAAATACAATCAATGAGGCTATGTGAAGTGATTGAACAAAATAAAAAGGTTGAAGAAGACAAGGTCATGGTTGATGAAGAAAAGAGGCAAATAGCTACAAGTATTGATGAGAGAATAAATTAGGTACAAAGGATGACTCATAATCAGTTTGACATAGTCAACCAGTTATTAAGTGTCAATCATGAGATCACTAGCAAGGTGAAAGAGATTGCAAATTTGATATTTGAGAAGAATCAACTAAAAGATGAGTTGATAGCTAAAAAGTAAATCATTGAAATGATGAATAGATTAGGAGAGGCTACAAGACAACATGATGAAAAGTTGAAATCACACAAAGACCTCATGACACCACTGGATTAGGCTTTCCTTAGTTCATATCATCTATTGAACAAGGGAAATCATCAAAGAATAGAGAACAAAAGAATGTAAAATCAAAGAACAAGAAGCCTACATACTATCACTATAGAAAGTTAGGCCATACAACAAGTATATGCAAGATAAAATTTGGTTAGTCAAATCCTAAGCCCAAATTCAATGGTAATTGTTTCAATTGCAACAAGCATGAGCATCAACCACATGAATGTAGATCAAATAACATTAAGAAACAAGCTACATCTAGATTTGAAGGTTATTGATGCACATCTCAGAAGCATGGTCACAAGGCACAAGATTGTAGATCTAATGCAAAACATATTTAGACACCTAAAGGTCAAGGCAATGCAACTAGGAAAGGAAATTCTATAAAATGGGATTAAAATACTTGGGTCGATTGTCAATTATATGAAAAGTATGGAAACATTGAAATAAATTATACAAGGATACATCTCAAAGGTAGATCGGGAAACTGGAGAAATTTTGGTACAATATATTTTAACTATCAAGTAGTCAGTCACCTAAGAAGAGACTATATAAACTGAGCACTAGAACTTGATGTTGAAGAGAACAAGGAAAAGTAGAGTTTAATTTTGAAGAAGTTGGAAACCAGATAAATTAAACCTAGAAGAAGAAATTTGATGTAAGCATAGGTGCAAAAGGTGAAGTTGTGATCACCCGATCCAATGGATTAGGTGATTCCCCCATCACAAACTAAGATACAGAGGTATGTATGGAACTAGATTTTAATTTGTAAATCTTACATTAGTTTTGAAGATTGAATAGATAAAAGTCTAAATTAGCATGATATTAGATGCATAAGGATAGATTTGGAGTTTAAACTGAGTAATATATTTAGCTATAGAATTGATAATTTAGTGATGGTTGAACAACAGTAATGAAGTCTTGAAAAGTGTGCCAAACATAATTTTTAGTATTGACTGAGTTGTGGCATTGGCCAAGTGTAATGAAAGGAAGTGAGACTACCAAGTTTTGTTGTGAAGGGAAAGAAAATTTTAATACACCCACTAAAGGTACAACGTATTAATAAGGCCCTAAAATTGAATTTTCTAGTTATATAGTGAATTCTTTGAATCATTTTATTCAGTTTACATTTGGATTTTCTAAGAAAGAATTAAACTGAAGTATTTTCTCAGCTACTTGAGTGAGTTTGTGAAAGATTTGGTGCATGACTTCAACAATAGAAGTGAATTACATGAAATTTTGTTGAGATCGAGTTACACAAAAGATTATAATCAAACCTTGATCAAAGGAATGAGATCAAGTTCATTTGTAACTAAGAAGAAAATGGAACTAAAGGTTAGTAATGATCAATTATTAAAAAATGAAGCTTGACCCCCACCTAAATTTAGAGCATATCTAGAGATTGTGATTAAGGGTGATTCTTTAGGTTCCTTGTGATCAATCCCACCTAGATTTAGTATGATCCACTGTTAGTGAATAGATTGTCCTTCGAAGAAAAATATTAAAGTTAACCCCAAAGCAAAAAATAAGAGAACTAAATATACACTAACAATTGGGTCATTTTACTATTGAAAAGCGTAAATGTCCTCAAAATTTATCTAGGTACAGCTCCTCGTACAATGATTTACAATAAATTCAAATATGAATGCTTTTAACCAGAAAGCACAAAAGGTTTACAAACATCTACCCATAAACACAAAGTAGATGTGGAAACTTAGTGACCTAAAAGAAAAGAAAAGCAAAGAATAATAGATGACACAAAGTTCATTTGCCCAAACACTGCATCACAAAGTAAAGTGCACAAAGAAAGTATTTTCCATCCTCTTGAGGAAATGAGAAATTAGAGTCGTTAAAGATATCTTCAAATGATAACATAATTAGGAAACAGTGACATTGAAATGTATTTCAGAGAAAACTAAAAACAACAAAAAGATCATGATCAATAGAAGGAAACTGCCTCAAAATCAAAGTTTTGACATGCAATTATCCTCCAGTCTCCCTTCTCTAAAGTGTAAAAGATAACAAAGATCCTATTACACATTTGCAATCAAAATCACTATCTAAAGAAAAACTAAAACTCTTTTCTCTTGCATTACATTAACAAATCAAAATTTCTCCTATCTCTAAGACATAATTCAGAAATAAACTCTACCCTCTCTTCCTCACAAGAAAATGGAACAAATTTGGAAGACTTTCCCTCCCTAATGTATCACACAATCTACAGTTTCTGGAAAAGAGTAGAAGTGGAACCCCATTATTCTGTCAGCCATCATAATAAATAGACTCAGCTGGGAGTTATTTAGTTTTCATAACTAAAACATGAAACTACCACCCTTTTTCTCCATTTTATTTCTAGCTTAGCCTTTTTTTTAAAACATCATGCTCATAATAGAGGTTTTGAAGAGACTTGTCCAATTCGCACTGTTGCTTGGAGATACATGACATACCACTTCCCCTTTTTATCGACTTCATGATTTTAAATAACATTACATATCCTTTAATTAAGGAAAGGTAACATATCAAAGATGAATATAATGCTTAATAAAAAATTATGGTATTGTTTTCTTATCATTGCCTATCTCCTTTTATGGGCATCTGTCAGGAGTCAACCTCTATATAGTAACATATATAGATGTATCAAGGTGAGGAATGAGCTATCGGTGAAATTGACATGGAGTACAATCTCACACAATTTGGCCTAATTCTAATAATCATCGGCATTCTATCAAAAAACCTAGAATTTTACATCCATATACAGTTGATCATGGAGATCCGTAGATTTATATGAAAGCTAGATCAAATTTTTTGTTAATGACAGAAAATGCTCAGGTTCCATTATAAAAGAAACTAGAGCATTTATTCTACCTTCATTTAAGTCAATTGAGGCATCTTATCAAATTACTGGCATGCACTCAATCATTCTTCCATCAGGGCATATGTTGTAATCATCATATTCCATGATGTTGAATCTTGACCATCAAATACTTATGTTAAGATGGCATTAAATAAATCATTTTAATTCCAAACTGTTCCATTTACCTTGCTTGCAACCTATTATTTTCATATCTTGGGTCAGAGATTTCATTGTGAGAATGAGCATGTTCATTCAGGCTCGAGCCTCCCCTTTGAGCCTGTGTGCTTGCATCACTATCTCCATCCACAAGACCGAATAGCAATTGATGGTGATTTATATTTTAAATGTGCTACTTTGGAAATGAATGGAGTCTTGTTGGCTTCGGAGAAATTGACAAATCTCGGGTGTAAGTTGATAATCATCCTCCATGCCTGTCGATTCATCATGGATACTCATGCTAAAGAAAATGTACATGAAAGACAATATGGAGCATCATATTTTTGCATATGCAACATTCTGCTAAACATAGAGAAGTTCTATGGTCATTTTAGGTATATGAATTTGATATGAATTCAATTCACATTTCCCCCAATAGCCAAGCAACATAGGGATGAAGCATTCTCATTTCTTGAGACCCGATATGTGAAGTCTCGCCTTGCAATCTCTAATACTGGGAGATATTGAAATCATGGGGAGAAGTTGAGCCTTGGCTCGTAGAGTTATCCTACTGGAGTACTTGTGAGCAATGAAGGCCACACCCACCATTTTCACATTAGAAGAAATTATTTAAAGCTTTGAGTTTTTTTTTTATGGATGCTTTCCCTTGTGCTCTTCATATTAGATTGTGGATTTAATGGATTTTATCATTTTATCGAATAGTTCTAATACACTATTAGTGTCTCAATGTATAGGTGTGATGAAATTCAATCCTTATTCCTCCATTTCTCATGGTTGACCATGTGTTTAATGTTGCTAACATCTACGATGAGGCTCGAGCTATGTGGATGTGCCTGTATATGATGATTGATGGGCCATGAAGAATGAGTGCATTCAAACCTTCAATCAACTGCATGCAGGAAAGAAACCTTTGTATACCATCCTTGTGGCTAATCATATTTGGCTTTGGGTGCGAAAACTTTCATCCTATGCATAGAGAAATTCTATCAAATAATTACATGGATAGCTCATGTAGGCTTCTCTCTCATATTTTTCATCAAACCTATGCCTTTCTTTATGGAGACAGGTTAGGAGTTTTGAAGGGGTTGAAATTTTGTTCAATTTTTTTTCACATTCATTAATTTAATCTTTGTGCCTTCATGATGAATCCACTATAGGAAAAGAAAAAGTTTGTTTGTGATTTGAAAAAAAATTGAATTTCCATGAATTGTGACTATTGGAATTTAGTCAAATTATTGTGAGATGAACTCTTGACCTTGTCATTAGCTTTGGGAATCATACAAGATATCCATCATAGAAAATTTCATGTCTTAGGCTTGGTAATGAGTTGCAGAGCTAAGATATGAGACACAACTGTAGTTATACATATGTTATTCAGGACCACATCATGAGTATATCTTTTGGAAACAAGTGTGCATGTGAGCATTTATCAAGAATGAGCATGAAGAGTCCACAAATGAAGACCAATATTTATGATTTTGATGAATCTTTTGAACCTCTAAAATCTAGGATTCTACGAATCGAACCATTTTGAAACAAAGAAACATTGATCCTATTTCAATCAAGTTGAACCACTAATTTTGCTTGAAATGTAGAATGAACCATTAAAACTATTGAACTGATAGAATCTAAACCTGAATTATGAGTCAAGACTAAATTCAAGTTTTAAACTGAACATGGATTCTAAACTTTTTTGAGTCAACCATTCTACATTTTGAAACATACGTCTGAACTTTTCTTGTACCAAGCCTACAAGATGGACCAATTGAACCACCAAACCACTCCAAACAACTTTGAAACTTAGTTCAAAGTGGTTTGAAACCAAAAATTAAATTTTTTTTAATATTGGGTCCATATTAGGTACTAACAGGGGCTCTAACTGCAGGATTGGTTTTGACTCAAAAAAAAAGAACTCCAGTAATCTTTGGAAAAAGACAAGTGCCTTATCCATTGGGAAAAATGGTCCACTAAGAAGAGAAAATTGAGAGCTGCTTGTAGAGAGGGTAGAGGGGAGCAAGGCAAAGCCAACTAACCAAAACACCTAAACTACTAGCAAGCACAAAGCTTGCACATTATTCAAACTAACACTATGCACACCAAAACATATTTACAACATATATACAAAGGTAGGAAGAAAACCTACCACAAGGAACAAAAAAGAGAAAAGCTCATGTGAATCCATTTACTGGGTGGGAGAAGTAGGAGCATTTCCTCATCAGCAAGCCATATCTTAATAAAGTAGCTCCATACCATTGCTTAATGACGACTCTTTCATTGCCAGATTTCAGACTAAAAGTGCACATGCATATGCTGATCCAACACTCCTTTTCGAATAGCCATAACTCATCATAGCACTCTTCATCACTCATGAGTTGATCTTCAATAGCCACAAGGTTAGATTCCACTTCAAGCTAAAAAAAATAAAATGCAGAAAACTCACCAAGAGATGGTGGCCAATATCCAAAAACATTGTCATCGGGATTCAATTCATGCATATTGCTTTTAATGTCACAATCAACTTGTAGCCATAGAGATGCCCCATCCAACATGGGATCAACCCTTGAATATGTGTTTTCTTTACCTCTTTCAAGAAACAAATTTTCATCAAACATGCCACAAATTCCATCTTTTTCCTTTTTCAAAGTGTTATCACATGTTTCAGCATTTCTCCCACAATCCAAATCAGCAAAACCATGTATGGATGAATGAAAAGAAAAATCATCCATGAATGCTTCATTATTAATCTGATTTGAATGAATACCTGAGTCATTGTTGAAGGAATGGTCTAGCTTGAGTGATGATAGGCATATGTCTAAGATTTCTTCTTCCTCATTGAGAAGAGTGGAGTCACCACTATGTTGAAAGTCAGCTTCACACTTCCTTTTCTCAACAAGAATTTCAGCAAGAAGACTTCCATCCAAAGACATCTCTAAATTATCTCTTTGAAGGATTCAATTTCCATCAAATGAACTAACTTGAGAAAGGTCTTCTAGCTGAAGAGATAATAAAAACTCACTTATGATCCTCTTTTCTTGATCAAGGAATGCGCCTTTCCATGTTTTAGCATGACTGTCTAGAGGCTGAGTAATGATTTCAGCACCTCTTTCTTCAATTTGATTTTCAGCATGAGAAGAAAACTTTTCTACACATACTTTTACCTTGTCATCATTACCATTACAAATTTCACCTTCAAACCGATCAAGTCTTCTCATGATCTAATTTTGAATTTTCAAGCATGAGGAATCATTTTCATTATCCATGAAAGTATAAGATTCAATATTAGACTATAGGGTACTCTATAATTTTTTACCAAGACTCTTTAAAGAAGAATGAACAATATCATTTTCACCCATTTCATCAAAAGTGAAAAATTTAAATTTCAGCAACAAATTGTCTAATTTTTTACAAATAGGGGCTTCCAAAATGAGACGACTGTCAGAACTCTCAAAATTGAAACTTTCTAAAATAGGAGAGGAGAAAGATTTAGAGGCACCTTCATCAAAATCGGTATTAACAATAAGGTTTGTTGTTGCACTATTTCCAAAATGAAAGGTTTGTAAAATAGGTCTATTCTCAGCAGTCACATTCAAAGAGCCAATGTCCTCACAATGTCTCATGATATTTAAAGATTCTTCTTCTAGAAATGCATTGCTAGAAAGTATTTTTATGGAATTCTTAAGAAAAGAATGATCACCATGATCTTCAACTGGAAAAATTTCTACATCAGATGAAGAAAGATCTTGAGGAAAGATTTTATCATTATTGCTTACCCTTTCTCCATTACTATCACATATATCCTCATCCATTGAATTGGATCAATATGAGGTTGGAGTAACTCTGGCTATACCTCTTGGTCATTCATGACAAGGTGATTGAAGTACATGGGTGAAACTAAGATAAGCAGAGCCTCATCATCATCCACCTTCAATTTCTTTTTTAATCGAGCCACTTTCTCCTCAAGCTTATGCAAGTCTTTCAACTTGTGAAATCTCGTGTAGAGACTTTTCCATAGCAGCCAAGACAAGTCATCATCTTCAAGGCTTATATTATTCTAGATACCTTGAGAAATACTTTCTTTAAAGTTGTTTATAAAGTCATGTAACACTTTATCATCAATTTGATAAAGTTCTAGGAGAGAAGGGTCTAGCCTTGATCCTCTCATGACTTTTGTATCTGGCATGGTCTTTGTATAGAGTTGCCAATCTCTTGCACATAGAGATAGTCATAAAACTAAGGAAGAAAATGTTAGGCACTTAAATCTTCACTTCAAGGTTCCTAGTAGAGTTGCCAAAAATGTGTTAGTGAACAGATTGTCCTCCAAAGAAAAATATATAAGTTAACCCCAAAGCCCAAAATAAGAGGACTAAATATACACTAACAGTTGGGTCATTTTGTTATTGAAAAGTGTAAATGCCCTCTAAATTTATCTTGGTATAGCTCCCCGTACATGATTTACAATAAATTCAAATATGAATGCTTTTAACTAGAAAGCACAAAAGGTTTACAAACATCTACCCGTAAACATAAAGTAGATGCAAAAACTTAGTGACCTAAAAGAAAAGAAAAGAAAAGAAAAGAACAATAGATGACACAAAGTTCATTTGCCCGAATGTTGCGTCATGAAGTAAAGAACACAAAGAAAGTATCTTCCATCCTCTTGAGGAAATGAGAAATTAGAGTCATTAAAGATATCTTCAAATGATAACATAATCTATAAACAGTGACATTGAAATGTATTTCAGAGAAAACTAAAAACAACACAAAGATCATGTTCAGTGAAAGGAAACTGCTCCCAAATCAAAGTTTAGACATGCAATTATCATCTGATCTCCCTTCTCCAAAGTGTAAAAGATAAAAAAGATCCTATTACACATTTGTAATCAAAATCACTGTCTAAAGAAAAACTAAAACTCTTTTCCCTTGCATTACATTCACAAATCAAAATTTCTCCTATCTCTAACACACAGTTCAGAAATAAACTCTTCCCTCTCTTCCTCACAAGAAAATGGAACAAATCTAGAAGACTTCCCCTCCCTACTGTATCACACAGTCTATAGTTTCTGGGAAACAGTAGAAGTGGAACCTTGTTATTCTATCAAACATCATAATAAATAGACTCAGCCAGGAGTTACTCAGTTTTCATAACTGAAATATGAAACTGCCACCCTTTTCCTCCATTTTATTTCCAGCTTAGCCTTTTTTTTAATACATCATGCTCAAAATGGAGGTTTGAAGAGACTTAACCAATTCGCATTGTTGCCTAGAGATACACGACATACCACTTCCCCTTTTTATCGACTTCATGAATTTAGATAACATTACATATCCTTTAATTAAGGAAAGGTAACGTGTCAAAGATGAATATAATGCTTAACAGAAAATTATGGTATTATTTGCTTCTCACTGACTATCTCCTTTTATGAGCATCTATTAGGAGTCAACCTCTAAATAGTAAGATATATAGATGTATCAAGGTGAGGAATGAGCTATTGGTGAAATTGACATGGAGTACAATCTCACAAAAAATTGGCCTAATTTTGATAATCATTGGTGTTCTATTAAAACACCTTGACTTTTACATCCATATACAATCAATCATGGAGATCCATAGATTTATATGAAAGCCTGATCAAATTTTGTGTTAATGAGATGAAATGCTTGGGTTCCATTATAAAAGAAACATGAGCATTTATTCTACCTTCACTTAAGTCGATTCTAGCATCTTATCAAATTACTGGCATGCGCTCAATCATTCTTCCATCAGTGCATATGTTGTAATGATTGTATTCCATGATGCTGAATCTTGCTGGGTGGGTAAATACTTATGTCAAGATGGCATTAAGTGAATTGGTTTAATTCCAAACTGTTCCATTCACCTCACCTACGACATGTTATTTTCATATCTTGGGTCTAAGATTTCATTGTGAGAATGAGCATGTTCATTCAGGCTCAAGCCTCCCCTTTGACCTTGTGTGCTTACATCACCATCTCCATCCACAAGACCTAATAGCAATTGATGGTGATTTATATTTTAAATGTGCTGCTTTGGAAATGAATGGAGTCTTATCAGCTTTGGAAAAATTGACAAAGCTCGGGTGTAAGTTGATAATCATCCTCCATGCCCGTTGATTCATCATGGATACTCATGCTAAAGAAAATGCACACGAAAGACCATTCAGAGCATCATATTTTTGTATATGCAACATTCTACTAAACATAGAGAAGTTCTATTGTCCTTTCATGTATATGAATTCAATTCACATTTCCCCCAACAACCAAGCAACATAGGGATGAAGCATTCTCATTTCTTAAGACCCGAGATGTGAAGTCCAATCTTGCAATCTCTGATACTGGGAGATATTGAAATCATGGGGAGAAGTTGAGCCTAGGCTCATAGAGTTATCCTATTGGAGTACTTGTGAGCAATGAAAGCCATGGCCACCATTTGCACATTAGATGACATGATTTAAAACTTTGAGTTTTTTTTTTATGGATGCTTTCCCTTATGCTCTTCATATCAGATTGTGGATTTAATAACTTTTATTATTTTACCAAAAAAATCTAATACACTGTCAGTGTCTCAATGTATAGGTGTGATGAAATTCAATCCTTATTCCTTCATTTCTCATGGTTGACCACATGTTTGATGCTACTAACATCTATGGTGAGGCTCAAGCTGTGTGGATGTGCCTGTATATGATGATTGATGGGCCATGAAGAATGAGTGCATTCAAACCTTCAATCAACTATATGCAAGAAAGAAACCTTCATATACCATCCTCGTGGCTAATCATATTTGGCTTTGGGTGCAAAAAATTTCATCCTATACACAGAGAATTCTATCAAATAATTACATTGATAGCTCATGCGGGCTTCTCTCTCATGATTTTTCATCAGACTTGTGCCTTTCTTTATGGAGACTAGTCAGGAATTTTGAATGGGTTGAAATTTTGTTCAATTTGTTTTCACATTGATCAGTTTAATCTTTGTGCATTCATGATGAATCCGTTGAAGGAAAATAAAAATTCTATCTGTGATTTGAAAAAAAAGTGAATTTCCATGAACCGTGACTATTGGCATTTAGTCAAATTATTGCGAGATGACCTCTTGACCTTGTCATCAACTTTGGGCATCATACAAGTTATCCATCAAGGAACATTTCATGTCTCAGGCTTGGTCATGAGTTGTAGAGCTAAGATATGAGACACAACTATAGTTACACATATGTTATTCGGGACCGCATCATGAGCATATCTTTTGGAAGCAAGTGTGTATGCGAGCATTTATCAAGAATGAGCATGAAGAGTCCACAAATGAAGAACAATATTATGATTTTGATGAATATTTTGAACCTCTAAAATCTGGGAATCGAACCATTTCAAAATAAAGAAACATTGATCTCGTTTCAATCAAGTCGAACCACTAATTTTACTTGAAATGCAGAATGAACCATTAAAATTGTTGAACTGATAGAATCTGAAGCTAAATTATGAGCCAAGACTGAATTCAAGTTTTAAATTGAACATGGATTCTAAACTTTTCTGAGTCAACCATTCTGCATTTTGAAACATGAGTCTAAACTTTTCTCGTACCGAACCTATAAAATGGACCAATTGAACCACTGAACCACTTTGAGCTACTTTGAACCTTAGTTCAAAGTGGTTTGAAACCACAAATTTAAAAAAGAAAAATATCAGGTCCATATTGGGTACCAACATCCATGATGTAAGATCATGTTACATGTGTAAAATTAGAGAGATAGGTAATTTTGAAAAGAGGAATGCATATGATAAGTTGTGTGAAAATGGAAGGTTGAAAGATGAGTATAAACATATTTCCAAGAAAGGGTTGACGTACACATGCCCTAAATTTTCTAAGGGTTTTTAAGGTGGAATGGATCAAGATAGTTTTAAGACAAATCCATGATATGAAACTCTAGTTGGAAGATGGACCAGTAAGGATTACAAAGAAAATCATTCATCATATTATGGGTTACCCCATTATGGAAAGGGTAAAGAAAATTTGTGGCCAACGTAAAGATGTGATTGAGGCCAACACATTGGAAAAATGTAACAAAAGAGGAATGACAATATCTACCATTTATAAGGATGCAAAGATTGTGTTCATTGTCAAAGCCATTGTATATAAATTATATTAGTCTATCTGACCTGATACTATGCCCTATGTTGTTGTATATTTGGCATGGAAGATTTTAAAGAAAGATCATAGTTATGACCTTGCAAATCTCTAGCTAACATAACTAGCAGAGAACTCAGGAAGTGTAAGGAAAAAGAAGAATAGTTTCTGTAAGTTTGGATCTCTGATTATTTGTATTTCTTCTATGTACATAATTCATTTCCTACTATTGGTAATATTTTTTGGTATAGGAAGAGACCTATAACCCAACAAATATATGAGTTTAGAGAAGGTGCACTTGCTACTGTTATGCCTGAATTGAGAAGGAAACAAATTGCAAAGGCAATAAAATAATATAACAAGAAATGTTTTCCTAAGACTAAAGCTTTTGTGATTTCAAAAGGAAAAATTGGACATGTAGTGGAAGAAAGAAAAACTATATGGAAGAAGGTTGGTGTAGGAGCACCTAGGCTAAACTCCATTCATTTGTCATTTTTTGCTTTTATCTAACAATAGCCAAGTCAGAGAAGTTTTTTTTCCATTTGGACCTTATAAGGTCTTGCAAAATGTGGACTAGGTGAGTTAGTGTTAGAACTAAGGTCACCAATTAGTCATTGTTAGTTTCTTTTGATAGGTTAGGCTTAGAAGCTTAAAGGTTGGATTTGAGTTGTTAATGTGTCCAAAAAACATTAGAGATGTTTGGAGAATTTTTAAGGTCATTTATGAAGTTATTTCTTCGAACTACATGGTTTAAAGTGTCAAGACTAAACCACAGACAGAAATAACAATTACATGCAAATATAAACAATATCAAAAAATAATAGATTGCATAGAAGAGAATACAAGATACAAAGATTTAACATGGTTCAAAAAATTCCTAGGGTACATCCACCAAATATAAAGTCCAATATTATTATGATCCAGTGATTACAACCTGATTAAAATCGATAATCCCTTAGAAAATAATACCATTGCAAGAAGCAATTTTTGCATCACACCATATGAAAAAACCCTAACCCTAAGCCCTTTTATAAAAATATTTTTACCACTTTAGATTTATAATTAATAATTATAAAAAGCTAACATAAACACCCTAGATTCTATCTAGGCTAATGAATGCAAAAGATGCCAAAAAGTTGCCATGGCAACATTGGTGATTTATTGCAAATGCTGCATGCAACTTGGCAAATTTAGATACCCTAAAAGATAGCAGTGGGGGATCAACTAACAAGGCCTAAAAACATGGGGTATAACCTCTACAACTCTCTCAAGCTCAAATATCAAGGTAGAGAGTATTGTAACTAAGTTTTTCAATAGAAAAATAGCTCTATAATTCTACTTTTCTATATTTTTTTCAAGCTTTTTAGTGTGACAATGCAATATAATGGATTGAATGCATTGATTTAGTGTTATTTTTGTGTTGATAGGATAGTTTCAAGAATTTTTAATTTAGTAAGTAAGTTGTTTAGAGTTTTTTTTAGTGCCTTTAATAATTGTTTTAGTTTTAGAGAGTTTCTTAGTCCTGTCCTGACCAATTTGTCTTTCTATGGCTCCCCCATGAAACCTAGCCATGGGATATTCCTAAGGGTAGGTGAATGTTTTAGGGGAGTCATTGGTATATGTATATTCAAATTTAGGAGTCATGAAGAGTCAATTTTCTATTTTTAAGATGAATCCCTAGGCAAGCTTCTAGTGTCCAATTAGTGGTTTGACAGTGAAAATTGAAGATTTCATGCAAGGGATTGAAGTACAGTATGAAACATGTACAGATCCAAGTTTGGTATGAGCATATCTTGATATGATAGGAGGATTAAGAGATTAGCAATCCATTTGAGTGTGTTTTGAACAAGAAACTAGTGAGATCCTATAAATTAGGCCTTTTAGCCCTATTTGACCTAGATAGTAAGAATCATGTGTACGGATGACCTAGGAGCCTAAAACCTACTGAATCCTTCATAAAATCCAAAAGGGTACTTGAATGTGGGATTATATTTTCAAATTTTTTGGGAAGTTTTGGCAAGAAAGTGGAAAATATCCCTGCCAAGGGCTAATTGGAATTAGGCCTAATTAGGCTTCCTAACAACTAAGTCTTGAAATCGATAGGAAAAGGGTTTGGAGATCCTTCAAGATGGATCTAAATAGAAAAAATGGAATTTTTTTCAACATTTTGGGGACCCTTGAAATGAGTTTGAAGAATTGTGTGGAGATGACACTTGGAGCCTTCTAAGTGTAGGAGATAGCATTGAAGAAACAACAAGGTGTTTGTCCTTCAAGGTACAGTACAAGGAGTGAGACTCTTAGAGAAGAGTTAGTTAAGGTCTTAGTCAATCATCTAAGCTATTTAATATCCTACAGGAGATTAGGACCTTTGAAGAAGACAAGCTAGGTTTTCTTAGCATTTGTGCAAGCACACCTAGGAGTACAAACACCAAAGGTATATGGATTAATGACTACAAATGAAAAGAAGGACGAGGAAAAGGAAGATGAGAAGATAGAAATAGATAATTAGAAAGATTTTTATGATGATGTGGTTCAACAAGGTGGAAAATAAAACAATAACCATAGAATATGAGCTTGAGAAGAATCTAGTGAAGGTTGTGACCACTGAAGAATCAAAACCAGAAAGAGGTATGCTAATCGAATAAAAATAGGAGGGAACTCCACATCTCAAGTTAGCACAAGAGGTTTTTCTAAATCAAAATCTTGTATTCATTCAAGTAAAGGACTATCTTAAGATAGACAAATAGGTATCCACACAACTGGTAGACTCTACACGAGCTATTCCTACTATTCCCATAAGTCAAAATGTTAGCCAAGGTAAAGCTAAAGATCGTGATGCTAAGCAATAGGGTATGTTGGCTAATGAAGGAAACAATGCACCTAAGCCAATCAAATAAAATTATGCCAATGAGGGAAATACCAATGTAAATGTAGAAGGTGAGATAAGATTCAAGAACTTAAATAACCAAACAAATCAATCTACTATAGGTAGCATTGTGATGTGGAACCTAATTAGAATCAGAGGTTTATTTGACATGGTTTCTCTAGAAATTATTTATACAAGGGTTTGGGGGCAACACCCCCAAGATGAGGTCAACCCCAGGTGTGCTCCTTGTCATAGTACAAGGTGGGGTCAAGGGGCAATGCCCCCATAAGGGTTTCCAAAACCAAAAATGACTCTACTATTATAAAAGGTGTCAGCTGCTATTTTCCTATTGGATTACTTATGCTATTCCTAATTTTGCAATTAGAAAAAATCTTGTATAAAATGGTTTAGGATTAGGGATTTCATTATTAATAATGATATGGTAGCTTCTTGCGGCAATATTTAGCTGTAAGGGATTGCGGATTGTAATCACTAGATAATAATAATATTAGACTTGTTGGTGGATGCAACCCAATGATTGGTTGAACCATGTTAAATATGTGTGCCTTGTGTTCTCTTTTGTGTGATATATTATTATTTTTTATTGGTTATATTTACATGTAATTATTATTTATGTTCATGGTTAATCCTACCAAGTGGTATTGTAGCCATACTATCATCATTTTTTTAGTCCAAGTTGTCATTTTTTCACCTATCCTCTATTGGAAGGTCTCATGGTTGAGTGAGAGTCTTTTGATTGAGTGGAAGCAATGGCAGATGACGATAAGTTGAAGGTTGAGAAATTTAATGGATAGAACTTTTAGTTATCTAAATTGCAAATGGAGGGCTATCTTTATCATAAGGATTTATGGTGGCCATTAGAAGGAAAATCCAAGAAATAGGGAACTTTGATAGATGAGGAGTGGAAACTTTGGATAGAAAGGCACTTAGAAGTATTCAATTATTCTTAGCACAATTAGTGATATTTAATATTACAAAATTGAAGACAATTGAAGAGTTGATGCAAACCCTAGCAAGATTGTATAAAAAGTCCTCTACTTCAAACAAGGTATTTCTCATGAAGCATTTATTTAATATGAAGATGGCAGAAGGTGAATTTTTTGTAGATCATTTAAATGATTTTAATATGGTTACTAGTTATTTATCTTCTATGAATATTAATTTGATTTGGTGTTTTTTGCATGAAACTTGGAATGGCTTGGTAATGGTTGTGAGTAATTCTATTTTTAGATCTAATACCCTAAAATTTGATGATGTGATTGGTGTTATTTTGAGTGAGGAAACTCCTGGGAAAACTTTAGGTGGATCTACATCAAGAAGTTCTTTAAACACACAAAGAAGATGCATAATGATTGAGAGAGGAAGTAATTCAAGAAATCATGGGAAATCAAGAGAAAAGACAAAAGGGAAGAGGTCTCAATGCATAGGACTAAGAGATTGTTGGTACTAAGTGAAACTAGGTCATAAAAAGAAAGATTATTGGACTTGAAAGAACAAAGAAGGATATAAACTAGAAGGGAACAAGGAGGCATATATGGTAAGTAAAAAATATGAAGAGGATTCTTTTCTTCTTTCTTTAGAAAGTGTTGATGATTCTTGGGTTTTAGATTCTGGGGCTTCACTTCATGCTAAACCCCATAGAGGTTATTTTATTGATTATGTCAAAGGAAATTTTGGGGTTCTTTATTTGGGGGATAATGAACCCTATCAAATTTTTGGAAAGGGAAAATTTAAGATTAAATTACACTATAATGGGAATCATTGGCTATTACATGAGGTAAGACATGTTCCAAAGCTGAGAAGAATTTAATTTTAGTAGGGCAACTAGGTGATGAGGGTTGCATAGTTACTTTTAATGATAAAAATTGGAAGGTTTCAAAAGGCTCCCTTGTAGTAGAAAAATGTGTGAAATTAGGCCCCTTATATCTTTGTACAGGTCATACTATTCCTTCTACTTTCATTGTGTCAAAGAAAAATGAATGTTCAAGAATAGTTATTGCAGTTGAGCAAGGAGAACAAATAGTTGTTGTATATTTTGATACAACACTATGGCACAATAGGCTTGGGTACATGAGTGAGAAATGTATGAAATTACTTCATTCAAATAAATTTTTACTAGGTCTACAATATGTCAATATGGATTTCTATGGAATTTGTGTGTGTGGAAAGCAAAAGAGTGTGAGTTTTGTGAAGAGTGAGAAGGAAAAGAAAATTGATAAATTAGAGCTTGTGCATAAAGATGTATGGGGACCAACTCAGGTATCATCCCTTGGTGGCTCTCATTATTATGTTACATTCAATGATGATGCAACTAGAGAGTATGGGTTTATTTCCTTAGACAGAAATCTAATGTATTTCAAACTTTGAAGAAATGGAAATGCTTGGTTGAAAATGAGACTAGCAAGAGATTAAAATGCCTCAGATTTGATAATGGTGGTGAGTATTGCAGAGTTCAATTTGAAGATTATTGTTCCTCTAGTGGTAGTCATAGATAGAAAACTATTCCAAAGACTCCACAAGAAAATGGAGTGAATGACCGCATAAATAGGACAATAATGGACCGTGCAAGAAGAATGAGGTTGCATGTTGAGTTTCCCTTAAATATGTGGGAAGAAGTTGTCAATACTATTATATATTTTATTAATATAGGCCCCTCTACTCCTTTGGGTTGTGGTATTTAAGAGCAAGCATAGACTAGTAAGAAGGTGAGTTATTATTTTCTGAAAACCTTCAGTTGTGAAGCATTTACACGTTAAGATTCTAAAAATAGAACCAAGCTAGAAGCTAAGTCAAAGAAATGTGTATTTTTTGGATATGGTATTGATGAATTTGATTGTAGGCTTTGGGATTTTGAAAATCATAAAATTGTAAGAAGCAAGGATGTCATATTCAATGAGAAAGCATTGTACAAAGATCGGTTGTAGCAACATGAGAAGAAAGAAAATGATTATGTAGTATTGGATGATACTCAAAAGGAAGATCTTCTAGTCGTCCCTCATGCTCTTCACCAACCACAACAAATACCACACACCCTAATGAATGGTAGATAGTCAACAAAGCTAAGTAGACCCCTAGAAAGATTTTCTCCCTCTTTGTATTCTATTTTATTAATAGATGTTGGTGAACCTAAATGTTATGATGAAGCTATGTAGGTGGATAGAAAGATTCAGTGGGAGTATGCAATGAAAGAAGAAATGGACTACTTGCTGAAAAATTAAACATGGGACTTATGCAAATTGCCTGAAAATAAATGGGTTTTATAGCATAAATGGGTTTGTAGGTTGAAAGAAGATGATGGAGGTAAGAAAAGGTTTAATGTCAGGTTAGTGGTAAAAGAATTTACAAAAAAAAGGGCATTTATTTTGATGAGATATTTTTCTCCTATTGTTAAAATGACTTCTATTTGTATTGTTAAAATGACTTCTATTTTATTGTTTTAAGTATTATGGCTACTTAAAAAATTTGGATTTGGAGTAGTTTGATGTTAAAAAAACCTTTCTTCATGGTGATTTAGATGAAGAGATATATATGGTACAACCACATGGATTTGAGGTCAAAGGTAAGGAGAACTTAGTGTGCAGATTGATAAAAAGTTTATATGGCTTGAAGAAAGCACCTTGATAATGGTATCTCAAATTTGACAATTTTATGAATGAGCATGGTTATACTCAGTGTCATTTTCACCATTGTATTTATTTTAAGAGGTTAGATGGTGATAACTACATTATTTTATGTTTATATGTTGAAATATGCTTGTAGTTGGGTCTAACATGGATCGCATTAAGAGGTTAAAAGAACATTAAACACATTCATTTCCTATAAAGGATGTGGGGGATGCAAAAAAAATCCTTGGTATGAATATTTGAAGAGATATAAAAAATAGAAAATTGACTTTATCTTAGGTTGATTATATTGTGAAGGTGTTGTGACATTTCCTTTATGAAGAATGCTAAATTTGTTGGTGCACCTTTACCTAGTCATTTAAAATTGACTAAGGAGATGTGTCCCAAGACATAGAAAGAGAAGGAAAAAATGTCTAAGGTATCCTATACTTTAGTTGTATGAAGTTTGATGTATGCCATGATATGTACTAGGCTAGATATTGTGTTGAAGTTGATGAAAGATCAATCCCACAGCTCTCAAGAATCACCTACATGCAAACACCTACCATAGAAGTGAGAAGAAAAAAGCTATGGAGGCTAAAATTGCCAGATCCATAGATGAGACATTCTTGATGAGAAAAAAGATAAATTTCTATTATCAACAATGAATCATCTCAATTCTCAATTAAAAATTAATGTTTATAATGAGAGATCATCCTTATAAAGGAGATCAAAATCTTAAAAAGGTCTAACCTAGGTTGCATCAAAATAATTAATAAAAGAATTAATTATTACATGCCTAAAGTTTAGCTTAAGAAACTAGAGTTAATTAGGAAATATCTAATTACTCTACCACCCCCCTTAAGATAAACTTAGGGAGTGGTTAAAAACCTAGAAACTACTACTGAAATTAGAATTGGGTCTTCGCAAACAAGGCCTTATGAGGTACCCAAGCACAACCAAATCTCTGAAAAGAGGATAAAGAGAGAAAATCACATGGGAAAAACTCTACTCCAAAAAGAGATATAAAACATGCTGAAAGAAACTAGTGAAGGACTGAAGAAGCCTCCAAACTAGGGAATGTCCCAAAAGGTAGGAACAAAAGATGATCATGAAGAACATCACTGAAGCATATAGAAGCTGCAAAGCTCTGTCAAAAGTAACCATTGATTTGAAGAACCTCCACTGAAATGGAACCTAACTAGGTAGAGAAGACTACATCTACATCAAATTAGGAGGCACACAAAGAAAAACAATTGAATTCAAAAATATAAATGGTATGAAACATCAAAGCCTAAAGAGCTAATGAATCGAAATAAGGAAGCATGAGAAACAACAGAAGAATCTCCCTAATGTAGACAAGAGTGAGGTGACAGGCAACTAGAAAAGTGGACCAAAAGAACTACAAGTCAAGGAACCATAATCAAGATGCACAAAAGAGTACATATGTGTGTACTGAGGTGATCAATCTCAAATACATCATGAGGCTAATGTCATGGAAGGGACACTCACTAGGAAAAGGAAGATGGCAAACAAAGACAACACATCAACCCCTCATGGCACTTTAATCATGAGTAGTGCATGTACAATAAGGAACAAGATATGGTGAATCCCAAGAATACAATAATCTACACAAGTGTCCTTTAGATGAAACTTCTCAAAATAGAATGCAAAAAAAGGCAAAACTACTCAAATGAAAATACAGATGCAGTGAGGCACTTTATCTTAGTGCATTTACAAGAATGCATACAAATGATGTCTAAATAGACCAGAAGAGACATAAGACTAATATAAAAGATAGTACAAGTCATGACAAATCATCTGAAGTAAAAAAATTGATTGTAAGACCTAAAACAACCAAGTTATCCACCAGAATGCAAAAATACAGAAGATTATATATAATGTGCCTAGAGCGGAATCTGCAAAAACAACCAGCATCATTGAAAAGAGGTCAAAATGGACCTTTCCAACGATATAAAGAATTCCCAAATCAGAGATTGGATGCTCAAGATATGTCTCTTGAAGTGCAAAACTATACCCTTGACTTTGATAGCAAAAAAGTCATAAAAAATGCATCTAAACTAAAAACTAACTGTACCACTATGATGGGCTTGGAACTAGCTTGTTGGTGATATCTTGTTTTTGGAAAATGAAATCTGTGTGCTTAAGATATGAGGAAAAATATGAAGGTAGGTCCAAACAAAGGTTGAGGAGGTGACAGGAAGTGGTGATGCAACATTGATGTGGCACTGGCGTCAACAAGTGACGAGATCAAATTTGATGGGTAAATGACCATCAAGGCAAAAAATGCCTAAAAATACCTAAAAATGAGCCCTATAAAAATAAAATAAAAAGCCAACCACCAGAAACACAATGCTAAACAAAGGGTCGGTGTCGAAAGAAAAATTTGGTGGCCAAATAAAGAGTATGCCATGTGTTTAAAAATAAAACACAAGTTCATTGGTGCATCAACAAAAAAATTACTCACTATTAATGCATGAACTAGTTAAAGTTTTGGAAATTCTCAATCAAAAAAGAGCATGGCTATTCCAAAATCATGGGTTTGGAGTTAATACAAGCCCAATGAATATTGTTCAATCATAGGCATAGATAGAGGTACTTGGACATGTTTTAAGGGAGCAGTTACTACCAAGGAACAAGAAGATCACCAAAGTTGAGATCATGTGTGCCTTCAAACCAAGTGCGGATGTGTTGCATTGCAATAGGAGAGCTCAACATGCCCAAAGAGCCTTTATGGGAGGCAAGAAATATACCTATAAAAAGGCATTAACTAACAAATTGACTATCACCAATAGATCCCAAAAAATCCTTCGCCAAACACCATTCAAAATAAATAATAAATTGCAAAGATGGTATAGCAGGGGAATCAAATGTGGCTAAAAAACAATAGGAGGAAGACTATTGATTAATCTGCTAAAAACTATGGGTGCATGCATGAATAGATATTGATCAAAGGTAGGGAATGACCTGGAGGACTCAATCTCTCACTCTCCACTAATAGAGAATGTCACATCAATATCTTGACCATGATTGCAATGGTTTTACAAGCCTTTGGGGATATTTCTCCAAACCTTTCTTTGCATTCTATAAGGTGAGACTTTGCAGTATGGAAATCTTCATGCTCCAAAGAAGATGTCAGAGAAACATGCATGGGGTCCCACCCTTCCAATTAACAAAAAATAAAGTCACCAAAAAACTACCACCCATTCCTTTCTCTAGCATGCAACATAAAATGTGCACTCTCCAACAAAATGTTACATATTGGAGGTCAAAAAAATGCCAAATAAGCACCATAGAAACCTATTGCATTATGCAAGGTGGGCAGAGGGAGACTGGGGTGCATGGAAGGTATTGGGCTATGTACCATAAAACTACCACATGGATGAAAAAATGATCACCAAGGGAAGTAAAAAGTAGGCATGGAGTTTGATTGGTCATGAAAAGAGAGGGAAAGAGAGTTACGTGGATCAAAAAAGATGCAAACTCCACCAAAAACTCATGAATGAGGCCTCCAAAAGATGCCTCCCTCCAAACCACTCCACTGTACATGATCACAAAGTCCAAGGTAGGAGTCCATTCACCAATGCATGGAAGGATGCACAGAAACCAAGGACATCCAAGGAGCTCGCAAGGACAAGGTGTGGCCTCCAAAAAAAATCTTGTGTATAAAAAAACACATCCACCTCCCCATTTGTATTTGATTTTTTTTTAATAAAAAAAATCATAGCAAAACAAGTAGTCTAGAAAAATATTCTGATATTTTTTTATTAAAAGATTTTTTTTGCCTTGATTTGTGTGCCCAGCTCTAAATGGCCTAGGTCTAAAATTTTTTGCCTTAGATTTCAATAGCATCCAATTTGGAAATATTTTATATGGAAATGGGCATTTTCAAGCACTCTGAGCTCAATGGTGATGTCAGTTTTTGCTCAAAAATCATGAAAAATTAGTGACCCCTAGATCTAATAAAAAAGCACTAAAAGCTTAGATCTGAAAACCAATGCCAAATCTCTCAAGAATAGAATAGAGGCATGAAAATCTAGAGCTTTGATACCATGTTGAAGTTGATGAAAGATCAACCTCATAGCTCCCAAGAATCACCTACATGCAAACACCTTTCATAGAAGAGAGAAGAAAAAAGCTATGGAGGCTAAAATTGCTAGATCCATAGATGAGACATTCTTGATTAAAAAAAAGATAAATTGCTATTATCGACAATGAATTATCTCAATTCTCAATTACAAATTAATATTTACAATGAGAGATTGTTAGAGTTTTAGGTGACTACAACACCCCCAGGATCATATGAAAGACCAAGATAATTTTCACAAGAGAATGTCAAGACAATTGCATGAAGATGCAAGAATGCTATTATTGATAATAGACTTGATTGGCATCCAATGGATTGATTTCAAATGTACATAATAGACCTCCTTATATAGGAGAGGTGATAAGAGACAATGATAAGGAGAAGACAAGCTATAAACACACAAGGTGGAATCACATGTCCACCAAAGGTGGATCATCCTCTATTATGCAAAGAAGTATGTATGATGATGAGCATGATAATGTGATAAGTGTTGGAAATGATTGAAAATATCATGAATGAAGAATAATGGAACTAGTAAAGAATGTTTTCAATCATTTTTTTGTCATTGATGTCAAACTTGCTACTTGCAGGAATGACAATTGCTTAAGTGATCCAAATACTATCAATTGGTTGATTGACAAGGAGGAGGCAATCAATAAGATGTAACTAGAGCACCTAGAGAAAGGTTGAAGTCATGATGTTGTAATGAAGTATAAGGATTAGCTAAGCCATTGATGAAATAGTGTATTGATGACATACTCTAAGAGGATGGACACACTAAGACACATCAAAGATGTAAGGTTTAACTAAGTTATTTGTAAAGCCTAACAAAGTTCATTAGAGAGAGCCAAGAAAGCTAGTTAGAGCCGAGAAAATTCTTAGTTGAAGCTGAGCAAGTTAAACGTCAGTGTGTGCCAAGTAAGTTCAACTTTAGTGTGTGCCGAGAAATCCTGCAGGTGCCAAGTAACACAAGAATGTTTAGGTGTTGAGTAATTGTTCAAGTGTCGAGCATCAGTAATTTAGTAGAAGCTAAGTAACATAGAAGGAGTCGAGCATCAGTAAACCAATGATGCCGAGTTGATGCATTATTTGTTAAGACAAAAGATTTTCCAAATTAGTAGCGATAAGTTTGTTACATTGAATTTTGTGAATTTGTTGGATGATAAGGATGATGAGTAGATGTCATAGCATTTTATGTAAGCCATGCAAACCAATTCAAGGTGAATGCTAATGGATTTATCATGAAGTTTCTGGAAGAAACAATTTGGAGGGAAAACAATATCATTTTCTCAAGATTATATCAAATTGATGAGCGAGAAGATTTGAGCGGGAAATGAAGAACAAAACTTCTTTATAAGGAGTTACAGGTCAGAGATCAAGTGCGTGTGAGAGGGAGTTGGTCATAAGAGTGGTCGTGTGAAGAAGCCAAGAGAAGGCTAGTGTGAAGTGTCAAGAAGAGGACATAGTGAGGAGTAAGCATAGAGAATCAAGACTTTGAGTTGATGAAGTGACCATAGAATGCATTGGCATAACAAGTGGAAGAACTCAAGGAGATAGATCTTGAAGGGTGGACAACCTATCAAAACTGTAAGGAAGAAAACCCAAGCAAAGAAAAGAACTAAAGAGTGATCTAAAATCTGCAATGTTAGAGTTGCAATCTTTATCAGGTCAAAACATTTCTAATGCTTTCTTACCATTGTATTAGACATTGAAATCCTACATTGCTAGGTTAGCTTAATAGCTAGGTGGATAAGCCTCAAGAAAAGGATAGAACATCCCCAAGAGAAGGATAAGAGATCCTCAGGGGAAGGATAAGAGATCCTTAGGAGAAGGTTAGGAGATCCTTAGAGAGGGATAAACGATTCTTTTGAGAAGGTGACTATAAATCCCATGGACTTGGGTGGGCCTAACAGCTCTATGTAAATCCTTTAATAGGGTGGCATTCTAAGTTGAATGTTCTTAAGTCCTCTAACAGGGAACACTCCTAATAGGGTGTAGAAATCCTTTAATAGGGTCACATTTTACAGTGTGTAAAGCCTTTAACAGGGCAGGCCTTTAATAGGGGAAACCATCAGAAGTGGTTGAAATCAATTGCGCAGTTATGTTGTGGGTATCATCCCCACCCTAGTTTTAGCTTCTTATTCTTGGAGGGTTTCTGGGTCACCAAAATCCTTTGTGTTATGTGGTGATGCATGTTTACTTTTCATGATTGTTTAATGTTCAATTGCATGCATGATAATTTCAATTAATGCCATTAAGGATTTGACAAGAAAGTAAAAAGGCTAGAAAGAAAAAGTTGTATTGGACATTATTGGACCTTGAATAACTAATTCACCCCCCCCCCCCCCCCCCCCCCCCCCTCTCAGTTATTCTAAAGAATTCTAAGAATTGGTATCAGATCCCACTGCTGATTTGTTTCAAGGTACTAGCAGCAGGAAGATCAAGATGTCCAAGAGAGAAGTTCCCAAGCTAAACAAAGACAACTTTGTTGCATGGAAAGTTTGATGAAGTTGCACCTTGGATCAATAGGTGACTATGCATAGACCTCAATCACAATTGATCATGTAGACCCTACAGGACCCCTCACTGCAAAAGATATGAGCAAGAAGAAGGAGCACAATCAAGTGATGTTAGATATTGCTTCAGCACTAAGCTATGCCGAGCATGATGACACCAAAGAATGTGGTTATGCACATTAGATGTGGAAA
Source organism: Cupressus sempervirens (assembly GCA_028749045.1). Lineage (NCBI taxonomy): Eukaryota > Viridiplantae > Streptophyta > Pinopsida > Cupressales > Cupressaceae > Cupressus > Cupressus sempervirens. The sequence goes on from CM053792.1 coordinate 33,858,002, forward strand.
ACATTATCAAGTATCTATGGAGGAGATGATAATGTCAAGAAAGCCAAAAGAGAGAGCCTAAGTGGAAAGTTTGATGACATGAAAATGGAAGAAGGAGAGAATGTTTCTCAATACAGTGCAAGGATGAAAGAAGTGGTGAGTGCCATAAGAAGCCTAGGAGGATAGTTATCAGAAGAAATAGTATGTAGCAAATACTTGAGAACTTTTCTTCCTATCTATGCTATAAGATTATCAGCCATCCAAGAGCTAAGATGTGTACCAAGAAACACATTGTCATTTGAAGGAATAATTGGAAGACTCACTACCTTTGAGCTATCCAACTTTGACAACTACAAGCCAAAAAACTTTGAATCTGCATTCAAAGCCAAGATAAAAATAAAAGACAACGAGGAGGTGCAAACAAAGAAAAAGAGTGGAAAAGGAAAGTATGTATCCAATGACAACACCACTGATGAAGATGATGTAGATCAATTGGAGGCATTAATAGCAAGAAGATTTCATAGAGGAAGAGGAAAATTCAAAGGTAAGCTACCAATCATTTGTTTCAATTGTAATGAATTTGGTCACATTGCAGCCAAACGCACACAAAAGAAAAATTACAAGGATGGAGGAAACTTCAAGAACAAGAAAGAGGACAACAAGGACTATAGAGGTAAAGGAAAAAGATCTGATGAGAATAATGATAAAGTAGTCTATGTGGCTATGAAAGATGAATCAAATGAAGATAAAGCAACTACTCTGGAAACTTGCATGAACAAGAATAACAAATAGATCATAGATAGTGGATGCTCTCATCACATTATTGGAGATAAAAGTAAGGTCATTTCCTTTACTCAATATGAAGGAAATAGTGTTAGATTTGGTAACAATGCACCATGTCATATCAAAGGGAAAGGTAGTATCAAGCTTACTAAAAAGATATCATGTGATAATGCATACTATATTGAAGGCCTAAATTATAACTTGTTAAGTGTCTCATAGTTAGGCAACATAGGTTGTAAGGTTGAATTTGAAAATAGAGTTGCCAAGATCTATGATTCTCAAGGAAGTCTAATAGGAAAAGGTGACCAGACTAGGAGTAATTTGTTCTACCTAGACATGGAAGATGCTTGTTGTCTCATTGTTCAAACTGATGATGTATGGTTATGGCACAAGAGGCTATGTCATATAAATTTTGAAAATCTAATAAGCATCAAAAAAATGAAGAAAGTTAGAGGTCTACCAAAGTTGAAAAAGCCTGATAACACCATGTGCAAACAATGCCAACTAGGGAAGATGACCAAGTCAACTTTCAAAAGCAAGGCTTATACTTCTAATGAAGTATTAGAGCTAGTTCATACTAACTTGTGTGGTCCTATTGAAGTGCAAAGGTACAAAGGTGACAGATACGTAATGCTATTTGTAGATGACTATTCAAGGATGATGACAGTCATTTTTGTGAAACAAAAATCTGATGTGTTCCAAATGTTTAAATGGTACTTGGCCAAAGTTGAGAAGGGGACTAGGAAGAGCCTAGAATGTCTTAGATCTAATAGAGGAGGTGAATTCACATCAAGAGAATTTGAAGAATTCTGCAATGAAAGAGGAATCAAAAGGCAAACATCAGCACCCAAGACTCCACCTAAGAATGGTATAGCAGAAAGAAGAAATAGATCAATTATTGATTGCTCCAAGACCTCAATGATAGAGAAAAATGTTGCACTCAAGTACTAGAGAGAAGCTGTAAGTACTCCGGTCTACACACTCAATAGAGTTCAAGTCAAGAAAGGTACAAATACAACACCCTTTGAATTATGGTATGGGCATTCTCCTAATGTAAAAAATTTCAAAATATTTGGATGCAAATTCTATATATATAAAGAGTCAAGAAATGGAAAGTTTGATGCAAAGAGTGAGGAAGGCACATTTCTTAGTTATTCTACTAGAAGCAAAGCTTATAAGTGCTTGAATGTTGACACTAACAAAGTAGTAGAAAGCACAAATGTGAAATTTGATGAGCTTGTAGGAGATCAAAGTGTTGAGAACACCAAGAAAGTAGAAGAATACAGGACCTTTGTATACTTTTATGAAGGTATTGGTGCAGTGGCACCCATGAAAGAATTAATTTACCATCATTATGGTTTAATATAATGCACAAATGTAAGCAAGAAATGTGACATGGGTGAAGGATCTCAGGAGAATTAATATCTTATCATTATTATTTAAGTTGATGCACAATTTTAATTCAATGGGTAATGTATCTTATAAAGAATCCTCAAACAAAAGGATTTTACACTATTTTGTAACTGAATGAGAATTGAATGAATGATTTTAGGGTAGTTGTAAATGGTTTGTAAACCATTCAGATAGTCTTTAAAAGACATCTCATAATATAATGGAAGGAGATAGAGAAGAGAATCAATAAGAGGGGAAAAGACAATAGGTTTGAAGAAGAGAGTAAATTGAAAAGAAACTCTCATGGCTCTCTAGTGGCAGCCACCAGAGAGCCATACGTTTGTAATCTACCATTAGTATATAATGGAAGTGTGTTTTATTTTAATAATGTTTCAGTCTTCTCTTTATTGATCTTTGTTGTTACATCCAAGCATTCAATTATAGTTCATTGGTTCATTGATAGGAAGAATATTATAATAGTTTGGTTTGGGTTCCAAGTTAAGAACAATCAGTTTCATATTACCATTATTTTATTGTCATTATTGTGGTTGCCCCACATCAGATTGGTATCAGAGCTCAGAAGATTTTGAACATGTAGATGGAAGGTGATCTACACTAGGGAGTATTGTGGTTGTTTTGGATTCTTGGTATAAAGTTTGTGGTTGTAGTTTGGTGCCGGTTCACTCAGCTGCAGGGGGTGGACATGAAGGTCTACCAAAGGCCATAGGATATGGTCTTGTGTGTTGCCAATAGATTGGGGAGAGAGGCATGATGGACTCCTAGGTGAGGGACAGAGATTGTGATGCAGCATGGAGGAGTGGACTAAGGAATGTGAAGCACCATGGAGGCAAACAACATAACTCCATAGATGGGAGTTGGTTGATAGTGAAAAAAGAATCAATGGAGGCGTCGATGCAGTGAACTAATTTCCATGGGACATGGAAACATTTGAAGTCTAGTAGTATGGTGCAGTGGCACCCATGAAAGAATTAATTTACCATCATTATGGTTTAATATAATGCACAAATGTAAGCAAGAAATGTGACATGGGTGAAGGATCCCAGGAGAATTAATATCTTATCATTATTATTTAAGTTGATGCACAAGTTTAATTCAATGGGTAATGTATCTTATAAAGAATCCTCAAACAAAAGGATTTTACACTATTTTGTAACTAAATGAGAATTGAATGAATGATTTTAGGGTAGTTGTAAACTATTTGTAAACCATTCAGATAGTCTTTAAAAGACATCTCATAATGTAATGGAAGGAGATAGAGAAGAGAATTGATAAGAGGGGAAAAGACAATAGGTTTGAAGAAGAGAGTAAATTGAGAAGAAACTCTCATGGCTCTCTGGCGATAGCCACCAGAGAGCCATATGTTTGTAATCTGTCATTAGTATATAATGGAAGTGTGTTTTAGTTTTAATAATGTTTCATTCTCTTTATCGATCTTTGTTATTACATCCAAGCGTTCATTTATAGTTCATTGGTTCATTGATAAGAAGAATATTATAACAGTTTGGTTCAGGTTCCAAATTAAAGACAGTCAGTTTAATATTACCATTATTTTATTATTTTTATTGTGATTGCTCCACATCAGGTATACCTAATAATGGTAAAGTTGCAACTTAGAATGATAATCAGCAACAAAATCTAGTATCTGCCAAGTCACAGACAGTAAATGCTAACCAGCAGACACATTTAGAAGCTGAGCTACAAAATATAGAGAATGTTCATTTAGATTTTGAGAACTGTCAACAGGAAGGAAATGAAGAAATATCTGATGAAAATACACATGAAGATTCAAATTCTGAAAGAGACAACATGCAAACAAGGAGAGAACCAATATTGGCAAAGTATGTAAGAAGACATCATCTTGCAGATCAAATTATTGGAAACAAAGAGGCATGACCAATGACAAGGAATAGATTCAAAAGTGAGACATGTCTGCTCAGCAAAATGGAACCAAAAATAGTAAGTGAAGCCATAAAAGATGATGATTGGTACAATTCTATGAGAAAAGAAATAGAACAAATTGAGAAGAATAAGACATGGACCTTAGTCTCAAGACCCGTTGATAAGAATGTAATTGGAACCAAGTGGGTGTTTAGAAACAAGTTAGATGAGAAGGGTGAAATCACAAGGAACAAGGCAAGACTAGTTTGTAAAGGGTATGCACAAGAAGAAGAACTAGACTATGGAGAAATTGCATAAATCATGTATATACAAAGAATGGTCCCCCCATAGGAAGGAAATAAGGAGACATGATATCCTCCCCATAATGAAAAAGCTCCAATGTAGATGAAGAGTACTTGCGAGAAAAATATAATCTAATGCCTATAAGAAACATGTCTCCCCTTAGGAAGAGACAAATACATCAAATGATGAAGAATCTACTCCATGTAAAAAGTGAGGAAGGAGGAAGAAGGTCTCCATGTATTCATCTTTCAAGATTGAATATGGGTCCTCAAGCTCAAAGATTCTGTCACACCATCAAGCTAACCTATGAGATGTGAAAAAACAAGAGAACATAAAGAGTTGGGAAATCTAATCTCCAAAAAAAGTGAAGAAGTATCTCAAAGAGAAAACTCCTCAGATGTATTAACCAAATCTGTATTATGAGACTCATCTAAAAGTGAATCCAAGAATTCATCCCACACTACAAGATCTGAAGCATAAAGATAATCTTGTTGAATAGTAGAACTCATGTTTGAAGAAGCATGAGGTGAAGGAGTAGGAGTTTCAACACTTGTCTCAAGAAAAAAATGGTTCAAGTGTCCAATATTTGCCTCACATGAATTATTCACCCTTGATAAAGGGTTAGGTACATCATGAATATCATCATCATTATCAAAAAAATGTGCAAAAGAATACAAGCATGATGTATGATCAACAATCCCATAGCTCTGACATCTCTAGTCTCCATGTCCCTAATATAGACATAATTAGGAGTGAACTCAACAATTTTACCTTGTGTCCCATGAGTAATTTGGTAAATAAAAAGGAGATTAGTGGTCAGGGATGGTACACATAGAACATCACTAAATGTACCCTCTCCCATAGGAATAGAACCTTTCCCACAAACCTTCTCTAGTCTTCATGTATGTATTATTACCCATCAATATTGGTGGGTAAGTACAAGGCTCAATAGAAGAAAACATATCCATAGAAGATACCATATGATGTGATGTACCTAAATCAAGAAGCCATTTACCTTGATTAGGATGTGTGGAAGCAATGAGCACTTGTCCTTTGCCTCTAGAGGATGATGTAGATGTAGGAACTACCTGACATTGAGAAGAAGGAGAAGACACTGATGAGGGCAATTGGATATTGTTATTTTGAAGAAAGTGAGTGAGCTCATCAATCTTCTTATGGAGACATTTATGCTCATCATGTCCTAACTTTTTGCAATAAGCACATTTATCTCTCTTTCTTCTAGATGTTTCATCTCTTGAAGAGGACTTGGATTCAATATTATGTTATGAAGGAGATTCATCACCTTTGTCATGTTTCTTAGAATCTTTGTGTTGTTTGTTTCTCTTTCCTTTGGGAGCCTTTGGAGAGGAGTCATTTGCAACCAATGCTTGATACTTGGAAGGCTTCAATTGAACCATGTGTGCTAAATTTTCTTGTTCCCTTGCGATCTGAGCTATAAATTCATCAAAAGAAGGCATTTTGTATGCACTACCAAGAGCATCCATAGTAGCATAGAATGTAGAAATAAAGATTGAATATTCTAGACCTAGATTGGAAAGAATAGATAATATCAATTACTTGTCATTTTTAGTAATACCACAATTAGAAAGCTCCAAGCTAATGAAATTGAACTTAGAGAAAAAGTCTTGAATATTTTCAAAATCACACGAGCTTAGACCTATAAGCTCATTCTCCAATTTAATTTTTTTTATTATATCAATTTACCAAATATTTTTTCCAATGTAGTCCAAGTATCATGAGGATGTGTGTAGGATGCAATATGATATAGCAAATCATTGGAGATGGTATATCTAAGAGAGCCAAGTGCTTTATCCCTTCTATCAAACCATTTTCTTCTTTTTGCAACACCTGTAGTTGGTTCTAGATCCTGTCCAAGAATCATTCTAAGCAATCCAATACTCATCAACTGATTAGAAACTGCTTGTTTCCATTCATGATAGTTATATGGAGTGAGTAATGTAACTTTTGAAAAATCCATAATGAAATCAAATAATGATTGAAATCAACTGATAACTCCTTCAAATTACTAATTCAATTAAGAAAATTAAAATCCAAGTATTCACCAAGTGCAAATATAGCCAAAAAAGACCTATTTTTGAAAGTGATATTCCCACTCCAAATCACTAAAATCTCATTACAAATATGGAAAGTAGAAGAAAAATCATGCACTTTCAAAAAAAGTTGCACATGAAAATGTTATCAAATGTGCCCAAATAGAGTCGTAAAAGTTGTAAAAAATGGGATTTGCAAGTTTCAAAAAAATTTAGAGATAGAGATCCAAAATCACCTGCACCACTGTGTAGATTGTAAAATTCTACCCCAAAATATTAAAAAATTACTCAGAAAAAGGAGTACATATGAGGGAGATATCATTGTTTGAAAATCACCTCTAAAATTTTTTTTCCTAAATCACTGCCACTGCACCTTCAAAAATCAAATGTTTGTAGATTTGGCGTTAGATGTCTGATTTGGATGAAAAAAAATTGATTTAGGGGTTTTTGGACCTCCTCTATATGATGCCAACCTCTAATTTGCACCAGCAAGCTCCAATTTTTGTCTGCAATAGAAGGTCACAAAATATGACTCCCAAAATCTCCTCCAAATTGTGATTTCCAAATTGCAAAATATTGCACCAATAATGAGTCAAGCAAAAATTATACTTCTTGAGAATAGTTCTTCACACCATGAAAGCTTTGGTACCATTTTAGGGTTTTAGGTGACTCTACAACACCCTTAGGATCAGATGAAAGACCAAGATAACTTCCATAAGAGAATGGAAAGACAATTGCATCAAGATGTAAGAATTCTATTATTGATAATAGACTTGATTGACATCCAACGGATTGATTTCAAATGTACATAATAAGCCTCCTTATATAGGAGTGGTGATAAGAGACAATGATAAGGAGAAGATAAGCTATCACCCACACAAGGTGGAATCACATGTCCAACAAAGGTGGATCATCCTCTATTATGCAATGTAGTATGTACAATGATGAGGATGATAATGTGATAAGTATACTAAAGGTGGAATGAGATAACAACTATGACCACCTAGAGTGGAATTCTCCTACACTATGTGTTTAATTAAGGTGCACACTTCCAAGTATCTCAATCACAAAATACTATGGAATGGATTATCCTAAGTAAGATTAAGTAACTTTAATTACTGAATATTTAATTACACCAATAGAGATCATCCTTATAAAGGAGATCAAAACCCTAAAAAGGTCTAACCTAGGTTGCATCAAAATAATTAATAAAAGAATTAACTATTAGATGCCTTAATTTTCACTTAAGTAACTAGAGTTAATTAGGAAATATCTGATTACTCTAACATATTGCACATGTAGTGGGAGTTGTTAGCAAACATATGAGTCATCCTAGAATCGAGCATTTGAATGTAGTTAAATGGTTTCTCAAATATTTGAAAGGAACATCTAGTAAGTTTTTACCTTTTGGGGGCTCTACTATTGATTACAAGGCTATGTTGAATTATATTTGGCTAGGGATATTGACACCAGGTGGAGTACTACACATTATGTATTTACTATTGGTGGGGTAACAGTGAGCTAGGTTTCTTGGTTACAGAAGGTGAATACTTTATCCAGTATAGAGGCAAAGTATGTTGTTGCTACAAAGGCAACCAAGGAGATGATATGGCTTCAATTCTTCATGGAAGAATTAGGACACCCACAAAGGACTAATTATTTGTTTATAGATAGCCAAATTTTCATTCATCTTACCAAGAATTCTACTCTACATTTAAAGACAAAACACATACAATTGTTGTACCACTTCATTTGGTTGGTTTTTGATAATGGACAGTAAAATATAGAGAAAATATATAGATGATAATTCAATAGATATGTTTACCAAGGTAGTAACAAGGGAGAAGCTAAACTCCTCTTTAGCTTTGGTTGGTCTTCTAGACTAAACAAAATAAAAGAACATTAGAGTTTAGGGTGGTTTGATATTCCAGTGGGAGCTATAGTTTAGTAGTTATATGATCAGTCTCCAAGTGGGAGGTTATTGTTGTGCAATCTAAGTAGTCTCCAAGTGGGAGATTGTTGTGACGTGGAGCCTAATCAGAATTAGAGCTATATTTAGTTTGGTTTCCCCCTAGATTATTTCTATGTGGGTTTGGGATCAGTGCCCCCAATACAGGGTCAAAGGGTAGTTCCTCGAGTGTGCTCCCTATTGCAATACAAGGTGGGGTCGAGGGGCAAAGCCCTTTTGGGGATTTTCAAGGGAAACACCCCCAAAGCCAAAAATTAAACTAATATTGTAAAAGGTGTCAACTCTTATTTTCCTATTGGACAACTTATTCTAGCCCTAATTTTGTAAGTAGCAAAAAGATTGTATAAAATGGCTTTGCGTTAGGGATTTCATAAAGAATGATGATATTGTAGCTTCTTGTTGTAGTATTGAGCTATAAGGGATTGCATATTGTAATCACTAGATAATAATAATATTAGACTTGTTGTCAATGGGCATAGCCTAGGGATTGGGTGAACAACGTTAAATCTTTGTATCTAGTGTTCTCTTATGTGTGATCTAATGTTTTCTGATATTGGTTATATTTGCATGTAATTATTATTTATGTATGTGGTTAATCCTTATAGGTAGTAGACCAAGTGTCTCAAGACCTTTGTAGGAGGGAGAAAATGAGGCAGGCAAGTTGAGTTCAGCCAGTAAACTCCAAACATATAATGTGAAGGGAAAACAATATGAATAGAATAAAGAAAAAGAAAGTTAAGTCTCCAATGGGAATTCAAGGTAGACAAGTTACCTTAGATGAAGTGATTGTGATTCCCTATTGAGATACACATAATCTAACATATGATCAAATGGTAATAATAGGTGATTCTTTGGCAAGGAAGGTCAAGCAAGAAGAAATGAGGAGAGAGAAACAATAGAGACAGGTCTTATATGACATGAAGGACATATTTCTTGATATAGTTTTTGTTGATGATTTAGATGAAAAATATTTGATAATTGAACAATTGGTTAAGATAGTGGATAGGTTGAATGACCTTGGCATTGGCACATAAGAAAAATTTATGCAGTGGTTAGAAATAAAATTTTAAAATAAAGTATTAGAAAAGGTATCCAAGGAGATAGAAATACAAAAGTTTGAGCTATCTAATCTCATTACTAGATTGGAAAAACTGGTTACAAATGAAAATACATTATTTTAAAGTATGTAATGATATCCCCTCATACTACAAGACTATAAGGTGAGAATGGATAAGAGCGATATTGATCTTCAGAGGGACAACAAAACATTGAGCATGGATCCAAGTTCCATCTCAATTTATTATACACAAATCAAATTTTTGTAGGTTAAGCAGTCAGAACTATTACATGAAGAATGACATATTAAAGGTGAGGTAACTATTATTTAAGATCGGCTATTACCTCATATGGAATTCATGCAAAGGAACCTACAGACTATAAAGGATCTTATTTAGAACCAACACTTATCCATTACTGACAACATGGTGAATCTGGCAGCCAAGATAGAGATTGAGAAGTAGGTCCTTGAAACTTTGAAGAATAACTGGGACAATACAATGGCCATCATCATTAGATTTTATTGTCCATTTTTAAAAGAGTTTGGTATACTCCCTAATCTCCAATTGCATATTATTTCTAGGCCTAAGTGACAAAAACAAGGGGGAAATAATGTATGATCAAATTGTATGATCAAGTGTGTGTGTGTGTGTGTGTGTGTGTGTGTGTGTGTGTGTGTGTGTGTATTTATGTATGTATGTATGTATGTATAGATGTAGATGTAGATGTAGATGTAGATGTAGATGTATGTATGTATCCATTTTTTAACGATTTTGGTATGCTCCCTAATCCCTAATTGCATATTATTTCTAGGCTTAAGTGACAAAAAAGAGGGGGAAATGATGTATGATCAAGTATATGTGTGTGTGTGTGTATGTACATATATATATATATATAGATATATATATATATACATATACATATACATATATATATATATATATATATATATATATATATATGTTATATGTATATGTATATAACTATATACATATATATATACATATATATATACTTATATATATATACATATATATACATATACATATATATATATATATATACATATACATATATATGTATATATACATATACATATATATATATATATATATATATATATATATATATATATATATACTCAAAAGAAATGGATTAATAAGGAGATTTTATGTTCTGATGTTGGAAAAAAAAAGAGTTTTCAAAAAGATTTTGAAAAAACCAAGTCATAGCAGAATATGTAAACTGAGCTATAGGGTATTATGTATATCCTAAGGGGGAGTACATATTTTTGAATTTTTTTAGTTTGATAAGTTTTGATCATGACAAGTTTTTTTTCTACTAATGCCAAAGGGGGAGATTGGTGACCCTAAAGGAAATCATAGTATTATTAGTTAGTGTAAAAAACTAAGACAAGGTTGGTCGGTCAACACTGAGATCAAGCTACTCTATACAGGTTGAGCTATGTAAAGGAGAAGTGTATATATTTAGTTATTTCTTAGCAACAGTGACTTTCGAGAAAACAAAGTGTTACTGATTATATAGTGGTTGCCAAGTTATCCAGGATGAAACACATGAGACAAGTGATATAGAGGTTGAAAAAAATAGTAGAACTTGAGGATAGTATGTACCAAGGAACAACATGAATATCAATCATGACCAAGCATCAAAAAGGTATATATGCCAAGTTAAACAATTCTTGTATATATGTTTCGAATGGCACAAAATCTTATGTAAACCATTTTTATCAAGCTATAAAAATATTTTTATGATCGAGGAGTTAATCACAGAGGTAATTATGCATGTAATTACGTGTCATTAATCCCTATACAATGAGATCAACCAATTAGATAATTTGAAGGACTAAGAAAAAATTGTGAATTTTGATCATTTCTTGAGATCTAGAAACTTCTAACATGGATATTTAAGCATGATTCCAAGCTAGGATTTTTTTGGTGAGAATTGAAGGATTGCATGTGCGTAAAGTTAAGGTGAATTGGCAAGTTGTGAAGGAAGGTAGCTAAGCAGTGCAGAGAGCAATTATTGCAAATCTATCATAGAGAGGTGATTACACACTAGAAAGAAGTGATATCTCATCAACATTCAAGTACAAACTGAAGGATCAAGGTATTGTTACATTTTAACAGATGTATCATGGTGAATCTCTTAATAGTATTGTCATAACTAGCCTATGTAAATTTCCTAACAGAGTGCTCACTTAATTGTGTAGTTTAAATCCTTTAATCAAGGTAGACATAATAGTCTTATAAGCTTTTAATAGGAGAAACTCCTCATAGGTTATATCATGAAAAGTGATTAAAATTTGTAGCTTTAATAGGCATACTTGATTGTTGCAGTAGTGAAGACTTTGTGGGTGTCATCCCCACCATAGTTTTACTTTCACCTTGGAGGGTTTTTGTGTTACTATATTTGGTATTATGTGTTTATATGTTTTATTAATGTTATTAGTGTTGCCAATTTAACATACCTACTAAATTGCTATGTTATGCTTAGCTTTATACTGAGCTAGATGTTTTAAGTTGTTGAGCATACATATTACAGAATGAAATGGATGCAAAAAATAAAGTATAGAAATTAGTTAACACGAAAATTGATCATTTTTATTCGAGATACAAGTACCAAAATAGTACATTTTATTGAAATATTCAAAAATATTTTGATAATTTAGAAAGTGTTCAAATTTTACATAGTACTTAATAAAATGCATTTAGATACCACACAAGCATTCTTGGTTCCTAACATAATATCTAGATAAACACATTGTATAAATAGAAAAGTACTGATAAGATAAAGAAAAAGGCCTCCATTGCCTGAATGGAAGGATCATTTTTTTGAATGTTGAAGGTTTGAGCCCACATCTCCATCTAGGAATAGACCTGCAAAAATGAAAAAAAGAGGAGGGTCAATTCATACAAACTGTGCAATGGAAACTATTCCAACTATCTCTACACTACTTAGTGTTCCTAAAACATGTTTATTCAAATACCTGTTAGTGTAAATAATTAATATTTACACTTTACTTAAGTTTACTTAGGATAAATGCATTATTTTATTATTTATTATGTTAGACACCTAGGAGTTTGTGTACTCATATGAATTGTCATGTTGACAACACAGGAGTAAGCAACTCTATTTTAGTACATGGTGTCTACAACACTGGAGTTTTCATAATCAACTAAGTTTTCATGTTGATAATATAGTTGTTCTCACTCTTAATTAAGCACATGGTGTCTACAATATAATTTTACATGACACACCTTTGTAGGCTTATCCTATTATCATCGCACTAACTCTTGTGCATAATGGAGGATAACCCATTCTTTGTGGACATGTGCTTAGTTGTGAGGCTTATCATATTGCTAACTCCTAGACATTCTAGAAGCATTCTAAAGGCCTTTATATTTAGGCACTCCTAGTGTACTTGCATATTAATCAACATCAATTGAATATCATATTGTTATTCTAATCACACTCTATTGGTCTATTTTGTGCTAGTTATTGTGCTTCTTGTTCTTGAGTGATTTTTCTATAAGGAAAATTCTTACAATAACTACATTAAAAGATGTGAAGGAAAGAGAGATATCTGAAAGAAAAATAGGTTTTATGCTAATAATTTTGTTTCATGTGTAGATACTAGTATGAAGTTTGAGGTTGTTGAAGGATCTTGCATAAATTACATGCTTGAAGCATTTTGACTGAATCGTGTAGAGGCCAAGACTAAAGGACTGAGGAGATTATCAAAGGGACATGCGTAAATTACAAGCGTGAAACCTTCAGGTCAAATCATGTAGAGGCAACGAATAATGACATGGGGAGACTATTGAGGGGGAAAACATAAATTACAAGTATGAGACCTTCTAGTTAAACCATAGAAGAATTTTAAAGACATGAGTAGATTGTCAAAGGGACATACATATGTTATAGGTATGAAACTTTTCAATCGAATCATGGAGGAATTGGATCTTTACAAGTGTATAGTTAGGGATAAAGTTTTCAAGCATGTACAATAGAGAAGATAACATTCAAAAATAACAAAATAAACAAAATAGGTAGCAAGCTACAGGTGTACTCAAGGATTGATCAACAAGGTTGTAAAGATAGGAATGTGAATATGGAAATAAAATTGCAGAAGATAAATATAGATTGAACTCTCATATGATGGATAATAAATTGGGATAGTAATTAATGAAATAAGGTATAAGTGTTTCTTTATTATTGCCAAAAATAGTTCTGATATACAGAATAATTAACGTTCATTTATCAATGATTAAATCTAAAATATCATTAAATACTACAATAAGTATATGTACAAAAAATAAATATATTGAGACAGATTTCATGGATAAGTCAGAAAATAGTCCAAGTGTTGGAATAGTTGTATATTGAAAGTGCTAGATTAATTGGAGATATTCCAAACACTTTTAGAAAATCTACAAAAAATTGAAGTGGTGAATTAGCAATACTGGAAACTTCTTAAACAATTCCATGTAGAACTTTACAATATTAAGTCAATCTCAATACTTTTGATACAAAATAGCATATGTATCTCCTTAATCTATTAAGAATAAATACTAATGATACTAATGATATATACATCAATAGATACTATTGATATATACACCAACAAAACATGGCACGAGATGCAAAAAACACTTCTCAACTATCAAGTTAAATCATAATAGGTACAACTATACCAAAAGGTTAATTTATTTTGAAAAATTTAAAGGAAGGAATATTATTATTTTAGCTATAAGAAATATATAAGCAAAAAATCAAATACCAATCATAGCATGAAATAAATTTGAAGGCATCTAGCCATAAGAGGAGATCACAATAGAACACCTTCATGGTGTCCAATATAATAGCCCAACAATAAACTCCATGAAGTAATGATGAAGCTACAGTAGTGAAAGAAATATAGATTGTAACTCCATCATAAGAAATGCTACAGATACAAACATCATAGCTCTTGCAATAAATCCAAATCTGAAAAAATGATGAAGCTACAACTTCATAGAAGTATACATCCATCCAACTCATGAAATAATAGTGAAAATGGAGAAAGAACTCTCATGGCTAGCAATATCAAGAATAGTAGAGCACTAAATAAGGAAACCTAGCTCATTGCAAGAAGGAATAAAGAGCCATGATGAGTAGACAAATAACCAATAGCATGACATCCAATATCATGGTGATTATGCCAGTAACCCATGGCTAGCAATGAAGAATCATGATACCTAACATTCAATGAAGCCATGATGATCAGTAAAAAATCTAGCAATGATGGAATCCATCATCAACAATAGATAGACCCATAAATCAAAAGGAGAAACCCTCTAAGAACCATAACATGATATGGAGTCATGGCTTGGAGAGGAAAAACATGAAATGCTCTAGATATGGCATTCATAACCAGTAGGAACCCATGACAAAAATGGAGTCACGACTAAATATAATATAGTCACAATGAACTTAAATCCATCATAGCTCATGCCATCAACAACATAACAAGAATTCAGCATCTACCCAAGACCACCAATAGCTCAAGCTAAAACTCACGACAAGCAAGAAATGGGAGGAGGAGTTTCGAGACATAAACCATAAGCAAGGAAATCACAATACCTCATGGTGTCCAAATCTCAACAAATCCACAAGGAGAGAGCTCACAGCAAAAGCTCATCATGTTGGAAATATTCAAGACTATGCTAGGTTACTAAGAGGGGAGGGGTGAATCAGTAACCTCAAAAACTTTATTAGATTTAGATCTTAATTGTTATAATCCAATTATCATTTATCGATCTAATTGTATGCATGAGAAACTAAAAACATAAAAAATTCATAATACTTGAACACAATAATTTGGTGACCCAAAAACCTTCCAAATAGAAAGTAAAACTAGGGTCCTGATGATACCCACAAAACTTCAATACTACAACATAAAGTTGGCCAGTTAAGACTTACAATGATAACTTCTAATGATCTACCCTATTAGAAGAAATTAGGACTAATAGGTCCACCTTGTTAGAGGTTTTATAAACATAAAATGAAGTATGCACTTTGTTAAGAGATTTAAGAAAGGCTGTTAAGTCTACCTTGTGAAAGGATTTCGACTAGTTCACCTGTTACGATGAAATAGTTGATCTCTGACTTACAACTTAATTGTTGATAGAGATTATTTGAAGTACTAATCACCTTTGTGTGATAGATATGACTCTACTACTCCTTTTTTGATATGGCCTTCAATATATTTTATTTGTTGCTTGATTCACATTCGCATTTTTTACATGTTCATTATTTTGCATACTACATTGGATATGATACAATACATTACATATATATAGCAACTCAATTTATAAAATTACAAAGTCAGCCATCATACAAGTTAACACCAATATTTCAAAGTCAGCCCATATGTAGATACTTGGGTTCTAAAGACTAACTTGGTGAAATTCTGATACTCGGCATCCACTGTCATTACTCAACATCATCATGCACTGAGTAGAAGTAGAAGCTCGATCCATACTAATCACTTCAATGTAGTCTTGAACTTGATCTACACTAGTGACGTGATAGATACTGTGTAACTCGATATAAACTAAATTACATGTTTACCATGACTACACTCGATAAACACTAATCATCACATAGCTTAGTTAATACTAACTTCTCTTTACATAAATTTCTAGATTGGTAGAAACTACAAAGCTTAGTAACCATTAGAGCTGAACATCAAACTTCCTGTAGCAGAGAGAGAATGTCTTCCACATCTTAATTCTTTGGATGAAATGGGCAAGGCTACTTTGGAATGCACTAAAATTATACAAAAGAAAAAAAAATAATGGAATTACTCTCACATTAGTAACAAAAAATTTCAAATTTGTGACTAGGCATTACTATATGATTCCATATTTAAAGATATGTCAGGCAAGCTACAGACAAGATGGTTGGGTCCATATGAAATTAACCATGTCTTTGAAAATGGAGCCATCCAATTAACTACCATTGATCTAGTGCCTTTTAAATTATTAGTCAATGGCCATAGAATCAAGTTATATAAATGACCCCAAACAAAAGAGGACTTCCTGCAATAGTTTCAATGGCTAAATTCAAATACACACCAAGTAACTCTTCCTACAACAGAAGGTGATGACCTACTGCCTGTAGCTCTTCAATGTTAATTTCTTCATGCATGTCCATAATAAAAAAATTTATGACCACATAAAGTTCAAAATTTCTCTATTCATCTTCTAATTTCTTCTTTTCCAACTCATCTTACTTCTTTACCTACCACCCACCCACCTTCCATGTCATCATTTTCCAATGCTTTCAATAAACACCGCAAGTTTGTTGATGTATGCTATCAATGCTAATGTACTTTCTACCACTTTTGGTACGTGCAACAATCAACTCATAGGTATAAGCTTTTCAAATCTTAATTCATTTATAGTAAATTGATTTTGTTGGTTATATATAATACTACATTATTTATATTATGGCAGTGTTATGCCAATTCCATACCCCGTACTAAGTCTGACAAGTGTAGACACTTGTCCATATTTTGTAGGGGAAAGGTAAGGTTACTAAAACCCAATGAAATTCCTATTTATTCATGAATATTTTTCCCAAATCTTTATACTTCCTTTATGAAACTCAATTTCTATAAGAACACAAGTGACTAGGTGTCATACCACTTATTCTTGAATGATTCCTTACTGCTAGGCTATGATGTGACCCATATTTAATTTTCAAGTGACCTGAATTCCATTTTCAAATGATTTTCACATATCCATGATAAACCACATTATTGTTTCTCATAAATTTTTTTTATGACATTAATCAGCTAAAAAAAAATGAAATGTGAAAATGGGTCTAGAAGCCTGAATTCATAAAAGGGAAATAGTGCAAATAGAGTAGAGACTGAAATTGTCACGCAGAATGGGTAGACAATTGTAGTGATGAGAACTAGTAGAGTATTCTATTTTACTCTCAGATGTAGAGGCAGTGAGGAGATTTAATGCATGTGGCTAGTTAGGTTATTTCCTAAGTTTAATTGTATTTGGTGAAGAAGCAGCCATAGAGTTTACAAGAACATTTAATGAATGAGAAGCTACTGTATGGGATTTAATAGTTGTTTGTTACAGAAGAGTGAATAGCTGAAGTAACTAGGTTACTCGCAATAAGAGAACAACATCCTAATATGCACAATGCAAGATTAGCCAAGGCTTAGTTTGTCATACCAATTGATCCTCAATTGGATATTACCAAGCAAGGTTGCAAATGGACTTCTCTTATGTCACCATACAATGAGCTGGCTATGCACATTATCAGGTACCTCACCTATGAAGGAAGAATTTCATATTTACATGCACATAATTTTAAATTTCTTAGTTGTATAAGACACAATTGTCCAGTAAATGTTCTCAATTTCTTGTATAACATGTTATGCATTAGTGCTGAAGAAACCCAAAAGGGGAAGGACAATTCTATCACCCATCATGCCCTAATTAAATTACTCATAGAAATATCACATAGGGATACCTCTCCTATGTCATGGGCAGAATTTTTCCAAGCTAAAACCCTACAACCCCAAGTTATCCTTAATGAACAACCTAGTGAGGAGATTTTAGTTCCCATTGATGAACCTATTGAGTAAAGCACTCAAGATGTTGAATCTGGCAATGTGCAAGAAAATGTGCAAGAAACTATGCCTTTACCTATTCAAGAGACTCAAAAACCTATCTCTGCCTAAGTAAAGAGAAAATAGAAATTACAAGAGGAGATCTTAGCTTTGGTAGTAGAAAAGCCAAACCCTGCAATCTCAAAACAAAAGAAAACTAAGAATGAGGAGACAAATTTCTAAACTGATAGTAGAAACTTAGTCTACTTCATCTAAACCATCTACTAAAGAATCCCCAGTACAAATTGTTCTTGATAATTCTCCTTCTCACCCTGAAAATACAAACATTCATGAAAACCCTAATGAAGAATGTAGGTTTGAAGTAAATGAAAATCAAAATGATCCTCTAGTAGGCCAACAAATAGTTCCCATAATGAATGATTCAGTTTATACAAACACTAGCCTAGTTACCTATAAACCAACATGTCTTACAGATTTCGTAAGGTAGTTATGGAAGGAGAGGAAGAGGAAAAGAAACTATGAAGAGGAAAGTTATTCCATTACCTTGCAAAAACTTCTTTTCTAGTTGTTTGGATAGCATATGTTTGTTGTAGTCCTATGGGAAGAAGAGAGGAAGAAAATGTAGAAAGTCATAGTGTCCCTACGTGAGGAAATTATAGATTTGAAAGAGCAATTGGCAAACCAAAATCAAAGGATAGATCATGCCCTCAAATTGGCTGATCAAGCACTTGCTTGTAGATGACCACCTCAGATTTATGCTATGTGTTTAAAGGAATAATTCCTTTTATTCCAACATATGCTAACCCTCAAAAACATAAATGAAAAATTAAGATCAGCTCAGGAATTCTATGGTTTATACCAAACTCTACCACCCTGGTAGCCGAACTTTCTCTGTGAGTTATATGTGCACAATTTTATCATTCCAGAAGAAACTCAATGGAATCCCTTACTCTATATAGGGGATATACATCTAAGGGCTTTGATGTCCTAGATGCATAATGAAGCTAATAATGATAGATAATTGAATAATTACAGAGATGAGGAAAGAACAGAACCACTGTCATTATGAGCTAAGAGCAATAAAGCAGAAGAAGTTCTTAGGGATTGGTTTAGATTAACCTATGGGAATAAGAGCAAGGGAGTAAGGGACAAAATTTTCACTAATAGAACCAAGGTGTATGTAGAATATGAGAACCTACCTTACTTTGTCTTTCAAAGAGTAATGGTTGGTGCTAAAAGTAGGTAGGCTAAATTACCTAAGACACTTAAAAGATCAGAGCCACATAATCCTATCAACTTAGAGGCTACCCTTCACTGAGTTCCAAAGTATATAGATTTGGGGAAATAGGCTAGGAAAGAATTATGATGCTCACTCACTATGCAACCTCCAATGCTCATGTCGCCCCTGGATGATATTAATGCTGACAGACTTGACAAGTTGTAAGAGGACAATAGAAGGGAAGTTTGGGAAAGAACACAAGGATTCTACTACGCCTTCAAGAGCAGCAGGAAAGGAAGGACTAAAGTTGGGGAATTTAGGTCACTAACTAGGAAATGCAATGCTTAAGGACAAGCATCAGTTTACCAAGGGGTATCTAATGAGGCTAATTATTGTCTCTATTTTATGATAGTTTTAAACACTCTGTTTTACTTTCACCAAGACATTTGTGAACTCATGTTTAGTTAAACTAATGATTAACCTATGAGTAGATACTATGTTATATTTTGCCAATATTATATATATAATATAGTATTTCATATAACCATCAGAATGTGTGTTCTCATATTTGAATTTAATTTGATAATGCTTATTGGCAAATATCTCTGCATTATCTTTTCTTCATTTTTCTCTGGTGGATTTAAAGTTAGTTTGTTTTGCTTTTATGTTTTTGAATAGGTGTCAATCTTCTATTTATAGAGATCAGACCAATAGTGTTAAAAAGTTAGAAGAAAGTTTATGACAAGAAACTGTTGACTCTTGCAGTGAATTATTTTTACAGTTCTATGCATTGTTCTCATATAATGAATTTTTGGAACATAATGAAATAGCTCCTGGTTTACATTCTACGTTAGTAGATTAGTAGAAGCTAACCAATGGGGCCCACTTGGGGGTGGATTAGATTAGAGTAGTATAGATTTATTTTCAAGCATCTTAGTATTACAGGTAGAAGTTATAAGTTCCTTCCTATAGCATCATACTTTGTGAGTGTTCTTGTAGCATCTATAAGAATAGTTATAGTAGATGAACTAAGTTGGAATGTATGATAGCATTTAATTGCACTTCCAATATTCATTTTAGTAAAGAGTTAAGTGTGTTAGTTTCCTGTAGCACTAGTGTGGGTTCTTTCCTTGCATTTTACTTTTTTGTAGCATAAGAATAATGACTCATTAAGAAACCTAGTGCACGTACTGTGCCAACCATTTCAAGTATACATCCCTGGGTTGACAAAATTAAATGCACATCATGGTGAAAAAATTAGTCCTTAGATTGAATACACTATTTCTAAGTATGGCCTTTAGCATGATTATTATATACCTATTGTGAGGCGGACCATTTTTGGCACCATTGCCAAGGATGGTGTCAAGCTAGGAGCATTCTTGAGTCATAGTTCTTAGTTAAGTTTTTTTAGAAATTTGTAGTCTTAAAGCTTTCTTCACTATGTGAAGAATTCAATTGCATGCATCAAAGAGGAAGACGATGAGATAAATATGGCAGATTTCTTCCATGGGAGTCTATTAATTTGAATGAAGAAATTGAAGAAGAAGAAGAAGAGTTTCCTTTTGAAGAAACAAGCCCTATTTTTCCTACAGAATCATCCTTCAGAGAAAACACTATAGATATGAGTGGCCTTCAACCTTTTGCTAAAATTTTGGCTAGTTTCCTTGATAATACTGCTCTAAATCCACCAGTTGTTAATAATCTAGTATTCAATGTTCCTTTTTAGCAGCAACCTCATAATCTAATACCTCTACTAATGGCACAACCTAATTTTCCATTTCCTCTCGCAAACCCCATAAATACTGATAATATGAAGAATATACCTACAGCTACTCTTCCAAATTTCTATGGTCTTGCAATCAAAGACCTTGATACTTTTTTGTTTGAATTTGACATACTCTATCATATCTTTGACTACAACACTGATGCCCATATGCTCAAATTATTTCTAGCAACATTGAAAAAGTCTGCTTTACGATGGTTCATGGGCTTAGGAGCTAATGCAGTAGGAACTTGGGATGAAATGAGAACTCTATTTCTGGATAAATATAAAGAGTATTGCAAAGCATTTGATTCAAGAGGAGATGATGTCTTCAGGATATCACAAAAGGAGGAAGAAACATTGGAAGACTATGTTTCACGTTTCTTGTATACACTATGGAAGAACCCTCATCATGTGTTATCAAAGGATTCTCAAAAGCTAGTCTTTCTGAGAGGTGTGAATGATAAATATCTAGAAGCACTAGACTTGATGGCCGATGGTGATGTATATCAAGCTCCCTGGGATGACCTCAAGAAAATCTAGCAAAATTATTCAAGGTCAACTATGAAAAAAGGTCAAGGATCTCATTCCACAGTCAATAAAAGAATAAGCCAAGGTGTTTCAAAGCTTGAGATATCTAACCTATTGTCAAATTTCAAGCAGGACATCATAAATGATGTTGCTACACATCTCAACACAATGACTGCAAAGAAGAAGCATGCAGAAGCTAAATTACAACTAGCTGAATATCGCCCTCATTGTTGGAAGCAAAAGAAGGATTGCTAATGCAAACTGGTTGCCAGCATGGAGAACCAACATCTTCCAACTGAGTATATCAAGGTAGATGGATATGATGAGCAAATATTCTTTGTTTCTCAACACTAACCATGGGCCCAATGTCAAGGTATGCCTCAGGACCCTTTGCAAAATCCAAATTTATATGATAATCAATGCCAAAACCATAACTAATGGAAACATAGTAATCCCCAAGGCCCCCCATAATATAATCAACCTAATTGGAGTAATACTTGGCAAAATAATTTTCCACAGCCCCAATGGCCTTAAAACTCCCAAACATCCTAGTCCAACTAGTAGAACCAATGGCAACCATCCCAGGGGAATTGGCAGTCTACAAACCAATGGAGGGGACCTCAACAGTGGGCTAACCAAAATACTAGTACTCCACAATTACCACCCCCAACTCAATAACCTGCATTAATGCCACCACCTATGAATCCTAGACCTCAAAAGTAGACATAGTTACTTGTACAACCTCAGCCAAATCCAAATAACCAGCAGCCGCAAGAACCCATGTGTATTGTTGATGCTCAGTAGTATCCTACTTACACTCTGAATGTTGCAAATATTAATATGAGATCTAGTTCAACTCTACCAGCACCTAAACTGCCTCTTATAACTGAATACTAGATACTCATGTAGCATTAGAACCCCAAGTCTCTAAAGAGGTTGACCCAACCAATCTCACTATCTCAGCCCAAGCACAACCAGTGGTGGAACCTCCTTTTCCAAAGAAGCTTGTATAAAGTAAACCTGTACAAATAGAGGAATGGTCTTTTGATATTATTGATTAGTTGAAGAACATGCATGTGCAAATACCCCTATTCAAAGCTATTAAAGATGTTCCTATCTATGGAAAAGCCATTAGAGAAGCTTGCCTAAAGAAGACTGGGAGAAAGAAAAAGGACCCAACTACAGTCCATGTTGTGGGACAATTGGCTGAAATTATGTTAGGAAAATTGGTCACTCCAAAATATTCTGATCCAAGTAGTCTAGTTGTGAATGTGAGTATAAATGGTCAGTGTGTTAAAAATTCCTTAATAGATCTTGGTGCTGCTATAAATGTCATGACCAAGGATACTATGAAGAAGTTGAAAACAGAAGGATTAAGGGCTACTCCAACAATTCTACAACTTGTAGATAGTTCTACTATCACTCGTAATGGAATGATAGAAAACATAGTTGTAACCTTAGACTCTCTAGAGTACCCTATAGATTTCATGATTCTGTCTCCCAAAGTTAATCTATTTGGTTACCATGTCATCCTAGGATGACCCTAGTTAGCTACAAAAAATGTAAATATAAGTTGTAGATTAGGAAATATGACCATATCAAATGGTCAGGTAACAAAGAAATTTGATTTGTATCCTCTAGCACAACCATTACTAGATTTAGGTACATCTATTTGGCCAAATTTAGGAGAAGAAGAAGAAGAATTAAACTCTATAGCATAGCTTATGATGTTACATAGATAATTCTTTCTAAAGTTGTAGGAAGAGGATTCAGTAATTCAAAGTATTCTTACTAATAATTGTGTGGTGGAAAAAGATGTATCTGAAAGTTCCATGTTAGAATTAACCACATATGAGGAATGTGATGAGAATTGTACTTTTCTCAAAGAACCATACTTTCTTCATCAACTATTACCATGTGAATTAGATACAAGTCCAATTTCTAAAGCTACTACAATAGAGTCTACCACTACTGTTGAATTGTCCAAAATCCATAATCTTCATGTTAACCCCAAATAATCATCCACACAAATGGAATAGTTAAAAAAGCTACTTCAAAAGCATAAAAAGGCTTTTGCATGGGATTATGGTGATATGAAAGGGTTGAGTCCTATTAGAAATGCTTTAGAATAATTGAGAGGGGGTGAATTAGTTATTCAAGGTCCAAATGTCCTAATAAAACTTTTTCATCAAGTAAAGTGTGCCCATCAACATATTCATTCATCCAAGCTTAAACTTTTCTACTTAGCAAGTTACTATAAATCAACATGCAAGCATAACACATGAAAGATCAACACATAACACCGTGATTTATGTGGAAACCCAATTTGGAAAAAACCACTAGTAACATGCTACTCAATTCTTACTCTTTTGAAGTGATGCCCTATGAAAGGCATGCCATATTAAAGGCTACAACACACTGTTAAATGTGACCTAGTTAAATGATTTATCCACACTATTAGAAGTAGGCCTGGTTAAAAGACTTTAGAACATTCACTTGGAATGTCACCCTATTAAAGGATTTAGAAATGGTCGTTAAACCAACCTAAGTCCATAGGATTTTACCCTAAGTAATACAATTGCTAGAGAGTAACAATAAGGGGTTTTGACCTAATTAAAGTTGACAACTTATCTTGCAGATTTTAGGTCTCTATTCAACTCAACATTTTCTTGGGATTCAATCTCTTCTACTCTTGATGGCTTGTTCCCCTTTCAAGCTTTGTCTCCTTGAGTCTTCATGCTTGATGTACCAGTGCAATCTTCTTTCTGATCACTTATTGAAGCAGAGTCTCTATGCTCTATACTTCGCCTCCTCTAGATGTCTTCTCCTTGACACCCTTCAATCACTTCACAATTTTGGCACCTCCAACAACTCTTGCTTCTTGGCCTATGACTATTTAAATAGAAGTCTGGAATCCTTTTCCCACTTGATTCTTCCCTCCTTTAATTTTAGCTCGAATGGATTAGGTAGGATTCAATGAATCTAACCCATATTTTGTTCCTTCTAGAAACATCATGAAGAATCCTCTTGAATTCACTCAAAAATGGTTTACTTAAAATTTTGTGCCAGCAACTCATCATCCTTATCCTCCATCTAGTTCACAAAGTTCAAGGTAACAAAATTATTGGCTTAGATCTGGCAAATCTTTGACTTTTCAAATAATGCACCAGCTTGGCACTATTGAAATTATGGTGCTCAACACATACTGTGTTACTTAGCATCACCTATGTTTTACTGATGCTCGGCACCTACTGTGGATTCACTTGACATCCACTAGGTTTTTCTAATGCGCAACACCTATTACATTTCTTGGCACCTGAACACACTCAGATCCTTTTGTTTCACTCAGCACACACTAGATTTTGCATTTTCTCAGCTCTAACTAGCTTGCTTGGCACTCACTAATGAACTTAGTTAAGCTTTGTAGTCAACCTTATTACAACTTATTCTTCCACTATTTCTAAGTGTGGCCAACCTTTGTATCTTCAAGTATATTATCAATACATCATTTTACCAATGTCTTAACTAATCCTTGTGCTTCATTACAAAACCATAACTCAACCTTTCTCTTAGGTGCTTTTGTTACATCTTGTTGATTAAATCATCTTCATCAATCAACTAAGTGATAGTACTTGGATCTTATAAGCAATTTTCATTCTATCAAATATCTGGTTTGACATCAATGGTAGAACAATGATTGAAAACATTCTTTATCAACCATCTTCCTTCTTTGTAACAATCTCCCTCTTTGACAATGATCTTTTCAATCATATTTCCAACAATCTCCCTCTTTGGCATTGATGGCAAACCAAATTGATCAACCAACTTATCAAAATGCTAACTAGGTTAAAATAGTAAATCAAATGCCAAAAAGAAAAAATGTGTTACCATTAGTTTTCACATCTCCCTCTTTGATCTGCTATCTTGAGTTTTTCTTTTGCTTCTCCCTCTTAGTTGTTGTTTCCTTTTTCTTTCCTTTCTTCTATATCTTCTTAAACATTCTTTTTCTCACTGTTTTCTATGGCTTACCATTGTTCACTTTGATCTTGTACTACTTATGACTCCCTCTTACACTATTTCTCCCTTTGTATGCATTGATCATGTTCTGTTATTCTGGTATCAACTACTTCTCCCTCTGTCCATTTGATCTTGTAGATTTGATTAGTTTCTTGCTACCTTTTCTCTATCCAATTGAATTTTATTCATCAATTTCTATTATTTCTCCCTCTTTGACAACAATGCCAAAGACCTATTATCTTTGCATCTTAATCATGCTAGTGTAGCATTTGCAGGTACTCCAATTTTTCCTTTTGTCACCTTGCTTATGACTAATTTGAAACTTTAGTACTTTAATTACTTCATAAAAAATCCTAAAGTAAGCATCCTCTACATCAATGTGTAATATTTCAACAATCAACTCATTTGATGTAGGGAAATCGTGTTTTTTCTTCAAATAGCATTGGATAGGGGTATCACCCCTAACTTACCTCTAAGATATTCAAATGCATCTTTAGGTAATGCTTTTGTGAAGATATCAGCAATCTATTCCTTTGAGCTAACATATTCCATTCTCTCTTGCTTGTCTTCCACCAATTCTCTTACATAATGATATTTAATTGCAATATGCTTTGTTTTTGCATGCATCACAGGATTCTTTGATATGTTGATGGCACTTGTGTGATCATAATAGAGTATCATAGGTTTAGTTACCTCTTCCTTCATACCTTGCAACATATGTTTGATCCATACAATATTAGTGTAGTTGACAGCAGTAACAACATACTCAACTTCTGTTGTGGACTGTGAGGTACAAATTTTATTTTTGCTGGCCCAAGTAATCAATCTTTTATCTAAGAAAAGTGCTCCTCCACTAGTGTTTTTTTTGTCATCAATATTACCTTCCCAGTCTGCAGCAGTATAGGCTTTTAACTAAAACTTTTCACTCCTCTTGTAGTATAATCCAAAGTCATTAGTTCCTTTTAGATACCTTAGTATTCTCTTTTCTGCCATTAGATGATTTTCTCTTGGATTAGTAGAAAATCTTGCCACTATTCCAATAGCTAATGCAATATTTGGTCTACTATGTACAACATACTACAACTTTCCAATCATTGATCTATACAATGTCTAATTTACTTCAACTGATTCATCATTTTTGGATAACTTATGTGCTATTACCATTGGTTTGTTGACTGGCTTTGAATCTTCTAATCCAAATGTCTTGAGTATCTCCTTCATATATTTTCATTGGGTCACAAATATGACATGCTTTAGTTGATGTACTTACAATCCAACAAAGCATTTGATTTATCCAAACATTGACATCTCAAACTCATGTTTCATTTGATCAGCAAAATTTTTGCATAGAACATCTTTTCCTCTAAATATTATATCATCAACAAAGATTTCAGCTATTAGAATATCTTTACCTTTTTCTGCCTTGATATATAGGTTGTTGTCATCTATTCTCAAATCCTATTTTCACAAGATATTTGTGAAGTCTTTCATACCATGCTCTAGGTGCTTGCTTCAAACCATTGAGTACTTTATGCAGTTTGCAAACCATATCCTTGTTTTTCTCATCAACAAATCCCTTTGGTTGTTTTATGTAGACTTCCTCTTCCAATATACAGAAAATTAGACTTGACATCCATTTGATAGACTTTGAAACCTTTGTAAGTAGCATATGCAAGTAGTGTTCTTACTCCTTCCATTCTTGCAATAGGGGAAAATATTTCTCCATAGTCCAATCCTTCTTCTTGTGCATAACCTTTGCAAACTAGTCTAGCCTTATTTCTTGTGATCTCACCATTCTCATCAAGTTTGTTCCTAAAGACCCATTTGGTACCAATTACATTTTTATCAGCTGGCCTAGGGACTAGGGTCCAAGTTTTGTTCTTATCAATCTAATCTATCTCCTCTTCCATAGCTTTTACCAATTATCATCTTGTAGTGCATCTTTCACTATTTTGGGCTCAATCTTGCTCAGCAGACATGATTTGTTCCTTAGTCTATTTCTTGTCATTGGTTTGGCATCCTTGTCACCTATGATTTATTCTGCAGGGTGATGTCTTCTCACATACTTGGAAAGTCTTGGTTCTGTTCTTATTTTCATGTTTGGTCTTTCATCTTTAGAATCATTATGCACTTCTCTTTCTGATATTTCATAATCTCTTTCATGTATACTAGTTTCAAAATTAGAGTGTACATTTTCTTCATTTTGTAACTCAACTTTTGAATGCAACTTGTTATTCATTGGTTGTGACTCAACTGATACTGTAACTTGTGATTCCCAACTCAGTTGGCAACTTCATCTTCAATAGGCATTCCTTCATAAAGGTATACAAAAGATCTATAATCTTTTGATTTCTTGGATTCATCAACTTGGATTTTTGCATGCTCGTCAAAATTTATATTTGCACTCTCCACAATCTTTTGGGTATTACTATTCAAACACTTATATGCTTTGCTTCTAGTGGAGTATCCAAAGAATATGCCTTCATCACTTTTTGCATCAAACTTATCATTTCTAGTATCTTTAGGAATATAACATTTACAACCAAATACTTTGAAATGTTTTACATTGGGTGAGTGACCATACCATAGTTCAAAAGGTGTTGCATTTTTTACTTTTCTTGACTTGTACTCGATTCAAGGTGTAGAAAACAGTACTTACTACTTCTCTCTAGTACTTCAAAGCAACATTTTTCTCCATCATCAATCTTTTGGCATAGTCCATCACTGATATATTCCTTCTCTCTGCAATGTCATTCTAAGGTGGAGTTCTTGGTGCTGATGTTTGTCTCTTGATTCCTTTATCATTGCAAAATGTCTCAAATTCTTTTGATGTAAACTCTCCTCCTCTATTGGATCTTAGACACTTCAGACTCTTTCCTGTTTCCTTCTCAACCCTGCCCAAATACCACTTGAACATTTGAAATGCATTAAATTTTTGCTTCAAGAACATGGCAGTCATCATCCTAGAATAATCATCCACAAACAACATTATGTATCTATCTCCTTGGTAGCTTTTTACTTCTATTGAACCACATAAGTCTTTATGGACTAGCTCTAATATTTCTTTGGAAGTGTAGGTTTTACTCTTGAAAGTTGACTTGGTCATCTTTCCTAGCTGACATTGTTTGCACATTGTATTTTAAAGCTTCTTTAACTTAGGAAAACCTCTGACTTTCTTCTTTTTGTTGATGCTAATCAGATTGTCAAAGTTAACATAACATAACCTTTTGTGCCATAGCCACACATCAATCAAGTTTTACAATAAGATAGGTTGCATCTTCCATGTCTAGGTAAAATAGATTACTTCTAGATTGTTCACCTTTTCCTATCAGATTTCCATCAGTGTCATAGATTTTGGTAGTTTTGTTTCCAAATTCTACTTTGTAACCTATATTGCCTAATTGTGATACACTCAGCAAATTGTAGTTCAATCCTTCAACATAGTATGCATTATCACATGAAATTTTTTTTGTACTTTTAATGGAACCTTTTCCTTTGATTTTACATGGAGCATCATTACCAAATCTAACACTATTTCCATTATATTGAGTAAAGGTAATAAACTTACTTTTGTCACCTATCATGTTATGTGAGCATCCACTGTCTATGATCCACTTGTCATTCTTGTTCACACAAGTTATTAGTACTATTACCTCATCTTCATTTGATTCATCCTTCATGTCTACATAGACTACTTCATCATCATTTTCATCAGAATCCTCTTCAACAATGCAGCATATTTTGCCTTTGTCCTTGTAATCTCTACTATCATCTTCTCTTTTGTTTTTGTACTTATTTCCATCTTTGTAATTCTTCTTCTATGTACACCTTGTAGCAATATGTCATACTTCATTGCAATTAAAACAAATGATAGACAACTTACCATTGAATTTACCTTTGCCTCTATGAAATCTTTTGGCCAATAATGCTTCCAATTGTTCCACATCTTCCTCATTTGTGCTACTATCGCTAGATGCATGCTTTCCTTTTCTACTCTTCTTCTTTGATTTCACCTCCTCAGTGTCTTTCAATGTCAGCTTGGCCTTGAAAGAAGATTCAAGATTCTCAGGTCTATAGTTATCAAAGTTGGACAACTCAAATGCAGTAAGTCTACCCACTATTCCTTCAAAAGTTAGTGCATTTCCTAGTACACATCTTAACTCCTGGATGGCTAAAACTCTAATAGCATAGATAGGAAGAAGGGTTCTTAAATATTTTCTATTGACAATGTCTTCTTCTAAATGACCAGCTAAACTTCTTATTGCACTTACCACTTTTTTCATTCTAGAGGCATATTGAGCAGCATTCTCACCTTCCTCTATTTTCATGTCATCAAACTTTCCTCTAAGACTTTCTCTTTTTGCTCTTTGAACATTTTGATCTCCTCCATAGATATCTGACAAGGCTTTCCACATATTGAATGTAGAGTCACATCCCTTGATGTCATCAAATTCAACATAGTTGAGTGTAGAGGCAATCTCTAGCATTGCCTGATTGTGCTCTTTCCTTTTGTTCAAATCATTTGTAGTAAGGCCTCTAGCTAGATCTACATGTTTGACTTCAATTGAGGTTTTTGCATAGTCATCTATTGATCCAAGGTGCAATTTCATTAGAATTTACCATGGAGCAAAGTTATCTCTGTTGAGCTTGGGAACTTCTCTCTTAGACATCTTGATCTTCCTACTTCTAGTACTTTTAAACTAAATCAGTAGACGGCTCTGATACCAATTGAAAGAAATTCTTTAGAATAAATGAGAGGGGGGGGTGAATTAGTTATTCAAGGTCCAGATGTTCTAATAAAAAAATGTCATCAAGTAAAGTGTGCCCATCAACCTATTCATTCATCCAAGCTTAAACTTTTCTACTTAGCAAGTTACTATAAATCAACATGCAAGCATAACACATGAAAGATCAACACATAACATAGTGATTTACATAGAAACCCAATTTGGAAAAAACCACCAGTAACATGCTACTCAATTCTCACTCTTCTGAACTAATGCCCTGTGAAAAGCCTACCCTATTAAAGGCTACAACACAGTGTTAAATGTGACCTAGTTAAAGGATTTATCCACCCTATTAGAAGTGGGCTTGATTAAAGGACTTTAGAAAATTCGCTTGGAATGTCACCCTATTAAAGGATTTAAAAATGGTTGTTAAACCCACCTAAGTCCATAGGATTTTACCCTAACTGATACAATTAATAGAGAGTAACAATAAGGGGTTTTGACCTTATTACACTTCACAACTTATCTTGCAGATTTTAGGTCTCATTTCAGCTCACAGCATTTTCCTAGCATTCAATCTCTTCAGCTCTTGACAGCTTGTTCCCCTTTCAAGCTTTTTCTCCTTGAGTCTTCATACTCAATATACCAGTGCAATCTTCTTTCTAACCACTTATTGAAGTAGAATCTCTATGCTCTGTATTTCTTCTCCTCTAGATGTCTTCTACTTGACACCTTTCAATCATTTCGCAATTTTGGCATCTCCAGAAACTCTTGCTTCTTGGCTTGTGACACCTTAAATAGAAGTCTAGAATCCTTTTCCTGCTTGATTCTTCCCTCCTTTAATTTTAGTTCGAATGGATTAGGTAGGATTCAATGAATCTAACCCATATCTTGTTCCTTCTAGAAACATCATGAAGAATCCTCTTGAATTTTCTCAAAAATGGTTTACTTAAAATTATGTGCCACCAGCTCATCATCCTTATCCTCCATCTAGTTCACAAAATTCAAGGTAACAAACTTGTCAGCTTAAATCTAGCAAATCTTTGACTTTTCCAATTATGCAACAGCTCAGCTCTATTGAAATTATGGTGCTTGACACATACTATGTTATGTGGCATAAACTACATTTTACTAATGCTTGGCACCTACTATGGATTCACTTAGCATCCACTAGGTTTTTTTGATGCTTGGCATCTATTATTTTGCTTGCCACCTGAACACACTCGGCTCCTTCTGTTTCACTTGGCACACACTAGATTTTTCATTTTCTTGGCTCTAACGGAAAATCTACTCGGCTCTAACTAGCTTGCTTGGCACTCACTAATGAACTTAGTTAAGCTTTGTAGTCAACCTTATTACAATTTATTCTTCCATTATTTCTAAGTGTGACCAACCTTTGTATCTTCAAGTATATTATCAATACATCATTTTACCAATGCCTTAACTGATCCTTGTACTTTATTACAAAACCATGACTCAATCTTTCCCTTAGGTGTTTTTGTTACATCTTGTTGATTAAATCCTCTTCATCAATAAACTAAGTGATAGTACTTGGATCTTATAAGCAATTGTCATTCTAGAAAATATTTGGTTTGACATCAATGGCAAAACAATGATTGAAAACATTCTTTATCAACCATCTTCCTTCTTTGCAACAATCTCCCTCTTTGACAGTGATCTTTTTAATCATATTTCCAACAGAGTCCTACATTATGCACTCATAGAATATAAATCAATGTAGGGTGTCTATCGCTTCATCAACCCCAAAGAAGGATAAATCCCAGCCTTAGAGAAATAATTAAAACTAAATTACAAAAATTTATTGATGCTAATTTTATTTATCCTATATCTAACAGTAGATGGGTGTCACCTTGGTCATAGTGCCCAAAAAGGGAGGGAAATGGAACATTTGTGTAAATTACAGAGAATTGAACAAAGCCACCAAAAAGGATCAAGTTCTAGACACTCTAGCTAGAAAGAAGTATTTCTCTTTTCTAGATAGGTATAGTGGTTATAATCAAATTAGTATTGCTCCTAAAGACCAAGATAAAACGACATTCACATGCCCATGGGGAACTTTTGCATTCTTTGTTTCACCATTTGGGCTATGTAATGCTCCTGCAATATTTCAATGAGTTTTTATTAGCATCTTTGCTGATATATCACATGATTGTATGGAAATATATATGGATGAATTCACAACATTTGGAGTCACCTTTGAAGAAGCAATGATGAATCTTGAAAAATTTCTAATAAGGTGTCAAGAACATAATCAAACACTTAATAGTAAAAAATGTTTCATGATCATGTAGGAAGGTGTGGTACTTGGTCATTTCATATCAGCTATAGGAATACAAGTGGTTCCAGCTAAGATAGAGGTAATTCAAACATTGCCCCTACCCACAAAACCAAAAAATGTAGGATCTTTTCTACATCATGCCAATTATTATAGACATTTCATAAAAGACTTCAGAAAAATAGCTAGTCCCTTGTATACATTACTAACCAAAGAAGTTGAATTCATTTGGACATTAAAATGCAATGAAGCCTTCCTACAGCTTAAGAAACTCCTCACTACAGTTCCAATTTTACAAGGACCTTATTGGACTTTTCCTTTTCACATATATAAAGATGCCTCTGACTATGCCATAGGTCTAGTTCTAGGACAACAATCTCAACATCTTGAAAATGCAATATATTATATCAGCAAGAGCCTTCATGGACCAGAATTAAACTACACAATGACTAAAAAAGAACTATTAGGAGTAGTTTATGTTCTGAAGAAATTTTGACATTACATAACTGGTTATCCCATATTTGTTCATACTGATCATGCAACAATTAAATATCTCATGAACAAACCTGTTATAATAGGTTGGTTGGCAAGATGGTTACTATTGTTGCAAGAATTTGATATCACCATCGTTGATAAGCCTGGAAGAGCCAATGTGGTAGCTAATTATTTATCAAGAATCCATCATGATGAGAATGACACTACTCTAGTAGATGATGCATTTCTAAATAAGCATTTATTTCATATTGTTGTTCAAACTCCATGGTTTGCAGATATTATTGCCTACATTGCAGCTAATAAAATGCCAGAAAATTTCTCTTATAAGGAAAAGAAGATGCTTGTAGAGAAAAGTTTTCATTTCTCTTGGATTGATGATATCTTATTTTACACTTGACCTGATCAAGTTATGAGAAGATGTGTGAGAGAGGTTGAACCATATGACATTCTACATTCATGTAATAATGAACCATGTGGAGGGAACTTTGTAGCAAAAAGAATAGTCTTGAAAATTTTAACAATTGGTTACTATTGGCCTACACTTCACAAAGATGTAGCAACTATATGCGAAAGTGTGACAAGTGTCAAAGGATGGGGTGACCAACAAAAACTGTTGAAATGCCTCTCAATCCACAATTGGCATTAACATTATTTGACAAATGGGATATGGACTTCATTGGTCCAATTGATCCTCCATCCAATGGGAAATCATATATCCTTGTGTGCACTAACTACCTAACAAAATGGGTTGAAGTGAAAGCCATGAAGCATGCTTGTGATCACAAAGTTGCAGAATTTTTGTATGAATAAATTTTTACTCGCTATGATGTACCCAAAGAACTAATCACTAACCAAGGTGCACAATTTACTTCTAATCTGATCATAGAATTGATGAAACAATATAATATCAGGCACCAAAAATCAAGCCCCTATCACCCTCAAACTAATGGACAAGTAGAAGTCACAAATCGAGAAATAGAGGCTATCTTAACAAAAATAATTCATTTGCACCGAAGGGATTGGAATAGCAGATTGCCAGAATCTATTTCGGCCTATAGAACTACTATAGGGTTCATACCATTTTAGCTCCTATATGGGAAAATAGCAATGCTTGTCATTGAATTTGAACATAAAACTTTAAGAATTGCACTAAAGCTAAACATTGAACTTTCTGCAGCATAGAGAGAATGTCTTCTACATCTTAATTCCTTAGATGAAATGTGCAAGGCTACTCTGGAATGCACTAAAAATATATAGAAGAAAAGAAAATAATGGCATGACTCCCACATTAGTAACAAACAATTTCAAATTGGTGAATGGTCATTACTATATGATTCTAGATTTAAAGATATGCCAAGCAAGTTGCAGACAAGATGGTTGGGTCCATATGAAATTAACCAAGTGGATTTGTCCAATTAACTACCATTGATCCATTGCCTTTTAAATTATTAGTCAATGGCCACAGACTCAAGTTATATAAATGGCCCCAAACAAAAAAGGACTTCCTGCAATAGTTTCAATGGCCAAATTTAAATGCACACCAAGTAACTCATCCTGCAGCAAAAGGTGTTGACCTCCTGCCTGCAGCTCTTCAATATTAATTTCTTCATGCATGTCCATAATAAAAACTTTATGACTGCATAAAGTTCAAAATTTCTCCATTCATCTTCTACTTTCTTCTTTTCTAACTCATCTCACTTCTTTACCTACCACCCACCCACCTTCCACATCATCATTTTCCAATGCTTTCAATAAACACTGCAAGTTTGCTAACGTATGTTGTCAATGCTGATGTACTTTGCACCACTTTTGGTACGTACAAAAATGAACTCACAGGTATAAGCTTTTCAAATATTAATTCATTTATAGTACATTGATTTTGTTGGGGCTACATAATACTACATTATTTATTTTATGGTGATGTTAAGCCAATTCCATACCTCGTACTAAGTCTGACAAGTGTGGACACTTGTCCATATTCTATAGGGGGCAAGGAAGGTTACTAAAACCCAATGACATTCCTATTTATTCATGAAGATTTTTCCCAAATCTTTATACTTCCTTTATGAAACTCAATTTCTATAAGAACACAAATGTCCAGGTGTCGTACCCCTTATTCTTGAATGATTCCTTACTGTTAGGATGTGATGTGACCCATATTTAATTTTCAAGTGATCCAAATTCCATTTTCAAACAATTTTCACATATCCATGATAAACCACATTATTGCTGCTCATAATGAATTTTTATGACATTAATTAGCTAAAAAAATGAAATGTGAAAATGGGTCTAGAAGCCTAAATTCATAGAAAGGAAATAGTGCAAACAAAGCAAAGAGTGAAATTTTTAGGCAGAATGGGTGGACAATTGCAGCAACAAGAACTAGTGGAGCATACTATTTTACTCTCAGATGTAGAAGTAGTGAGGAGATTTAATGCATGTGGCTAGTTAGGGTATTTCCTAAGTTTAACTATGTTCGATGAAGAAGCTGCCACAGAGTGTACAAGAACATTTAATGAAGGAAAAGCTATTGTATGGGGTTTAATAGTTGTTGCTATAGAAGAGAAAATAGCTGAAGTAACTGGGTTATCGACAATAGGAGAACATTATCCTAATACGCATGATACAAGATTAGTCAAGGCTTAGTTTTTCATACCAACTAATCCTCAGTTGGATATATAACCAAGCAAGGTTGCAAAAGGACATCTCTTCTACCACCATACAATGAGTTGGCCATGCACATTATTAGGTGCCTCACCTGTGAAGGAAGATTTTCATATTTACATGCACATAATTTTAAATAGCTTAGCTGTATAAGGCACAATTGTCCAGTAAATGTTCCCAATTTCTTGTATAACATGTTATGCATTAGTGTTGAAGAATCCCAAAAGGGGAAGGACAATTCTATCACTCATCATGCCCTAATTAAATTACTCATAGAAAGATCACTTAAGGATGCCTCTCCTATGTCATGGGAAAAAAATTTCCAAGCTAAAACCCTACAACCATAGGCTATCCTTAATGAATAGCCCAGTAAGGAGAATGTAGTTCCCACTAATGAAACTACTGAGCAAAGCACTCAAGATGCTGAAGCTAGCAATGTGCAAGAGAATGTGCAAGAAATTGTGCCTTTACTTGTTCAAGAGACTCAAAAACCTACCTCTGCCTAAGAAAAGAGAAAATAGAAATTACAAGAGGAGACCTCGGCTTCGATAGTAGAAAAGCCAAACCCTGTAGTCTAAAAAAAAAAAAAACTAAAATGGGTCCTACAACAGTTACTCCTGTAGCAGAGACGCTGAAAGGGAGAAGGAGGAAGAAGGTTGTGATACCAAAGGGGATCCCTATGAGAAGAAGTCCTGGAATGAGGAGAAAAATTTTTAAAGTGATAGTAGAAACTTAGTCTACTTCATCCAAACCATCTACTAAAGAATCCCCAACACAAATTGTTCCTAAAAATTCTCCTTCTCACCCTAAAATTGCAAACATTCCTGAAAACCCTAATGAGAAATTTAGGGTTGAAGTAAATCAAAATCAAAATGATCCTCCAGCAGACCAACAAATAGTTCCCATAATGAATGAGTTAGTTTATTCAAACACTGGTCTAGTTACCTATAAACCAACATGGCTTACAGATGTGGTTGGTGGTTGCATTCTTTCCACAGTGTTTCAAATTACAATTTGAATAATTTTAAGAGTAAAATGAGCTCTTTCAACTCTTTGACTTTCGGGTAGCTCAATGCTTGAATGTGACAACATCATTACATATCTTTCAATCATCAAGAGGATGATTCACATTTTTTTGCCAAAACAGTCAAATTCGCGGTACAGGTACACAACCACTTCCTATATCTCCATCACAGGCTTTGAAGGTGCAACATGGAAACCTCATGATGGAAACTTGGCCAAAGTTGTTCAAGGACATAGGCAGTCTGGAGGATTTAGGAAGACAATGAGCCCCGATAGACAAGGATTTAATAAGGTTGATAGATGATATTCAACTTTATCAGTAGAAGATGCTTCATTAATGGTCTTTACTATTTCAACAAAAATAATTGCATGTTCTTCAGCATACAAGATGGATTGGGTCGGCCTCTTTTATCTACTAACTGTCATGTCACCACCCCTAATTAGGGTTAGCACATTTTAAGTGTGAGACTCAAAACTCCTTTACCACTCATCCATGCCAACATAGGTATCAAAAGCATCACACTAGCTACTGCAATTAAAGCATTCCGAGGAGCATCAAGAGCCTTCTATATTTTCTCTTCAAATTCATCTACTGCAACTTATCTCAAGATGGAACTTATACTGACCCATTGAAAGCAGTATGCATCCTACCACTGCATCCCCACTTTGGATTTGGCATTGAAACACTTGTACATGGATGAACAAAATAAACTACAAAGGATGGATCTTCTACGTGCACTATCCAAGCTTCAAAACTATTACATAGTATTTCATGCCATACCTAAGCCTTGATGTTGAACTTGACTTAGAAATGCTCATGCTTGGTTCAAAGGAACCGCTATTTTCGTGAACTATTGAGTAAATATCTATTTCCTTCTCACCTCCGCATACTGATGTTAGCAAGGCCTGCAGATATCCATTGAATACCAGTTTAGAATCACTCTTTATCTCACCCACTTCCTCATCAAGTTGAACAATTTCTACTTGATTGTTATAATCCTCAAGGAAACTACCAATTGCAAGACGAAACTTCTTGTTCTTGCAGGTGCTCCAATTTGGTAACAAGAATTTGGATTGGGATGGAATGTAGTTTTACTTCCAATAGTTGTAAATAGCAAAGCATTCTTATCAAAGGTTACCCTCAACAATAATTGATACCATTATTGTGTGAGCCCGCCAACATCAACCCTAAATGTTCTGAAGAATTTTGTTTTCCTTTTTTCTTAATTTAGGGATCCCATCTTTATCATGCCACCATATATAATAGAGTCAAGTTGGTTAAAATAGTGAAAATTTTATTTTCACCCCTCTTCGTGATTCAGATCTGCAACTTATTCAATATTTTATCATCACCACTTCCAAATATTTTTAACTCTATATAGGTTGCATTTACAAATACCTGATAAAGATGAAGAAGGCATAGTTGCTCCATATTTTTACTTTGAACCACTGTCATATACTTTTCATTCCTTTTTTTAAAGATATCCCTTTAACTAGAGTCTGGCATCAAATATTTTCCCACATATTTCATTGATGACAAAGATGAGTATTATCTCATTATGTCAACTCATCATCATTTATTTTTCAATGAACCCTAATTTTTTGAGGCATAAGCACATAAATGTCTAGAGCTCGTGTAGTTTGAAAAACATATCCGCTCCATTCATGAAAAGAGCCATGAGTTGCTTGCAAAGAGGAAAAGAGCAAGGGAACACCAAAAGCACTAAAACTACTAGCACCACAAAAGCAAACACAAAAATCCACACCTAGCCACAACAAAAAATTTATGTACAAAGAGTAGGGTAAGCAACCCATACTCAGAAGAATGTACCTAGCTGCTCATGGAAAACCATTAACTGGTTGAGAGAAGTATGCACTGGTGCAAAAAAATGGTTAGTGTGCAAGTGAGCTCATTCCTGAAAATTGGAGAACAACCATTGAAAAGAAAAACTCCATAGCTATAAGCTTTTCAAATAGCAGATTAAAACCAAGAAGCCAGCCGACATTATAGCTCATCAATTGTGGCACTTCCATGTCTTCTTGCGCAGGTTGTTTCTTATCAGAACTCTTAACATCTTCCATGAGATTCTTGGTAAATAAAATGGAGTCTCTATGGTGATAGTCTTTCCTAAAACTATTAAAGTGATAACCCACATAGTTCTCATTTAAATCTGCAACTTCTTCCTTCAAAGATTCAGGTTCCAAGAATCTGTCTATGAAGTCTATCTCAAAACAAAAAGATTCCATCATAGGACCAAAATCCATTAGCCCGTCTTCACAATCAAACCTAAACACTTCTAATTTAGGTTGTGTGCATGGAATTGGTCTAGGGCTAAAAGTATTTCCTTTAACTTCCATCTCATCTTTCTCAATATCTTTGAATGCCTTGGGCTGAAAAGACTCTTCATTCATTTCAATGTGATCAAAGAAAAACACTTCATAATCAACTTCAATCTTTTCTTGTGTATGTTGATCTTTCATACCCTCCTGAATAACATCATTTGATGAAATATCAATAGCAATCCCAAATATAAAAGAATCAAACTCTACATTTGAAACATCCTCTGACAAGTTTTCATTTGATCTTCCACCTTGCAACCTTTGTTCATTACGAGGTACTTCTAGGCTAATCATTGAGTCAAATGATTGGGAGACATGTTCATCCTCAGACTCAACATGTAGATGGTAGGCTCCAACTACACTACAAGAAGTACTTTCACTCATCAGAGGGATTTGAAGATCTTTATCATTGAAAACTGGTAGACTTTGATAAATAGGAGGTGCTGATTTAATTGCTTTGAGAATGAGCCTTTTTTGTTTAGGCCTTACCTCTAGACAATTCTATTTTTCACAGAGATAAACTCCTTCCTGTGCAAAGTCTTTACACTTCATTCCACTTAGAATCATATCATCATCTAAATTAATAGCCTCCCTTTGTGCATCTTGCAATGTTTGCACTTTTAAATGAAGAAGCAGGAATTTAATTTTTGTTTGCATGGCAACAATGAAAACACACAACTGATTATTTTCAGTTGGTTGGCTGGTTAGGGGTATCTTACCAACAGTTCTATTGAATCTATCAATAAAATCTCTCATGATTTCCCCTTCTTTAATCTTGATTTGAAAGAAATTAAATAGCATCTTAGTAACATCAACCATAGGTATAAACCTTTGTAGAAATTTTACCTCAAGATCATTCCAGCAAGTGATGCAACTATCAAGTAAATTCTGGAACCAATTTGCTGCACTTCCAATGAGGCTTCCAAAAAATAATCTAACAAAGACATTCTCCTCTTGTACACCAAGAATCTCATAGGCAACTATAATTGCTTTAATGTGATCATTAAGGTCTTGATTTGCATCACCAGAAAACTTTGGGAGATATTCTAATGAATTCTTAGGTAAGGCTGGGTATTGAGATAAAGAAAACGGCCCAATCTGAGCCCCCCATGGTTGGGCTGCAACCAAAGCCATAACACCAGAATTATTTCACCACAATCAATTAGAGTCACTAACCTCCATCCTCGGGGAGGTAACCTTCAGATTTCCAAGAAAAGAAAAGCACTGGAACTTGCTTTCTTTCCCCAGTAGAGTCGCCAAAAACTGTTAGTAAACAATTTTGTCCTTCCAAAATTAAATACAAAAAAATGACTCAAGATGCCCAAATAGAAGAAGAATTTTCACTAACAATTGGATAGATTATCATTTTATTGATAATCTTCCTCTGAATTGAGAGGTACAACTCCCTTGTAAAGATATTCAATGAATGTGATATATGCTTATGTCTTTAACCTGAAGACATGAAGGATTTTCTGACATTCACCCATAGACATGAAATGAATGCAATTTCAAGATTTAAAATTGAATAGAAAGAGAAAGATGAATAAGCAACCACAAGATTACTTAATCAATCTTCCAAATTACAGAAGGGAGAGAAAAGAAGCTAAAAATATGTTTATGCAAAAATGTGAGTACATAATTACAAAATTACATACATTACATTCAATGTAGTAATAAAAGACTATATCTAAAAAAGGAAATAAAGAACATAGTATTCTTCAAAAACCAGAAATATAAATGTTCAGACCACAAGATTAAATACATATATATTCCTTTTCATTTCAGAGACATGACAAGACAACAATAGTACTATCCTATCCTTCTATTACAATCAATCTGTAGAAAAATAAAACAACTCTTCCCTCCATATTACAAAACTCTGACTCCCTTTTCCTGTAGTAGCTATAGAACTCCCCCCGAAAAATAAAAACAGAACCTGTTACAATTGCTTTTCAACCTTTAAATAATTTTTGCCAAGAAGTTTGGCAACTACCCTAAATTCTTCTTGCCAAACTTCTATTACCTTCTCCCGCACTTTGCTATGATAATTAATTCTTATAAAAAGAATTAATCATTTTTGCATCCCTTTCTCCACTTTAATCAATCTCTTAAGAGCTTTTATAAATTCATTTCACAAAGATAATTAATTCTTTTTAAAGAATTAATTATTTCAGATTCTTTTTAATATTTTCTTTATCCTCCACTTCTTTTTCTATGATCAAGTGCAATATTTAATTTGCACTTAACAATACTATTAATTATTAAAGAATTATTTTATTTTATATCTATCAACTTGCCCACTTCCTTTTTATATTTTTCTTATGGGCACATACGTTGAAAGAATAATTAATTCTTTCTAGAATGAATTAGGTGAGAAATTAATTATATATAATAATTTAATACCTAATTACTTTGCACTTTAATATTTAATTCCTTTGAAGAATTGAATATTATAAGAATGCAAAATAATTTGAAATTTGAAATTTCTTTTTAATTTATCACATAATTGAGTGGGAGGAAAAAACTTAGGGTTCCAAAACCCTAGGTAACACATCCTATAACAATTGAGGTCATAAATAAAGTTCACTAACAATGACAATGGTCTTATCTTGACCAAAGTGTCCTACCATCCCTCAACTATGTTTCTCCTTGATCAAGTTCTCATTCATGGAACTCTTTGGAATACATAGCTGACTACCTTTGAACAACATGCCATCTTGGATCATGTAATCCAACCACCTAGTCATGTATAGAGTAATAGGTTCTTTGCAAGCCTTCCAAGCCTCTACAAAGTCAAGATCCTCAGGGTATAGGTTCTTAAGTTCATCAAACCCAACCACTTCAACCTACATTTCTATCAACAAAAATTGTCTCCTACTTAATGCATCTACAACACTTTTAGATCTTCAACTTCTATTTATTCAATAGAAGTGTATAGCTTTGCAAGAACTCTACCCATTTCAAATGTCTCTGATTCAATTTACCTTGGCTATTTAGGTACTACAATTTCTGATGATCAATGCACAAGACAAATTCTTTTGGAAAAAAATAATGCCTCCATTTCTTTAAGGCTTGAACTATTGTATAGATCTCCTTATCATAAAAAAAATACTTCTTCATTGCATCATTCAATTTTTTGCTAAAATAGGCAATAGGCTTACCTTCTTGGCTCAACACAACCCCAATAGAACTACCACTAGCATCATAATCCACTTGGAACACTTTGTTAAAATTAGGAAGTGCCAACACAGGTTTCTCTATCACCTTCTTCTTTAGCAACTCAAAACTCCTTACATCCCCTGTAGTCTCGTTGAGCTCTTTTCTATCCTATCTCATTGTTTAAGTTAGGGGTGCACATATACTACTAAAATTCCTAATGAAACTTCCTATAAAAACTAACCTTTGGTATCAACTATAGGGTAAAAAAAATGGTATACAATAATATCTTGCAATTTTATTGCTCCACCTTGCATCAAACCACATGTAAGTTCAATTTTTATTATTTTTCAATTGATCTAATTTAATTTTTTTCTTAAGTTAGGTTTTTGTAATGAAAATAGAAGGTTTTTAGCTTGATTTATAAATTGTTCATTCAAATTATAATTCTCTATTTATTTGCATTATAGATAGGCATGGTAGACCCTAACCAACCTCCAAATAATCCCTCGCCAAACGATGATCCTCAAAACAATCCAGAACCACCACTACCCCCTCAAAAACCTCCCCACATTTAAGACCTAATTGAAGAAAATCTAAAGCAATTGAGGGTTGTACACCAAACATATAACATTATCTCTAGTTTATCTCCCATGCTAGCCACCCTTAATACTATTGTGAGTAATATTCATACCCTTACCAAGCAACATGATGCGGCTCTTTGTTGGCGTGATCAGATGCACCACCAATTTGATGAGGGCTTGGATTATTATGGGGTTGTGGCCCATAATATTAGTAAAAAGGAATTAATCGACCTATTT
The DNA here is from genome assembly GCA_028749045.1 of Cupressus sempervirens. NCBI lineage: Eukaryota > Viridiplantae > Streptophyta > Pinopsida > Cupressales > Cupressaceae > Cupressus > Cupressus sempervirens. The sequence continues at coordinate 33,901,165 of CM053792.1, forward strand.
TTCAACCCCAAAACTAGTAAAATAGTTGACCCTAAAAAACTAAAAATTTCAATCAATTGGTGCACTAATGAGGCCATTAGAACTCATTTTTGGGATCGTTTGTGGATGATTTTTGATAAACTGCCACACAACAATTTGGAGGTGCCCATATATTTATTAAAAAAACTATATGCTAAGTTTATCAGAGGAATTAAAGTTAATTATTGGAGCATGAGGCGAAAGATGGGCATAGGAGATGGAGCTCCCCATGATAGACTCAAGGTGAAACGGAGGAAAGCCACCACATTTTTCCCTGCCTGATATCCCTTCCCCTCCTTCAGTGCAACATCTTGATGTCATTGATGAGGCTAGTGTAGCATCTACTAGAGCCATTCATCATTTGAGAAATCCACTAGTCACCCAGACTAGGTCATTGTTGCCTCCTCATGCTAATGATGTTGGCACTAGTACATCTAGTAGTTCTTGACATGTTTGTGTGTCTCATACTTACATTATGTGCAAGAGTCTTTGTTCGCATCCCATTACTGGTTATGAGTTTCAGTTTGAGGTTGGGGATAATGACACATCAAACATTATTATAGAGATACACACAACTCCTACAAGAGAGGTGGAGGGGCAGGCAGAGACATAAACTCCTTCTATTATGGTAAGTCTACACATTTAATTCATCATAGAATTATTAATTTAAAATCAATATTATTGGTGTAAATAAGTATTTACTTATTACACTTTACTTAAGTTTACTTAGGTTAATGCATTATTTTATTATTTCTTAAGTGAAACACTTAGGAGTTTGCATACTCTTATGAGTTGTCATGTTGACAACATTGGAGTAAGCAACTCTAATTCAGCACATGGTGTCTACAACATTATTTTGTGTGCTACACCTTTGTAGGCTTATCCTCTCATCATCGCACTTACTCCTGTGCTTAATAGAGGATAACCCACACCTAGTCGACATGTGCCTAGTTGTATGACCTATCATGTTGTTGATTCCTATGCATTCTAGAGGCCTTTATATATAGGAACTCCTAGTGTACTTACATACATTTAATGAATATCATATAGTAATTCTGATCATACTCTTTGGTCTACTATTGTGCTTGTGCTTGAGTTCCTTGGTCTTGGGTGATTTTTCCCTAAGGAAAATTCTTACATGGTATCAAAGCTGAGAGAGATTCTCTTCACATAGCCATTCGAGACCATTCTTACTTTAGCACCTTGACCCAGAACTAGAGAATCCATAGAAATTTGGAGCATCTAGAGCTAAAACGGACCTCGCCATTGCATCTGAAACATCAATTCGATGAAAATTGGCTATAAATTTGCCTGTATTGAGCCAAAGTTGATTTTGAGGAAAAATGTGTTTACAAACTGACACCCAAAGGCCCCAATTTAAAAATCTGGTATGATCTATTAAATCTATTCAATTATATTGTTTAGAAAAATTTCCCAGTAGGGCCTACAAAGAAAAATTTTTTGCAAGCACCGAGCAGTGACACCCTAGCCCTGGAAGCCGAATATTCCATTGGTATCCTCATTTTCTAGTGGCATCTCAATTTTTTAGTGGACACCAAATCCTACTTGTGAGCGGCCAAACCAGTCGTCTCCGAATTCATGGTGAGAACACAACAAAAGCTTCAACTTTGTGTTGAGCTTTGTGGCATTTGTATTTTATATACTTGCAAGTCTGAAACCCCCACAAATGTGGGATAATTCAACATGAACCCTACCAACATTTAAATTAGCGGGCACTGCCAAAACATTTCTGGCACCACTAGCCAAATCACGGTACCCTAGGTGATTAGCTCTGATCTCACCTCCGGAAACCTATTTTGCGAACTCGATAGCTGCTAAAGCATTTTTGGCACTGACAATTTCACCCACTCGTCAGCATCCACAAATCTCATAGCAGCCATTTTTCAACCCAGGGAACTTTCCTATTGTTGTTGCATCTGCCTTCCTCAAATTCTGGTAGCCATCATCAGCCTGCGCTTTTGCCACATGGAGTAACTACCCCGTCCCACATGGAAATCACCTGCCAATCCATGTGGGCCCCCACTCCACATTAGTAGTCAATGCTAGCTAGAGGATACGTGGCTCCCTCTCCCACCTCAGCCCAATCTGCCAATTAATTTTCCATGTAAGTGCCACGTCAACGACAAGCACATGTGTCAAACTGCAAGCCTGGCTATGTGTTATTTTCTATATGCTAAATCAGCCAGACACATCATCTTTATCTGTATCGCCTGTATAGTACAGTGCTAATGTTAGCATGACATCATCTGCCATGTCAACCAAGGGGTCAAATTTTCTTGATGTCATCATTTTAATGGCCTAAATATGACGGTTGTATGACCATCACTTCCAAGCCAAATAGAACTACTATGACGGCCATTTGACCATCAAATTTAACCTTGTCTTTTTCCAATCAGACCCCTCTCCAGATTCATTTTTTATTTCATAGTATGACTTTGGGAGGCCATAACTCAATCATCCAAACTCCAAATTAGGTACCTTTTTTTTATTTTGACTAGAATTTCCTAAAAAATTTAGTGGTGTAGTTCTTTTCTAGTTTTTGGTGCATGGATTTGTTAGAAATTACATCTTTTGGTGACTGTACCTATCCGATCCTGCATTTTACAACTTCAATTGCTCCGTATGAGCTCATCTGGACTCAAAAATAGGTTCCATTTTTTTTGAAAGTGCATTATTTTTCATCTACCTTCTAGGTCTACAATCAAATTATAGGTTTGTGTGGACAAAATTATCACTTTTAGAAATAGGTCCTTTTGTACATTGTAATGCTTTAATATAACTTTAGAATTGTTGTATATCTGAGATACATTGTAATGTTCCAAATTTGAACTCCATAAGGAGGTTATAAAAAGAAAAATTAGAAGTCCACTAAGGCCAAAATTGGAAAGTGGCCATTGTAAATGAACTACATATAAACCAGTTAAATCTACATTATCTCTAGTATTATTACAAACATTTTCCAAATTAGATTTGGTAGAATGTCTTACCAATCTGAATTGATCATTGTCAGATTCTGTCATTTCTTCATCAAACTCTGGGGGTGCAACATATTTTCTTATTTTATTTTGTTCTATATGCCTTTCTTGCTCTATAGTTTTTTGTTTCCCCTATTCTCTTACCACTTGTGTTGTTTCCCTAGTGTCTACCCTTGTAGTTGGATTGGCTGGGCTCAGCTTTGTTACTTTCTTCTTCCCCTTGGGTTGTGTAGCAAGCTATTTTCGTGATTTTCTCTTCTTAGGTTCAGCCTTGAGTGCTTCCTGCTCAGCACCTTCCTCTTCTTCTGCATCCTCACCCATGCCTTGGGTCAAAGCAAGTGTCTCATGTCCTTGTTCTTCTTCATCATCTTCTTCTTTTTTTGTGCCTTCACCAAATTTGGCTTTGAGTTTCTTTACAAGTTTATCCTTCTTGTTCAGTGTGGATGTAGTCTTCAACTCCATGTCAACCTTTGACCTCACCACATCAAAAGTTCCAAAATGCGGTGCACTCTTGTCCACTTCCTCTACTAATAATGTAGTTATAGCTACAAATGCCTTGTCTATATTTATTTCATAGCCAAGAGATCTTAACCATCTAACTCTTGGTGTGGCTTCCTAAATATAGGTGTAGTCAATATCTACAAGAAAGAATACATCATTTACATACTTTTCTACCAATTAAATTGGTATTCTTAGCCTCTACTTCATGGTCTTCTTGAAGTCTTCAAAATAGCTAGTCATTAGGGTTTCAAAATTAGCTCTCATTTGTTCACTGTATTCATTAACTTGAGCTATTATAGACCTATTTTCTTTCCATACAACTTTACTAAAAGATGGAAACTCATTCGGTACATAGAAGAATATGCAAATCAAAATTGTACCAAACTTGCACTGTGCTCCCTTGGGTCTCCTTATTGCTGCTAAATTTTCATTGATTTGCTACAGTTGCAATTCCACAAGATCATAAGTATGATCCTTCTTCACTAAATTGTAACCCACATCCACTGCAATGCATGGTACACTATTAAGTCTGCTCGATTGGTAAAATTTATGTGCAATAACCCTAACAACAAATTCAACAAGAGGGTCTTGGATAGTGTCTATTGTCATTGCTCTCTTGTTCCATTTGGCACCAGTATTCTTTTCAATTGCTTCCTTAGAGTCACTTCTAAGGGTCTTTGGCTGATCTAGGGTTGAGTACCCTATCACTCTATGTACAATCCTTTTTGTAATGTTTACTTGATCATCCTCCAACCATAAATTTCCATCATGAATCTTGCTAAGTAAAATTATAATCCATTCAGTTTTGAAAATTGTGAGGAATTCTAAGGCATGTGTTAAACGCTTTTTCTCAACAATTTGGTACTCATCTTTCAATACTCCATTTTCACACAATTTTTCATAGGCTTCCCTCATTTCCATGTCTCCTATGGTTCCAATTTTGCAATTGTAACATCTTCTAACATCTTGGCCTATAACTACCTTAGGTGGAATAACAAATAGGGCTTTGACTAGTTCATTTTTATATGCTACTTCTGGGATTAGCTAGAAATCTAGTTTTTTCACTTCATTTGACACCAATTATACCTCAAATGTTTCTTTCTCCTATGGTTTCCTAGAGTTGGAGGCCATTTGTGCAATCTAGGGTTTGAACTCAAAGAAAATATGAAACTACGTAGCTCGGCACAAATGTAAATATCTCAATTTGATGAAATTGTGTTGAATCATTGTTGAAACTGGCCCAAATGCTGGATTCTTTGCTTTGAAGTCATTCTACACTCTTCTTCATCTTTTCTCTTTGATCACGATGAAGAAAAATGATTCAAAATGTGATAATATACCCTATTTTCATAGCATTTAATGCTTAGTGCATTTACAACTATCCACTCAGCTTCTTAAGCATTTATGCATTACTCAGCTTCAATTGCCTTTCCACCACTTGGCATCCACTAAAGTATCCTTCACTCAGCTTCAATTGAAATTTCTCTTTACTCGACTTCCACTACCAAATTGGTTGCAACTAATCATTCAGCTTCTATTGTCTTTGGCAATTAACTTAACATCTGAAGGCGACTTTTCTAACTTGGCAACACTAATGAAAACTTGAAGTCTCAACTTTGCATCTTTATTCATGCTAATCTTTCCTTTTTAGTACTTTCTTATTTAGGAATTGATGTATGATAAAGCTTTTGTAAATTAGTCCCTCATGCCTTATTGTGCTTAGTTTGATGAAGTGTGACCACTTGACCTCATAGGTGAAGTGATCCCTTCATTTGATGTGTTGCTTCCATCTTTCTTCTTCCAGGTCTTATTCATTTGTCCTCTGATGTGTTCAACATCCACCTTCTCTTTTCTTTTGTTGATCTCTAAGTTGGGTTCCTTTGACCTTGTTGGGAAGTTCCTACTGATATGACCAGTCTTCAGACAATTGAAACATGTAGTTTGGCTTAACCATCTATTGTAGTTTCCTTTGAAATGTGTTCTTATGCAATTTGTAGGGATGTGTCCATATTCCTAATAGTAATGGCAGCTATACCTGGTGTTGTAGTCCTAATTGTACTGATGTACATGGTTATTTCCCCTTGCTGGCTAATTAGGTGTCCACATAGGCTTTGATCTACACTCAAAAGCTCTATGTCCATAATTCTTGCAATTGTAGTAGTGACCTTCAAATCTTGGTGTTTTGATAGTCCTAGTCCTATAGTTATGTGCTTGATGTCCTTAATCATTACACTTATGATAGTGACTCACATTCTTAGGTTTGTTATGCTGATGGGCATTCTCGCTCCTGTGTACATTAGAGTTATGTCCTTTTTTACCACAAAAATGACAAGTAGGTTTAGTGTTCTTACCTTTCTTACTCCTTTCTTTTGCAGTCTTGGATGACTCTCCTTTTTCAGTGTTGATATATCCTAGTCCTGAAGTATCATTGCTAGCCCTTGGTGATTTCAATAGCTTCTCAAATTACTTGATGGCCTCATTGATTTTTTTGAACTTCTCTGCAATCTCCTTTTCTCTTTTTAGGTCATTTTGTAGTTGTTCATTTTGCATCTTCAATGTAGAGATCTCAATGTCCTTGACATTCAGTTCATGATGTGCATTCATCATCTAGCTTAGGGTATCTAGATACATGTTTGAAATTCTTGCAAGCTCAATTGACTTTTCTTCTAGTCTATTGGTAAGATTCCTCTTGTCATCTTCTAGCATAACCTTATCTTCAATGGCTCTTTTCTTCTATTCAGTCACTTCACAAAGCATCATGGTTTGTGATTCTTGTTCAAGCTTGAGAGTTCTAATTTATTTTTCTTGAGCTCTATTCTTCTCCATTAGGTCTACTATTGCTACATCAAACTCTTTTGAATCTCCATTTGCAAACAATTTTGAGGTGTCAATCTCCTTGTATTTTGTATCATTTTCAGCTATGGCAATCTCTCTTCTTCTCTTTAAAGATTTTCTCAGTTCTTCTCTTGCTTCTTCCAAAGTGTGTAGAGCATGCTATATATCTATTGTCTAATTCTCTATGATCTTCTCAAGTTTGTAGACTTCCATTTCCAAATCTTTTCTCCAAGTTGTAAGGCTCTTCCTTGTGAGAACTTAGCTTTGATACCAATTGTTGGAATTTACAAGTGGGAAGGTTTACTTTTGAGAGGGGGGGTGAATCGAAAGTAACTAATTTTAACCTTTTAAACTTTTTTTTTGAAATCATTCACATGCATCTAATTCATCTAATAGACATGAAAGAAAAGACATGCATGAAAACAGATAACACAAGATTTTGGTAACCCAGAAACCCTCCAAAATGAGAAGGTAAAACTGGGATGGCGATGACACCCACAAAGTATCACTGTAGCAATATGTAATTTTTTAAGGTTACAAATTTTGACCACTTCCAATGGTCTACCCTATGAAAAGCCTATCATGTTAAAGACTTTACACCCTGTTAAAAGCGACTTGGTTAAAGGATTTACAAACACTCACTTGGAATGTTACCTTGTTAAAGGATTTAGCACCTTGTTTAAAGGCTTGCAACATGGCTATTAAACCAAACTATCTTCATAGGATTTTCATTCCTAATACAATGGCTAGAAAGTATTAGAAAGTCTTGACCTGATGACTTGCAATCTTCAATTACTGTTTCTAGATCCTTGTTCTGCTCTATCTATTTTGATCCTTGCTTGATCTAATTTGTCTCTCCTCAAAATTTTGATACTCTATTCTTGATCAACTAAATTATGCAATGCTAGTCTTCCTTCTAGGTCTTTAAACACCCCTCTGAACTTTTCTATAATTCACCCATACACTCACATAATGGGGTTTTGTCCTCCTTTTAAAAGCTTCAAAGACTTAGGGTTAGGTATGAATCTACAATCAATATTCATTCTTCATTTTCAAATCAATTCATTCACTTTTCCTATTGGTTGCATGCTTTCTCCATTTTTCTTATTGGTTGCATGCTAATTACATAGGTAATGCAAAAGATTTGATCTTATCTTCAAGATCCTTTGAGATTCATCTTGAGTTAGCTCAAAAATGGTTTACATCTGAGTTTGTGAAGGCACAAACTCATATGTTGATTTTGTGTTACTCGACACTTACTAGTTATTGATGCTTGGCACATATAGGAATTCTATCTCACTTGGCTCCTATAGTAATTCTATTTCTCTCAGCATCTATACTTTTCTTGGCACCTATAGTGACTCAGCATCACTTATCACTCAGCACCTTAACTTTGCTTAGCACCTGATGTTCACTCAGCACCTATTGAATTTCTAGCTCAACACATAATATAGCTCGACATATGTATTATACTCAGCATCAACTTGAGAATTTCATTAAGTGTGTTGTCACTCAATTGTCAAAACCAATCTAAGACCAACAAAGTTGCCATCTGAGTACTCCACATTTATTTCTTCTTATAACACCACAAAGACTACATTGGGGTTACCTATCAGAAACTCTCTTTTGATCGTTATGCTCAACTATTGGATGAAGAAGAATAGAAGTTGAAATGAATGGGGATTCTCAATTCATCCAAGTCAAAGGAATTAGTGGCAAATAATGAGGGTTCTCAAAATTGAGCTAGTCAATCTTCAAATAAAAGAAAGGGCAAGAAGAAGAAGTGGAAAAATAACACGTAAGAGGATACAAAAAAGACAACACCACAATAAAATCAACAAGGAAAGTCTTCCTAAAATTCAAACAAGAAGGGATACACTAATAAGAAGAAGAAAAAGTGTTCCTATTGCAAGAAGTTGGGTCATGAAGAACATGAGTGTTATCATAAAAAGATTGATGAGTTAACGAACATCATGAAGAAACACAATGTTCCACTGCCTAATGCTTATAAGGAGAAAGGATCTTCAAATTCAAAGGGCAAAGGGCAAGCACTCATGGTAAATTCAAGTTCTTCAATGAAACGGATTCTTGACTCAGGTGCCTCATATCATATGGGTTCTTCAAAATGACGCTTTTCTTCATTGAAGCAGTCTAAGGTATTGCACATCTTTGTAGGAGATGATACAAAAAATGGAAGTTGAAGGAAAGAAAATTTGGAAATGGAAAATGGAGAATTCAAAGACATTCACTATGTTCCTAACCTAAGCTCTAATCTCCTCTCAATTTACCAAATCACTCACCTTGGAGATGGTAATAAAGTTGAGTTCCTTCCTAACTCAGTAATAATGTGCAATCTCAAACATGATTCATTGGTTGAAATAGGGAAACTTAATCATGAAACAAGGTTGTATTCTCTCTCTCACTTTGTGCTGAAGTCTTCTTCACATGCCCTTTTGATTCAATTTCATCCACAAATCAAATTATGGCATAAGCAGTTTGGTCATCTTGCCTTCCACTATCTTCAACAACTTTGCTCCAAAAACATGGTCAAAGGTCTACCTAAAATCAAATTTTCCAAAGGTGAATGTTCAACATGTTCAGTGGATATCCATCTAGAGGAGAATTTTACTAAAGGGAAGTCTTCAAGAGCACTAGTTGTTCTTTACTTGGTTCACATGGTACTAGCAGGTCATTTTGCAGTGACATCAATCAACTAGGGTTGCTACATACTCACTTTCATTGATGACTTTTCACGCTACACATGGGTCAACTTTCTTCATCACAAGAATGAAGTGTTGGACAATTTTCTAGCCTTCAAGAGTAATGTTGAACAACAATCAAGGAAAGCCATCAAAGTTCTTAGGATGGATAATGGAAGTAGATATGTCAACATAAGACTTAAAGACTTTTGCAAACTTGAGGGTATTGATCTTCAAAATCCACCAGCATTATGTCCGCATAAGACAGATGTTGTAGCACTGAGGTTATGAACTCTTAAGTCTATGGAAAGTTGCATGATACAAGCCAAGTCTCTAGATCCCACACTTGAAGTAAAAGTTATAAGTAGTGCCAATCACATACATAATAGGTCTCCTCATAATTCCTTAGATGGAAAGACACCTTTTGAGGCATCGTGTGGCAAAAAACTAGTTGTGAAACACTTCAAAGTCTTCAGTTGTCCAACATGGGCAAACATATCTTCCAGGGGATGCAAGGAACCACCACCTAGGCCTTGTACTTTCATCAAATATGAAGATGGTGTTAAGGCATACAGACTTATGGATCCTGAGACACATGAGATTTTTATAGAGAGGAATGTACATTTTGAGGAAAGTTTACCTAGCTTATCCTCTAATCCTCTCTACACTACATATTGTATATACTAATATGTTAGCAAGAAACACTAATCTATTAAGAGAACAAAGCATTAACTAACAAAGATTAATATAACATATAAGAGAGACTAAAGAGGAACCCCTAATTGGGAATGTGAGCCAAATGAATGGACTCTCTCAATAGGAATTAGCTCTTTGCTTTGTAGATGAATCTAAATCAATGATTGGTATGTATGCTCAAGATACTCAAACTATGCTTCAATGGAGATGGAAAATGGAAAATTGGTAGCTTTGTGAGCTCTCAATTTGGCATCATAAGGGTATGGTTAAGGGCTTTGTTTCTCAAACTAACATTATAACTTTAGCTTCAAGGTTGTGATGAAATGGCTTGGGAGGAGATTCAATTTATAGGCTAAGGGCTTGAGGGTTTGAGGGCTAAGATGCAAGGATGGGGAAAATCTTATGGAGGGCTCAGATTGAATGAGAGGAGAGCACATGGATTGTGCTTCCTTATAGCCAATTAGGGAGTGACACATGTCACGGGGTGAGAGGATGGAGGAAAAGGCAAGGATGAGTCAACAAAAGAGGTTCAAGGGATAATATCTTCATAAAGACCCTTCTTAATGGCTTGTGAGAGCAATGAATGGGCTTGTAAGAGTCTTTATGGCCTTTCTAAGAGCATTCATGGCTTAGTGGTTGGGATATTTTGGAGCGAGTTGAGATTGTTGACTTTGCTTGGTTTAGGAAAGTCTTAAGCTTGCTTAAGGAATGTGACAAGGTTAGGGGTGGGATTAGAGATGATTTAGGATTAGATTAGGGATGTTAGAGATATGCAAGTGGATGGCATTTAATGAGGGTGGGTGAGTTAGTGGCTAAGCTTGGTTAGTATGGGTGGATGGGGTGGATTAGGCTAAATGGAGGATTTAGGATAGTTTAGGGGTTATTAGATTTGAGGGCTTTATTTATCAAATAGATTTATTTAATAAATGAGGGTTTTGGAATTAGATAGGAGAATAATATTAATTGATAAATAATGGGTTATTTGATTTATCAATTAGGACTATAGATGATTAATTAAATTAATCAGCTAGGGGATGGCAAAAGGATTAATTAAATAGAAATTTAATTAATGATGCCTTTAGAGATAGCTAAATAAGAGTACCGAAGTGGTGTAATTAGATTTAGGTGTCTACATTTTGCCCCTCTTTGACATAGTGTTGAGACAACACTATTTCAAAGAAGTTCGAATGGAGACGACACGAGGAAGATGTTTTAGCAACAAGGTTGCCCCAGTCTTAGATAAGAAGAGGAGAGACTAGACTTAGAGATGCCCCCGCAAGAAGGTGGTGGGGAGAGAAAGTGAGGCTCGATGGCTTCTTGAAAAGTAAAAGAATTCAAGATGAGCAAGGAGACTTAGATTGGCAAAGAGAAGGGGCTGAATTAGCTCAAACTCTCACTACGGGAGAATGAGAAAGTGAGAATCAGAGGCACAAGAGTAAATAAGCTTAAGACTTCAGAGGAGGTGGAGGATGAAGGAGCGGAGCGCTATAAAAAAGAATCTAGGATAGGGAGAAGGATGAGGGAATTATAAAGCTGATGCAACAGGATTTCAAAGAGTCAGATTGGTGGAAGATGGGTTTCGAAGATCCCTAGGACTAGGATTATGGATCTCGAAAGATGAGCCTTGGTGGATTGATTGGATTGGTGGATCCCTAAGACTAGGATTGTGGATCCCTAAAGCTAACAGTGATGATTGATTCTGAGAGATACGGTTGCACAAGCTGGGGTAGGAGAGATGGATGTTGCATATGGATGGGGGATAATGGAGATGAAGGGAATCCATTGAAGCTATTTGAGCAAGGGGATACTTCAAAGAGAAGTACCACCATGTAGTTCAGCACTAGATTTGCTATAGGACTGTTGGTTAATTGCCAAGGTTACCAAGAACATCAAGGCCTTTTCACCAACTATCCAGAGGACTGACGAACTGACAAACACACAAAGATTGCCCCAGCATCACACATGAATCTCGAAAGAATCAGAGTGGAACTGACATTGGGTAACCCACAAGTAGAAAAGAAAAAAAACAAAAGAGCTGATCAAGACCTTACGCTCAGCTTGCCCCATTTGCAGTATACCATGATATTGAAGATCATGGAAACCTTGAGGAGGGAACAAAAATATTGCTCGAAAAAGATATTTCAAGACACAAAAGGGAAGATTCCAAATCAAAAGAAAATAAAAATCCAAAAGAGAACCATTTGCCAACGAGATGGGTAGGATGAGGTACTAACGGACCAAGATCAGACATGAGGAAAGCTATATCCTACAAGGATCTATCGAAGAGCACCTAAGCTGATGGATCTAGATGAAAGATGTGTCTGGCAAATTGAACTAAGAAGGATAATACTTTGGTGATATGAGATCTAGCTAAAGGATGCATTGGAATAGCTAACCAAGGGTTGTGCAATGTGTGCAAGATGTTGATCAAGGAGGAACTAACACGAAAGCTAGATAGATACAATGGTATGAAGCTAAAGAGGATGTACAAGCTGGCAGACCAAGATATGTTACAAATGTACAAGTTTGTTCATGTTTTGATTTTTGTGAGATGGAAATGTTCGTGAAGGGTGGGATGTTTGTAATAGTTGATAGGCAGATACGTAGATGGTTTGCGAAAAGCTTAAGTGAAAATGGGATTCGTTGTGTGCATGTGATAGGATACAAGCTAGGATACAAGATTTGGCATATAATACAAGTTGGAATATGGTACAAGCTTTGGACAAGATTTGGATATACAAGCTATGATACAAGCGATGATACAAGATTTACAAGCTGGGGTACAAGATTTACAAGCTAAGGTACAAGATTTACAAGTTGTACAGGAGGTATTTACAAGCTTCATCAGATTTTGGATATTTGGTTGGAACACAAAAGGAACAAGCAGGTGTGTTATGGGATGGTGGGTGGTTGGATGAGAGATAGAATAGTGATAGATAATGGATTAGCCTTAGTATACAAGGTGCCTAAATTACTAGGTTTTCACCAAGGTACCCATCCAAGGCACTTGAATTGCCAAGTTTTCACCATTAGATTTTGATTTCCCTTTACTATTTTTTTGTATTTTTCAAAAAGCTGGGTATACCAAGGATCTTCAAGCATAGAACTTCTTGAGATGAATGATGTTAGTAGGATCATTCAAGAGTTCTCCTTCTAGTGTAGATAGTTGATAGGCTCCAGAGCCAAAGGATGCAATGACAATATAAGGACCAAGCCATGTAGGTTCAAACTTGCCTTTCTTTTCTGGATCTGCTTGGACTTTCATGTTTTCTTTGAGGACCATGTCACCTGGCTAAAAGTGTCGTGGAAGCACCTTCTTGTTCAAATTCCTTTTGAGACGAGTTTGGTAGACTATGAGATGATCATAAGCTTGTTGTCGCTTCTCGTCTAAGAGATCTAGCTGCGTTAGTCAAGCTACTCTGTATTCTTCATCTGATATTTGCCCTTGCAAAGATATGCACAAGGAGGGAAATTCAACCTCTATAGGTAGTACCGCTTTGGCACCATAAACTAGGGAGTATGGAGTTGTGCCGGTGGATGTACGAAAGGAAGTTTCATAGGCCCATAGGGCTGGATTTATTTGTAGGTGCCAATCGCAACCGAAATCATTGACAACTTTCTTTAGGATTTTGAGGAGGGTTTTGTTAGTTGCCTCTTCTTGGTCGTTACCTTGTGGGAAATATGGGCTAGAAAAGTAGTAATGGATGCGGAGGGAAGTGCATAATTCTTCCATGTTGAGATTTTCAAAGTTACCTCCATGGTCGGTGAAGATGGTGGATGGGATACCAAAGCGACAAACAATGTGGTACAAGATGAACTTGGAGACCTGAACTCTTGTAGCTGAGACTAGGGGGACAGCTTCCACCCACTTAGTGAAGTAGTCTGTAGCTGATATTATCCATTAATGTCCATTAGATGAGAGGGGTGTGATAGTTCCAACTAGATCAAGGCCCCAACAAGCGAAAGGCCAAGGTAGTGCAATAGGTTGTAGATCCTGTGCTAGAGCGTACACAAGATTTGCATGTTGCTGACATGAGAGACATTTTCTAACAAAGTCATAGGAGTCTTCTTCAATGGTAGGCCAATAGTATCTTGCTTTAAGGATTTGTCATGCTAGGACAATACCACTTGTGTGGGCACCGCAAAGTCTAGAGTGTACTTCTTTTAACACCATCGCGGCCTCGTTTTGGTCTAAACATCGACAAAGAGTATCATGATAACCCCGACGATATAGGGTATTGGCTATGATAACATAGTGGGATGATTTTTAGATGAGGTTTTGGCATTGGGTATGTGTGAGGTGAAGGGATATGATACCATCGTTAAGGTAAGCATGAATCTCATGGTACCAAGGGGATTAGGGACCAACCAAGATACAAACATGGTTTGAGTCATCATTCGCATAAGCAGGTGTGAGGAGTTGCTTGACTAAAAACTCATACTATGTAGCTTCTTGGGGAATTTCCAAGAGCGAGCCGATAGTAGCCATAGCATCTGCTACTTTGTTCTGCATTCGAGGCACTTGTGTAAACTAAAGCTTTGTAAAATGTTGGGTTAGCTGATCATCTAGCTCTTTGTAGGGTAATAGCTTTTCATCTTTGGTTTGATATTCATTTAGGGCTTGCTTGATGATGAGCTAAGAATCGCCAAAGATTTGTAACTCAGTCATGTTCCATTCTGCAGCTATCTTTAATCCTACTATGAGAGCCTCATATTCAGCTATATTTTTGGTGCTAGGGAATTGTAGCTTGAAGCTTTTGGAATGTAATCTCCTTGAGGTGTGACCAACAATATTCCTACCCTTGATCCACGAGATGTGTATGAGCCATCAAAATAAAGTTTCCATGGGGGTTGTTCTTCAATTAGACAGACATGTTCATCTACAAATTTTGTGATCAAAGGATAAGCATCTATTAGAGGTGCATCAACTAGGTGATCTGCTATAGCTTTCCATTTGATTGCCTTTATGTCCACATACTGAATGTCAAATTCGCTAAGGAGCATAACCCATTTGGCCAAATGGCCTGTAAGCACTATTCTGGAGAGCATATACTTGAGAGGGTCAATCTTGGAGACTAGTTGGATGGTATAACTTAGCATGTAATGGTGAAGCTTTTGAGTTGAGAAAATAACTGCCAAACAAGCTTTTTCCATACGAGTGTAATTGAGTTCATAACCAACTAGGGTTCTACTAATGTAGTAGATGGCTCTTTCTCTGCCGTGGTTATCAAGCTGTGCTAGAACTGCCCCTAGAGCAGTAGGCGTTGCTGATATGTACAAGATCAAGGGATGACTAGGAACTGGTGGAACCAAGATAGGGGGATTGGTGAGATACTGTTTGAGATGATTGAAGCTGCATTGACATAAAGGATCCCACTTGAATTTTTCATCCTTCTTCAGTAAATGTGTAAATGGCGTACACTTATCTAAAAGTTGGGAGATGAAGCACCAAATGGATTGAAGCTTTCCTTGAAGAGAGCGAAGCCGTCACAGTGTCTGGGGAGGAGGCATGTCTAAGATAGCCTTGACCTTCTTGGGGTTGATCTCTATACCTCATTTAGAAACTATAAAGCTTAGAAGCTTGCCCGATGTGACCCCAAAGACACATTTCTTGGGATTCAGCATGAGATGATATTTGGCTAACCTATCAAAGACTTTCTCCAGGTTAGCAAGATGATCCATGAAGGTATGAGATTTGACCAAGATATCACCCACATAATCCTCCAAAATGCTATGGATGAGATCATGAAAAATGGCTGTCATAGCTCTTTGATAGGTAGCCCCAACATTCTTTAGGCCAAAAGGAATCATGTTGTAACAAAAGGTTCCCCAAGGAGTAGTGAATGTTTTCTTATGTTGATCCTCTTCTGTAATCTTGATTTGATTATACCCAAAAAATCCATCCATGAGGGACAGAATTTCATGTCTAGCTATAAGGTCTACAATCATATCTATGTTGGGTAAGGGAAAATCATCTTTTGGACAAGCTTTGTTAAGATCTCTGAAATCAGTGCAGATTCTGATGTCACCAGAAGGCTTAGTGATGGGGACCATATTGGAGATCCACTCTGAATAGTCGATAGGTCAGCTAACCTTAGCAGCTAACATTCTTTCTAATTTAGCTTTGACTAGTAATGCCACCTTGGGGTGCATTTTTCTAAGCTTTTGTCTGACAGGCCTGATCTTTGGATCGACTACAAGATGATGAACTACAAGCTTTGGATCAAGTCCTGGCATGTCCTAATATGACCATGCAAATTGGCCAATATTCTCTCTTAAGACCTCAAAGGAGGTCAGCTTGGTCTTGTGATGGGGATGTAGCAATGTGAACAAGTTTGGGGATCTCTAAAGAACCAATGTTGACTTCTCTAGTATCCTCAATTAGAATAGAAGACACCTCTAGTTGATTATCTTAAGGCAATGCTAAATCCTCATGTTCTGCTTGTGACTCTAGATTTTCTTGCTGAGGGGTTCTCTTCACTACCTTAGCTAGTCTCAGATTCACCTTAGTTCTAGTTTTGGGTGTATCAAAACTAGGTTGGGGATTTTCTCCAAAATACCCCTTGGGATCTAGCTTATAGATATAGCCAAAATCTAGCTTTGTTTTCTTGTGAGGTGTTTTAGCTCCCATGAATCTTATAAGCACTTCCTCTGATGTGAACTCATCAATGTGTATAATGCTTGGTTGGTCCCAATCTATGAGTTATGGATGGGCGAGTGGTAGGTCAATGAAATGGATGGATAGTTCTTGGAGAATAGAGTCTCTGAGGAAGATTTGATCTGGGATATCGTTGTAGGCTCTCTTTTCAACTTCCTCAAGAATTTCTTCAATTTTGACAAGGTCGCGGTGAATGTTTGAAAAAGTGTGACCATTCTTACTGGTGCCCCCAATTGTGGGTATGCCAAAGCCAAGACCTGACTTCGATTCCCACTTGTGTGCGTTGATGGGGCACTACATGCCTCTTTCTTTTGGTCCTAGACCACCACCTTGATAGTTCCATTTGTCAGTGATGAGCTTATGTTCTTGGGGATACTTCTGGCTAAAGTGATCAAGGCATGCTTGATTTCTTGGAGGTGCATCCTTATGTAACCAATTGTTGATATCTGGAGTGAGCTCCTCATGAAGAGGGATTTTTGAGGATACAAAGGTTGTTGGTCCAAAATGTTTGTATCAAGGAGGTGGAATCTCCTTAGCTTTGTGATATGTTGGTCATCCATGGGCATCTGGATCAAGTGGGAGTGCCCCGACAGCAAATGCATCTGATAAACTATACTCCCCACAGCCTTTGTTATTGATCTTCATGGTAGACAGGGTGGAGGCGAGGATAGTTTATGGGTCATTACAAGTGTGGGATGAGTTGGCGATGGCTATGTTGATATCAATTCCAGGGCAATGGTTTGCATATGAAGCTTCAACTACATTGCGGTAAGCAAAGGGTTCTAGATCAGCATGGATGGTTACCTTAGTGCCCTGATGCAAAAATTTGATGCATTGATGGTAAGTGGATGGAATGGCTTTCATGGCATGAATTCATGGGTGACTGAGGAGGATGTTAAATGGTAGGTTTAGATCAATAACATGGAAAAGTGTTTCTTGGATGACTGGCCCAACCTTGATTGGTAGCAAAATAGTTCCTTCTGTGGTTCTTTCCAAGTTGTCATAAGCTTTGATGGTGATAACCTCACTGGTGATATCTGCCTCATTAATACCCAGCTTGTTTTATGAATTTTAGGGTGCAAATATTCAAGGCTGATCCATTATCTATCATTACTCTTTTTACAGCAAAATTGGATACCATGATGGCTATGCGAAGCAGAAGGGTGTGATCTGGCTCGACCACAGGTATGTCGATGGGTTTGAATGATAGGGCACATGAGGAGGATAGGTGTCCAACAAGATTATGAAAATCAGTAGCGTTGATATCTAAAGGGACATGAGATTCTATGAGAGCACTATCAAGGATGTTTTTGTACACAGGGCTAGTGCGGAGAAGATCTAAAATGGAGATTTGGGTTGGCATGTTACCAAGGTGTTCCAAGATATTGTACTGGCTTTTTGATGGAGTTGATGGTGCTGGTGAAACTGGTGGGCCTACGATGTTAAATTACGCTCTTCGAGTGGTGACTACACACTCATTGTTTGGGCCTTGGATATTGATAACATTGACAGAAGGCTCTTTTTCAGGTATACAACTGATGAGGCTACCATAGTCTATGTAGGATGAAGTGTGGTCACTGTTCTTCCCATGTTGTTGGTTTGGCTGGCGGTTGTTGGTGTTGTTGTTGTTGGCTTGGATAGGTTCTTTTCCAAGATTTTGGTTGTTGTGAGGAGGAAAAGCATTTTGATAGATCTATAAGCCTGCATTGGGAGAGGTTTTGGCACCAACGGTGATTTCTTTCCGATCAATGAGGTCCTGCACATAATCTTTCAGTTTCATGCATCTGAGGGTAGTGTGACCTTTTACCCTATGAAATTTGAAGTACTCATTATCTTTGTACCATGCAGCTTTGGATTGGCTTGGGTTGATTTGCTGGGTAGGAGGAAATTTGATGAGGTTTTCTTTGACTAATTTCTCAAAAATGACATCCAATGGCTCACCAAGGGGTGTAGAGTTTCTAGGTGCAAGTTGGAATCTGGGCTTTTGCCCT
This sequence comes from Cupressus sempervirens, assembly GCA_028749045.1. Taxonomy (NCBI): domain Eukaryota; kingdom Viridiplantae; phylum Streptophyta; class Pinopsida; order Cupressales; family Cupressaceae; genus Cupressus; species Cupressus sempervirens. The sequence continues at coordinate 33,919,559 of CM053792.1, forward strand.
ATAGCTACATTGATGGCATTAGCTTGATTGCTAGACCCTTGGAAGTTGGGTCTTGGATTGTGGTTTTGATAGCTTTGGTTATTCTACTATTGTTAGTTGATAGCTTGTTGATTGTTTGGTTGATATGGTGGGTTGGACTGGTTTTGAGAAGGACCAACAATATTCACATGTCTAGTGTTAGTGACACCATCTATTGCAACATGCTTGTTTTTGTTCCAATACCTAGACTTTTCATTGGAATGTGTTTGATTTTGGTTGGCTTCCTTGTAAATCTTGACCACACCATCTTTAATGAGTCCTTGCTGAAGGATCATTTCTTTCTCTTTCATATCTTTGTAGGTCTGCAAAAAGTTCATGGTCATGTGGTGAGCCAAGTTGGGATGGGCATTATCAATAAACATTTTCACCAAATGGCACTCTGGCAAGGTGTAAGATATGTGGGTGTTAAGGGTTTGCCATCTTTGCAGATATTCGAGAAGGCTTTCCCCACCTTTTTGCTTAGTGTGGACAAGATCAACTACTAATAGCTCTGTTTCAACAAGATGGGCATATTGGGCTACAAATACCTTAGACAATTCAGCAAAGTTTTTAATTGTGCCATATGGTATTCTATAAAACCATTCAAGAGCTGGTTCGGCCAAGCTTTTGGGAAAAAGGTGCAAGAGGAAGACATCATTGTATGCCACTTCTTGGCAGTGCATGTAAAATTCTTTGATATGTGTGATAGGGTCTCCTTTTCCTCTGAATTTGTCAAACTTGGGTACCTCAAAGTGTTCGGGAAATGGTGTCATGGTAATGGCTCTGTCAAATGGGTAAGGACACACATCCTCAAACTTGAAGGTTTTTGGATCATTTCCCTCCTGGATGTTCTTCAAAGCTATCTTCATGGCTTCCCATTCTGAATTAATGGGTGATGGTTGGGGTGCCCCCAATGTAGAAGTGCCTTGAGGTAGGTATGTGCTATATGGGGCAATGGAATATGGATGGCTTTGAGGTATGGGCTAGTAGGGATTATACATGGCTTGGGCAACTGAATGGTGGATGATGGGTTGCTGAGGTGGAGGGGGCACATATTGCTACATGTGTTGTGAGGCTTGCTTTTGATATTGGATTTGAGGTTGGGATTGAGGAATATAAGCTGGCTGTGGGATAAATGGATTGCTTTGTGTAGGTAAGGTATAAGATGGGTGTGAAGCTTGGGGAAAGGATTGGGGAGCTTGTGGAAGTTGACTTTGGATTTGAGGAGTTTGACCAATATATGTGGGTTGTGCCCCCATTTGGGAAGGTATCTGCATGGCAAAAGAGGCCAAGTAAGTGGTGCTTGGTGGTGGTGGATTTCCTCCTAGAAGTGGCATAGAAAAATAGTTGGTAATAGGAGGTAATGAATTAGTTGGTGGTGGAGGTGGTGGGAATTGAAAGCTTGGAAATGGAACTAATGGGGTTTGATAGCTTGGTGGTTGGATTTGAAAGCTTGGTAGAGTGGTGGCAGGAGCTTGGGTCACTTGAGAACTTGGCAGAACATTGGTAGTAGCTTGTGGGGTTCAATAGCTTTGTGGAGTGAGGGTAGTAGCTTGTGGATTTGTGGCTAATGGCACTGAGCTCCAAGGACCTAGTGGAAATGATGGAATCATGTTCCAAGTTGAGGTAAAAAAGCTAGGGGTGATGAAAGGTTGATTACTTGACCCCATGGGTGGCATCTTGGTTGTATATTGCTAAGGTTGGCCAAAGATACTAGCACTGATTTGGGAGATGGGTGGATTTGGAAGGCTGGGTTGGAGAGAAACAACAGCAATAGTGAAGGGAGTGAATTATGAGGTGTTTTGGGCGAAGGGGGTTTGGGATGGAGTTGTATGGACCAATGGTGGAGTGGTGGTGGCTGGATTGGGTTGTGGAAGGGAGATTTCAACTTGAGTGGAGGCTGGTATGTTTGGATTTGTTGGATCATATGGGATGGGTTGAGGCTCTTCTTTTGGCACATCTTGAGGATAATTTGAATCATAAGAGCCTATGGGTGGTGGGATTTGTCCAAACAACGGGTCAGATGGCTCTGATAGGGGAGGAGGTCTTCCACAATCGAAGGCTCCAATGTTGTCCCTTCGAAAGTTAGCCATGATTATTTCCTTGTTTTTGTCTATAATGGCGTTCACCAATACTACATTTCTTGGTTGGTTCATGAAAGCTCCAATGTCAGTAGGTGATGGTATGGTGTTCTCTGGGCTAAAGGATGGTTAACTGCTCAAGGGGAGCGATTTTGTTTGATCAAAATGATAGGGCTCCATTGTTTCCTTCTTCTTGGCTAAGCGAGTGACAGGTGGCATGAAAATGTAGAATGTTTCCTAGGGATGAGAGGCAACAATGTTGATGGATGCAAAAGGGGAAGGCTTTTAAATAATTTCCTAAGTTGAGGCAAAGCTATATGACAAAACCTAAGGAGGATTGGGTTGGGGATTCTAACTTCAAAGATATGTTGCCAAAGCATGAAAGGTCTGCTTTCCTATGTGTAAGCTTGGTGGTAATTGTGTCAACCTAAGGATAGACTGATGATCCTTTAGGAAGAACACGAGATTGACCACTTGTGGATCCCAACCTTTAGCTCAAGGTGATGAGGGATAACAAGTGACAAAGCTAGATTACCCTAGACAAACCTCTGTCAAAGGGATAACCTTGGTGAGGCTAATGGATTTGGAAGATGTTAGGAATGGCAAACTTTTGGCAAGGTGACAACAATTTTGAAGGCTTGGATGTGAAGTTTTTGGATTGTTGGCTAGATGGTTTGGTTCTAAATGAGATGGATGAGCTAAAATGTTTAAGGGGAGGACTAAAGATGGGTGGCTTTCCTACAAAGATGACTCTAAAGTGAAGCTTATGCAAGAAGATGTGGAGAAATAAGGGGGTCTAATCATAGAAATCATGCCTAGTTGGTAAGGCATAAGCAGGGTTAACTCCTGGATGTTGGTTAAGTTGGATAGTGTGATCTAACCAGGTGTCTTGAAGGGCTTCGTTAGCAGCTTTTTTTTCTGCTTTGTGGAGTTTGGCAATTCGAGGGCTTGGTGTTATTTCCTTTCTCTTGGTTGAAAGTTCTTGGTATGCCTGAGATGGCTTGAGTTTGACTTTGTGAAACTTCTATTTGGGTTTGGGTTTCTTTGACATCAATTCCTGAATTTGCTTGGCTTTGAGAGATCTCGGTTGTTTTGCTTCAACTCGTTCAACTCCTGAAATAGGCAGTGACTACGGTAAGTATTCCCTAAGCTAGGATTGACCAAGTTTGGCAAACATTCATTCAACAAGTAAAAAAAAATTCAAACAATAGATAGGAACAACCAGATAGAAGTTTTTTATTCTCAGAATGTGATTCTTGCACCAAGGAGTGTGTATGTTCTACAAATGTTTCGATCAGTCACTTCAAACACATTAACATCCTAGATGGTTGTCTACAAGGCTGACAGTTGGGTTAGCTAGGGAGTCCTCGATATACCCAAGGTACATGAGGCCCAAATCCGTAGATGAAACCAAAAAGATGTCACACAGCCGAGAGGAGCGATAACCCACTTCTCCTCTTTCACTTCTCAAGGGTATAAAGTTCCTTGAGGCTTAGCCCAAGTGACAAAATCTTGATTCCAAGATAGGTGTCTTTGGATTCACCTCTCGATTTTTATACTCCACCGGAATGCTAGAGTTGAGGTCATCCAAGGGGTGATGAAATCTCCAAGCAGGCCTCCTAAAAAGAGAAACAAGGTTTTGGATCCTAATCTTATGCACCCAAGATGGCCTTGAAAGACAACAAGGGGAGAGAAGACTTGGATGACCTTCAGCTAAAAAACACACTTGTTCCTTTACCAACTAACTTTTATGTGTGTTGATCTAGACTTTGCAAGCACTCATGTTTAAGATGCAAATGTTCAATTCCAACTTTGAAATACACCAAGAAAGAAAAATCGATTGAACAATGCAAACAAGAAGAAGAGTTAGGGTCAACAAAAGTAAACTCACATGCCCGGAGGCCCTCTACGTCAAGTGTCAATTTTTCTTTAAGGCATTCAAGATTGAGTGTTTGTTCGTTTTAAACCCAAAACAAAGATGTGTGAAATTCGATTTCAAGCGCACGCTCGGAGGCCCTCCATGTCAAGAGTTGTCCAATTTTAATGCCCAAATGAAGTGTTAGTGAGACTAACTTTCATTCAAGAGATTTTCTAACTTAGAAAAACCACTAAAAACCCAAGTGAGTGGAGTTTGATTTGCGTAGAGCACTTAACACCTTCTTAGGTAGACCCATCCCCATAGATGGAGCTGAGATTGCAACCAATGGTTAAATTGATGGGTGATTAGAGATGGTGAGTCCAACTACAAACTCACTCAAAGCGTCTTTAATAGTTTTTATAACTTAAGAAATTTCAAAAATGTGGAGTTAGGTTCTTTTTATGCCCAAAAATTGAAGTGTGAGATATTGAATGGTTAATTGATCTTTTGCATTCAAGATTATGTTTGCTTGTTTTAATCATGCATTCCAAGAAAAACTTTGATTTTAATCCATGGCATTCAAGATTGTGTTTGAGCAACATTCATTCAAAGAAAAATGTGTTTAAGCATGCAAGTTCATTTTTCAAGTGCATTAAACCATGTAAAGAGAACCTACAAGAAACATGGTTAGTGGTTTCATAGATGCTCTAACTTGCAAAGCTACAAAAAAGCCAATTTGATTAGTAACCCAAAAATCTCAAAATTTGAAGCTTAACTATGGAGAAAATAAAATCAACTTTTTTTGTTCTTTTTCCTAGGCGTAAAAATGCTTAAAAAAAACCTCTACTCTATGGAACCAACAAAAGTTAAAATTTGATTTACACACTTTTTTTTTTTTTTTTTAGCTACAAAGTGCAGAAACAAAGATGTTAAAATAGAAATGCAACAATAATAGGCGGAGACGCCAAACTGCGGAGACACTGAACTGCAGAGACGCTAATCCATGGAGATGATAGAGAAAGAGGCAGAGACGATAGTTCAATCTGGCAACGCAAAAAAAAAAATTGGGCAGAGATGCTGAACTGCGGAGATGCTGATTTGTAGAGACGACAGTTTAGATTGGCGGCGATGAAGACAACAGTTTAGGTTGGCGGCGGTGGAGATGACAAAGTATTAGAGGCGACGGTGTAGACAACAGAATATTAGAGGCGATGATGAAGGTGACAGAGTATCTGGCGAAGATGACAGTTTGCAGGCACAGACGCCAATCTACGAAGACGACAGTTAAGGTTGCGGAGATGACAGTTCACCAAGCGCAAATGACAATTCACCAGGTGCAGACGCCAATCTGTGGAGACGCTGATCTGCGGAGATGACACTACATGAACAGAACTGAAATGCGCAGATTTTTCCAGAATTTTTTTTTTATTATTATTTTTGAGTTTTTAGAGGGTATATTTTCTTCCCAAGTGCGTTTTTCAACCTGCAAAAATAAGTGAAACACCCTACAACTCACTCAAACAACAAAAAATATTAGATTATTAGAAAAAACAACATATAGATAGAAATGGATGATTAAATGACCCATAGTGGGGTCCCACCGGGCATGCCAAAATGTATATACTAATATGTTAGCAAGAAACACTAATCTATTAAGAGAACAAAGCATTAACTAACAAAAATTAATATAACATATAAGAGAGACTAAAGAGGAACCCCTAATTGGGAATGTGAGCCAAATGAATGGACTCTCTCAATAGGAATTAGCTCTTTGCTTTGTAGATGAGTCTAAATCAATGATTGGTATGTATGCTCAAGATACTCAAACTATGCTTCAATGGAGATGGAAAATGGAAAATTGGTAGCTTTGTGAGCTCTCAATTTGGCATCATAAGGGTATGGTTAATGGCTTTGTTTCTCAAACTAACATTATAACTTTAGCTTCAAGGCTGTGATGAAATGACTTGGGAGGAGATTCAATTTATAGGCTAAGGGCTTGAGGGTTTGAGGGCTAAGATGCAAGGATGGGAAAAATCTTATGGAGGGCTCAGATTGAATGAGAGGAGAGCACATGGATTGTGCTTCCTTACAGTCAATTAGGGAGTGACACATGTCACAGGGTGAGAGGATGGAAGAAAGGGCAAGGATGAGTCAACAAAGGAGGCTTAAGGGATAATATCTTCATAAAGACCCTTCTTAATGGCTTGTAAGAGCAATGAATGGGCTTGTAAGAGTATTTATGGCCTTTGTAAGAGCATTCATGGCTTAGTGGTTGGGATATTTTGGAGGGAGTTGAGATTGTTGACTTTGCTTGGTTTAGGAAAGTCTTAAGCTTGCTTAGGGAATGTGACAAGGTTAGGATGGGATTAGAGGTGATTTAAGATTAGATTAGGCATGTTAGAGATATGCAAGTGGATGGCATTTAATGAGGGTGGGTGAGTTAGTGGCTAAGCTTGGTTAGTATAGGTGGATGGGGTGGATTAGGCTAAATGGAGGATTTAGGATAGTTTAGGGGTTATTAGATTTGAGGGCTTTATTTATCAAATAGATTTATTTAATAAATGAGGGTTTTGGAATTAGATAGGAGAATAGGATTAATTGATAAATAATGGGTTATTTGATTTATCAATTAGGACTATAGATGATTAATTAAATTAATCAGCTAGGGGATGGCAAAAGGATTAATTAAATAGAAATTTAATTAATGATGCTTTTACAGATAGCTAAATAAGATTACCGAAGCAGTGTAATCAGATTTAGGTGTCTACACATATATTGTGAAAACTGATAGTAACACCAATGATAGTGGTTCAACAAATTCAGATATGTAGGATCCTATTGACAGATGCAGGGAGAGGTCATGACATCAGGACATTTCACATGCATATATTGCCACAATGATAGCTCTAGCACAGTACGGTACACCTTTTCTTCTAGCTCGAGCATCAATGAATGACTACATAGCAAATATTTCAAGTTTGTTTGTGGATTTATACATAGCAGATTTGGGAGACATTTGCTTACTCTGACCCTCATGTCCATTCTTTACATTATCGATCTTCACAGGTTTATGTGATTGTGGATTTTTATGTACATCAATTATAGGAGGTCTCTTTATCATATGAGGAGATAGTAAATTCTTTTGGATAGGTTCTACATCCATCCTTGCTAGATCCAACATTATTCTTTTCAGCAGCATTGGAAGGGGCGACAGTCAGTATCGACACAGGGACAGTTGAACAAGTTTCAAAGGCATCATTGATCATCAGGATTCTTTCTACACATAGGGGAAGCATCTCACTTGTACCTATGATATTGTTTCTTCCAAAGGGGAGGAACATTATTTAGCATTCCTAGATTAGCTTCTACATTGGAACAGCTATTATTGATTGGCGCTCTACATTGGGGGGGCGGGGGGGGGACTACTTTGTCTCTCTTCTTCTTCTCTTTTGTGGGGGGAACTTTTTCCTCTTTTGGGATTGTGTCCTTCTCATACTTCTCTTTTGTATTTACTTGATGTATGTCATGATGGGGGGGGGGGGGTTCTTGATTACTCCATCCATCCATGCATCTTGTTTTTTCATCTCTCTTTTTGGGGGAGGGTTTTTCCCATGAGGTTTTCTCTCTTTTTTTTCTTTATGAGAGATTGCATTGCATTATGTACATGGGTACCTAACATGGCCTAGTAGCTGGGACCAATTTTTTATTTCATCCTAGCTTTTGTAAGCTTAAGTGCATTCCCCTAAGTTGCACTTAGGGAGGGTATTGGTGTAAATAAGTATTTACTTATTACTTTGCTTAAGTTTACTTAGGTTAATACATTATTTTATTATTATGCATTATTTTATTATTTATTAGGTGAGACACTTAGGAGATTGCGTACTCTTATGAGTTGTCATATTGACAACATAGTTATTTGCACTCTTATTTTAGCACATGATGTCTACAACATTATTTTGTGTGCTACACCTTTGTAAGATTATCCTCTCACATCACACTTACTCTTATGCTTAATGGAGGATAACCCACACTTGGTGGACATGTGCCTAGTTATATGACTTATCATGTTGTTGATTCCTATGCATTCTAGAAGCATTCCAAAGGCCTTTATATATAGGCACTCCTAGTGTACTTACATACATTGAATGAATATCATATCGTCATTCTGATCATACTCTTTTGATCTACTATTGTGCTTGTGCTTGAGTTCCTTGATCTTGGGTGATTTTTCCCTAAGGAAAATTCTTACAAATATTTATATTAAAACAAATTGACAACTTCATACTTATGTACATTATGTGATTCATTTATGTCCAACTAATGATAGAGCAGAAGATGAGAGATTTAGATGTTGTCACACTTTTGTCCATTTCATTTGGCCTTGAGATCTCTATCTTATGTATTATTTGATTACTCATTAATTTCTTGTTTGATATTTTATTTTACATGATTTCCCATCGTCTTTTTCTCTTTCAAGTTACACCTATTAGTGGGGGATAGTGTGAGGGGGCTGCACCACTAACCATTGACAAGGGGAAGGTAATTATATGTATTAAAAATATTAAATGCATATATAGATGGATATATACTTTTCAATTTTTTGTACTAATGAAATGTTATTGTATTGTTTATTTTATAGGGGGTGGCTGATGATGCAAATATCTAGATTCACCATCCAAACCCTCAAGAATTTTCATTTGTAGTGAGGTCCCTATAGTATGTATATTTATCATTATTTGTTACTTATCTTAATATTCTTAGATTATAAATAAACTATTATCATCATTGTAATAACTAAATTTTTAACTATCATAGGAAACACCTGATGCAATGGAGGGGGATCGACATGGCTTTGTATCTTTTCTTACTCAGCTGACTTTTTTGATGAGAGATCACCTAAGGTAAATTATAATTTGAATTATTTATTATGTTATTAATTTTTTATGTTATCATTAATGACATTATAGTTTGAGTAGTAGATCAATCTGATAACCATAGAAACATAATTAGGTCAGACTTAGCAAGGTGTGTGCTTTTCTAAGGACATATACAAAGACTCCTGAGTGGTAGAGGAATGCATGGATAGAGGAAAATGAAGTTGCCTTCATTATTGATCAATATGAATTTGAATAAATTTATATTTGATATTTAGAAATCATTTAATTAACTAGTCTAACATAGATTTTATCTTTTTTGTTCATACAAGATAAAGTGAGTTCAAAGAGTGCATCAAAGAGACTCCATTTTGAAAATCCTCCTATTAGAATATTTAGAATAATTGAGAGGGGGGTGAATCAATTATCCAAGGTCCAAATGTATCAATTGAACACAAAAAAAATTAAACAACTTTAGATTTTATCATTTCATTGCTCAGTCTCTACTGTAAACTATTAGCAACATTAGCTAGTTGTCCACTGTTCTAAATAACAGACTTGCAGAATGTAAACCTTAATCAATAAAACATCATAATAACATCCACATAAGTTTGACACTAGGATTTAACATGGAAACCCAATTTGGGAAAAAAAACCAGCAACATGTCACTAATTTTCACTCTTCTAAAGTTAACCCTATTAGGAGCCAACCCTGTTAAAGGTTACAATACACATTGTTAAATGTGACCTTGTTAAAGGATTTAATCACCCTGTTAGGAGTGGTCTTATTAGAGGACTTTAGAACATTCCATTAGAATGTCACCCTGTTAGAGGATTTACCTAGACTATTAAGTCACTATGACTATTAGGTCAACCTTGATTAAGGGATTTAAAATACTATTCACAATGGTTAGAAAGAAACAATAGGTTTTGATCTATTAAATACAACTCACTTTTCATGTATAGATTCACTATTTGGCCTCCATTTTCATCTCAATCTATGATTCACTTGGAAACCCTTAAATAAATTGCCCTTTACTTCTTCTCAACTTGATTAAGCCTTCTACTTAGAGTTTTTAGTCAACAACATTAGTAATAGCTCCAACTCTCTAGAGCATCCCTAGACATATACTTTCTGCACATATTAAAAGTTTGCCCTTGTACATCCTTAAATAGGTAATTCTAATCTTTTGTCACTTAATCAACACCATAAATATTAGGACCCCTAGGGGCACATTACACTTTTTCATATGTGTCGAAAGGTGTCATAGGATAACCTATGACCGATTTCAACACATTTGATGATGACATATGTTCCTGAGGGTCCTAGGACCCCCTAGGGACACATTACACTTGTTCATATGTGTCAAAAGGGGTCATTGGATACCCCTTTCAACATACTTGATGATGACATGTATCCCCAGTTGTCCTAGGACCCCTAAGGACACATTTTGCTTGTTCATATGTGTTAAAAGGGGTCATTGGATAATATAGCACCCCTTACAACATATTTTATGATGACATGTGTTCCTAGTGGTCCTAAGACCCCTAGGGAAACATTATGCTTGTTCATATGGGATTAAAGGGGTCATAGGATAACCTATGATCCCTTTCGATACATTTGATGACGACATGTGTCCCTAGATGTTCTAAGACCCCTAGGGACACATTGTGTTTGTTCCTATGGGTTGAAAGGGATCATAGGATAACCTTTAACCCCTTTCAAAATATTTGATAATAACATGTGTCCCTAGGGCCTTAGGACACATTGGGACACATTGGGACACATTGCACTTGTTCATATGGGTTGAAAAGGGATAACCTATGACCCCTTTTGACACATTTTATGATGACATGTGTCCCTAGGGGTCCTAGTACCCCTAGGGACACATTGTGGTTGTTCATATGTATTGAAAACGGTCATAGGATAATCTATGACCCCTTTTGATATATTTGATGATGACATATGTCCCTAGGGGTCCTAGGACCCCTAGAGACACATTGCACTTGTTCATATGTGTCTATTGACATATTTGATGATGGCATATGTCCCTTGGGGTTCCTAGGTTCCCTGGGGATACATTACACTTGTTCATATGTATCAAAAGGTTCATATCATAACCTATGACTACTTTCAACACATTTGATGATAAAATTTGTCCCTAGGGTTCCTAGGACTCCTAGGGACACATTGCACTTGTTCATATGTTTTGAAAGGGGTTATTAGATAACCTATATCCCCTTTCAACATATTTGATGATGATATGTGTCCCCAAGGGGCACACATTGTGCTTGTTCATATGGGTCAAAAGGGGTCATTGGATAACCTATGACCCCTTTTAACATTAAATTATTTTTAGATAAGGCCTAGTAGTTTAGAAACTACATTGATTTTTCTACATATTCTATTCTTACAACTTTTTAATATAAACTTTATAGCTAGTTCAAAATTGCATGACAATTTGACATAAATCTAATTTGCTCATTTTGCACCACCACTTAAGGGTATAGTTTGGTCCACCATGATCCTACACATACCCAAAATTCTTAACTGTAGTTACATATATAAAGTGAATAATGTGACACTTAAATGTTACTCAAATTAAAAATATATAATCATAATATAAGTATTCATAATTTACATTGTCAAATATCTCAAAGGAAACACAAATCATCATCAATACATGTATGGTATCAATATCAAAATTGAACAAAAATAGAAGGTACATACTCTTATGGGCCTTAACAAATTAATATATAGGTCCAACAAAATAGTTCCTAGCCCTTGGAAGCTACATAAATTGGTAACCACATCTTTGAATTCCTTTCTTTCTAAATATATTGTCATTTGTCCCTATGCTTAGCGTGATGGGAAGCTTCTCACACTTATAGCATTCTTTCTCTACCTAAGGTTTTCTCTTAGCATTCTTAGGGTTCTTCCTTGATACCATACTTTAGAGGATCTTTCTCTAGTCCTCTCAATCCTATAAATTCACCTATCAATTCAAGTTACACTCCTAACCCTTCTAGCCTCAAGTATGCAACTCTGTGCTTAGCAACTAGTCAAACACACCAAGGGCTTCCAACATGGAAAATAAATTTTTTGACCACCCTCACAATGTTCTTGGTCATTTTCCAACCATTCTACACCATCTCTCCAAGTTATAGTCTTCAAAATTACAATATTGCTCTTTTAGGCCTTATAGCCCTATGAGCCCTAATTAGGCCTCCTACAAATAAGGAAATTGAAATAACATCAAAAGACCCTTAGCAAGCCCTAATGACACCTTATAGACTTTTTTTCATAGCAACCTAGCCTCAAAGATTTTCTATGTTTTAGCCTCCCATAGTGTCTATACAATACTTTTCTAGAAAACCCTTTTTTTTTATGGTTTCTAGGGCAATGACAATACTTACTTCATGAAATGTTAGGATCTTCCTTTGGGACCTTCTCCTATATCCTATGGACACTCTACTCCTACTTCATAGCCCCTAGCAAGATTTTCTCATACCAATCGAGCAAACACATTCAAACTCCCCTACAAGCATCTCAATACCTAGCCAAACAACTCCAAGCTTGCCTAGGGCTCGCTTGCAAAAATGGAAAACTTGTTCACACAACCAAAAAAATGCATATTTACATAGTGTACAGAGGATACTACTTGAATCCCAAGAGCCGTTAGGTTTTGAGCATGGGCATTCAAGTTAGAACCATTTTTTATCATATTGTTATGTACAGACCTGGAGGAATGAAAAGCTAATTGATTACTAAAACTTATTAAAATAAATTCAAACTCCTCAAAAAAGAGAACACAAATTAGTCACGTCTTATTAGGCAGCTATTCCATGTAACACAGTTCGAGGATCAATCCAAAACAATAGGTCTTATATCAAAATGACATTTTTTGTGTATTCTTCTCCTCCTTTCTCATGAACAATCTATACAAGACAACTTCCAACATCTTAAAATAGATTGGTTTGTCCTTATTTACTTGTGGAATCCCAGACCTCTTTAGTGCTCCTTAAAATTGTAGGAAAGTTGTCATGAGCAACTTTTGCAATATTTGCAAAGGTGACATTTTAGCACATCAAACCTATCTAGTTTGACCCAAATCCACCCAAATTGATCTAAAAACACCTACGGACCACTTTTTAACAACTTGTTTCTCAATTTTGAGGTATTTTTCCTTTTTGACCTATTTTAACCCTATCAAGACCTTATAACACTAACTAGGTCTTCACAACTAGATCATGGTCAATACTTGCACTCAATCTACTTTCACACCCTCTAACACACCTTGGGACTTTATGACTAGTCTGTATTTATTTAATGGTTAGCTAGGCTATTTACAAGCCAAAAATCCTATTAGGTTTTGTCTTTCTCTAAGGTGCTCTTGCACCATACTCCCCTTCAAGGAAAAGAGATAAGTTACATGTGATGAGAGGAACTCCATGCTACTTCCTTATTTCTTGAAGTCACTCTCTGCAATCCATGTGGCTTCAACTTCAAGGGTATCTTTTGATTTGATTAGGTGCTCCTTGTAAACCTTTTTTCTAGTACTCTTCTTAACTCTAGAATCTAGTACCCCTTCAACTTGATGCTACAATTTTTTAGCTACCTATAGCTCTACCACATCCTTGTTTAGCCCTATCTGATATTGTGCCTCATCAATATCTAGATCTCTATAGGGTGTCAAGTCTTGAACATTGAAGATGGGTGAGATTGACATGTCAGATCAACTTTATATGCATTTACACCATACTTCTCTAACATCTTACATGGCCCAATCCTCTTCATTTGAAGCTTAGTTGGAATGCCCTTTTTTGGTCTAGACTTATTCAAGAACACCATTACCAAGTCTACTATTTGAAACTGTAATTCTCTTCTTCCCTCATCTTTCTTTTCTTTCAATTTTTGATTGGCCTCTATCAATGTCTACTTCACTTGATCATGAACCTCCTTGATTGACTGAGAAAAGTCATATGCATGCCCATTCACCTTCTCATATCTTGGTAGCTCTCTAAGCTCCATAATACCCCTTGGATGTGCACCATATACAACTTGAAAAGGAATCAGTCCCATGGTTTTGTTTTTACTATCATTATAGGCAAAAAAATTTGAGGAATAACTTGCTCCCAACCTTGCCCATACTCCTTAGTCAAACATCTCAGTAGGTTACCAAGAACCATGTTGATTACCTATGTCTACCCATTTATTTGGGGATGAGAGGTAGAACTATGAGCCAAATTATTGCCTAACCTCTTCCAAAGTGTTTTCCAAAAATTCCCCATGAACTTGACATCTCTATTTTCAACAATACTCAATGGAAAACCATGTATCCTAACTATCTCCTTGAAGAAAAGGTGGGCTATATGACTAGCATCATGTGTGGTTTTTTAGGGTATAAAATGGCTCATCTTACTAAACCTATCAACCACAAAAAATACACTATCCAATCATGTCTTTGTTTGAGGTAGACCAACTATGAAGTCCCTACTAATGCAATCGCAAGGCCTATTAGGAATAGGAAATAGCTGATAGAGTCCTGCATTAGATGAAGCTCCTTTAGCCTTTTGGCATATTCCACATTTTTCTACATACCTTCTCACATCCCTCTACATCTATTATGTTTTACCTAAATGATGTTTTCCCTCATAGACCCTTTTGGCACAAACAGTTGTTTCCCTTTAAACAAAAAACCATTCTGTAAAGTAAATGCAAAAAATTAACTATGGAAGTGGTTTTCAAAATTGCTAAATACCTTATATGCTTCTACAAAATCAATATCTTCTCCATACATATCTTTGAACTCCTCAATCCCTATACTCTTCAATTTGACCTCTTAAATAGTTAGCAACCTTCTACTTAAGGCATCAGCCACCTTATTATTGAGACCCTTCTTGTGCTTTATGGTAAATGAATATGATTGCGAAAATTCCATCCACTTAATTTGCCTAAGGCTGAGCTTCTCTTGGGTGTTTATGAAACTAAGTGCTTGATTGTTAGTGTAGACAAAAAACTCCTTGGGTAGAAGGTAGTGCCTCCATTTCTTGAGGGCTTGAACCAATGCATATAGTTCCAAGTCATAGATAGAATACCTTATCTTTGCCTCATTGAGTCTCTCACTAAAAAATGCTACAGGACTTCCCTCTTGGCTTAGCACTATTCCAATGCTACAACGTTGCTTGCATTGCATTCCACAATAAACAATTTTTTAAAACTTGCCAAAATGATTATTGGTTCAGTGGTTACTTCCTTCTTTAGTCTTTCAAAACTCTCATCTGCTACCTTTGTCCATACAAATTTTGTCTTAATGCCTCCTTTGATTATGTCATTCATAGGAGCACAAATCTCACTAAATCTCCTCACAAATTTTCTATAAAATTGGGCTAACCCATGGAAACTCCTTGCTTTAGTAGCAGTCCTAGGGGTAGGCCAACTCAAAATTTCCTCCACCTTAATCTTGTCCATTTTTAAATTGCCTTGTGAAACTACAAAACCCAAGTAAACAAGCTCCTCCTTCTTAAACTCACTCTTCTCAAGGTTTATGGTCAACTCCCCCTCTTGGAGTCTTCTAAACACAATTTCCAAGTGTTTCATATGCTCTTCTTTTATTTTGTTGAATATTAGGATGTCATCCAAATATATTACCACAAATATTCCTATGTAATCTTTTAGGACTTCATTCATTACCCTCACAAATGTACTTGGTACATTGGTAAGACCAGATGGCATTACCAACCACTCATAGAGTCCTTCATTGGTCTTAAAAGAATATTTCCACTCATCACCCTATTTCATCCTTATTTGATAATATCCACTCTTGAGATCATTTTTTGAGAAATATCTAGCTCCACCAAGACAATCCATTAGGTCCTCTATCCTAGGAATAGATAACCTATAACTTATTGTTATCATAGTTATTGCTCTAGAATATGTACACATTCTCCACTCACCTCCCTTTTTAGGAGCTATGAAATCTAGAACAACACATGGGCTTATTCTCTTTCTAATCAACCCTTGGTCAAGTAGGTCATGGACTTGCCTTGCAATCTCCTTATTTTGATCAAGTGTCATCTTGTATGTAGCTTTGTTTGGAAAAGAGGCACCTGGTATGAAGTCAATCTAATGTCGTATCTCTCTCTTTAGGGGTAATGCAGGTGGTGCCCCATCATATATGAAGTCTTTGAACTAGTCTAACAATTCTTGTACTTCTATAGGTATAGGTGTTTATTTTGGTGACTCCCCCTCCTTTGGCTTCACCATGATTGCATAACCAATTCCTTTTCCCTATTTCAGATCCTTTAAGAATTATTTTCCACTTATCGAGAGTGTATTGGCCTCTTCCTTTTCCACAATGTCCTCTTCTAGTAATGAGTGAATCTTATAAGTGACTACATTCTTCTTGAATGAGTACTTTCTCTCCTTGCCATGATGAATTGCTTTCTTGTCACACTGCCATAGTCTTCCAAATAGCAAGTGACATGCATCCATTGGTAGAAAATCATAGAGTATCTTGTCTTCATACTTTCCTATGGTAAATTCAACCCATACTTGCTCATTAAACAATATGGTATGCCCCTTGTTTAACCAAGTGACCTTGTAGGGACACACATGGGGTATTTTTGGTCAGTTTCAACTTTTGAATTGCCTCTTCTGAGTTCACATTATCAATATACCTTGAGTCAATAATGACTCTACATACCTTGCCCAAGATTTTGCATTTGACTCTAAAAAGAGCCCTCCTTTGCTTATGTTCTTCTTTAACAGATTATTTTATCAACACTCTCCTAAGCATTAGATTCTCACATTTCTCTAAGTCCAAGCTTACCTCTGAACACATACAATCCTCCTCTTGCACATAAGTGATCTTCTTCTCTCCTTGTGAAGATGATGGCTCATCAGGACACCTTTAAGTAGGGTGACCCAATTGTACACAATTATAACACTTCATTAAAGAAAAATGTGAGCTTCTTCCAAATCCACCTAATCTACCTCTTCCACCACTGGAAAAACCTCTGCCTCTACTATAGCCTCCTCTTTTATTGGAGTCATGGGGTTTCTCACCTGATTTGGGGTCCCCTTGACCTCTATTTTCATTGCCTCTTCCACTAGAACCACCTCTATGTCCACCTCTGGAATCTCTACCTCTTCCTCTGCCCTTATTACTAAATTCTTGTTTCTTCTTAAAAGAAATTTCCACCTTAAGGGCCATTAGATAGAAATTGTGTAGTTTTGTAAGGGAAAAGAGACTCAACTCCTCCTGCATGCTCCATCTAAGACCATTTAGATACATAGTCACTTTAATACTCTCAACTTCTTCTATTTTGGACCTAAGGCTTAGTTTTTGAAACTCCTTTGTATAGGCTGACACATCTAGGTCTCTATAAGAATTTTCCTTAGGGTAGAATTCACCCAAGACCAAGGAACTCAAACACAAGCACAACAGTAGACCAGAGAGAGAGTATGATCATATTGATGATATATTCATTCAATATGCCATATGCAAGTACACTAGGAGTGCCTATATACAAAGGCCTCTAGAGAGCTTCTAGAATGCATAGAAGTCAGCATCATGATAAGTCATATAACCAGGCACATGTCCACTGGATATGGGTTATCCTCCATTAAGCACGGAAGTAAGTGCGATGATGTGAGGATAAGCCTACAATGTTGTAGCACGTAAATCAATGGTGCAGAAAACATGTGCTAAATTCGGAGTGCGAATAACTATGTTGTCTACATGACAACTCAATGAATGATGCAAACTCCAGTGTTGTAGACACCATGTGCTGAATTAGAGTTGCGTACTTTTGTGTTGTCAACATGAAAACTCAAAAAGGTGTGCAAACTCCTAAGTGTCTCACCTAAATAAATAATAAAATAATGCAAAATAATAAAATAATGCATTAACCTAAGTAAACTTAAGTAAAGTGTAAATAGTAAATACTTATTTACACCAACAGTCTCTTTGTCTGAAGTTTTCTCTTTTCTTATGCAAATGGATATCATAATCATCTGGTAGGTAATTCTATTTTATTTTGGCTACCAAAGTCTTCCAATTTGTCATGGGTTTCTTGTTTTCATTTTCTCTTTCTTCTTGCAAGAACCTCCACTGAGTTAATACATGTCCCCTCAATCTTGATTTTCCTATCTTTACTCTTTCTACCTCTAAAATATCACCACTATCAAAGTGAATTTCCATGCCTTCATTCCATTCCATAAATGCTTTTGCATACATTTTCCCAATGAAAATAGGTATGCCCTCTAATGCCTTGCCACTTAATGCCTTCAAGGCTTTGAGGAAAGGTTCTTCAGCTAATGGAGAATTTGGTGTGGGTGCTATCTCCTCATCTTCTTTATCTGTACCTTTGTCTTTCTCTCCTTCCAACTGCTCTTTCATCTTGCCTACACTCTCTACTACTTGTTCCAATTTCTACTTCATCTCCTCAACAATTTCTTTAAGAACTTTGTTCTTCTCTTTCTGCTTTGAAAAATCCCTTACCAATTCTGCATTAGTCACCATGGTGTTTTCACCTATGGATTCTTCTTCTATTGATATCCACTACTCACTTCCCAAGGCTTTCTATGGCTCTAATACCACTTTGATGGGAGTTTCTCACACTTAGAGAATTCTTGCTATACCTAAGGCTTTCTCTTAGCCTTCCTAGGGTCCAACCTTGATACCCTACTTCAGAGGATCTTTCTCTAGTTCTCTCAATCCTAGAAACTCACCTATCAATTCAAGTTATGCTCCTAACCCTTCAAGCCTCAAGTATGCAACTATGTTCTTAGCAAGAATTCAAATTCACCAAGGGCTTCCAGCATGGAAAATGAGTGTTTTGACCACTCTCACAATGTTCTTGGCTATTTTCCAACCATTCTGCACCATCTCTCCAAATCCTAGTCTTCAAAATCACAATATTGCTCTTTTACGCCTTGTAGCCCTATGAGCCCCAATTAGGCCTCCTACAAACAAGGAAATTGAAATAACATCAAAAACCCCTTAACAAGCCCTATTGACGCCTTCTATACTTTTTGTCATAACAACCTAGCCTCAAAGATTTTCTAGGTTTTAGCCTCCCACAGTATCTGTACAACACTTTTCTGGAAAACTTTATTTTTTAAGGTTTATAGGGAAATGACAACACTTCATGAAATGTTAGGATCTTCCTCTCAGACCTTCTCCTCTAGCCTATAGACACTTTACTCCTATTGCATTTCCCCTAGCAATATTTTCTCATGTCCATCAAGCAAATTCCTTCAAACTCCCCTAGAAGCATCTCAATACCTAACCAAACAACTTCAGGCTTGCCTAGGGCTCACTTGCAAAAATAGAAAATTTGTTCACACAACCACCAAAATGCATATTTACATAGTGTATAGAGGATACTACTTGAATCCCAAGAGCCATTAGATTTTGACCGTGGGCATTCAAGTTACAACTAGTTTTTATCATACTATTATGTATAGACCAGCAGCAAATGCAAAGCTAACTTATTACTGAAACTTATTAAAATAAATTCAAACTCCTCATAAGAGAGTACACAGATTAGTCACATATTATTAAGCAACTATTCCATGCAACACAGTCTGAGGATCAATCCAAAACAACAGGTTTTATATCAAAATGACATTTTTTGTGTATTTTTCTCCTCCTTTCTCATGCACGGTTCGTACAAGACAACTCCCAAGCCCCTAAAGTAGATTGGTTTGTCCTTATATACCTTGTTTCTAACTGTCTAGACCCTCAGGTCAAATCCTGGACCTCTTTAGTGCTCCTTCCTAAAATTGTGGAAAAGTTGTCATGAGCAACTTTTCCAATTTTTGCAAAGGTGACATTTTAACACCTCAACCTATATAGTTTGACCCATATCCACCCAAATTGATCCAAAAATACCTATGATCCACTTTTTAACAACTTATTTCTCAATTTTGAGGTATTTTTCCTTTTTGACCTATTTTTACCCTATCAAGACCTTATAGCACTAACTAGGTCTTCACAACTAGATCATGGTCAACACTTGCACTCAATCTACTTTCACACACTCTAACACACCTTGGGACTTTATGGTTAGTCCTTATTTGGTCAATGGTTGGCTAGGCCATTTACAAGCCAAAACTCCTATTAAGGTTTGCCTTTCCCTAAGTTGCTCTTGCACCATAGGGATTTTCATCATTCACATAAATTTTTAAAAATATAGATATTCTATCTATTAGAAGAGACCACAGGTTCAAGTTGACTTAAAATTACACCGTTAAATCCTGATAGCAATATCACAATTTGACTTGTTGTGGAAATTATCTCCTACTTATCAATTGATGAGCTTAAGGGGCTTTCTAATGAATGGTTCATAAGGCACAACACTTGGTGAAGGTTTTGCAAATGGGGTTGCAAGCTTTGGGTTTAACCATGGAGGAAACTCCGTAGTTAAGCGCGCTCAGGCTGGAGTAGTACTGGGATGGGTGACCTCCCGAGAAGTCCCATTGCTTCACCCCTGTGAACATCACCTAGATCCAATGAGTGCTAAGTGTTCCATTTATTCTCAGGGTCAATGAGTTTGACTCAAAATCACACAGTTAAATCTTGATAGGAATATCACAAATTGACTTGCTGTGGAAATTATCTCCTACTTATCAATTGATGAGCTTAAGGGGCTTTCTAATGAATGGTTCATAAGGCACAACACTTGGTGAAGGTTTTGCAAATGGGGTTGCAAGCTTTGGGTTTAACCATGGAGGAAACTTCGTAGTTAAGCGCGCTCAAGCTAGAGTAGTACTGGGATGGGTGACCTCCCGGGAAGTCCAAGTGCTTCACCCCTGTGAGCATCACCTAGATCCAATGAGCGCTAAGTGTTCCATTTATTCTCATGAGAGATGGATTCATGTTGAATCACTACTTATGAAACATGGGTCAATGTGTTTGACTAAGAATCACACAGTTAAATCCTGATAGCAATATCACAAATTGACTTGCTATGGAAATTATCTCCTACTTATCAAGAAAAGTATTACTTTCTTCAACAAAGTCTATTAGTTCATCCGTACAGGAGGTTGTGGAATTTGATTCTTGATAATTGTCATCTCTTGAAAAGTTTTTAAAGCCTCAATGCGAACACATTTCACATTTCTTTGAGACACCCTGAAAAAGAATTCCCACATTTTTTTATGCTTTCTCAAATTTGGATTCATGTCCAACAAGGCAGTTACGGCTACAACATTCCTCTTTTTTTAGTGCCTAGATGAATACCCGTCTATTGTTCCAAAGTTTCAATTTTGAGACATGCAGGGGATGCCAATACAAAATATAGAATGCCTTACACTTCCAAATGTATTTCCTTAATTGGTTTTGAAGACTTTAAACAAATCTTTTTTCTACAATCATTGCATTTCAAGAAATGACCATGTTTGAAGGATTTTGTCAAATAGTTTACATGCCTTCTGCATGCTTCCACATTTTATATACATGCCTACCAAAGAAGATGCAACAACAAAATTTGACAAAACTCTTCAATTATTTTGCTTTGATGGATGTCCTTTCCTATTCAAAATCTTCCCTTTTAACATAGGCAAAGAGGATTTTGATAAAGGTTGATGAGTTTTGCTTGACACGTGCTTGTTTGAATATTTCTAAAGATCTTTCATCAAATCCCTTTTTTTGTATACCCTACAATAATTGTTGTGCATTCAGGCTTTTTGTCAAACGGTTAAAGTAGTTTAGTGAAGAATATAAAGGAAATCTAGAAAGCAGCACAATGGTTGTAGTAAAGGCTGCCAAATTGGGCAAGAGTAAAAACATCGAACAAGTATTGAATGAGGTGAGAATCATGTCATGGGTGAATACCAAAAACCTAGTAAAGCTACTGGTCTGCCATGTCAATGGTAACCAACATTCTAACTTTAATCCCTTCCAAGAGTGTTCAACTTACCGAATAAGGCATTACTTAAATATGCGGAATGATAGCTATTTCAAGGATCTTATGCCTTAAAGCACTTTGGCCTCTGATTTATCATAGGACTAATAACTCTATTGATTCCATTTTTGCAAATGTCACAACTGTGAACAAAAAGAAGATTTGGGACATAAAACTGGGTTTCATCATATGGAAGCATCAGAGAAATCCATTCGGGATGCTTTTCTCCTCAAATTACATCACAATCTCTTATAATACCAACCTGGAGATAGCGAAAGCAAAACCCAAAGTATAAAAACACCCTATCTAAGAAACAAATCACCTTTCCACGGCTGAAACTGTTCGGCATTCACGTTGAGACCTTGTAAGCTGAATTAATAGAATTCTTGGGTTGTAGTATATCTCATACAATTCGAATCTATGGACATGACCTTAGTGAGAGAAGTGAAGAACACCAAAGACTCGAGGGCACCAGTGGGCATCATTATATCAAGGGTGTCATGCTAAAAAACAACTCTACAATGAGGAACAGAGTGATCATAACTACAAAATCCTTCCTAGCACATTGTTTTTCATTCACAGAGGGTGTCATGCTAAAAAACAACTCTACAATGAGGAACAGAGTGATCATAACTACAAAATCCTTCCTAGCACACTGTTTTTCATAACTACAAAATCCTTCCTAGCACACTGCTTTTCATTCATAGAGGGGGTCTTCATGTTAGGACTGTTGGATCAGAGCACATAGAAAAGAACTTGTTTTCCCAGTAGAGTCATGAATCATTAGGGCACAAAATCCCTGATAGAGTCCACTCAAAAACTCATGGATGTGGGAAGTTCCCACCCTAAAATCCCATCACGAGATTTTTGGTCTACCTGTATTGAAATGCCACGGGGCTCTAGTATCATGACCTTGTAGACCATTTATTTCATTGGGGGCATGTTCTCTAGAGCTCACATGGTAATCCGTCTATTGTTAGTCGTTCGGACAGTGGCAAAACTTCATACATGTGCATGAGCACCTACCTGATCTATTGAGCAATTATAGGAAACAATAGTAGCATTACACCCCATGTGTTAAAATTGATTTTCAAGCGGAGATTATGGAGGCTTCATCCCAAGTGAGCCTGAATTTCTTAGACGGAATAATATGTGTCTACTAGTTGGTGTAATTAGATTTTTCAAGGAATTAGTGAGTGGCTAGGATGTCTTTTAACGGTCGTCCACTCTTTTAGATATTCGAGTATGATGATTAATCAGTCCCCTAAATGACAGTAGTAAAGATTCCATATGCTCTAAATCATCGAGACTCCCCAAATTCTTTGGTAATCCTTGTGATGAGATTTCAAATGCTGTCAACATGCTATGGTGACCGAAGTGTATGGAGAGCTTCCTTAAGGCGCTCTGATTTGACATGTGAAATTTGTCAATTTTGTTTGGATCAGGATCACAGAGCCAAGGAGGCTAACATTTCAAACTCTGAGCAGAATCGATGGTGGTTTGATTCTCTGATTATAGTGGCATATACAGCAGAGGAGTTGAGAATTTCAAACCCTAAATTTGCAGAAGATAGTAGTTTGATTCTCTATTTCTGGTGGCAACGGATATTTCAAAACCTAAAGTTGCAAATTTTCCGGCAGTTTGATTCTCTATTTCTGGCATTGAGTTAAACAGCATAGTGAAGTGCTATGATAAAAACATCGTTGTTGACGATGTGTTGGATGGATCATGGACGAGCTCCAGACCTGGAGTTCATCGGAATTGTGTCTTTGTCGGTGTAGGATAACCCCAATCAAATGGACAAACTATATTGTAAGTGCTTTGCGGTGCGATTTTTCAAAACAGAGGTGGGAATTTATAGCCAGAAGCCAAGCGGATCAGCATAGAGAACATGACGTGGATTTACAAGTTGCGTGTCTGCGAGGGAAAAAGCAACACTGAAATCATTCGTCCCATCCAATGGCTTAAATGACTCTGACGATCGTCCATGGCTATGAAACAATTAGAATGTCGATCATACAAATCAGCTTGGCACATCTCATTTTAGGGAACGCCTTCCGCCTAATTAAAGTTCATTAAGAACATCTTTATTAGTTTAAATTATTTTTAGAGAAATTTTCATTGTTTAAGTGTTAAAATTCTAATGTGTTTTAGATTTGATCATTTGAGTAATAATATTTGGTAAATCTTATATTTGATATGGCAAAAAGTAGTTATTTTTTCTATTTATTGTGAAAAATTTATATATGTCATTTTTAATTAGTCGATAGGCTATTTATGTTGGGGTTATCCATCATAATTCATGTCTTACGTCGAATGAAAGAATGAAAGAAAAATGGTGGCTAAGAAGGATGAAGAAGTCAGAGTTCCGATGCCGGTGAAATCAATGTAGGGAAGCTTGAAAAATGAAGGCACTAAAGAAATGCAACTGCAACTGCAAGGTGGAGAAGTTTTTGTGGCAGCCAGCGTAGTTTTGTTGTCATGGAGCTCACTATGAATCTTGGTTGTGCTTCAAACCTCAGTGTTTGACTTCTACTTTGCCTGCAGAGGTTCGAGATTCATCTTCATTCTATGCAATGTGATCATAAATGACCCTGGCAACAAAGTATTGCCAACTGAGCAGTTTGACCAGAGGTTCAAACCCTAGAACCCTCATTTTAGGACAAATATGTGAAAAGATCAAGAATCACCCAAAGTATACCGTGAATTTGTCTTAGCTAGAGGAGGAAGAGGAAGTGGAAAAGTGTTGCATATCTATTGAAAAGGGCATGCAAAGAGAAGAAAATCAAGAACATAATCTTCTTTGAAAGTCTTGAGGATCGACTTTGAAGAATCCTTGAAGGTTGGTAGTCGACACTGAAAAGTCTTTGACAACCTTAGTGATCAAGACTCAAAACTCACAGCAACAAAATATTATCGACTAAGAATCGCACTTTTGTGTGTATTAGGTGTGTCAATGATATAGTTAGGATCAATTCTAAAGATATGTAATAAAGAGGATATGGATAGGTAGAGAATAGTGACGTTACATTTCATGAATACTTAACATTTATTTAGGGGTTGTGTTTTGAGGGAAACTATTAATTATCTATGAGAACAATATTACCTATGGAAACATCAATTGCACTTATTGTGGAATATTTTGGAGGGGGGAAATCATAGCCTATTGCACAAAATTACATTTTTTTAATTCACAAATTTAAGATGCAAAGTTTACAGGAGATCTAGAATGACCAAGGCTAACTAGAGGGGAGTGCTCCATTGAATCAATAGATCCACCATGATTGATTATGCCTATTTCTTTTTGTCCATGTACATACTCAACATGTTGGGATTCTCCACTTGTTTGTGATATTATGGATGCATTGGTCTATCAAATGGTGGTCTTCAAAGATAAATTCGTGTAAAATAGCAACCCAAATACCTAGCAAAAGTGTTCATTTTGTGTTCATCTAGATGGACTCCATTTTTTATCATTATGTCATGCTTATCATTACACTTTTATAATCCCCTAGAAAAACTAACAATATATTCAAGATAACACGAATGAATTTGTCTATTTGAGCTAATTTAGTAATGCAACACCTAGAGAGATTTTATTTAGGTTTTTTAATACCTACATTACTCTTATTCTTGCTTGAGTTAGTTTAGAGTGCATACACATATTGGGTTTATTTGGGCTAATAGATCTTTACGATTTTAGGTTTGTTGGTCTTTAAGGGTTTAAAATTGGTGAGTAACATCAAGGACTAATGGGTGAATTCAATGAGAATGCACCCAACTTCGCTCAAGTTCTAAGTTTTGTAACACTATTTGTGTGTAGTTTCATTTGTAGGTTCATCTTGTCCATCATTCTTTTCATTCTTTCATGCTGTGTGTCATGAGATCATCCAATCATTCACAAAACACCTTCAATCAGAGTTGGTCGATTCTACATATCAAATGGGTTCTTGGGATAAACCTCCATCATTGCAACATCATCTTCCTCTTTCATCATGCACATGTTATATGAATTATTATGGAGAAAGTAATTGAAGTGAGGATGAGGTGGCAACTAGAAAAGAGAGGAGGTGAAGTGGAATCATTACGGAGAAAGTGAGGGGATCACTACTAAAATTGGACTCAATTTTTAATGCTAAATGGTCAAAATTTCAACAAAAGTCTTTGTCGTTAAGTTTTTGACTAATGTTGTTGTGTGTCTATTTATCGATGGATGGTGTGTTAAAAAATAGGTCATTTGTGTCCAATTAAGGAGGCATCAACAAAGATTTGATTCGACCAAATTGCATCGAACATTCTACCATATTGGTCGTCAAAAAAAAGTTGATCGGCGAGGATGCTATGTCCTCAATGGTCATCCTTGTCGAACCTTCGACCAAATTTCATTGCAAATTCCACCATATTGGTCATTAAGAAATAGTGAAAAATAGTTGATCGATGAGGATGTTATGTCATTGTCGATAGTCCTCATTGAATCTTCTACCAAAGTTTGTCAAATTTTTGACGACTGTCATGTATATTTTTTTTTTAAATGTCTTCAATATCAACTTATTGGCAGTTGCCACATCTTCCTTGTACCATTTGTTTGCACACCTGTTCAATCACTTCAAGCCTTAGGTTGAGGATGACCCCTCTAACTATATTCTTAGCTACTTTCCCATTAGGTACATAGTGGTGTGTCAGTATCATTATCAGACCAAAAGATAAGATGGCCATAGGATGAGTTATTGTGAGTAGCAGTCCAACTAACACCATGCTAGTACAAATTTTAGATCTACCTAGTGACATTTCTTGCAATACTCTAGAAAGACATTCTAGTCCAAGTTTCCCATGTG
This sequence comes from Cupressus sempervirens, assembly GCA_028749045.1. Lineage (NCBI taxonomy): Eukaryota > Viridiplantae > Streptophyta > Pinopsida > Cupressales > Cupressaceae > Cupressus > Cupressus sempervirens. Next base: position 33,946,140 of record CM053792.1, read on the forward strand.
AGTGCCCTTGATCCTAGAATCTTGATCAATTAACTTAGATCGGGGAGGATTTCTCTAGTACTTGTACTTCATGTGCTAAGAGAAGCTACCTTTACCTTTTAAGAATATGTCATTTTGTAACATGTACAATAGACAATTATTAAAAAAACTATTGAAATAAATGAATATTATACTAAGAATAACTAAATAATCTAGTAAAGGATCCATTAATGACCCTTAACACTAAGATGTATCTAATCAACTAATTATAGAACTCAAATAAATGATAGGTAGGAATTTAGGAGTTTCAGGGTTGTCAAAGTGCAAAAAAAATAAAATCCCAAAGAATAGTAAGCATTTTACACTACAAGTAGCTTCTCCTATTCGAAATAGGATCAACACAAAATACATTTTTAATTTTGAAGAGGCAAAACCCATTTTGAATGTTACCAATCCTGCATTGGCAAGACAATAATGTGATTTCAATGAAAAGCTCATGTCAAAAGTTTAGCTTACTCATTGAGCATTTATAGGGGCTGGTAGATCATTTTCACCATAACCATTCTAATGATCTTGTACAAGCTTTTTTTTAAGGAAATGGAGGGAAGAATGAGTAACAAAGAAGCATTGGGGTTCAATTGTGCAATAAACTTGGTCTGATAGTATGGTCCTATGATACAAAATAAAAGAACTATGTACCTTAATGCAAATGGAATAGAAAGTTTGAGTAAAATGGAATCTCCAAATAAAGTATTTGCTTGAACCATCCTCAACAATACTCTTCT